>BSBM01000887.1:18362500-19082500 GCA_027924585.1 Larix kaempferi
GTGAGCCACCAATTTATTGAACATGATTCATGTTCATCATCAGTGTTCAGAAGTTCGGAAGTCATTTTCAGGGAAATTTTTTCCCATTTGTAATAACTGCATGTTCATACCCCCATGGGGAATTTGTAAAAAGTTGGTATAAACGAGGTCCTTTTATAAAAGACTCAGCTATCCTTAGGTTTAGCCATTTGGGGATACTCTAGAGTGTTTTTTCCTTAGGAATTATGCGCTACTCATCGGTGGCGTATAATCTCTGAGTTTTTCACTCAAACCTCCAAAGCTCGAGTATTTTCCATGGTGGTTATTAGAGTCTCGTGTCTAGGATTTTTTATGTGTTAGCCATCTCGATTGAGTCGTATGAACATGCACTAGGCCCCCTAGGAGTTTCATTTGATTCCGAGAAAAATAATTTTTTCCGTAATTTAAACCATTTTTTTATGGTTTAAATGGAATTTTTCTAGTTGTGATAAAAACCTCATCTGGAGGCAGAATTTGGCGTGGGGAGGCTTGTTTTGACGCTCATAGCGTCCTCTTTACCCTAGCACCTTCATTCTTCAGATTCTGGGCAATTACATCACCTCTAGCGGAGTTTTGGCTAAAAATACATCATTTTGGCATTTAATTGCCAGAAAAAATACAAAATGCACTTTGACAAAAAAAATTAAATATGTCAAAATGTCAAATTTTAAACTTTGGAAAGGGTGGGGCATGGTCTCATGAGGAGTACGACCCACTTAGGTGATAAAATCATATGCTAATTAAATGATTGGATAAGCAAATCATTTCAAAGGGGTGGCATGGGCATTTAAGTGAGCGTGGGTCTCTTCGCATGGGAAGATCACATGCTCGTTGGTTTGCGAATGTTCCATGTTGTGGTGAGCTACCATATATTATATTAAAGTGATATGTTAATTAAATTTTGGGGATACAATTGAATGGTTTAAAATGGAGTGGCGTGATCCTTCACGTGGAGGGACTCATGCGTGGGTTCCATTCGTTTGTTTGATGGGCATTGGTTACCATGGAGAGAGGCTCCACCTCATCTCCCACCAACCCCATTCACGCCTACCACAACTCCAATCTATCAATCACACCAACGCAAGCTTCAATTTCACGCTCCAACCTTCACATGATCCTCTCCACCGATTGCTCATTCGCATGGCTTGGCTCTCTCATGCATGCCAAAGTTCGATCTAGGTTTTTGGTACTCTAGTTTTGTATAAAAGAGCTCTTATGCTCTTGTTTTAGGATAGATAATTTTGAGTAAGATTACTCTGAGGAAATTGTATTAGCCTTTGCTTTGATTTGATAATAAAGATTTCGACTTTGGAGGTCCATGAGCTCTTGCATGTGGATGTGATTTCATCTCTTGTTGAGGTGACATCTTCTTTAACCCATCTCTCATCTTTGCATTTGTTATTTGGTTTAAAGATTACTAGCTTGTGAAGGCTCTTGAAGCACAATAGATTATCCATTTACAATTGTTAAGTTGGTTAATTTTGCTCAAATGATTAATATTTGGATGGACAAATTAGTATTCAGTTGTACGAAATGTTGATTTAGATCTAGTTGTTTGAGCACTCTAGCATTTCTTTTTCCATTCTCGCTTGCTTGTTGAAGTTTGTGTCTTGATTAGGTGTTACTAAAGTGGAGAAGGGAAAGAGTTCAGCTACTTCAATCCCATGCTCTATCTTCAAGATTGATCTAACTGAAATTGTGATTGCAGGATCTACATAAGGACACAAATTTTCATCTTGAGAAGGCCCAAAGAAGCTCTTGTTCTTGTTCTCCATCCTAAAAATTAATTTCAAAACTCGATTACTTGGTTACCTTGGAATCCCTAAACCCCCTTCTTCCTTGAGTTTTTGGCTTGCCCTCCTTTCGTTTTCTCTTTTCCATCTTCTCTCCATTTGCCTCTCTTATTTTTTCTCCCTCCTATCACTCGTTTTTAGCCTCTTACCCTCTCGTTTTAGTCTCCTTCAAACCATTAGCCTCCCTCTTTTCATCTCCCTTATTTAGACTTTCTATCCTAGCTTCGTCTTAACCTAGTTCTTCTTCCCTTTCATCCTTTCGTCTTCCTTTCAAATCCCTTTTTAGCCTTTCTCTCGTCCTCTCCCTTAGCTTCTCCTTCTTCCTCCCATCTCATCCTCTCTTTAGATTTCGTTTTTGCTCTCACTTCCTTATCGTTTTCTTCCTTTACCATCTACCCTTGCCTCTTTTGCATGCTCCCAACCCCACTCTAAAAAACTCTAAAACTTCAAAAAAGAACTTGTAATAGTTAGATCTTAGTTTCATTCTAGCTTGTATTTCCTTTGATAGTTAGATCTTGCATTTAGTTCATTATTAGTTTGCATTTGCATTTTTATATCTCATTTTAAATATTAGACTTGCTTTGTATTTCAATTTCTTGCTTCCATCTAGTTTGGATCTTAGATTTAATTTTGTTTGACTAATGCTAAAGGGTGCTTGAAGTTTGATTTGTGTTGTGTTGTAGGTTTGAAGAAAAGCAAACTCAAGAAGAGGAGTTGAAGAAGAAGAAGAAGAGATCATCAAAGTAGAGAAGAAGAAGATTGCAAAACCAAGAGAAGATTTGAAACCAAGCTTTGAAACCACGACATAAACACTCTCCTTTTTGTTGTAAAGCTCTTAAAAGCTCTTAAAATTTACTTCTACTTTCTTCATTTCTTATTCCAAGGTTGGAAATCCTCAAAAGTTGTAATTAATTAATGAAATAAGGCTAAGTGGGATAAGGCCTCCCATAGTTTGTGTTTCTTCCCCATTTGGGGAAGAGTTTCTTGTGCTTTCTTTTGAGTTCTTAGCTTAGATTTTCTTCAAGTTTTTAGAGTAGATCTCATTTATCTAATTGCTTGTTAGTTCATTTATGCAACTTAGAAACTAATTTTTAGATTAGCTTTTCAATTTATTGATATCATATTGTGTTTCCTTGTTCATTAATTTGTTTATTTTCTAAAAGGAACCAAAGACTCTTGAACTTGTAATAAGACAAGTCAAGAGAACTCTCTATCGGAGAGCATACTCTTGCACTTTTTATGCATTTAGCATATAGTTTAGATAAGTCTCTTGAACCTTTGTCATAAGACAAGTCAAGAGCACTCTTTGTCGGAGAGGTTTTTTATGCTCTAACTAAAATTTGCAGCTCATCTTTCCCCATAATAAAATTTGAATTTATTCATTGTTTCCTTGCCAAAGTATGCTCTGACTAGCCCTAAAAGCTAGAGTACTTAGAAACAGTATTGGACTGATTAATCTTGCAAGATTCAAACATAATAAAACTTTTACCCATAACCAACGAACCGACATTGATTCGATAAATACTCAGGTAGTGGGCAAATTCCAAGTGGGAGCGACAGGCAACCCAACCTGGACACTCGCTGGTTAAATTCTCTGAACACCTAGCTTGTGAGCCAGGCAGGTCCATCATGTCTTCGAACGGAGCCACTGAAAGTATTTCCGGCTAGATTTCCATAGACACCTAAAACAAGATTACATAAAATTTACAATAAAATAAACCAAGAACAATTGCAAACCGATCTCAATCACTTTGAACTCTTCTATCAAGCAACCCAAGCACTCAAGACTATTTTTTGACTCCATAAGGCACTGGTCCTTGTCATCACATTTCATTTGCTTATTCTCTATTTGGAGCATCTATATTGTTTTCAGTGTCTTGTATTTAATTCTCCAAGTGGTTGTGAACTTCAAAACATCTTGCAATTGTTATATTTGAATACTTAAATGATATTGTAATTTTTTAATCATCCTAAAAACTCCTAAACAACACCCATCCACATCACCATCATCATAAAAACACTTAAAACACAAGAGCCATAGAAAACTCTTTGTTAGGGACAACCCCCCTTGGCTTCGTTAGGCGTTTTCCTAAACGGAGGAGCTGGGATTCAGGTGACAGTACCTAGCTCATTGCTTGCCCCCAAGGCCACACCTTCCCCACTTATAGTGAGGAAACAACTTTCAAAATATTTCTGCTGCTGGTGTGCATCTGAGCGGACAACAACGTGAATTTGGATTATGACATCTTCTAGATCCCTATTATTTTGCCTTCGGTTGAGACCAATAAGCTCAAGTTAGAATGTGTAATTAATTGGTCAGTTTCATGTAACTATGTAAGAAGTGCTATAAATCTATGTAAACCCGTAGAGGCAATCATCATTCTAAGAGTGAATGTGATGAATGGTTGTAAGCATGTTTTTTGGTTGTTGTAATCTCCATCTTTGAGAAATAAGAATACTGATACTATTTCCTCCGTGGATGTTTCCCTTTGAAGGGTTTACCACGTAAAATATTTGTGTCAAATTGTGTGATTGCCATTGTTTCATTTCTATCTTAATTGATCTCTATTTTATTTAGCTTCCGCTACCAACAAATTTAGCGTCGTAACAACATACTACTGATGATTATTTTACAAAAAAAGCTAGGGAAGTAATACATGGAATCCTTCAATCATCATAGGTATGTTAGATGAGCATTAAAAGACAAACAAGATTTTGAAAAGAAAATTGTTGGCTTACCATAATGCATTGAGCGCTTTGTTATCAAAGGTAGGTTAGGTTGAAATCATGTTAAAATACCAAGATTTTGAAAAAAGAATTGTTGGTTTACTTATTAAAGGTAGGTTGAAATCATGCTAAAATACAAATAACTATTTGAAAAAAAAAATGGAATGACATATTAATACCTATAATTCTTAAAATTGTAATGAAAAACTATTAAATATAAATATAGAAGTTTCAAAATATTTATGATAAAATATTTAATAGTAAAATATTTCTTATTCTAACATAAATATAACAAAACCAATATCAATATCATGTCAAAATTTGTACTAAATGTAATAATAATGTGTTATAAGACATTAAAAATGAGATACTAATAAAAAAAACTCTTACCAAAACAAAGAGTTCCATTTGAAAATAATGTAAACATTGTGTATGTAGGGGTTAATAGGAATGAAAAATTAAATTATATTCTTTGGCCATCTTCTTTCTCATGAATTCATGAATTTGTATAAGGTGATAAGATTATATTTATTATTTAAATCATAATTCAAAGTTAAATACCAAAAAAATGATGTAACTGTTAGAATAATTTTTGTAATTAATCTATAATTTGGGCCACACATGTAAATAATTAAAATGTGTGTGCTATCATTTAATTAAGCCTAAATATAGTGATCTAATTAATAATTGATTAATTGGCTTAAGGGTATAATTGTCATGAGATTATTGTGTAGATACCATTAGATAATTATTATTTCTATGAGAGGCGGAAATATAATTATGATAAAGTTAAAACTGTCCTAGCGGTTATTGTGAACTACCCTAGCGGTTTATAAATAAGGTTATGGTCCCCATTCTACTACGACGCATTCCAATTTCTGAAAATCCTCTCAGAGAGAAGTTGACACAGAATCTAGTGGCTAGAATTGGAAGATCATCTCAAAGGGTTCATTGGAAGATAATCTCAAAGGGTTCTCTTCCTGTAAGGTTTATCCTTCAATGGATTCAGGTATGCTTCCGCTATTAATTTTCTACTCATTGTTTTAATCAGAAGATTCCAGTATATATTAACAAGTGGTATCAGAGCTTACTTCTTGATTAATTCTTTGAGTTATTAATTTAATATATATATATATTTGTCAATGGATTCAGAAAAAAAATTTTAGAGTCTCAGAGAGAGTAAAATATTATTATTATTTTAAGGCATGGTTATTTAAATATTTTGTGCTCCTGCAAGACCAAATCTGAGACATCTGAATCCAAATATAGAAAAATCTGGGCCTCCATCCAAACGCCTTTATCCCATGCTAAAAGATGCCCAATTCATTCTGAAAACTTGTTCAGTGCTGGGCATTATCGTCCCATTATATTTTTTTGCATCATCTTCTCAGCAGCTGTACGTGATACGAACCTCATATTTCTTATGGCACAAACTACATATTATATCATATGCAGCTAAATCGAGATATGGGGAGAGGTACTCACGCGGGCCTGAACCCATGCTCTCCTTCCCCAATGCCAACGTCTTAACCAATACACCATCGGCGTTTTTTTTCCCAGGACAAATGCCATTTAGATATCAAGGTCGTTTTGCCCAGAAATCCTGTGTTTTTTTATCACCAGACAGCCAAAGGGGTCTGCGATATGAACGACCAACAAAATGTATTTGGGCATTTGGGTTGGCAAGGGTTTTATCTCTGAAACGTAGTGTTACAGGATTCTGTTATTTATATACTTTGTGTGCCTAGAATAGCCCGGTGGTGGCCACTGTGTAAGCATGAAAGAATTCATGGAGTTTATCCAAGCCCAGGCTCAGGTTCTGATACAAGTAGATGAAAGTTCTCTTAGAACTATGAGAGAATGGATATGTGCTTTCAAAACTTTGTTTGATTGATTTCAACCTAAATTCAAATATGTTCTTCGGGTTGAAACCTAGTCCGAATCTGTGTTTATCCTGAGCATGTTTTGTATGAAGCCATTTTTTTTTTTCTGAAGCAATGAAAATATATTTCCTGTCATTTCTATTTTATTTCATTTAAAGTTATACCGGTTTACTATTTAACCATGCGTTCACCATCGTCGTTCATATATTTCTGTTTCTCTGCATATTATTTATTTTATATCATAATTGAGTTTGACAACAAAATGTATATATAAAACAAAAACAAAAAAAAACAAAAAAACGCAAAAGATTTTGACTTGTTTCAAAACTCGCAATTTTTTTCTTGAACCCCATGACAGTCCATCAAATAATGAAGCAGTAAATACATTTGGTACTATTATTTAATAGCATTTTTTTTTATATTAATATTTAAGTTATTGATCTAGCATTTTAAATAGGCTAATTAAAGCGGAAAATCACCAAAGTGACATCTTTCGTGTAGATTAGTCTGTTCAGGGTGTTAGATTTTTTGTGTGTATGTGATTCATGCGGGTATTGACTGGCCCAAAGGAAAGTTAATATTTGGTCAAATTGCATACATACCTGTGGTGATAAATATGTGATGATTATAAAGGTAACTTAATGTGAATAATAACTCAATCCAAAGATAGATTTATTATTTGACATAACTTATCATCAATGTTTGATCACTACAACAAGAGTACCACTTACAGTTAATATTACTGTCCAAAGACTTGATATTAATGTTGTGCCAGGTATCTTGAAATGTCATTTAAAGATTATGTGTTTAATTGCTTCTTTTATGTGAACATGATGGTTTATTTAATTCATTTTATTTTGTTCTCTATTTCAGCTTTTATATCAACTACTTCTATATCTGCCAACATCAATAATGTCCCTATGTTAAATGGGACTAATTTTAAGGACTGGAAAGAGAATATGATGATTCTCTTAGGCTGCATGGATATAGATTTAGCTTTGAGAATGCCCAAACCCGATGAAATCAATGAGGATAGTACTCAAGAGGATGAGGTTTATTGGGATAAGTGGGAACGTTCAAATAGGCTAAGTCTTATGATCATGAAGCGCGGCATTCCAGAAGCTTTCAGAGGTGCGGTAACCAATGAGGTTACTAATGCCAGTGACTTCCTTGCAGAAATTCAGAAACATTTTGCCAAAAACGATAAGGCTGAAACAAGCACGCTTTTAGCAAGCTTGATTTCAATGAAGTACAAAAGCAAGGGTAATGTTCGGGAGTACATCATAGAGATGTCTCATCTTGCTTCAAAACTTAAGGCTTTGAAACTCGAGTTATCTGATGATTTCCTCGTGCATTTGGTTCTCATCTCTCTTCCTGCACAATTTAATCAATTCAAGGTCAGTTATAACTGTCAAAAGGATAAATGGACTCTTAATGAGCTCATTTCATTTTGTGTGCAAGAGGAAGAGAGATTGAAGCAAGACAAGACCGAAAGTGCTCATCTGGCTAGCACTTCCAAGGATAAGGGAAAACGAAAGAATAAGGATAATAAGGTTGCTGCTTCTAAGGGTCCAGAACAAAAGAAACAAAAAGTTGAGATAACATGTTTCTTCTGTAATAAGCCTGGACATACTAAGAAGGAATGTACCAAGTATGCTGCTTGGCGTGTTAAGAAAGGTATATTTCTTATTTTGGTCTGTTCTGAAGTTAATTTAGCTTCAATATCTAGAAATACATGGTGGTTAGATTCTGGTGCTACTACTCACATTTGTGTTTCTATGCAGGGTTGCCTGAGTTACCGAAAACCAAGTGATGCTTTGGACAGGTCGAAAGCCCAGTTTAAAGCATTTTCATATTTGGGGATGTCCAGCTGAAGCGAGACCTTATAAGCCTCATGAAAAGAAACTGGACTCTAAAACAGTTAGCAGCTACTTTATTGGCTATGCAGAACGATCAAGGGGTTTTAAATTTTATGATCCTACTATTAGGTCAATTTTTGAGACGGGAACTGCAACATTTTTTGAGGATGTTGAGTTTGGGGGGAGAAATCAGGCTAGGAATATTGTCTTTGAGGAGGAAGAGGGATCTACTATTGCTTTTGATAATGTACAGGTTTCACTACCTATCATTGATCAAGAAGTAAACTTGGATCCTCAACCAACAGACAATATTGTTCAACCCATTGCAAATGAGGACATTGCTCCTGAAGAACAAACTCAACAACCTCAAGAAAATATGCCATTAAGGAGATCCACTAGAGAGAGGAGAAGTGCAATTTCGGACGATTATATCGTATATCTCCAGGAACGTGAGGTAGAAAGTGGAATGATGGAAGATGATCCAATCAACTTCCAGCAAGCCATGAAAAGTTCCAACTCTCAGAAATGGATTGAAGCCATGAATGAAGAGTACAAATCTATGCAAGACAATAAAGTTTGGGAACTTGTCCCATTACCAGTTGGTACGAAGCCCATTGGTTGTAAATGGATATTTAAAACCAAGCGGGATTCAAATGGTAATGTAGAAAGATATAAAGCACGTCTTGTAGCTAAAGGCTTTACTCAAAAAGAAGGAATTGACTTCAAAGAGACCTTCTCTCCAGTTTCTACGAAGGACTCTTTCAGGATAATCATGGCACTAGTTGCACATTATGATCTTGAGTTACATCAAATGGATGTTAAAACAGCGTTTCTCAATGGTGACATTGATGAAACAATTTATATGGTACAACCAGAAAATTTTGTGTCCGAAGACTCAAAGAATATGGTTTGTAAATTAACTAAATCCATTTATGGGCTCAAGCAAGCTTCTCGTCAGTGGTACTTCAAGTTTCATCAAATTATTGTCTCATGTGGTTTTGAGGCAAATCTTATGGATGAATGTGTGTATCACAAATTCAGTGGGAGTAAGTATATTTTCCTGGTTTTATATGTCGATGACATATTGCTAGCCACAAATGATAGTAGCATATTGCACGACACCAAGAGATTTTTATCAAAACATTTTGAGATGAAAGATCTTGGTGATGCCTCCTTTGTCTTAGGAATCCAGATACTCCGAGATCGTTCTAGGGGTATTTTAGGATTGTCACAAAGGACCTATATTGATAAAGTTCTCAAAAGGTATGGCATGCAAAATAGCAAACCAGGTGATACCCCTGTCGTTAAAGGAGACAAATTCAGTCTTAATCAATGCCCTAAAAATAGTTTAGAAAGTCAAGAAATGCAGAAGATTCCTTACGCTTCGGCTGTGGGGAGTCTAATGTATGCTCAGGTATGTACACGTCCGGATATTGCGTACATTGTTGGTATGTTAGGCAGATATCTAAGTAACCCTGGAATGGATCATTGGAGAGCAGCCAAGAGGGTTATGAGATATTTACAGAGAACAAAAGAGTACATGCTTACATATAGGAGATCGGATCAGTTAGAGATCATTGGGTATTCCGACTCCGACTTTGCTGGATGCCAAGACAGCAGAAGATCCACATCAGGCTATATTTATCTGTTGGCTGGTGGAGCAATTTCATGGAGGTCTGCCAAACAGACACTCATAACTTCATCCACCATGGAAGCAGAGTTTGTAGCATGTTATGGGGCATCCAATCAAGGAATATGGCTATGAAATTTTGTCACTGGGCTACGTGTTCTGGATGGTATTGAAAGACCACTGAAGATATTTTGTGACAATAAATCAGCAGTTTTATATTCCAATAACAACAGGAGTTCTACAAAATCAAAATACATTGATATCAAGTTCCTAGTTGTAAAAGAAAAAGTACAGAGTGGACAGATATCCATAGAGCATATTGGAACAAACTCCATGATAGCGGATCCGCTTACAAAGGGATTACCACCCAAGGTCTTTCATGAGCACACTGCTCATATGGGTGTTGTCTCATTTGAGGATATTCAGATTTAGTGGGAGTTTATATTATTCATTGTATATTGCTCTATGTTATGTTTAGACTTTATCTATACATTTGGATTGTGTTATGCAGAAATAAAGTATTCATTTTATTGCACTCTGTTAAATTATGATAAAAATTTGATCTTAATAAAGTTAAGTAGGACCAGTTGGAAATAGGCATGAATAGATCACATTGCATGTAATTTCCATGCTATGCACTCATGATTGATCTATGTCATTTAGCTATGCAGATATATGTGACCATTGATTGGTCTAGTAACGATTGATGTAACAAAGGCCACCTTGATCCTATATCAGTATAGTTAATGGACCAGATTGTTCGGATATACCCTAAGGACATGATAGCAAATTTTGAGCTCATAAGGTTAAGCACATTTATTTGATTACATATGCATGTGGCCCAGTGGGAGATTGTTAGAATAATTTTTGTAATTAATCTATAATTTGGGCCACACATGTAAATAATTAAAATGTGTGTGCTATCATTTAATTAAGCCTAAATATAGTGATCTAATTAATAATTGATTAATTGGCTTAAGGGTATAATTGTCATGAGATTATTGTGTAGATACCATTAGATAATTATTATTTCTATGAGAGGCGGAAATATAATTATGATAAAGTTAAAACTGCCCTAGCGGTTATTGTGAACTACCCTAGCGGTTTATAAATAAGGTTATGGTCCCCATTCTACCACGACGCATTCCAATTTCTGAAAATCCTCTCAGAGAGAAGTTGACACAGAATCTAGTGGCTAGAATTGGAAGATCATCTCAAAGGGTTCATTGGAAGATCATCTCAAAGGGTTCTCTTCGTGTAAGGTTTATCCTTCAATGGATTCAGGTATGCTTCCGCTATTAATTTTCTACTCATTGTTTTAATCAGAAGATTCCAGTATATATTAACAGTAACTTGTTAGCATCTTAATTTTTATTTGGGGCTATTTAAAACTTATTAGAATAAACTAGAATAAGAGAACTCCACGGAGCAAAAAACAATTATTTTGGAGTTGGTATTTTAATGGTTTACAATAATATATATAACATAGTCAAAATTTGTTGATAACGAACAAAGTATGAAAATAAGGAAAAAAAACTCAACTAATTGGTAACATGGACAATGATGCTATAATGATTGAATGAAATAGTTTGGTTGAATCTAGATGCTTGGGGTTCACTCTATAAACCAACTACATAGTGGTGTTTGCATTAATAGAATATTAAAGAATAGTATCCATAATTTCACTAGATATTAAGGAATACCTTCAAAAATCTTTTTGTTGAACCCACTCTTAATATACCTTTCTAATTAAAAAATCCTCTATTCTCACTAGATACCCTAAGTATCTATTTTTTCCATTGCATTTTTAACACCCTTTTTTATTTTACCTTTAGTATAGTGACATGTCACAACTATGTAGGGGGGAATATAAATCTTAGTGACAAGATAATTTAGGCTGGGGAACAACCCCTTGAACACAATCATTCGAATTTATTAATTCACACCAATTTCACTCATAGATCATACTTATTCAAACACCAATATGGCTACAAACAAAATCCATTCACATCAACTTGATACATAAACCATACTTATTCAAACACTAGTCTCATTTTACAAACACTCAAATTCAAATCAACTTTAAATGTAGAGTACTTATTCAAATCCCCCATAAACCTATTTAACCCCCTAGAAACATAATTATAAACCCCTTAATATCTATATATTTTTAATATATTAAAAGTAACCCTTGATCCATATATACTAAGCAATATATTGCTTCTACTCTTTAAATTATTAAATCCCACAATATCAACTCAGATGATATAATATTTCCAATCCCTATGTCTGGATTTATTTCTGCATAATACATATCTCTATGAAATTCACTTAAATAACATCATCAAAGTCTCTTTCATCCTCGTAACTCACATATACTTCAGTGCTAAGTTCAATTGAAGGCCATATTCTCCTTGCAGGTTTAGACCCAGAAATAGTTTGGTTGAATATAATTCTTGCTGGATTTATTTCTGCATAATACATCTCCATGGAATTCACTTATTTGCCACCGGAATAACAACATCAAAATCACTGACAGTCCATTCTGCGGTTTCATCATTGTCACTCACATATACTTCAGTGCCAAGATCAATCGAAGGCCATATTCTCTTTGCAGGTTTAGTGCCAGGATCCTACAACACCACACCCATCAAGGAATTTATAAGTCAAATATAAGGCATTTATATTGATCTTCTTTATGAAAGAAATAGAAACCAACATTTAAATGGCTAACAAAAGTGGATTTATCATTCACTGGAGGTAAGCAATAACAGTGACTGATACTTAACATAAAACTATTAGTAAAACAAAGAAATTACTTACTTGATAGAAGTATAATCTGCTGGAAAGGCCTCCAAGATCTAGTACCCAGGTTCTAGGATCACCAATCCATCCTTCCCCACTCTTGGAGGGATAGCCATGGACTGCCCATTCTGGATGTGGCAATAACTGCATTAATTCCTGTGCTTGTGGATTACTGTATGGATCACAAGGGACAGAAGGCTTCTCCAGATGCTTTGCATTGCCCGGGGGACAGTATAAGTGGTATGCAGCATATGGGAAGTGCTTTGTATCATTTCTATAGATCTTGGTACCATTGGCAGTGATGTGATAAGGAGGACAACGAGAAAAGTCGCCTGGTTTGCACGAATTTGTAATATTTGGGTTAATGATCATCTCACTGTATCTAGTAACATCAGTCACTACATCCCCATCACATGGCCTTCCATCATTTTTCCAGCAACTCCCAATATCAGTGAGATAAAACTGGCTCCTTGGACCACCTCCCTTTGTTATATTGAGAGTCAAGCGAACCTTAAAATTTGGTGACTCTGGAATTTGCTTCATCATCCCTCGAGTTTCATAATGGTATCCTCCAGAGTAGCCTTGAGTAGCATCAGCACGCAGATACAACATCAACCATGGATACTTCTTTGAAGTTTTCAAAGTATGGTGAAATACCCAACTCCCTGTTTTAGGGTTCTTCTCCCATACCACCGAATAATAAGAGATATTTTCTGTTCCTGATTTTAAATCAGCATCCAAATCATAAGATCCATAGAAACTTCCTTTTAATCTGCCTCCTGATTGAACCCTTGATGGTTTATGATATACAGGAGGATGGTTCATGCAGCCTTTACCGAAGCAGGGAAATCTTCCTTGTTCTTTAAAAGGAGCTACCCTTTTACCATTTAAAGGACATAAACCGGCTTCTGTGTCGAAGTTCCCGTTCTTTAGCATGATCATCCAAAACTGCCATGGTTTTGATGCATCACGAACTTCGCACAAGGAACCAAGGTATAACTCCTTTTCCACTGCATACAGGTCTGGATTACTGTAAGATTTGAAGGATGTATTCGGAAACCGTTGGCCTGCATGTAATTTATTGTGGCGCCCTTTGACTCTACGATTTACTCTACAGTTTTTTGATTCTGTATATGATGAAATATACATTAGTAACAAGGATATAACAAACAAATCTACATCAAAGTGATCGGAAAAGTTCAAAATTTAGAACGATAAAACTTAGTTCAAAACATCGAACGATAAAACTTAGTTCAAAACATAGAACGTTAAAAACTATTTGAAAGAACCACTTAATAAGAACATTATTACGTAAAATGTTGAATATTATGTTTAAATATTTAATAAACTTTATTTATTTGAATTTGAGTTTTTAATAATAGGTTGTACAATATATGATAATGATATGTACTATATTTTATAGTATATATATTGAAATTTTATTATTAAAGATATTAGTGTTATTGCACGTAGCACTTGCAAATAGTGATATATGTTAATTGGGTTAGTAGCTTTAATCACATGTTTATTTAAGCTAATCAAGGTTTGGATTACAATTTATTATGAAAGATAAGTGTAATTCTATTATCAAATTATATATATACACAAAGAATTTAAGCAAAGGATATAAATCCATCTTAAATATTTTTTGAAGTGCAGACATTTTAAAATGCAAAATTTAACGAAACAAAATTGTAATTCTAAAAATTTATTTCTCAAGTTTTAATAAATTTCTAATTATTTAAATATAAAAAAAATTATATTTCAATTATTTCCTTTTCTTTTTAACAAACTAAATTAAAATACAATGTAAACTACCTGACTTCTATAAACCCAGTAAAACGCAGATATAGCTGACTTCTATAAACCCAGTACAAAAAAGATATGGAGACTTTTCCTGTACTGCTCTGTCTAATGGCTAACATCCGATGAATCTGCTAATAGCTAACGTGAAAAGACAACAACATAATACAAAACAATACGATGATGGCAAAAGCAATCCAATTTGTTATATTTTGTCCTGAGTTATATTGTATTAATTGTTAAGATATTTGGAGAAGATATTTGATTTTTAGATATGCTTAAATTTGATAAAAATCCATTTTACTTTAATTTTATTTAAATATGTGTTATACGTGAAAGTTAGTATTGTGTTAAATTTCTGGTTTTAGAATGATTTTTGGGGATTATTTATCAAAAATTAAAATAAAATAATTAAAAACTTTATGTGGACTTAATTATATGGATATGTGTTTTCATTTTATTTTAGGATCAGACAAGTGGTTTACTGTGGAGATTGATTTCATGATCGTTATTCCAAATTCAATTTATATATATATATATTGATTGGTAGCTATACATGGATAACTGGTAGGATGCATGAATAACTTGTACTTGATGCATGGATAATAGACAACAATCATACATAAATAACAAGTAACTTGTTCATAGCACTTTTAATTTGTAATCTATCCGTATTCACCAACCACAAGTTAAGTGATTGTGCTAGTTTATTAAACTTTTTAATAGATCAATAAACAATTTACAATGAGTTTTGAAATGGATATATACTAATTAAATCATTTTAAAAAGCACAGAGAGGTAGTTTAAAACCTGGACATTCATAGTCGGAGCAATCTGCATATCGAGGGCTGCCCATTCCTGGGGCTTCTTCACCGACTTCATTGCAGAAGTTCCAGCTTTCAAGTGCCACCCTCACTCCTTTGCTCTTCATTTCCGGATCTCCCAGCACTGAAAATTCACCCCCAATTACAGAATGGGCGTAATAAATCAAAGGCAAAAGCCCAAACCAGCAAAACAGCCTCCCTGTCTCCATAATTCCAAGTTCTAGCTGCTTCCGAGAGACATTCGATATTGAAGGCCGGCCACCTCAAAGAGACATTAGAGACATTCCAAAAAAAGAAAAAAGTGGGTAGGCAAGAAAGTTGCCGCAATGTGCGTACAGTCTATTTAAGCCGTGGGGTTCTCCCCGAAATCTGACAACCTCTGCCTGCCTGACTGTTGCCTGGACCTACTATTCTACTCCTCCAGAACTCTCCATGATCTACACATATAGAGCGAGGAATTTGAAGTTGAATAAGCCTTCACAACATTTGTTTTTTTCTAAGATCTGCCAGCTAATATTGGGTGACGAAGCACGTTGCGGAATTGAATGTGTTGAACTAAAATAATACAACAGAAATAAATTTAAGTGGAGTCCCTGGAGCTTTTGGACATTTTCCGGGGTGAACCATATTTTCTCTCGTTTTGATCTCAAACTGATATGCAAACTAAAAAGGAATGTACGACTGTTTTAACGGGATGCATGACTGTCCGCTTATGGAATACAAATATTTCACAGCCAAAACGCCATGCACATGGTTGCACATCATGCATAAACTGTCGTGAAGAATCATATCCATTTCAAATCGGATTTATTGAAGGTTTTCTGATGTACAGATTTAAATCACGGTGCAAAAGGTTAATGTATTTAAATTATAAGATAATTTAGGACGTTAAAAAATGTCAAATCTCTGAACTTTCAATTTGGAGAGATCTTACATATAACATTTTAAATTTAACAGTGAAATAAAAATCAGTGAAAGAGTAAAATCTATAATTACAGAGAAATGTTGTTACATGTTGTTTAATAATAATAATAATAATAAAGGTTAATGTATTTAAATTATAAGATAATGTAGGACGTTAAAAAATGTCAAATCTCTGAACTTTCAATTTGGAGAGATCATACATATAACATTTTAAATTTAACAGTGAAATAAAAATCAGTGAAAGAGTAAAATCTATAATTACAGAGAAATGTTGTTACATGTTTAATAATAATAATAATAATAATAATAATAATACTAATAATATTAATACTAATATTACTAATACTACTACTACTAATAATAATTATTATTATTATTTTAATTTTTTTAAAGTTTCTGAGATTTGAATATGTGACCTTACACATGTTCTTAGCCATTAAACCCATATTATAATATAATCTTATTATCAAAACTTAAATTTAATAATAATAATAATAATAATTATTATTATTATTATTATTTTAAAGTTTTTGGAGATTTGAATATGTGACCTTACACATGTTCTTAACCATTAAACCCATATTATAAGATAATCTTATTCTCAAAACTTAAATTTATAATTTGATTTTATTATTTTTTTTTAAAGTGATAGATTTATAATAGTATTAAGATGAAACATTAATATATTTAAATTATAAGATAATTTATAGTGTGAAATAGTAAAATCTTTGACTTCTAAATTGGAAGGAGAGATCTCACATCACACATGACATTTTTTTTTGTAAGTAGTTACATTATATTAAAATTCCATATAAGTATTACATAGGACTACACCCAAAATTAACTTCATGGCACCCAAAATTAACTTCATGGCCTTCTAATTTAACCACTTAACCAGTCTTACTTAATACAGAATCGACCCACATAACCCCTCCTACGAAGGAGAAAATAGGACTTTACAGACTACTAAGCTTTAACATAAACTATCTCAAAATAGAACTAAGATACTCATGACGACGGCATGCACCTTGAAGGATATACATACTATCATCCATAACATTGACTAATAACCCGTTGGGAGCAATCTAAAATTATATAGACAACCTTATTCCAACGAAAAATAGAAACACAGAGCCAAATCATTATGGCACCTGTAAGTTCAGAGAGGGAGAAGCAGGCCCTGTAGGCCCCAAACCCCTAGTCGCATCACTCATCCTTGGTTGCATCTCAACATCCATATTCCCCAGCACACCGAGCCACGGAAGGAAAGGAATGCCCAGTTATTTACCAATGGCGTCAATTTTCATGTGCAGAAGTCTAGTATCAGCATATATTACTCTCCCCAGAACGCAACTAGAATTTCGTCCCCACACTCCTTCTCTTCTCATTCCAACAACACCTTCCTAAGGAATCCCTTAATTACCCAGTAGAGCACCATTGTCTTCTCATAAAACCCCTGAAGAGCGCGCGATGAACCCGAATTCTGGATGCATTGCTCCAGTGCAGTGACCTCCACTGGCGGTTGACCATCCTCCACCTCGCACCATATCCCCTATTCCATCATCTTGATATACAACTGAATCTAGCGAGGAATGGATGCCCAGTATTTAACCAGCCAGCTTGAGTAGCCAGTAGTTGTTCCTTGCTTGCCCTTCATTTTGCTTTCTCCTCAGACCCCCCACCTTCCCCTTTCAGCTCTATCTTGTTACTCATTACCCCGAAAAACTCTAACAGACGTCTTGTATAACTACACAGAACCAGGCCGCCACCTTTCACCATGCACTTTCCCTATTCCCCACATTGTTTATAAAAAATGTCAGAGGTTCTAGAGGCAATCACGGAAATGCTAAGGGAAATTTTCATTAAGGAAGACAAGACATTCCCCCAAGGACTTGCACTGCTTATGTCTTCCACACTTGTTTCCATCATTCTCCTTGTCTGATCCTCCCTATGGCCTGTGCTTCCACATGTTGCATCACATAACTTTTGCTCTTTGCGTATATCCTTTGCGCTTGGGAGAAATTCCGAGATAAATTTCCCCTCCCATAAATTAAGAGTGTGCAACCTCCCATCATAATTGCATGCAATTCACAAGTGTTGACCCACGTTCACCACGCGTCTGAGCCTCCACATCACTCCACCTTGTGTCTTCACCTGCATCCAGTGACATCACACACGATAGTTTACTCTAACTTTCTAAACTAAAACTTATAACTCAAGCTTCTATGATTTTAGTGAAAAATGGTGTTGTAGATATTTAATAATATTGAGGTGTAAACATCAATGTATTTAAATCGTTATAGGTCTATCTTAACTCTAGATCTACCAAGCATAGAGAGGTAAATCTATATTGATTATTGATTCAAATACATTTAATCTATTTTAACTCAAATCTATCAAATAACTTATATTTAAGCATATATATTCTTATTTAATATTTTATTAAAGCATTACTTACCATCACCACTTTGACAATGAAATTACACTTCTTCCTCATAGTGACTATAGAAAGCAAGCAATTATAAGATACTATAGTATAAAAAAAAGTCTAATCTATGACATGGCAACTTGAAAAAAAGAGCTTACATCCAACTTAAACTAATTTTAAAAACTAAAACTTATAACTCAACTTGTGTGATTTTTTTTCTCAAAATTCATACTCATTAATTAATTAGCAAGATATAGAATTATTGGGGGTGGTAGATTTATAATATATTGAAATGTAAATATTAATTTATTTAAATTTTAAGATAATTTATAATATCAAAAAAGTCTAATTCATGATCTACTAATTTGAAGAATAGATTTTACATATAACTTAAAATTCAATTTAAATTAATTTTCAAAATTAAAATTTATAAAAACATTATTTACATATAATTGTTATTTTTATTTTTTAATATTAAAATTCAATTCTAATATTTTCTCTATTTTAATTCAGTTTTAATTAACTTACGATACATTTCTCTCATCCAAATTACAAACTACACTTAAATACATAATATGTCAACTAAATATGATTATGTCAACTAAATGCGATGATTTATAAGGTAAAAGAACAATCATACCTTACCTCGACACCTTTTCATATGATTGTGACAAAATTTTGCTCCGTCTTAAACACCTTCCCATGCAATTGTGATCAAGAGCAAAGTAAGCAAAGACGTGACACCTCTTGATATTGTGACGTCTTCATATTGTGCTCCATAGAATATTAAAAGTATGACTCATCAAATTCATAATATGTAAGTACAACATGTTGGAATGCCTTCCAGTAACTAGTAATGTCTAATGTCTAAAATCAATCATATCACATTCCTAAAATTTGGTCTTCCTTGTTATTCATCTCGAATTCAAGGATAAGAAAAGAAGAAAATTATTGGTACTTCCTAAAACTCGGGTCTTTCCAACAAATTTAATAACTTCATCAAATTCTAAGGCTAGTTCACAAACATCAATCATCTTACTTCTTAGAAGAATAACTTTTTAGTTCATGATCAAAATTGTTAGACACTAGCAATTCCATGCATACTTTCAAGTACCATATGTATTTCATGCAAAACTCACAACACTCGATGTTATTTGTAGCTTTTATGCATTCCTTTATGGGTGTTCCTTTAATGCTACAACCATCCACTACATATTTTAGTGAGCGATGTAAACCCTCTTTATAGATTCATGAACAATAGCACTCAAATAAATTTGAAATGTGAATTGGTGTAGAGGAACATTAATAGTCATAGTATCAATTATGGAATTAAATTGCTTTATGTAGTTGATATGCAAGTTGTGTGGTTTCTAAATTATAATACCTTATCATGATTATTAGCCAATTATGGAACTGAATTACATATGTAGTTGATATGCGAGTTGTGTGGTTTTTAAATTGCATTTCCCTTCTATGATTATTGCAAGTAAGGGACGTGATCGAGAGAAAGAAAAATATGACATATTATGAAGAGTGTGAAAAGAAAATGTCAAGCTAGAGATACCTTACACATTCATACAAACAACACTTTGGATGGAGATTTACATAACTTACTATTATCTAGAGTTTGTTTGCTAAAAAACTTAGACCTTTCCTAAAAACAATAGACCAAATAACCATTCTTAGGGCTTTGCAAGCATAACACTTCTACTCTTTGGAGTCACTTATGTACATTTTGACATTGCAATCTACATTTTCATATAATAGTTCATATGTCATCACGTAGGAGGATCTATATATTGACAAATTAAGGGGTGCCCGCACGAAGCTGGTACCCAGAAAGACCGCAACAACGACGTGTGAGAGGAAAAAACAAAGCGACGTGCACGCGCATCCAAATGCGTGCACACGTCGTTGCTTCGGCAATAGTGAATGTCCACGTGGTTGAGCCCACGTGGACAAAAGGGGCGCACATGTGTCTTTGACGTGTACGAACAAAATGGCGCACACGCGTCAATGATGCGTGCGTGCCTCTGTTTTTTTATAAAAAAAACAAAGCTCACGGGTTTATCATTTTCGACAGACCCGTGAGCCCACTGTGCATCCCGCGAGTGCATTGTGCAACCTCGCGAATGCGTCTTCGAGCACCAAAATTCTCCTCAACACCAATAAATCGCCCCTTACACCACAATGCCATCCATTTCTCCAGGTAGGTGCTCCTCAAAGCACAAATCTGTGTTTATTTTTTGTTTTCCATTTGAATTTTAATTTTTTTAAAATTCACAATCCATTAAAAAACCAAGGAAATTTAATTGCAGGCCATCTACACCTAACAAGATGTCAGACACACCTAAACCATTTGATGAAACCAATGAAACCCAACCTCCAGAAGACAATATGGGAACCGACAATGAACCGAATGAAAACCTCGAAGATCAATTACACCAAGACTTAAATCAATTAAGGGCACTAAGTAATGAATTGAACAGTACCAAGGAACCCTCTTGGGTTTCCTTGGCTTCATCACTTCAAAACATTATTGAATCAATCAATATTCAACACAGTGAGATAACAAATTTGAGCCAATACAGGGCTCGAATGAGGGAACACTAGTCCACTGGGTTGTCCAAAGAGCAGATAAAAGACCTCAACATCACCAAAGCCCAGTTGTATAGCAAGTTCATAGTTCCCTCGATAGGACAGTCTCCAACTGTGACGATGCCTCGGGTTTGCATGGACTGGTGCATTTACTAGCCATGGAGAGATAACTGGAGAAAGAGGTGGTTCATGGTGTTTGACAGGCCCTCGTGCAACAATTTGGAGGTTGCACAGTATTTCCTTCGGAAATTGTGGGCTGAGTTTGAAGTAGGGTACCATGTCAACTATTTTGACATTGCTGAGTTTCAGGGTGTCGGTCTTGGCTCTGCCCAAGATCGACCTCAGGTGCACCGCAACCCACTAGAGGACCTACTGCACCCAGGAGAGAGCCAAACCCCCCTCCTCAGCCACCCGAGTTTGGTAGCAGCCTAGATGAGATTCATGACTCCATCAGACGTGCCACACATGACTTGCTTAGACATACCAAATTTGTGGCCATGTCTTCCCAGAGCCGAGAGGACATCGATGAGACACAGATAGCTGCACAGTCTATGGGTGGTGGTTGGGACATGCCGGGTATAGGTGGAACCCAGGCGGGGCCTTCTAGTTCTGCTGGAACAACGGCACATCGTTGTTCTCACTGTGGTCATTCTTTCCATGGTGATACGCAGCAACATGCCACAAGGAGCTTCATGGATCAGGTTTGCTATTGTTTTATTTAATGTTCAAGTATTTGTTGTATTTTATTTGATATCGTATTGTTTAATAGATTTAACTTTGAATTACACATTGTTGACTTTATTTGTTTTAATGTATAGTTATTCAGGGTCGGGTCTCCATGCCCCAAGTGGGAGGATGTCGGTTCCTTTGACCTCGATAGAGCCATGGTGGAAGCAGAGGAGATTGCGGCACCATACACACAGGTAACTTCTTTACTTTGAATAATTAGATCCAGTTACGAGTAATTTGTGTTCAGTAATTA
The DNA here is from genome assembly GCA_027924585.1 of Larix kaempferi. Classification (NCBI taxonomy): domain Eukaryota; kingdom Viridiplantae; phylum Streptophyta; class Pinopsida; order Pinales; family Pinaceae; genus Larix; species Larix kaempferi. Next base: position 18,384,775 of record BSBM01000887.1, read on the forward strand.
CAAATTAATTAGCACTGAGTAATTAGCATATTATCATCTTATTTTACAGTTGTGTTTATATTATTGTCTAATTTATTTGAGAGCTATAAATTCGTATAATCCCACCAAAAAAAAAAATGAAACCTTACAAAACATGAAAACCTAAGAAAACTAGAAACATTTGTCCATGTTCACTTTAGGCATCCTAGACCTCTGATGATTATACAAATGGGAGAGAAATTTCCAAAATCTATCATTCTTACTTAACCAATGATGAGCCCGCAGTTGGGGTTTTAGTGATGCCCGCAATGTCCTTCATCCTCAGACTACCATCCAATGCTTGCTTGCTCTTCCTGTGCTTGACCAATGCCATGTGTGTTATTGTTGCTTTGCCATTTGTCACCATGTCATCCAAGTTATCTTTTCCATGTACTCTCCTTGTCCAAATGATGTTCAAATGATCACAGTATGGGTCAATTAACTCTTGGCTCAATAGGTGTGCCAATGGCTCCAATGCCCATCACTTTGTCCACCAAATCAACCTTTGCTGCCATGCCCTTATTCCATGTGTTCTTCAAGCTTAAACTCTGAGAATATATTACCACGGTAATTATCACTTTCCCCTATTCTACTAATAGGTTCTTTTAATGGTAAAGGTGGTCAAATCACTTCTATGCTTCTACTAACTTTGTTGCATCAATTAAGTTCACTGAGATGTTGTACTTGTCACTTTTCCATCCACCGAGACCAATAGGAAAACTATTTATTGCTATGAATTTTCATTGCATTGTGTAAAACTCCCAGGAAAAAGAGAATCATAGTGGCCAAGCTTCTAGAAATTCAAGAACCTGATGTTTCTCATGTCCTTATTACCCTAGTTTATTATCATAGGATTTCCAATTTATTCGAATACTTGAGACTAAAAGTAATCATATTACTACTCCTAGAACATGCTATTAGGAAAGACATATAAACAACGTAAAACAACTTATCACATGTATTGTCACTAAATTTTTTGAAAATGATGTAAGGCCCATAAGGAAGAGCGATAATCTTACAAATATGGTCTATGGGGCCTTGCGATTATCTTGATTCAAATACAACTTGGTAAAACATTTGGCATCAAGAATACTCATTTAACTCATTTCACTCAAGATTTCTTTGATTTCAATCAAGTGATATCATTATGACAACATAGCTATTCAATCAAGAACACATAATTACTCATTCAATGCAAAAGAACATGGCACATTCAAGATTGTAAGTAAGTTAATCATGAAAAGATTTATCTTTCTTCCTTTTTCTAACGATCAACACTCTAAAGTGTATTAAATAACATGCACACTAACTTAACTTCTGTTTAGCACCTCTTTGCAAATTGAAACAATGAGATGCCATTTTATTTGATGATGTAAATGTTATGGAAATAAAGGGACTCAAGATCCTCACTCTAGGGATGCAAATACTTTTCCACTAGGTGAATCAAGCTTGTAGGAAACTACAAATCTATAAGAAGACATCAAAACCTATGAACTCTTCATCAAGAACCCTCATCAAGAACCCAAACACATTACATAGGTTTCCAATTCAAATTTGTAAATGGACATGAATTCCATTCGCTTATGAGGCACTGCACATCTCTCTAGGGCCAAAGGAAAAGATTACCTACTCATGGGGATGACTCTAGAAAAGGAAAAGCTCACCATGTCACCTTCTATGCCCTATCACCTTATTTAACTTTAATTTCATGCCATGCCACCTTCTATCTTTTCAGAATATTGAATATCATCTAACATGAATATAAATTAATTGTAGTCATGTTTTTTAAGTACCATCGTTGTGATTCTCATTTGCATTGTGTTTAATATGGTTAATATTGTTTTTATAAATTCAGTGTAAAAATTGTAGTATTCACACAGGTGTCTGCAGGCTCCAACGACCAACCACCGCTACTGGGGACCAACAGTTCTCCATGTGCACAGGTATCGTGTGTATTAAAGCATAAATTTAATTTCAAATACAATGACTTGTCCGTGTATTATATTTTTGTATATTAAACTATGAGGTTATAAATGTGTATGCGGGTGCGAGCACCTCAGCCTTCCAGTGTCGTTATTCCTCCCTCCCCGACCTTTCAGCCACCCTATCTGCCAGTTGTATCCCCTGGTATACATGCCCCATTCCCCAACCCCTTCCATCCATCCCCCCCCTCCTATATAGCACCACAGTTCCATCCAGCTCCCCCTTATGTTTCATATCTAGCTCCACCTCCGTATCAGTTTCCCATGTTCCCACCCTCCCCCATCCGACCATGGCACACCACCCATCCACAGTCACCCATCCCTCTACCGCAACACAAACCTCACCCCCCCCCCCACATTCCCCCACCACACTCACTTCCCCTTCCAAGGTGCCCCGATCCATACTATCTCCACTTCGCCCACCCCAGTCCATGCCTCCTCCTGCCACCCCCGCCGTCGTCCACTATTCCCCCCATTGGTGTAGCCACCGTCGATGTGGCAACATCCTCCCCTTTACCGTCCACCCTAGAATTGGAGCAAGCTATCCAGTCGACTGCTCCATCTGCTAGCCCCGAAGACCAGCCGATTATTTTCATGGTGAGATTGACTAGTTTATGAAAATCTCATTCAATTTTAATGGAAATTACTATATGCATCTAGTTTTAGCACTGATCTGATTGTTCTAAATTTTACAGGGTGGCATTGCCGAAAGACTAGGATCACGGAGGAGGGAGACCCCCTCACGAATTACAGTCTCGCATGCGGTGAGTTATCCAAGATTTGAAAATTATTTTTATTTTGAAATTATGTTTTATACTTGTATAATTGCCAGGAAAAGTTGACATATTATTGTTGTCGTTTCAGGGCTCAGGGGGACATGCTCAAAGACGCTGGAAGGACCCAACTTCCTCTAGCATGAAGAAGAGGAAGATCGATTTTGGAGATGCACCTAGGAGCTCCGAGGGTGGGCAGGAGGATTGAGAGACCCTCCTATGTACACTAGCCACGATGTGGCATTTTCGGCACGAGTTGCCATATTTTGTATAGGGCACCATGGGCCATATTTTGTATAGGGCACGAGTTGCTTTTTTTTGTACAGGTCACGAGTTTCCATTATATAGACGCTGGGAATGATGTTCCATTTTTCCGAAAAGTGTACATGATTGGATCATTTTTGCATATTAATAGATGGATCTACACTTGTGTATATGAGTTTGTCTTTGATTACATTTTTGCATACATGATTTTGTCTTCAATAAGAATGTTATGGAAAATTTCTCACATACATATAGATGTTATTTCTAGACACCAAGTGACCTCAATATGAGTCCCTTGTATTTGAATGGGTCTTGCATATTTTCCTTTCAGCAACAACATACCTAACCAAGCAAACTAAGGAGTGATATTTACATTACAAAGTGTTGTGACTTTAGGGCTACAAAAAAATATATAGGAGATGACTTCTTCCATACTTATCCTTGTAATGGTTATAATAGTCAATTCTAACAAGCATTGCATCATATATTATATCAAATTAACCTAGATATATGACAATTTCATATGTGAGCTTGGATGGAAGAGTTAACCATATCACTTGAATTAGTTCAAACATGAGGGGTGTGCATAGGTGCAATTGGATTGAGCAATAAAAGAGAATTGTTAGTATAGTTACATATGGATCGTTCTTTGTGTGTTAGTATGTGCCGTTAATGAAAGCATGGTTAATGTGTTGAACTACTACTTGCACAAGTTGGCATAGACCCTTAGTGTTGATAATGTCTTCAATGTTTTGGTAATATTGATAATCACTCTTTGCAATTTAAGCATCTTGGAATTTTTGAGGTTAAGACACATATTGAACATAGTCAACTCAATGGTTCAAGACATCATTTTACCCCATGATCCATGGAAGATTCATTGGAGTCATATGAACCTCGTTGTCATCACCTCAACCATGGTCCCTCTCTTTAGATCCCTCTCCTTAGCAATGCATAAATTATATCTTCTACCTCTACTAGAACCCTTATGGCCTTTCCCTTCAAAACAAACCAAACCCCATTCAACCCCCTCTTTATCATCACCATGAACCTCCTTCCTAGATATTAAATAATATCTATTACCTTCCACACTAGGTCCCTTCCTATTTTGATTATTTACCTCAAAATCCCCATCACTAGAATCAGACCCAATAGGGGATCCCTCAGTAGAATAACTGCAACACACATATCCTCGAATTTCCTATCCCCCTTCAATCCTTTCAAAGAGAAAGACAAACCCTAACAACTATCCCCAAATGAGTATACTATCCCAAAATTTCCAAAATCAAAGGAAGGATATTGCAAACTTAATGCGAAGTCTTTAATATACTTGCCAATTTCCTTTTGGCATTGATCTAAGTGAGGTTGAGCCTCCATTGAAGGTGACCGGAAGTCTAGAGGAAGACTAAGACACTTCATCGAAACTGGATCGATGTCATTCATCTTCGAGTATGAATAAAAACAAGGGGACCATTGTTTTAGCATAAGCAAAATCATCTCCCACTTCCAATCATGGGCCAAAATATTCCTCAAAATCCTCTTGATATATGAACCAATATAAGTCTCAAAAGTGACCAATATACTCTGTCATATGCCTTGATAAGATCCATTTTTAGGATAAAGGTGTTCATCCTCTTGTATTTGATAGAGTGTAAGGTTTCTTGAGCTAAACCCACAGCGTCAATAATCTGTCGATTAGGAAGAAAACCAAATTGTTCTGAAGATAAGAACTTCTACAGACATGGCTTGAGCCTTTCAGATATGATCTTGGAGACAAGATTATACAACAAATTACATAATGAGATTGGTCTATAATCGTCAAATGTTTCAGGACGATCCTTGTTAGGGATAAGTGCTATATAAGTTTCATTGATGTTACCCAGTATTCTCCTTGTTCTTCATGATTCATCAACTGCTTCCACCAAATCTCACCCAAGAGGTAAAAAAAAGTGCAAGTAAAACTCCATGGTCCACCCATCAAGGCCTGGACTCTTATCTTTTGAAAAAAGAGAAAGGGTACACTTAACCTCCTCCACCGAGATCTGGGGTCCTATAGACTACCCTTCTTCCTATGAGAAAAATCTCGGGAATTTTTGTATAATAGCTTATTGGTGCTCCAAATTTGTCCAACCGGATTGTGAATATAGTTTCTTAAAATGTCCCAATGTTGCTTCCTTAAGAGACATGTTATCCATAAAAAATTCATCATGATCCCCCTTCAGTTCCCAAATGGAATTATGTATTTTGCGTTGATTAGCGAACCAGTGAAAACATTTTGTATTACTATCTCCAGCTTGTAACCACACGACCTGACTCTTTTGTATCCAAGTCTCTTCCTGAATCTAAAGAATATCTTGCAGTTTAGACTCGAGAGAGGCTATTGAAGCTTTGTACTCCATGGAAAACATATCCACATCGACAAGACCCATAAGCTTCTATATGTCAGCTTCCAATGGGGCTAATTTCGTATTGAGTTCCTGTTTCTTCTCATTTTCCCATTTCTGGACTTCATCCTTCAACATGTCCAACTTTTTTTTTAGCCGGACTAAGGATGATGAATGAGATATATTGGATAATAGTTCCCATTGATTATGGACAAGTGAGCAAAAATATGCATCCTTCAACCAAACTAGATTAAACTTAAAAGGGTATTTTACAAACTCCCTATTAAAATCCAACTGAAGTATAATAGATTTATGATCCGATATTCTAGAATAATAATACCAAGTACGATATCGACCAATATCCTCACATAATGCTTCTGACATTAAGTAGCAGTCCAGCCATTTGGAAATCCTAGCAGAACCACACCTGCCATTCGACAAAGTTGGAACAAGAGAACATGGAAGGATATCCACAAGCTTTGCAGCTTCAAATAATGAGTTGAAATCTTCGACCAAAGGGTCCTTTGCCTTACTACCCCCCCCAGGTTTCCTTAGGCGACAATGTAAGGTTAAGATCCCCTGCCACAATCAACGGACCATCCGAGAGTATACTGGACTGTTCCACCATGTCCCAAAATATGCGCGGGTGATTATACAAGCCATATATATTAAGGATTCGGATCTTCTGGTTGAGACCTTGTAAGTAACCTTCCACCACAATACCAACAATAGTTGAAAAGGATTTAATATTAGCCAACATAGGATTCCAAGCCACCAGGGTACCACCTGACATCCACGATGAATCCATCCCACTAACATGCTAAGAGGGAAATAATTTAAGGAAAAAATTACAAGCATAGGCAGATGAAGTCATGGTCTCCTGTAGACGAACCACCTCCAGCTTCAAAAGGTTCAATAGTCTCTTCAAAGTAGTTCTTTTGGGGCTACTACCCAAACCCCTAACGCTTAAGGAGATTAAATTCATTTATCAACCCCTATTGGGGAAGCATCATCTCTAAGAGCCCAAATTTCATAGTTTGAATGAGAGTCTGAGACCCTCGAAAACCCCTTCTCAAAAAGAGAAGACACCTTCAGACTATAACAGTTTGTGTCCCCAACATTTGAGACCCTTGTGGTAGTAACCGAAGATAGATTTTCCTTTCCCTTTCTCGACCTTCTAATGGTCACATTCCCATTGGATATGGTCGAGATAGGAATAATGTTATTATTCTCGACCATGATAGAGGAGTACATGGGAATTACTTTAATGCCTACCTAAGAAGGATCCAAGCATTCTCCTAGGTCCAAAATTGGAGAATCTGAAATTTGAATACCCATAGCACCTGACAGTATTCCCCCAATTGGAGGGAAATACTTCGAAGAAAAATTGTTCATATGAGGACTCCCAAAACAAGATATTACCTCCTTGACACCTTCAGAGGAATATTCCTCCTTCCCCTGAGCTTCCAATAAAAAAGGAGTGATTTAGGGGAGATAGGACTAGAACAACCCTCAACCCCAAGTGGCAATGTAGATACGGGACGATGAAGCATGTAAACCTTCCCATTGTCTACTGAAGAAACCCCAGTCCCTGAATTCGGACAAATCAAAGGTAGAGTAGAATCCTCTCCTAGGGTCAATAGCGAACTAGAAATATCTTCTTTAGTAAAAAATTTAAAAATTTAAGAAGTACCAGAATAGAGGAAACAAAATTACCAAGAAAATCAATTGTTGAATTGCGATCCAAGGGTATCGGAAAGCTCATATCGGTTTCCACCTCTGTCAAGCCATCCTCCAATGAAATCAGCACTGGAACCAGCTGTTGTGAGCCAGAAGACAGATTTTGACATACGACCCTCACATGAACAGTTTCCTTACAATTAGTACAGCGAAATGGTATATTCCAGTAATCCAATATCTGAATAAAATTTCCACCATCCCAAACGACCTCAAGTTATGATGGTAGACCCCCGACAGTATTAATTTCAACCAGCATTCGGGGTAGTTTCCGGTCTGACCCTAAGAGCTTCTCATCTTCAATGAGTATGAAACAACCAATAGTATTCGCAACAGCCATGAAGCCCTGAAGGTTGCAACAATGGAGCGGGAAGCTCGGTAAAAGAAAACACAAACATCTCTTTGAGAGGGTTTCTTTCCAAGGGTCAAAACCCACATGCCAGCGATAGAGCACCAAGGATCCCATACCAATGACCCAGAACCTCTCCTCAATTTCCTTACAGTCATCCTCAGATAAGAACTAGAAGAAAATCCATCCATTAACCAACATAAGTACCCTTGGCACATTATTTATATAGGTCTTCCACTTATCCCTATTACATCCAAGTATCTCCTCCCTAGAGAGCTTTATATGCTCAAATCTCCCCACCAGAGCATGTTGTGATAACGCCAGAATTGAATCCGCTGTGATATCTCGCCCCCTGACACAAAGGTCCCTACCCTTCTTATCCCACTCAAGTTTCAAGTTCCTCTTATCTTTAGACCGTGAAGTATTCATAAGTTACCTACCAAGGGGCTGTCTCTCCTTTGTCACTGACACACAAACCCCCCTTGCATGACCATTTCCAGACTAAGGTAATAGGTCCTCCTGCTAAAAAAAAGTGAGCTCCCTACTCCACTTAACCCTAAGACCATTGTTTGGAGAGAAAATGACCTCACAAGATGGGTTTGTTTTGACCCCGAGTCCCATGGAAACCCTACTTAGGGTTACCGGAGTCGACAGATCCGTACTAGTCACTTTAGAAACCCTATGAGGTATCGAACTGGAATCCCCACCTCCACCTGTCCTTCTTCCATCGTTATCACCCATGTCCGGCCACATAATATTCCCAGTTAAAACTAAGCCAATAATCTGGAAGTAGTGTTTAGTCTATAATTCCCACTTTTTTATAATATGGTTGGTAGTAGGTCTGCCAGAAATGGCGGACGGAACTATAGATACATTGTTATCACGATCTCAGACCCTGTATACCAGGGAATTATCGTACCAGAAAGAATATTGTTGGTATCATAACCTGTCCAACCTCAATCCTCCGAAAAACCCCTCCATTTTTCCCTGCAATTCCAAGCTCTAGCTCACGCTTCACCAGCTTGACTCGAAAGACTTGAATGTCAAAATTCAATTGTGAGTGTTATGTTTCAATTATGTTATAACTATTCTATGTTATAATCATTTCAAAGACTCTTATCATTTATGCAATTACTCCATTCTTGTAGCTTTGTATTGAGGAAGTCATGTGTTTTGTTATCATTCCTTTTTTCCATGTATCTTTGCAGCAGAAGAACGAAGAAAATGAAACAAAGATCGACAAAAAGATTATCGAAAAAGAAAGTTAAACGAATTGACAGCACAAAAACAAGAAGAACAAAGAAAACAAAATGTTGATCGACAAAGAGCGTATCGAGAGAGAAAGTCGAAGCAGTTGGAAGAAAAAAGATATCAAGTTGCAGAACAACAAATAAATCAAAATGTACGAAATGACGACAGAAGAAGGAAAAGAACAAACAAAACAAAACGCAGATCAACAAAAAGAAAATCGAAAAAAAAAGTTAGGCGAATTGACAGCAGAAGAATGAGAAGAACAAAGAAAACGAAACATTGATCGACAAAGAGCATATCAAGAGAGAAAGTTGAAGCAATTAGAAGAACAAAACCTGTTCCTTACAATGCTGATCAAACTCCAGTTTTGTGTCACTGCCCATGACTGAAACCAGCCTAGATCCAAATCCTAGGCTTTATCAAGCGCCGAGAGGGATCAAATCTCCTGAGGTGCAAACCTCTTCTCAGGTATTGCATTCAAGGAGCTTTTCAAGGATTAAAATTATATTACAATTAAATCCTAGGCGACTGTGTTTATAGAGTTCAGATTGTAAACCAACTTAGAGTTCAGATTGTAAACCAGCCTAGATCTTAATTAGATTTGATCCCTCTCGGCGCTTGATAGAGCCTAGGATTTGGATCTAGGTTGGTTTACAAATCAATCTATTCTCTAAATTAGTCAAATATATAGATTCTCCTACATGATTAAATATGACCTATTACATGAAAGTAGACACTACGATGTCAAAATGTATATATAAGTGATTCTAAAGGTGTTATGTTTGCAAATCCCTAAGAAGGGTTATTTGGTCTATTTTTTATAGGAAAGGTCTACGTTTTGTAGCAAACAAACTCTATAAGTCTTGTGAATCTCCATCCAAAGTGTTCCTTACATGAATGTGCAAAGCATCTCTAGTTCAAGACATTTTATTTTCAAACTCTTCATAATATGGACCATCATATTTTTCCATCTTTTTGTAAGGGCCCTTATTTGCAATAATCACAAGAGGGAAATCTAATTGAAAAAGCACAAAACTTGCATATCAACTATATATGTAATTTAGTTCCATAACTGGCCAATAATCGTGAGAAGGAATTGTAATTGAAAAACCATGCAACTTGCATATAAACTACATGAAGCAATTCAGTTCCATAATTGCTACTATGACTCTTAATGTTCCTCTACACTAGTTCACATTTAAATTCAATTTAGATGTTATTGTTCATGAATCTATAAAGAGGGTTTGCATCGCTAATTCAAGTTCTCTAGTGGATGGTTGTAGCATTAGGAAAATCCATGAAGGGATGTACAAGAATTGCAAATGATACTAAGTGTTGTGAATCTTTTTATTAAAGACATATGGTAACTTGCAAGTATGCATGAAATTAAAAGTGTCTACAAATGGTGCTCATGAGATAAGAAGTTGTTGTTTGAAAAGTAAGATTATTCATGTTGCTTATAAGATAAGAAGAAGTTGTTTTGAAAAGTAAGATTATTCATGTTTGTGAATTGGCCTTAGAATTTGATCAAATTGATTAAATTTGTTGGACATACATGTTTCCAAATGAGCTCTATGAAGTATCAATAATTTTCTTCTTATATTTGAGATGAATAATAAGGAAGACCAGATTTTAGGATTTTAGGAATGTGATATGATGGAATGTAGATACAAGTGTTACTTGAAGGCATTCCAACATGTTGTACTTAGACATTATAAATTTGATGAGTTAGGTATTGAAGTCCCATACTTCTCATATTCGATGGACATAAAATCAAAACGTCACAATATCAAGAAGTGTCACGTCTTTGCTTACTTTTCCCATCATCACAATTGCATGGGAAGGTGTCAAAAGACGGAACAAAATTTCGTCACAATCACATGGGAAGGTCTCACGGTACTTGGTACGATTGTCATTTTACCTTATATACCATAACATTTAGTTGACCTATTATGCATGAAGTGCAACCATGTGCATCGTGTTTTGGCTGTAAAATATTTGTATTCCATACACGAACAGTCATACATCCCATTAAAACAGTCGTACAATCCTTTTTAGTTTACATATCAGTTTGAGATCAAATGAGAGAAAATATAGTTAAGCCCGGAAAATGTCCAAAAGCTCCAGGGACTCCACGTTGCAATGTTTATCCAGTACACATCACCCAGATTTAGTTCGACACAATCAATTCCGCAACGTGCTTCGCAATATTAGCTGGCAGATCTCTGAAAAAAAGAACTGTGGATCATGGACAGTTCTGGAGGCAACAGGCAAGAGGTTGTCAGATTTGGGGAAGAGCTCCACGGCTTAAATAGACTGTACGCACTTTGCAGCAGCCTACATTTTTTTCTCTTTTGGAATGTTTCTTTGAGGCGGCCGGCCTTTGATATCGAACATTGAAGTAGCTGGAACTTAGAATTATGGAGACAGTGAGGCTGTTTTGCTTGTTTGGGCTTTTGACATCGATTTATTATGCCCATTGTGTAATTTCTGCTGGATTCAAGGAATCAGGATATGTTTCGGTGCTGGGAGATCCAGAAATGAAGAGCAAAGGAGTGAGGGTGGCACTTGAAAGCTGGAACTTCTGCAATGAAGTCGGTGAAGAAGCGCCCGGAATGGGCAGCCCTCGATATGCAGATTGCTCCGACTATGAATGTCCAGGTTTTTTACCAGCTCTTCTTGCCTTCTTAATGCATCATTTATTGCAATATGTTTTTGGGTTTGAAATATCATCGGCTTAAAGAGAGACAAAAGTGTTAGATCCTGGAAATTCGTTTTGAAGCCGGCATCATCTTCGATCTTCTCGTCGCTACATTAGTTAGTTATATATCGTTCGTTTTAATTATATTTTTTAATCTATTGTTCTTGTTTTGATGATGAATCTTATTTTGGATTTGAACCATTAAAAAATGTAGTTGTTATTTTGATGAGAATCTTGTTTTGGATTCGAGATCCTTTTCTGTTTCTTTGATGCTTTTATGTTTTGTTACCGATAGTACCCTTACTAAATGGTAGTCCTTTCAAATATTTTTTATTTACTTAATAATACCCTGAAATATAGATTTATTTGCCATATACCTGTTACTAATGTATATTTCATCATATACAGAATCCAACAGCTGTACAGTAAAACGTAGAGTCAAAGAGCGAGACAATAGATTACATGCAGGCCAACAGTTCCCTAATACGTCCTTCAAATCTGACACTAATCCAGACCTATATGCAGTGGAGAAGGAGTTATACCTTGGCTCCTTGTGTGAAGTTCGTGATTCATCAAAACCATGGCAGTTTTGGATGATCATGTTAAAGAATGGGAACTTTGACACAGAAGCCGGTTTATGTCCTTCAAATGGTAAAAAGATAGGTCCTTTTAGAGAACCAGGAAGATTTCCCTGCTTCGGTAAAGGTTGCATGAACCAGCCTCTTGTATACCATACACCATCAATAGTTCAATCAGGAGGCACATTAAAAGGCAGTTTCTATGGATCTTATGATTTGGATGCTGATTTAAAATCAGGAATAGAAAATATCTCTTATTATTCGGTGGTATGGGAGAAGAACCCTAAAACAGGGAGTTGGGTATTTCACCATACTTTGAAAACTTCAAAAAAGTATCCATGGTTGATGTTGTATCTGCGTGCTGATGCTACTCAAGGCTACTCTGGAGGATACCATTATGAAACTCGAGGGATGATGAAGCAAATTCCAGAGTCACCAAATTTTATGGTTCGCTTGACTCTCAATATAACAAAGGGAGGTGGTCCAAAGAGCCAGTTTTATCTCACTGATATTGGGAGTTGCTGGAAAAATGATGGAAGGCCATGTGATGGGGATGTAGAGACTGATGTTACTAGATACAGTGAGATGATCATTAATCCAAATGTTACTAATTGGTGCAAACCAGGCAACCTTTCTCATTGTCCCCCTTATCACATCACTGCCAAAGGTACCAAGATCTACAGAAATGATACAAAGAACTTCCCATATGCTGCATACCATTTATACTGCTCCCCAGGCAATGCAAAGCATCTGGAGAAGCCTTTTGACCTCTGTGATCCATACAGTAATCCACAAGCACAGGAGTTAATGCAGTTATTGCCACATCCAGAATGGGCAGTCCATGGCTATCCCTCCAAGAGTGGGGAAGGATGGATTGGTGATCCTCGAACCTGGGAACTTGATCTTGGAGGTCTTTCCAGCAGATTATACTTCTATCAAGTAAGTAATTTATTTGTTTGTTTTATTGTATTAGTACGTTTTGTGTTAAGTATCAATCACTGTTATTGCTTATTTCCACTCAATGATAAATCTATCAAGCAAGTATCAATCACTTTTATTGCTTACCTCCACTCAACGATAAATCCACTCTTGTTAGCCATTTAAATGTTGGTTTCTATTTTCTTGCTTAAAGGAGATCAATTTAAATGCCCTATATTTGACTTATAAATGCCTTGATGGGTGTGGTGTTGCAGGATCCTGGGACTAAACCTGCAAGGAGAATATGGACTTCGATTGATCTTGGCACTGAAGTATATGTGAGTGACCAGGATGAAACCGCAGAATGGACTCTTAGTGATTTCGATGTTGTTATTCCCTTAGGCAAATAAGTGAACTTCATGAAGATGATGTATGTACATTATGCAGAAATAAATACAGCAAGCATTTAGATTAAACCAAACTACTTTTATGGCTAAACCTACAAAGAGAATATGGCCTTCAATTGATCTTGGCATTGAAGTATATGTGAGTGACAAGAATGAAACAGCATAATGAACTGTTAGTGACTTTGATGTTGTTATTCCAATGGCAAATAACTGAACTTCATGGAGATGATGTATGATGCAGAAATAATTCCAATAAACATCTACATTCATGCAAACTATTTCATTCAATCATTAAACTATTTCATTCGATCATTATAGCAGCAATGGCCATGTTGCCAATTGGTTGAGTCCTTTTTTTCTTGTTTTCGTACCTTCACTCATTGTCAACAAATTTTGACTATGATATGCAGATTTTTGTGGGCCATTAAAATACCAAGTTCGCTGGAATTCCTTTATTGACGTAGTTTATTCTAATAAGTTTGAAGTGACCCCAAGGGAGATGAAGTGCTAACAAGTTGCATCATTTTATTGGTTATTTAACTTTGAATTATGATTTAACTAATAAAAATATAATATTATCACGTTACATAAACTCAACTCATGAGAAAGAAGATGATGAGAAGAATATAATTTTATATTTCATTCCTATTGACCCTTACATATACATTATTTTCAATTGGGATTCTTTGTTTGGTAAGAGTTTTCTTTATTAATATTTCATTTTTAATGTTTTATAACATATCATTTACAACATTATTATTGCATTTAGTATCAATTTTGACATGATATTGATATGTGTTTTGTTATATTCATGTTAGAATAAAAAATATTTTAATGTTAAATATTTCATCATAAATACATTGAAATTTTTATTCATCAATCTTTCATTGTAATATTCATTAATCTTTCATTGCAATTTCAACAATTATAAATGCTAATATGTCATTTCAATTATTTTTTTGTAAATAATTGTCAATATTTTATCATGATTCCAATCTACCTCTGATAATAAAGGGCTCCATGTAGTGTAAGCCAACAATTTGTTTTCAAAATGTTGTTTGTCTTTTTTATCCTCGTCAACATACTTATGATGATATAAAGATAACATGTGTAAGTTCCCTAGCCTTTTTTGGAAAACAATCATCAATAGTATGTTGTTGGGACGCCAAACTTACATCAAACTAATGTATCCTAACACACCATAATGTCACAGGAATGTCGTAAAAATGTATCCCATCACATACAATAATGTTTTATGATGGGCACAACAACATTAAAAGAATGTATCTGAATGTTGATATGTCCATCATTATTCTAGCAAGCATTTTGCTAGGAAATTGGAATTTTGATATGGTCTAGATTCTTTTTAAAGTATATATTAAGAAACCATCGAATTAACATTATTCCAACCAACATATCACTCCCTTGTATTTGATTGTATAAATCTTCTATCAACCAAATAAATACAATATGGCTGGATATTCATTGACCTTAACAAAGTAATACTATCAAGAAAAATTGAGTATGAGGTTGTACAAAGTTGGAAATTCAAACCTACATGGAAAGAAGGAATGATAGCAAAACATGACCCTCATCAATGCAAGGCTATAAGAATAGAATAATTGTAGAAATCATAATATTTTTTGAAAATATTGTAACATAGCATAGTTATAACATAATTGCAACATAATACAATCTTAACACAATAACAATAACATAACATTGTTGTAATAATCAGGTATTTCATTTTACATTATTCCCATGTCTTTTCATTGAAATTTATGCACAAATATCATCTTATTTCTCTTTGGTAGTCTTCTCGTTGTGTGATAGGTTATAAAAACAAAGGAAAAACAAAGATGGTCCTTAAATAGACATATTGTGCCATTGTTGCACAAGTGCTACTAAGAATCTTGATTTTCCTATCTTTGTCAAAACTGACAAAGTAAGATAAAATCAAGGGTATTAAAAGAGAGACATGTTTAATTGGGTTTTATATCCTTGCTTTGCAGTAACTTTGTTACAATATTTAAGAACAAAACATGGTCCTTAGGAAGACATATTTTTCCATTGTTACACAAGTTCCACTCGGAATTTTGATCTGTCTATCTCTATCAACACTAACAAAGCAAGGTCAAACAAAGAGTATTAAAAGGGGGCATATTTTTAGAAAAATTAAATAGGGGACCATTAGAACATTGAAGAATCTTGCACATGAAAAAACTGAATCTATGAAACTAGCTTTTGAGTGAGAAATAACGACCAAGAAATAGGCCATTTAAAGCCCTTGCATACAAAAGAAAGAACTTCTTTTAACTATTCTCCACACTTTTTTAGGTTTGTATTGATTATTATTTTCCATATAGTTTCCATTTGATTCCTTAAGTAGTATTTCACCCACATCAAGTTTCACTAGCTATAGTTTAAATACATAGACTTTTTTTTTGTAGGTAACAAAAATAGCTAAAAAAATTAAAAGTGTGACCTTGACGACATTTTTTGTTGATAACACAAATAGCTAGGAAAAATGAAACTAATGTCATTCACTACTCAATAGCACCAACATAAAATTGATTCTAAACCAACCATTTTATGCACGATTTGATAATATAGAGCAACTAAAAAGAGTTCAAACAAGGCTAAATTGAATGATAAGATTGGCCACCATTCAAATATTCAAATTACAAATTTACAAATGATTGATTGCTTGGATTTATATACTTCTTCAATCATTGAATGTTATTATATTTTCCTCTAACAATATTTTGTTCAAGCCTACAAATAGAATCACAAAAGTGTATCAAAATATCTAAGTAAGAGTTGTCAAATGTACAAAACATAGTTGGTATTTCCAAGCAAATATCACGATGAATGCAAAAGATGCATAATCAAATATGCTAATTTTGTTTTACATAAAATACATCTTTATATTCAATGGCATGGTGGATAAGCATGACTCAAGGACACCTTGTGTGCAACGATAAATTGAAATAAATTTGGAATTGATATATTAGTATTTATGACACAAAAATTAGACAATCATACATTTTAATATCAAATCATACAATCATACTTATGTCTTAAAACTTAATTTTTGGCTACTCTAAAAATATCCACAAAATCTACTCCAACTTATCACATTGTTGGATTTGGCTCTCATTTTGAAAATAAAAAGTTTATAGTGATAGTAACACCATTGCAACTCATAAGAAAACAATATACTCATATATGTCGGGTTTATATCTATCATTTAATTTAGAGATGTTGCAAACACTAGTTATTAAGGCATCGATGTGGACCTTCCAAACCATAGCTAAAATATGGGTTCCTAGTAAGCATGGATTTAAATCAAGGTATTTTTTAAGGATTATAATATTATACTTAAGTATATTATCATAGGCGATTATTTTGGATTTGAAAAAACATGTATATAGATAGGTAGGCAAATATTAAATATGAAACATACAATTTACTACTGAAATGTGTAAATTTTGGTTAATATTATGACAAAAAACATATTTTATGTAGATATAGGCGATATTAGAGACTAAAATGACCAAATAGCAAATTTATTTTTTGAAAAAAAGTCCAAAAAATAGCCAATTGGCGAAATTTCGCCCCTAAAAATTAATCTGATCTAAATTTGTGCCATTAAATTTTCCAACACAAAATCAAAACCTATGTGGAAGACAACAATGCCTTTCATCAGTCCAACAACAGTGTAAACATCATTAGACATATCCTCAATCAATACATTTATTTTACAGATCCTATTACTTAATAACGTAATAAAAAACGCTATAGTGCACCAAAATGAAATCCTAAACTCCCAAATTTAGTAGGTGTTCAATTAAAGAAAAGCACATGGATAGCCCATAAAATGAAGGTTATATATAATAAGTATAGACAAAGAAGATTAAGCATAAAATGCTCCATACAGATCATTCTTACTACAACCCATCAAATTATGATGTATCGAGGGAGGATAATATAGGGTATCTACGGAGGTACCTGAGGGGATAATTAATGTAATGTGTACATAATCATGGAATATGCCTATTGTTATGTAGTTAGAGGAAATAATATAATAATAACATGTATTTTGCATAAGGTATACTCATGACAAAGTATATATAAACATGAGTATCATTGTATTGAGATAGGTTGGATGTTAGATGTTATTGTATTGTAGAAAGAATATATTGTGGAGTGATTCCTTCCATAAGGAGTATTTAATGGTGTTTCCTTAGTTTAAAGGTCTCTATATTTTTGTGTTGTTTATAGTGTGAATGCTTTTTGGTATTTATGAAGTTAATGATTTATTTCTCAAACTTAAGAGATTTTATTTCATATTTTATATACCAAGGTTTAATACTAGTGGTGTCAGATCACTTTCTTGGGAAAAAACTTGGAAGATTTTTTCTTCTTTTTTTTAGATTTTCATAGGGGAAAAATTTGATGTTGAAATTCAAACCCATTTCTGAGGATTTATATGAAGAATATAAAGAAACCAATTTTATATCTAAGCTCGTCTTAAAATAAATACCAAAGTTAGAAAAAAACATCCAGAACAAAGTCCAGAAAGTGAAAATATCATTGATTTTAAATCATCTATTTTAGCAACTTTTGGTGACAACTATGTGGATTGCAGGGAATATATATTTTTTCAATAGAGTTCCCTTTTTTTCATCAAAATAGTTCCAATAGCTGAAAATTGGTTGTTGAATAACATAATTTCAGAATTCTAGTATATATCATCGAAGTCATTTGCTTCCACTCTAAGATATCAACATGTAACAAAATTGTTAGGAACCTATGTCAACCCTTCTCTTTACTATGTTAGTATATTGTTGTTGAACGCATATGCTTTGTAAGTCGTCCCGTAGTATTTGTTGATCCGTAGTTTATATTAGCCCATAGTATTGACCCATAGTATTGGACGCATATGCTTTGTAAGTCGTCCTGTAGTGTTATATGTCCCATGGTTTTGACTCATAGTATTGGGCATAGACTTAGTATATAAGTGTGTGTTGAGGTCATTGAAGGCACGATGAAGTTAATTGTATTGAGCTTGCTCAAAGGAGGTTGCCCCCTCGAAGTGGCCCGTGATCAATATAAAAGCGATTTTGTTCTATTATTTCTGATATCTCATGTATTTGCATTAATTATTGCAGGTACATCACATCTGGTATCAGAGCACTTTCCTTGGCACAAGTGAGAATTTTTTTTTTCTTTTCTTTTGGGCGGCGACTTTCAGATCAATGTCTGAAACTTTCTGCACAAATTCAAAAGAAACTGATTGCATATCTGAATTCCTCTTTCAAAAATACGTAGTTTCAAAAAAAAAATCATCTCATTTGGAGTTCTAAAAGTGGAGATATCGCGGATTTAAAATCAGCAATTTTTCAGAATTTCGGTGACGGCCGCGGAAATTGCGGCGAGAAAATCTTTTGACCGAGTGCCCAGATTTCTATTCCGCGATCATGGGTAGAAGCAGAGTGGTTGTTCCAGTTCTGGAAACATGCTATAATAGCGATTCTGAGCAATATAGATCAGGTTTTTGAACATTGGGTGGAATTTCTGCCCAAATTTTTTTTGTTGCAGGTTCGGATCTGGGAATAATCCCTATCCGCTTAACTGTGGGAAGTACTTGGGCATAAGCCCTAAAACTCATTATGAGGAGTACCACAGGAACCCCGAAGTAGCTGGCCATTGAGAGGACCTGCCAAGCGAAAAGGGAAACGAGCCCTACCTGATTGACTAGTTCCCACCCGTGAGGTAAACCAAGAGCTGTCGTTTGTGGCCAAGCGGTTATCAATTTTACCTGAGCCGTGGAGTGAGGGGTACTACCCCAATACGCAAGCCGTCAGACAGCATTGGTGGCCGAGTGAAACCCCTGAACTGTTAGGAAGCCGCACATACCTGGGGTCCATATCTACTTTCAAATGAACTATTGTCGATCACTGCTGCGCCGTTTCAGATCCATTTTGCAAGCTGTTCCAGATCTAACCATTTGGCGTTGTTCCAGATTCCTTCCGAGCCGTAGCCGCTCCAGTCTGTTAAAAAAAAAAAAAAAAAAAATCTGAGCCGTAGCCGCTCCAGTCTGAACAAACAAAAAAAAAAAAAAACCCAACCCTGGTTATGGTTGTCACCCGTGCAGGAGCACACACCATGGAGGAAGCACTTGCAGCGATCCAAACCAAACTCCAAGATCTGGATGAAAAATTTCTCAGCCTCCATCTTCAGTATTCAACCATGAACAATACCAGACAGCCAGAATCTTTTGCAGCCACCGGGTTCTCTGCTTCTAGCACTTTTCGTGGGCCGAAGCTTGATTTTTCTCGCTTCAATGGTACTGATCCCACTGGATGGATATACCGAGCAGAACAATATTTCAGTCTGCATAATACTTTTGATGTTCAGAAAGTTCCACTTGCATCCTTTCATTTGGAACAGGAAGCCCTTCAATGGTACCGTTGGTACATCAAAGCTCATCCCGAGCCAAACTGGACAGATTTTTGCCAACTCATTTTGCCACGATTTGGTCCTAGTGCTTTTGACGACTTCACAGGAGCACTCACTAAACTTCACCAAACTGGCACAGTGAGAGAGTATCAGATGGAATTTGAGAAACTAGCCAATCACACAGAAGGATTGTCTGATGAATTCTACAGGAGTTGTTTTATCAGTGGTCTCAAGGATGAAATCCGCTCAGAGGTCAAAATGTTTTGTCCCAACACAATGATGGAAGTCCTAGGGTTGGCTAAGTTGGCCGAGGACAAGATCGCAGCTCAACAACGCTCCAAACCCACCTTTGTTCCCTTCAGAAATATGGGTTCCCAACGACCTCCCATCACGCCTGCTCCTCAACCAAATCCTATCAAGCATTTGTCTGAAATAGAAATGCAGGCACGCCGAGAAAAAGGGCTTTGCTATAATTGTGATGAGAAATTCACTCGGGGACATAGATGTGTTCAACAAAAGCTCTATATCTTGGATGTGGATTCTCCGCCTGCCTTAGAACTTGGCAAAGAAGCTACAGATACAGTAGATGATCCGGTCGACATGCAACACCTGCATGTTGACACCCCATCTCAGGACGACCCACCCGAGATCTCTCTCCATGCTGTAACCAGCGTCACCACCCCACAAACAATGCGGGTCAGGGGATACTTCAAGAAGATCCCTCTTACCATACTCATTGATTCTGGTAGCACTCATAACTTCATTGACCCTTGAATTGCCAAACAGGCTGATTGTTTCGTCCATCCTTGCTCCCACTTTGAAGTCATGGTTGCCAGTGGGGGCACCTTACCTTGCAAGGGGAAGTGTCACAATGTGAGTATCTCTATGGAAGATTATAACCTACGCTCTGACATGTTTGCCTTGTCCTTAGGCGGATGTGATGTGGTTTTGGGCGTTCAATGGTTACTCACACTTGGCCCCATCTTATGGGATTTTGCTGAACTTTGGATGCAGTTTAAAGTCAATGGGGCACAACACAAATTTCGGGGCTTACAACCAGGGTCTCTCTGCATCATCAGTTCACATCGCCTGGAAAAAATCCTTAAGAAGAGTTCACATGGTGTCATCGCTCAGCTCAATTCCATTCAGATGCACCCATCAACAGTCTCCACTACTTCCTTGGATAGATATGCAGGTATCTTTGTTGAACCAATGAGCTTGCTACCTTCAAGAGACCTTTCCGGTAAGAATGTAACCACATCTACCTCTCAGCAGGAAATGATTGCTATTTTGCATGCAGTACAGAAGTGGCAGCCATACCTATTAGGCAATTCTTTCTGCATCAAGACTGATCTCCCGAGTCTGAAAAATTTTCTGGAACAATGGGTCTCCTCCCCAACACACCTGCAATGGGTTATCCAACTCATGGGTTATCCCTATGTGATCACTTACAAGAAGGGTACGGACAATATGGTGGAAGATGCTCCTTCTCGCACAATTGATGACCCAGTTTCTCTGACAGCTCTTTCTCTGCTTGTTCCAAATTGGTTGCCATATGTTCAACAGGGCTATCTCTTCTATGATCTCCATGCTTCTTCATCAACAGGGCACTCTGGGTTCTGCAAAATGTATGACCAAGAACAATGTAACTTCTTTTGGCTGGGACTAAAAATGACAATTCAATAGATGGTGGCTAACGATGATACTTTCCAAGTCAACCAGGGGGAACCGACACTCCTTTCGGGATTGATCAAACCCTTGCCCATCACTACACAGCTTTGGCCAACTATTTCTATGGATTTCCTAGCAGCACTCTGGTGGTACAATACCACATCTCAAAGGACACCATATGAAGCAGTCTATGGACAAACACCGCCAGTTCTTCTTCCGTACACCCTTAGCAGCTCCCCAGTTCAGGAAATTGACTCGGTTCTTCGAAACCGCGATCAGATTCTTCTCATTCTCCAGGACAATCTTCACATGGCCAGAATTCGCCTGAAACAACAAGCCGATCAGCACCGTTCTGAGCGCATTTTCCACACAGCTGACAGGGTTCTTCTTCATCTACAGCCTTCTAAGCAATCCTCCTTGACACTCCAAAGGCGTCAGTGGCCCGAAATGCAAACCAAGGATGCTACTGGGGAACCACTCCTTCAGATTCTGCAGCAATTTCTCCAACCAAAGCTTTGAGGACAAAGCTTTTTCTAAGGGAGAGGGGATGTTAGGAACCTATGTCAACCCTTCTCTTTACTATGTTAGTATATTGTTGTTGGACGCATATGCTTTGTAAGTCGTCCCGTAGTATTTGTTGATCCGTAGTTTATATTAGCCCATAGTATTGACCCATAGTATTGGACGCATATGCTTTGTAAGTCGTCCTGTAGTGTTATATGTCCCATGGTTTTGACTCATAGTATTGGGCATAGACTTAGTATATAAGTGTGTGTTGAGGTCATTGAAGGCACGATGAAGTTAATTGTATTGAGCTTGCTCAAAGGAGGTTGCCCCCTCGAAGTGGCCCGTGATCAATATAAAAGCGATTCTGTTCTATTATTTCTGATATCTCATGTATTTGCATTAATTATTGCAGGTACATCACAAAAATACTCTACAATTAGTCAATGGAGAATAACTACTTAGCATATTTACTACATGGAAAATCAACCCCTTATCCTCCTCCTCCTCCTCCTCATCATTTACATCTTCACCATCTTCATCATTATTGTTGTCATCATCATCGTCATCATCATTATCATTATGGTTAGTGTTAAATTTTATAGGTGTATGTGCCTAAGGGTCATCATCATCATTCTCAACATCATATTCATTGTCACTATCAGTATATCCATTATCATCATTGTAATATAATGACATCATCCTCATCATCCTTCTCATCATGCTCACCATCAACAACATCATCATTGTCATCATCATATTCGTCATCGTCGTTGTCGTCGTCGTCGTCATAATCATCATCATCATCATCATCATCTTCAATGTATTCATCATCATCATCGTCGTCGTTGTCACCACCATCGGCATCATCTTCATCATTTTATTCATCCACATCATTTGCATCATCATCACCATCCTCCTGAACAAAAATAATCAAATCAATGTCATCATCATCCTCATTTTTGTCACTGTCATAATCATTATCATCATTTTCTTCTTCTTCATCATCATATTCATCATAATATAATGACATCATCCTCTTCATTAATTCCATCATCATTATCATCATCATCATCATCATTGTCATCATCATAATAATCATCACCATCATCGTCATCATCATCATCATCATCATCATCATCACCACCATCACCATCACCATCACCATCACCATCACCATCACCATCATCACCATCAACACCATCGTCGTCATCATCATCATCATCATCATCATCATCATCATCATCATCATCACAATACTATCATCATCATCATCGTTATCATAACCATCATTGATATCATTGCGGTTATCCTCATTGTCATTGCCATCGTTTCAAATCGCCTACGGTAATGAATATATGTCATGTTGATGACAACAAACTAGGGTACCATGCATGAAAAACTTAGTAAATATGGACGATAACCCTACATGATTTCTCCTCTAACTCTTGCATATGGTTTAAAGGTTATAGGAATTTAGAGTTGAGTTGGGGATTAGAGTCAGAGGTTAAGGGTAAGTAACTACAATGTCCCTAATGAATTTTATCTTAAACTACTAACCATTATAAGCCCTTGTGACCTATAATCATTATAATCATTGATCCCTAGCCCCTCTATCCCTAACCCAAATATCCCATATAACACCTAACCACTTTAACAAATATTCACAAATTTTTACCACCCTTAACCTTTAACAATAAACCCTTAACTCATATAATCATTTTTGCATGTAACATCTATAACCTTTACCCATGTAAACCTCAACCCCTTAAATTTCCCTATTTAACCCCTAAGCCTCAAATCCTTAATTCATAACTACTAAATCATAATGATTTTAAACCTTAATAGTGTATAGCCCATAACCCTTAATCCCTATAGCCTTCAACCTCATGATTCCTTACCAAGAAACCATCAAATCCTTGAGATACATAATCCCTAGAACTCTAACTATGTATCCTCTATAATCTTTATATCTCTTAATATCTATAATATATACCATCCCTCATTCTTGTAATCCCTAAGCCTTAATAAGCTATCACCCCTAACCATCGTAAACTTCATAACATATAATCCCTATAACCTCTACCCTATACCAAGGTATTTTTTAAGGATTATAAAAGTATGCTTAAGTGTAGTATTCTAGGCAATTATTTTGGATTGAAAAAAACATAGATATTGATTGGTAGGCGAATATTAAATATGAAACAAACAATTTACTACTAAAACTTGTAAATTTTGGCGAATATTATGATAAAAAAACATATTTGATGTAAATATAGGCGATATTAGAGACTAAAAATGACCAAATAGCGAATTTATTTTTTGAAAAAAGGCCCAAAAAATAGCCAATTGGTGAAATTACACCCCTAAAATTTTCCCTTCCCTATAGCCATAACCATTACATCCTAGAATTAATATAACCCTGATAACTCCTATTGCATATATCGATAACCTATATATAGTAATCCTATAACCCCAATACCCTATAGCCACTAAAATAATCATTTATATTTATAAACCTTAAGAAATGCAACTGAGTAAATATATAAACCCTATTCTAAATCCTAACCCCTATTCTAAATTCCTAATTCCAAGCCCCTATAACCACTAACTATTATAAAACCAAAAATTAACATTAATAATTACTAAATCCTATTACATATAAATTCAATCACCCTTATAATACCTAAAACATTATAACACATAACACATATAACAACTAAATCCTAAAATCCATAAAATCTTATCCTTCATTATAATAATACCTAATGGATATAGCCCCAACCCTAATGGATATAGTCCCATATCACCCTAATCCCCTAATCTATAAAAACCTTTACTCTTATACGCCTTAAACCTTACTACTATAAAATTTTACATTTATATCCCCTATAACCATATTTAACTACTAACCTATATCCTCTATGATATCGACACCTATATCCCCTTATCCCTAAACCATGTTGGTATTAACCCTTGACTAGTACTATAAGTCATAGTTTCCAAACAATATAACCTCTATAACTCCTAACACCTAGCATTTCTAATATATAATTCCTAATATATATATATACGCTACCAATTATACTATGTAACCTCTGACACCCATCTCACAACAAGTCTAACAAATTATATTGTGTGTATAATTTAAATATTTTCACATATATCCTCTAATAATAAAACCCATTCCTTATAATATTTATAATTGTTAACCCCTTCCATCACTCACACACTACTCGTGTAACCCTTATAATGATTAATGCATTCATACCTTAAAACCTTTAACCCTTAATCTATATACACCCCCAAAACCATAACCTTTATCCATATAACTTTTTAACCCCTATAACCAAGGTAACATGTAACCTTACAGCCCCTAGCCTAAATCATACCTAACCCATATAACCCTAAATCTCTAGCTCATACAATCACTAATCCACATAATCATTATAAACCCTAATCTCTATAATCCATTTCACCTAAACTTAATATCCCACATAAAGAAGTCTAACTCATATATCCCTTAACTCATAACAACTAACACTTATTATCGATAACCCTAACCTCTATAACCTCTAGCACTTGAACTTTAGAACCCTTAAACTTTATCAACCTTAATTTCTAGTCCATATAGATTTAAAATATATATATCCCCCACTAAGCCCTATAATCCCTAACCCCAATAACCTTTAGAAAATGTAATATATAAAATCTCTAACCCATTTAACCTAAAATCCCTATGATCCCTACCTTGAAAAATGCTCAAAACTCTCAATTGTTATAATCCTTATGAACATAATCCCCGATCCATATAACCCTTAAACTTCATAATTATAGCCACTATAACCTTAAAGTGTAAAACCCTATCATCCCTCACACATATCTATTACAACTTTTTCCCTTTAAATTATAAACATTATACCCCTAATCCCTTTAACATTTACTAATGTTAAACATGAATAAATAACACCTAACACTAATTTAGTACCTCCACCTTATAACCCTAACCATTATGAATATTAATTTTTAGCCCATATGGGCCAAAGTGCTTAGGGGTTAAGGGGTTAGGGATTAAGGGGTCTAAGGGTTAGGGAGATAAGAGATTATGAATTAGGGGAAAAGGGGATTAAGGGATTAGTGGTTAGGGGTTAAGGGCTCAGGGGATTAGGGGTTTAGGGGATAGTGGATTTACAGGTTAGGGGTTAATGTCTTAGTGGTTAAGGGGTTTAAGGGTTATGGGTTTAAGAATTAAGATTTAATCAGTTAGGGTTTAATATTTAAGGGCTTAGTATTACCTATAATTCATAACACTTAAACCCTACTAATCATAAACTCTGACCATTATAATGCATACTATTTAAACCTCGTATCCACTTTAACCCTTAATCCTTCATATATTAACCTAACCCTTAACCTCTTATATTTAAATCTTATAACTCCTCAAGCTTAACACTAGTAAAAAAAACCTATATCTCTTTTTAATCCTAAAAGTTGACACCAATAACATGAAACCATTATAGTCCCTATCACCTAACCATGGGTCATAAAATCCTTGACCTATATAACTCATCACATATTTTCCCTAAACTATATAACTTGTCATGTCTAATCCATATCCCTTATAAACACAATCCTAAATTACCTTATAAACCCTATCATCTCTAAGTCTTGAACCTTCTAACCTAGATAACCTTTAACTTATCCCGAATGATAATTCCCCTAACCCATTGTCTATATAACCTTTAAAATATAATTGATATAACATGTTTACATTATATCCAATATAATGATGATGACAATGTGTTTTAATTTCTTGTAGACTAAATTTGTCTATGGGACCTAGAGAGAGAGAGAGAGAGGATATCACCATGAGGAAATTGTTGATGTATTTGTAACTTTGGAAGATATTCACTTGTATATTGTATTTGTACTTTATTGTATCCCCAACGGAGATGTATTATTCCTTTGATTGGAAGTGTCGTCAGTTGTACTTGCAAATGTCGCAAGTTATATTGTAAGTGTCGTAACTTATACTTGATGGGTTATTAGACCACCTTGTTGGGGTCAGCCCTATATGAGTCATGTGGGTTAAAGGGTTATTAGACCACCCTAGTGGGGTGATTCCAGTCAAAATTATGTTAAGTGGTTAAGTTGGGGCTGACCTAGTTTAGTAAAGGTCAAGTGAAAGTAAAAGTATAAATAGAGAGTGTGACTCTCTCATTTGATACATTCACACACTCACTCACTTCGCATAAGTGAGAGAGAGGAGAAGTGCGCACAAGTGGAGGAGGAGCTACTGCTAGAAGAATATCTCCTGTTGTGGGGTTTGATATTTAATATCTTTGTATTGATGCTCATTCTATCTTTGAGGAAGTTGCGGGGTTTTTCACCTTCTTGGTTTTCCACGGTGAAATGCTTTGTGTCTCTTGTCTCTTGTGTTTGATATGCTGTACATGTCGTTCTCTCAGTTAATATCCTAGATCTGATTGAATTAAATGTTGAAAAAATAACATGTTATCATAGCTAGGCTGAAGGAAGGCATCGTATGGCATTTATGACACTTGTTGCACTTGTGACAAATTGGAAGCTAGGGCTTGGTATAGTAACAACCAGTCATCATGGCACATTCGTTGTAGCTCAGTTTTGGAAAAGGTTTAGGATCAGAAACTTCTACAGGTCGAATATGAAATGTTCATGTACCTTGTGTCTGAAGGACAGCCTCCGATTCGTTTTACTTTGTGAGATATGATCCGTACAATTTAGGGTTTTTGCCTCTTCCAGAATGCAATCATAAATAGGTGACCTAGGAAAAAAGGTCATATCTCAGGCTAGGAAGCTCCAAATGGAATTCCGTAAAAAGTGACAATTAGGGTATGGACTATACTTTCACAGGTCTAGGTTTTAGGGTTTCTTTGAAAAACCCTAATCCAGCTCCAGATTTAGTTTCAACAAATCAAAGTGGATTGGGTTAATCCTAGAAGAGAATGAATTGGACACCTACATAAGTGAAGAAGTTCCAGTTTCAGAGGGAGATGAGTCTAAGGCCTCACATAAGAAGATTACAAGCAATCCCGACAGGTATGAATTGAAGAGATATAGGTATGTTTTGAAATCTGTTCATGATTAAGTTTATGATGTGTTTGTCTTCATTTGAGGTTAGTACAATCTTGATTAATTTTAGACTTGTCTTATCACCCTAGCAAAAGTATGAATGCATGTGAATACATTCATTGATTAGGGGTATGACACTTGTGATTGTACTAATACACTGTGTTGTTGTATGAGGATAATGTTGTCCACTAACATGAAGGGTACATCAAGAAAGACAAATCAAGTTCTAGATCAAGAACATATGACCATGGTGACATGAAGACAAAGACTGATCCATAGTCATGGATCACATAGAAGCTATACTTACGAGGTATGTATAACTTGGTTCTACAATTATTAACTTATGAGATATGCAGGTTGCTAGCACAAGGTCTCTGAGAGAAAAAAGAAGACATTGTTTGGGTATGTTAGACAAACATAATAATCCAAGTATGTTTTCCTATATTGAGTTAGAATCCTACTTTGTGTTAGGATATTAGATAAGTATGCTTTTGCATGATTGATAATGATTATTCATGAAGTTATAAGTTTGAGTAATCATCGGTTTATGCATATTATACTTCTTACTTTGATTGATGATATGGAAAACCAGAAGAGTCCTACGGTCAAATAAGAATATGCATGAGTAAAAGAAGTACTCCCTGAAACCTTGAATACTAATGCTTGTGATAAATTACCTGTGTATGAAATGATCATGACCATATATGTTTAATATTATTTAGAATCATAATGTTTTGATAGTATTGAGAAAATACTAATGGATGTATGATTATGTATGAGATATTGAGGATCACACAATGATGACACTAGTGCACACTTAAGCATGCATAGTGGTCCAGGATGGATATAAGTTGAAGGACAGATAATCCAGGAAGAAAAGATCAAGAGGGAGCACACTCTAGTAGTTCTTGCAAGGAAGCAAAGATTGAGAGGGAGACCACCAACAACTAAACAAATATAAGTATTTGAATTGTCATATGATTACTTAAATAATGTTTTCCAATCATGTACATACTTATGTTCCTAGATTTAGGATGTATATTATGCATATTAGAAAAGTTGCATTAATGAACAAGATACTACTAATATGCAAGTAATGGGTAGGTGGCCTATGTTACTGTACAACATTCCATTTCTACTTATCTAGAATGAAACCTCTTTGCTAACATGTTGGGAGTTGTGCACACTGTTAACAAATGTTCTCGTAGAGATGGAAGGAATCTAGAAAGTTACCGTGTGAATACGGGATATGGATAAATGTTGTATTGAAGCATTGGCTAAGATAATTGCATGACTATGTGACATATGTATTTATGCATAAGAATTTGTTTTGAAAAACTATGAGAAGTTTCTAATCATGCAATTGAATTTGACTTGTAGGAAAGATTGTGTAAAATCACCTACAAAAGAAGGAAAACAAAATTTGTTCCAGCAACAAAGTTCACTATCTATTGAAGATATTTAAGAATCTGAAGTTCCTAGGATCCAGGATGTAGTAATGGAAGGATGCCATGATCAAGGAATACCAATCGATCATGAAGAATGATGTTTGGTATGTGGTCCCAAGACCAGAAGGGAAGTCTGTTGTGACTTCCAAGTAGATCTACATTATCAAGCATGCTGTAGATAGTAGCATAGAAAAATACAAGGAAAGTGATGAAGTGGAAGATACACCAGATGGATGTCAATACAACTTTCTTGAATGATGTAGTCGAAGAGGATATGGAGTAGCCACTCAGATTTGAGACACATGACAGGGAGTCATATGTGTGCAAATTGAAGAAAGCCTTGTATGGCTTGAAGCAAGCACCTAGAACATGGTACGGCAGGATAGATAGCTTCCTGTCCAGTTTGGGATTTTACCAAGAGTAAAGCGGATTCCAACCTTTACTACAAGGTTGAGGAAGGAAATCCAGTGATACTCCTATTGTATTTGGATGACCTGTTTGTGTCAAGTGAGGATAGATTGATTTCTGACATGAAGAGGAAGCTTCCTGCCGAGTTCGAGATGAAGGACTTAGGTATGATGCATTACTTTCTAGGTATGGAGGTATGGCAGAGTGCATATGGAATCTTCCTTGGACAAGGGAAGTATGCAGTAGAGATCCTGAAGCGGTTCGGGATGATGGACTTGTTGATGCCCCGAAGATCGTAGCATCAAGCAGAAAGGGATTCTCCCCAGTAGACTATCCCATTTAGATTGTCCATCGTTTGGTTTGGGGAATCCGTTCGGTTAGCGGTTCCGGCTACCGTTAGATTTGGATATTTGTTTCCTTTACACCGGTTATGGCCCGATCCACCGTTCTTTTTTATTTTAATGTTTACTATGATATGCAAGTGCCTAAGCTAATTTAATCTAAATGCAGAACTTGAAACAAATATGTATCTAAAACTGAAATAAATCTAATCTATCCCTGTAGGGAGCAAATTGTAAATATGAGTAATATGCTGTAAAGAACAAATAAAGATCAATAGGTGTCCATTGGATCTTAAAGACTCATCTGCAGTAGGAGGTTAAAGACATGAAAGATAGCTTTTAATTCATGTAAAAAAACATTCTATTACTCATTTAAGAGAAGCATCATTGCACAGAGAAAAGTAAAACCATCCATAGCACAGAAATAATTCGAACATCAGATAAAGATTTCACTGTAATACATGTAAATGTCACAAGAAGAATCTGACAGACATCATACACATATTCCCAGGCAAAATGCGTCCTCTCCAAGCTCTTATTAGGAAAATTCACTTTCTTGGAGCAAGTGCAAAACAATTCGTACAAGCTTTAGAAAATTCCTTTCCCTACCAAATGTCCATAATACTATTTCCTATGCATCTATTTATAAGCTTACAAAATTCCTATTGGGATGCCACCTGGCCTTTTACACTTGTCCTTTAAAGACTTTACCAAGAAATAACAATTCGTGGCCCTTTTCCTATAATAGAAATTCTTTCTTATAACAGAAAAGGACAGCTGTCCTTGTAACTTCATGCTCTAACCATAGGGAAGAAGTAAACCAAAATAAAAACAATGCATTATGACTAGCGTGTTTATCCTTGGGGTGGCGATTCTACTAGGGATGATGTGCCTGCGCTGGCTGCTACTGTTGCTGCTGCCTTCTTCTCCTCCTCTGCAATATAACTGAACCATATACCAGTGTCTCTGATAACCACATTTGTTGGTGAAGGGGGAAGTCACATGCTTACCAAGCTCTGTTTCAATATCATGAATTTCTGCTATTACTGCTTGGTGGACCTCCTTGAGCAAATGATTGTGTACTAATGATATACCAATGTAGTGATGAAGATCGTCGATGGCCAGCATGTCAATCTTCTTTACATACTCTATTTGAATGCCCAGCTTGTCTTTTAAGTCTGAAAAACGTTGCTCTTTGATTGGAAAATCATCCAGGTTTTGAGGAAAAATAATCTTGCAATTTTCATGTACTTCATGAATCTTTTGATACAGGCCGTTAACTTTCTCAATTGTTCCCTGGATTTTAGCCATCAGCTTGGCACCGCAATTCCTGCAAAACTCCATAAGAGCTACATCTTCCTTAAAACCATCCACAGATTTGAATGGGAGATGCTTAGGGAAATCCACCTTTCCTTCTCTCCACTCCATCTGGCTCAGAATGTTTGCTTTTATCCAAGTGTACTTGCCTTTAAGCCTAATGGCTTCAACATTGACTTCTTTCAACCTGACCAGCATAGTTTGGAGCTTGCACACCTCCTCAATAATCATCTCTTGTGTGGCATGCATTTGAATTAAGATGTCACAAGATTGCTCATGAAAGGGAGACATATCCATCACTCTGCTTTTTGCTTGCTCTAACTGCTCATTAATTGCCTATTTGTCTACTTCCAGGTGAAAGACTCTAGCCTCATAATCATTCTTTTCCGCTTCTAGAACCATCATCTGGATTTCCAGGTGCTTCTTTTCTTCTTCCAGATGTCGATATTTATCCGACAACTCCTTGTGATCAGCAGACAAGCGATTATATTTTTTCACTACGACATCCCTATAAGCCTGCTCATTAGCCACAATATGTTACAGCATGCGAGCTCTTCTCTTTGCTGACTCAAACTCTTTGACCATGCCAATCACATTGTCTTCTGTTGCTTTTGCTGCTGACACAGCAGCGGATGCCATGGCTATGGGAGCCTTATTTGTATTCTGCATAACCGTGGTTTCTCGCTGGGTGACAATATCTGCCTGGAAAAGTCTCTTTATTCTCTCTTCTGACTTCAGGACCACAACCTTCCTCTTCTTATTATACACAAATTTATCCCATCGGGGCACAGTATGATCTTTGGATGGGGTGAAAGGGATGATCGGGAGGTCTCTTACCTGAGATGAGTCTATTTCCATATCTTGGGTGCTAGAGCCACCTGTCTGGGCATCTTCATTGGCCTAAAGTTCTTCTTCATCTTTTTGCTCTTCTTCAGCCTTACGTCTTCTTTCCTCTTCTTCAGCCTATTGTTGATTTTCAATTACCCTCCTCTGCTGTTGTTCTTTAGCTTCCTGTTGCAATCTTTCTTCTTCAGCTTCATTCTACAACCATGCTTCCTTGGCTTCATGCTGCAGTCTTGCTTCTTCTTTCAATCTTTGTTCTTCACGGACCAGGGCTTCGGCCGCTTCCTTTTCTCTCTTTTGACTGGCTTCTCGGGCTATGGCAGAGCTAGAGCTAGCTCCACTACTGTGACGACAAATATGAAACTCAGTCATATTACTGATTCCCCTGAACACTTCTTCTTCAGTATCATAGTAATGGGCATACTCAAAATGAGCATACAACTCTTTACAGTGCTCCGCAACCTTACTCCACCTATCATTTCTATGGAATATTGCCTCACCGAAGTGAAAAGCTTTCAGTTCATGAATGAACTCTTCGGCTGCTGCAACTCCTGAGATTTTATAGGCTCCTATACAGAAAGGCAAAGGAGGGAAGGAGGCCTTATGCTGCTTATTAAGCACTCCTCCTATTCCATCAAGGAAAACTTGCCTGACTGCTTCTTTAAGGACTACATAATCAATGGCGTATTTTGGTAAGATGTATGGTGGCTTAGTACCTCCAAACATCCTGATATAGGTACCCTCTTCTAAGAAGTATAAATCACCATAACCTTCCATGACTTCCATGGCCTTCTCCGATAAGCAATTGGGTTCTTCATTGAACATTTGCTCATACAGAGGCATAATGAATTCTTCACATATGAGCTTATAGTGCGCTCTGTAATTTTGAGCCCATAGCATTTTATAAGCAGTGTATACCAGGGTGTTGGCCTGATCCCATGAGCAACCTAATTTGAGGAAAGGGAGCTTTGCCAGGATGCAATCAATGAGGTATGAAGACATGAAAAACTCTGACTTCTTTAGGGCCAAACCTTCTCTAGTTGCGGCGACAGTGGATGCCAAACTATCTGAGAGGATAGTATCCCAATCAAACACAGTTCCCTTAAATGCTATGGCATGGATTATGGGGGCCCATTGTATCCTATATACGGTCCCATCGGGCATGCCGAAAATTCTGCTTAGCATAAGGGAAATCAACCTAAATGGAGGTCTTAGGCTCTAAACGTCATACTCATCACTGTCCCTCTTCCTCAGTTGTTTTCCTGTGATTAACAGCCTCTTAGTTATTTCGAAATTATCCATCTGTCCCAACCATTCATCGTTTAGTGCCTGCTGGGGACGTGAGAATTTGTAGGCTGCCACAATATAAGCTAGATGGAATGAAGCGAATGGCTCTCCCTTGCTGTCATGCAACACTCTTGTTTGTGGGTTGGAATGTTCCATTATCCACCCGATCACTTCTGAGCACGGGAATAGCTCAGGGCGAGTAGAAGCCCTGACTATGCCAGAGGTCATGATGTTTAGGTATATCTGTTCTTCTTCTAATAGCACATCTGGGATATCTTTGTCCCTGATCATCCTGTAAATATCTCCCCACCGGACCTCAGGAGGGATGCCAGTAGTGCACTTTGTGTCTTGAAAAAGAGTTTTAGTCCTTGGTTGTACTGGCTATGGCTCCACCATTTTAGCTTTCTTTCTGCTTCCTTTTGGCATCGTGGCTTATCCCTATCAGCAACCATACGTGCATGAACATAAGGTTGTAAATCATTATGAGAAAGTAACATAGAGAAATATAGATTTAGCATGCTAATGATATATATGAGAATATAGGAAAATTATTAGGCTGCATGCTAGGGAAGCAAACCAAACATAGATTATTCGGGAAAACATAACAGAGTCCTCAGACTTGATCGTTCTAGGTAGGAAAAGGAGGGAAGGAACTTTTGAATTTTTTTCCGAAAAAGGTGGGCATACAACGCATAAGACTTACTCTCTTCCTCATCTTTGAAAATAGGATTCCCTACATTACAGGCACTTCTAATGGCTAACGCGTGAATGGTAGGTTGGCTTGGATTGGGAAATCCTATGAGGAAGCAAAAAACATATAACACAGCTGGGTTTTCAATGACTAGTATCTAAACCAAGTAACTGATTGGTTGAGTATCTAAACGAAAACACCCGAGAAAGATTCAATGCATAGATAAGACAAAGTTAACGGTAGCAACACCTACCTGGAAATGAAACAGTGGTGGAACGAGGTTGACACGGTGGTGAACGAGCTGAGCTGGAGTAAATCTATGCAATCTCCCAAACGGCGTTCTCCGAATCAAAATCCAACAATGGGGACAATAAACTCCCACCCCCCTTATATACAACTCAACACGTGTGGGCCTTTAATTGGGTAGGGGACGACATTTAAAACAAAGTTTATTACTCGTACGGCGGGGTCTTTTCAATCTTTTGGCATTTATGCGCAATCGTCAATACTGGGAGGAAAAGGTGAGTCGCGCCCGTAGTTATAGGAAAACCTTGTGAGTTTCATCTGAAGCGCGGGTGGGTTTTGCGAGTTTCTCCCGAAGCGCGGGGGGGGGAACTTGGAGTTCGAGCGCAACAAACTTTGCTTGTTGCGGGAGAGAATAAAGTGTTAGAAAAATCAGGATCGCAGAGCAATAACAATAAATAGAAATTAAAATATAATCACACATACACATTACAAGAGAGACACAGATATATCGTGGTTCACCCAACTTGGGCTACGTCCACACTGAATTTGCCAGTCCTTATTATTATTACCATCTAGCAAGGTGAAGGGATACAACCTGCAGCACAACTGCTGCACTTCCTCTTCTCTGTTTCACAGTCTCTCTCCTGATCTTAGAGATCTTTACAATGCATAAAACCTAATACATCATCCTCCCTAGCCATATTACAATGTCTTTATTTTATAAGGGAAATACAATGGGAAAATACCACAGGATACCCAAAACCATGGGCCCACAAAACAGCTGGCGAAAACAGCCCCAAAAAATTTCTTCAGGGACATTGCCCCTGAACCCCCATTTCTCGAGGGCGCTGCCCCCGAAACCCCGCTGGGGTGACTGTACAGTCCACCTACATATCATATAAAACTGGGGTACAAACACAATTGATACAACATCATCTATGAGACTAGAAGATCTTGCTCCACAACCAACAATCTCCCACTTGGAGACTGATCACAGCAACTCCACCACTGCTGCACTTGCTGGACTTGGACTTGGAAAATTTCTCCTCTTCACCTTCATGCTAGAAGGCCAACTGAAACCGAGCATGCACTCAATTTATCTCTGGTCACTACCTTTGTGAACATGTCTGCAGGATTTTGGCTAGTATGTATCTTTTCCAGCTTCAGCAGTTCATCTTCCAGAACAGAGCGTATGAAATGGTACTTGAGCTGTATATGTTTAGTCCTGGAATGGAATGCTAAGTTCTTTGCAAGGTGAATGGCACTCTGGTTGTCACTATACAATCTGCTATCCTTCTGCTTCTTACCCACTTCCCCCATAAACCTTTGCAACCAAATCATCTCTTTACTAGCCTCTGTAATGGCAACATACTCTGCTTCTGTTGTTGAAAGTGTAACAACCTTCTGTAGTTTCAAAATCCAGCTTACTATTGTTCCACCTACAGTAAACACATACCCTGTGGTGCTCCTCCTGCTATCCTTATCACCTGCCATATCTGCATCAACATATCCCTGTAGAACAGTGTCTAAACCTCCAAAACATAATGCCTCAGTGGTAGTACCTCTCAAATACCTGAGAATCCACTATACTGCCTTCCAATGTTCTTTACCTGGATTGTTCATATATCTACTCACAACTCCCACTGCACGTGCAATATCTGGTCTTGTGCACACCATGGCATACATCAAGCTGCCAACTACTGATTGATAGGGAATCTTGGACATGTAATCTATCTCTTCTTGTGTCTTGGGACACATTTCCTTACTTAGACTGAAATGGCTAGCCAAAGGTGTACTTACAGGTTTTGCATTCTGCATTCTGAACCTCTCCAACACCTTTTGTATGTACTCACTTTGAGACAATGTCAATTTGTGATTTTTCCTGTCTCTCGTTATTCTCATACCAAGGATTTGCTTTGCAGCACCCAAATCCTTCATCGCAAATGAATTAGCTAGCTTCCTTTTGAGTACATTTATATCCTGCATGTCAGACCCTGCAACAAGCATGTCATCCACATACAATAACAAGATAATATATCTTCCATTGTCTAGCTTCTTGAAATAAACACAGTGGTCAGAATGACATCTATTATAACCTTGTTCTATCATAAACCTGTCAAACTTTAGATACCATTGCCTTGGAGCTTGCTTCAAGCCATACAAGCTCTTTTTCAACCTACATACCATATCCTCCTTACCTTTGACCTCATACCCTTGTGGCTACTGCATATATATTTCTTCCTCCAAATCCCCATGGAGGAAGGCTGTTTTTACATCTAACTGTTCAGGATGCAAATCTTCTACCGCCACTAGACTTAAGATAGTCCTAATTGAAGTCATCTTAACAACAGGAGAAAATATTTCATCAAAATATATACCTTTCTTCTGTGCAAACCCCTTTACAACAAGTCTGGCCTTGTACCGCTTCTTCCCTCCTTCTTCTTCCTTCAACCTATAAATCCATTTGTTTTGCAATGCTCTTTTACCAGCAGGCAACTGAACCAAATCCCAAGTCTGGTTTCCTACCAATGAGTCCATCTCCTCATTCATGCCTTGCTCCCATTTCTTTCTAGTTTCCACCTGCATTGCTTCTTCATAACATTCTGGTTCACCAGAATCAGTCATCAATAAATAATACATTGAAGGAGAGTATTGTTCAGGGAGTCTAATTAACCTGGTAGATCTTCTTACAGTTGCAGGATTTTTAGGTACTTGCTACTGCTCTTGATTTTCTGGCACCTTTGAAACTTCATTTTCTTTAATTTCATCAAGCACTATGTACTCTGTGTTTTCCTTTTCCTGTTTCTTTCCCTGCAACTGATCTTTATACATGACCTTTTCATTGAATATCACATCTCTACTCCTAATGATTTTGTTATTTTCATAATCCCATAAACGATAACCAAATTAATCAACCCCATATCCAATAAAGGTACATTTCTTGGATTTCGCTTCAAGCTTTGTTCTATTTTCTTTATCAATATGAACAAATGCTTCACAACCAAACGTTCTCAGAAATGAGTAGTTTACCTTTTTATCTGTCCATGCTTCCTCTGGAATACCACCATCCAAAGCACTTGAAGGTCCTCTGTTTATTAAATAAATAGCAGTATTTACAGCATCCACCCAAAACTGTAAGGGAAATCCTGCATGCAGTCTCATACACCTTGCATGCTCAATGATCGTTCTGTTCATCCTTTCTGACACACCATTTTCCTGTGGTGTTCCTGGGACTGTCTTCTCTCTACGAATCCCATGGTATGAACAGTAACTATCAAACTCCTTACCGCAGTACTCACCTCCATTATCAGATTTGAGACACTTCAGTCTTTTTCCTGTCTCATTCTCAACCAAAGCTTTCCACTTCTTAAAAGTAGAAAACACATCAGATTTTTGTCTAATGCAATAAACCCAAGTTTTTCTAGTTGCATCATCAATAAATGTAACATAATAATGAGAGCCACCAAGAGATTGAACCTGAGCCGGTCCCCATACATCTGTATGCACAAGCTCTAATTTTTCATTCTTCTTCTGTTTCCCAACCCTGAGAAATCTGACTCTCTTCTGTTTTCCATAAACACAGTTTTCACAGAATTCCAAACTTACCTGCTTCAAATCCGGTAGCAACTTCCTTGAGTGGAGAATCTGCATCCCCTTCTCAGTCATGTGGCCAAGCCTATGATTCCACGATGCTGTATCTGTTCCTGTGGAAGCTAAAGAGATAGAATGGTCAGTATTATGAGGACATAAATACAACATACCTACTCTGTCTCCTTTTGCTATCACCATTGATCCTTTAGTGATCTTCCACCACTTTTCTCCGAACGTAGATAAACAGTCGCCATCTCCCAACTGCCCTGTTGAGATCATATTTCTTTTCATAGTAGGAATATGCCTAACTTATTTCAACAACCAATCAGTGCCATTCTTAACTTTTATCCATACCTTACCCATTCCAACAATTTTACATGGCTCATCATCACCCAATAAAACATGTCCAAAGTCGCCAGGAACATACTCATGAAAGTATTTCCTATGGGGTGTAGCATGACATGAAGCTCCTGAATCTACTACTCAATAATCACTAGTATTATCTAATACAAGAATCAAAGCATCTTGTAACACATCACCTGCTACATTTGCTTCCTGGGTAGTTTCTTTCTGTGCATCTTCTTTCTTCTTTAGAGATTTGCAGTCTTTTTTCAGATGTCCTTTCTTTCCACAGTTCCAGCACTCTATCTTTCCCAGTCTAGACTTGGATCTTCCCATTTTAGACTTTCCACAATTACCTTGGCTCTTTACTCTCTCCTTTTGTCTTCCCCTGCTCTCCATGGTCAATGCATTACCTGATGTCTCACCTGTGCTTTTCCTTCACATTTCCTCGCTAAGAATAACACCAATAAAATCATCAAATTTCAAGGTGTTTGAACCAGAGACAGAGTTACTTATAGCCATGACTAAGCTATTCCAGATTTCTGGCAATGAACACAAGATTAGAAGAGCCCTAACCTCATCATCAAAGTTCACACTTACAGAACTTAGCTGATTTGTAACTGTATTAAACTCATTTAAATGATCAGTAACAGATCCACCTTCAGACATCTTCATATTAAATAAACGCTTCATTAGAAATACCTTGTTGGAGGCCGAGGGTTTTTCATACAGCTTACCCAATGCGCTCATCAAACCCTCTGTTGTCGTTTCTTTTGAGATATTGAAAGCCACCAACGAAGCCAGGCTCAACCGTATTGTTCCCAGAGCCTTTCTGTCAAGAACCTCCCATTCTTTGTCCTTCATAGTCGTCGGCTGCTTTGCTTTTCCTCCCAACGGTAGGAATAGATCCTTCTGGTACAGATAGTCCTCCATTTGCATCTTCCATAACCTGAAGTTTTGGCCGTTAAACTTCTCGACCTTAAACTTTCTTTCTTCTGCCATTGCTCCCACTCGAACCAGAAACCCTAGCTTCCTGCGGGTTTAACTGCCAAATAGACCTTTGGCTCCGATACCAATTGTTAGAAAAAATAGGATCACAAAGCAATAACAATAAACAGAAATGCAAATATAATCACACATACACATTACAAGAGAGACACAGATATATCGTGGTTCACCCAACTTGGGCTACATCCGCACTGAATTTTTCAATCCTTATTATTATTACCGTCCAGCAAGGTGAAGAGATACAATCTGCAGCACAACAGCTGCACTTCCTCTTCTCTGTTTCACAGTCTCTCTCCTGATCTCAGAGATCTTTACAATGCATAAAACCTAATACATCATCCTCCCTAGCTGTATTACAATGTCTTTATTTTATAAGGGAAATACAATGGGAAAATACCACGGGATACCCAAAACCATGGGCCCGCAAAACAGCTGGCGAAAACAGCCCATAAAATTTCTTCGGGGGCGTTGCTCCCGAACCCCCGCTGGGGTG
Source organism: Larix kaempferi (assembly GCA_027924585.1). Lineage (NCBI taxonomy): Eukaryota > Viridiplantae > Streptophyta > Pinopsida > Pinales > Pinaceae > Larix > Larix kaempferi. The sequence goes on from BSBM01000887.1 coordinate 18,424,903, forward strand.
ACTATACAATCCACCTACATATCATATAAAACTGGGGTACAAACACGGCTGATACATCATCTATGAGACTAGAAGATCTGGCTCCACAACCAACATAAAGAGACACTCCACTCTTGCAGAAAGGTTTGACGAGTTTTCCCAGGATCGACAAGCTAAAAAAAATGTTTGTGGTGGAAGTCCTTGAGTTATCCCGACATTTCGGGAGGACTTGGCGAGTTCGAGTCGAAAGCTTGCTGCGACGGAAGATCTTGAGTTTCTCCTCCGTTGCGAAAAGTTTGTTGAGTCCTTTCCGAGAAGTGAATGGGACTTGGTAAGAGGGCGCTTGTTGCGGCGAAACTTTACAAGTGTTTCTGTCATTTCAAGGAAGAATGTTGAGTTCTTCCGCAGTCCAAAGGATACGTAAGTGCTTCAGCCGTTTCGGGGAAGAATTTCAAGTCTTTCCGCAGTTGCAGGTGAACATCCCAAGTTCTTCCACCATTTCAGAAGAGAAAATTGAGTTTTGACTTAGTAAAAAAAAAACTTCAACTTTAAACAGACTCCCCACTTGAAACAAAACTAAGTTCAAAAGGATTTCTAAAGGAGACTTAATTCTTTTAAGTAGACTCTCTAGGAAGACAAAAGGAGGGGCCCCAATGTCTACAAAATTTTGGGGAGGGATGTTGCTGCAACAATAGGACTGCAAGGCCATGGCCACACCTATGACATCGAAACTGAAGCTATTGAGTGATACTTCATCAGAGTTGGTTTATGCCACGATGTATCGTCATATGATTAGGTCCTTGATGTACCTAATGATCATGAGACCAGATATTTTCTTTGCGGTGAACACTGTAAGCTAGTTCCTAACAGATCCTAGACATGTTCACCTAATTGCTGTATAGCATATTCTGAGGTACCTGAAGGGTACGATTGATTATGGGCTCAAGTATGATGAGAATAAAAATTTTAACCTGGAGGGTTATGTTGATTCAGATTGGGCAGGCAGTGCTGCAGATAGGAAGAACACTTCGAGGTGTTGCTTCAATATGGGATCAGGTGTCATCTCTTGGTTAAGCAGGAAGCAATCCTGCATAGCACTGAGTACAGCTGAAGCAGAGTATGTTGCAGGTTGTTCGGCTAGTTGTGAGGCAGTATGGCTAAGGAAGCTATTGTCTGACTTATTTGATCTCTAGTTGGATGCTACCTGTATCTATTGTGACAACCATAGTTGTTTGAAGTTGTCAGAGAACCCGGTGTTCCATGATAGGTCGAAGCACATCGAGATCAAATATCACTATATCAAGGATATGGTGCAGAGAGGAGAAGTAAATCTCTAGTATGTTGCAACAGATGAGCAGATTGTATATGTGTTGACCAAACCACTAGCCAGAGTGAAGTGATGAATCCAGACGACGTACATGCACATGGGATTTTCTGACATGGTTGTAGATGTGTTCTCCCATGGTCATGATGTAATTGTCAAGATTTTACGACATGGTTGTAGATTTGTTCTCCCATGGTTGTGATGTAATTGATGAGCCATTTTTCACATTGTGGTAGACGTGTTCTCCCATGGTGAAAAAGTAAGGGTTGGAGCCTTCCCCGAATGGTGGTAGATGTGTTCTCCCATGTCGATGGTGTAAGTGTTGTATGATGTGCATTTGGGATGTGCTCCGTGGAAGATGAGATGATCTGAAGAGGACGATGCTCTAGATGATGCTGTGATGATGATCAGGATGATCATGCAATGATGATATGCATCAGGACGATGTTGTGACGATGATCAATATGATCATGCGATTATGATATGCATCAGGATGATGTTGTGATGATGATAAGGATGATCATGCGATGATGATATGCATCAAGACGATGCTATGACGATGATCAGGATGATCATGCGATGATGATATGCATCAAGATGATGCTATGACGATGATTGGGATGATCATGTGATGATGATGTGCATCGGGATGGTGTACTATATGATGATGATCAGTATGATCATGAGCATCAGGATGATGCTCCGTGCGAGGATGATCAGGTGGATCATGAGTATCAGGATGATACTCCGTGGCCGTGGACAGGTTGTGCGATAAGCATGTAATATTTCCCTGGTATATTTGCAAATACTCTTGCGAGGTTTTTCCTATGGGATATAATAGCTCCTTGGGAGATATGGCAAATGCTATTTCGAGGTTTTCCTTGGGAGGACATATAATCTTTCCTTGGGATATCTTGTCGATCGTGCTTAAGAACATAAAGGATCCTAGGATACTCTTTCGAGGTTTTGTCCTATGGCATATAATGTTTCCTTGGGATATACGATAGGTTGAGCAGTATGCTCGTAATTAGGCTTGGCATGCTCTTTCAAGGTTTTGCCAGACCACATGTAATCAGTCCTGGAGATCTTGTTGGTTGTGCTTAGGCACATAAATGATCCTGGGATGCTCTTTAGAGTTCTTGTCGATCGTGCTATGCACATAAACATGCCTGGGACACTCTTTTAAGGTTTTGTGGTGGTCACATGTAATAGCTCCCCAGGAGATTTTGCCAGTCATGCTTAGGAACATAAAGGATCCTAGGATACTCTTTCGAGGTTTTGTTGATGCACATAATTAGTCCTGAGGATTCCACAGGATGGCCCGCTCATAGAGATGATGAAGACCTATAGGAGGCTAGGCCTACATCCAGCATGAAAAAGGGTTGGCTCTGTACAACTTCCTATGACGAGACGAATTGAGAGATAGCCCAGTGATCAAGATGATGAGTACAGTAGCAGTGACGATGATGCTCTGTGATCCAGTGACGATGATCCATCTCCAAAATTGAAGACTTGTTCCTATATATATTGATGACTTGTGTCAAGAGAATACCTTCCTAGTTAAGAGGGAGTGTTGATGTATTTGTAACTTTGGAAGATATTCACTTGTCTATTGAATTTGTACTTTATTGTATCCCCAACGGAGATGTATTGTTCCTCTTATTGGAAGTGTCGTCAGTTGTACTTGCGAGTGTCGCAAGTTATATTGTAAGTGTCGTAACTTATACTAGACGGTTATTAGACCACCTTGATGGGGTAGGCCCTGTATGAGTCATGTGGGTTAAAGGGTTATTAGACCACCATAGTGGGGTCGTCTCGGTCAACATTATGTGAAGTGGTTAAGTTGGGGCCGACCTAGTTGAGTAAAGGTCAAGTGAAAGTAAAAGTATAAATAGAGAGTGTGACTCTCTCATTTGATACATTCACACACTCACTCACTTCGCATACGTGAGAGAGAGGAGGAGTGAGCACAAGTGGAGAAGGAGCTACTAATAGGAGAATATCTCTTGTTGTGGGGTTTGATCTTTGTGATCTTTGTATTGATGCTTATTCTATCTCTGAGGTAGTTGTGGGGTTTTTCACCTTCTTTGTTTTCCCCGGTGAATTGCTTTGTGTAGCTTGTCTCTTGTGTTTGATATGTTGTACATGTTGTTCTCTCAGTTAAGATCCTAGATCCGATTGAATTAAATGTTGCAAAACTAACATGGCATCAGAGCGACAGTTAAGGTACAGACTGTAGTTTCACAAGTCCAGGTTTCAGAGGCCAAATTTGAAATAGGGACATGTGGAACTTCGTACAAGTTGCTATACTGTTTAATCCCATAAATAGGTCACGTTGCAACATTTGGCATATCTCTCTCAGAGAATCCATTTGACGTCAAACACTTGGGGTTGGAAATATTATAGGTTAGGCTACCAAAGGACGAAGTTTTAGACCCTATGGATCCAAAATTTCAAAAATGCACCAGAAACAGTAAGGAACATATTACTGTGAAATAGAATTGGATTCTGAGCATTCTCATTTTTGACTTGTCACTGCTGCGGGAAATTAGGGATTTTGACATAAGTGGAATTTTGGAGTGATCTTAGCATAGGATTACTCTCCTCAGTAAAATTGAAATTTAGAGACCAAGTTCAAATTTTTTGGTTGGGTAGAACCCCAGGCATTATCAATCCCTAGTTTGGGATCTTGATCAGAAAGGTGGAAAATTAGGGTTTCTACAAAAGTTGAAATTTTTGGAATTTGTGACCACGGCTGGCTGCTCCGTAGAAAAATAAAAGATTAGAGCACAAGATAAAACCTTTTGGTTGGGCATAACTCTGCGCATTATCTAACCCTAGTTCGGGATTTTGATTAGAAGATCCGAAAGTTTCAAAGGCAATTTTGAGGGGTCAAATTTTGAAGATTTCAAAATTGAAGTATACTAGCTTGATCAGCTCAGCAAGGCGCATCTTTTCATCCAATCAGAAGTTTGAATTTTTAGGGTTTCTCTAACAAACCCTAATCCAACTCCAGATTTAGTTTCAACAAATCAAAGTGGATTGAGTTAATCCTAGAAGAGAATGAATTGTTCACCTACATAAGTGAAGAAGTTCCAGTTTCAGAGGGAGATGAGACTAAGGCCTTACATAAGAATATTACAATCAATCCGAACATGTATGACTTGAAAAGATATAAGTATGTTTTGAAATCTATTCATGATTAATTTTATGATATGTTTGTTTTCATTTGAGATTAGTACAATGTTGATTAATTTTAGACTTGTCTTATCACCCTAGTAAAAGTATGAATGCATGTGAATACATTCATTGATTAGGGGTATGACACTTCTGATTGTACTAATACACTGTGTTGTTGTTTGATGATACTGTTGTCCACTAACATGAAGGGTACATCAAGAAAGACAAATCAAGTTCTAGATCAAGAACATATGACCATGGTGACATGAAGACAAAGACTGATCCATAGCCATGGATCACATAGAAGCTCTACTTACGAGGTATGTATAACTTGGTTCTACAATTATTAACTTATGAGATATGCAGGTTGCTAGCACAACGTCTCTAAGAGAACAAAGAAGACATTGTTTGGGTATGTTAGACAAACATAATAATCTAGGTATGTTTTCCTATATCGAGTTAGAATCCTACTTTGTGTTAGGATCTTAGATAAGTATACTTTTGCATGATTGATAATGATTATTCATGAAGTTGTAAGTTTGAGTAATCATGGGTTTATGCATATTATACTTATTACTTTGATTGATGATATGGAAAACCAGAAGAGTCCTATGGTCAAATAAGAATATGCATGAGTAAAAGAAGTACTCCCTGAAACCTTGAATACTAATGCTTGTGATAAATTACCTGTGTATGAAATGATCATGACCATACATGTTTAATATTATTTATAATCATAATGTTTTGATAGTATTGAGATTATACTAATGGATGTACGATTATGTATGAGATATTGAGGATGACAAAATGATGACACTAGTGCACACTTAAGCATGCATAGTGGTACAAGATGGATATAAGTTCAAGGACAGATAATCCAGGAAGCAAAGATCAAGAGGGAGCACACTCCAGTAGTTCCTGCAAGGAAGCAAAGATTGAGAGGGAGTCCACCCACAACTAAACAAAGATAAGTATTTGAATTGTCATATGATTACTTAAATAATGTTGTCCAGTCATGTACATACTTATGTTCCTATATTTAGGATGTATATTATGCATATTAGAAAAGTTGCATTAATGAACAAGATACTACTAATATGGAAGTAATGGGTAAGTGGCCTATGGTACTGTACAACATTCCATTTCTACTTATCTAGAATGAAACCTCTTTGCTAACATGTTGGGAGTTGTGCACACTCTTAACAAATGTTCTGGTAGACATGGAAGGCATCTAGAAAGTTACCGTGCGAATACGGGATATGGATAAATTTTGTATTGAAGCATTGGTTAAGATAATTGCATGAGTGTATGACATATGTATTTATGCATAAGAATTTGTTTTTGTAATGTCCCTTGTTAGGAATTTTATTAAAATGGCAATTTTTCACTTTTTTCCCTAGTTCGACCTTTGACTAGTTGTGATCTCTAGGTCCCAAATTTGCCCCAAATGATTTCAAATCTTCTGAGAAGGTATATGAATGAGATTAGAACATAAATATGTATTTTAAGGATTCCTTTGGACCTTTAAAATACTTCTGCAAATACTCTTTCAATTCTGGCCAATGTAGGGAACTTTACTAGTAATTTGCCTTTGACTAGTATTGGTCTCTATGTCTCGAATTGACTCCAAATGCCTTCAAATCTTCAAGGAAGTTGTATGAATGATATTAAGATTGAATATGATGTTCAGGGATGATATATGGCCACCAAAATACCTCTGCAAACTCTCTTAAGAATCTGGACCAAGTATGCAATTTTACTAGTAATTTGGGGTTCAAATCCCCCTGGGGTAAGTATTGAAAATGGCTTCCCAAATGCCTCCAAAGCCACTCAAATTTCTGAACAGAGGTAGGGAATGTATTAAGTATGTTATTAAGGTCTCATGTGCACACTTAATTGATTATTATATCTATTCCAACCCTCTCCCATTCAACTACAAAAATCACCAATTCGACCCTTGGGGAAATGGCACTATTTCTTCTCCCAGTGCAATTAAACTAAGTAAAAATACTTCAAATGCTAAATTACAGTACATGAAACTTGTAAAATACATCCATGGCAGTCCATTAATCACAAATTCATCAGAGAATCATCCATTCATTCGAAATCATCATCAATACATTGGTTCACAATAAGGTAGTGGGGAAATGGCATTGTTCTTCCATTAAAAATGAGATTTATACATTTCTACTTGGAATTTCGACCTGAAAATTTTTGGAGATGAAGAACAGAGTATTTAATTCATATTACAAAATAAATGGGGCATTAAAAGCTTCCCCAAAGAGTACAATAGCTCACCAAAAACGCCCTCCCTCAAGGATCAAGAATATGCCATCAAAACCGGAAATGGTTGAAGGAGTGAGCTGCAATAGAAGAAACCATGAGCTGCCCTGTAGCTTACACCTGCAAATAAAGACTCCATTAAAGCTCCAAATGAAAGGTTTGAATGGCCTTTCCAATTACCAACTTGGATGGGAATCTTTCACCCTCGAAATTGGCTAAGGCAAGAAACTAGTCATCCACTAGCTCTCCCTCTTCACAAATGCAATTGCAAATTCTAAAAATGATCAAAAGCTGGTTTCCTTCTTTGTTATTGACATTTATAAACTTCTAATGTACTCCATGGGTCGAATTCCTTCCAAGAGACTCATGCCAACTCAAGTTGGGAAGAGATTCCAAAGAACGCTACTTGTACAACAATTCCTAGTCTCCCACTTCCACCAAATCACATGTGGAAGCATCTTAGCTGCCCTAACACCCTTGAGCGCCCTCTTGGAGTCTATTTCTAGCCCTGACATGTCATATATGTCATATGTCAGCCTTCAGGTCTGATTTGTGTCATAGGTTTCATAGCATATTCATCATTGTTGTCATAGAGCTAGGGAATCTAGCCCAAGTGTCTCACTAGCTCCAAATTGCCTCTTCCTCTTCCATGGGAGTTACTCTTCCTCTATAATTCGACCTTGGATGAGTCATGCAATGAATAATACCTTTTGGACTCCCCCAAGTATGTTACCATTCACCTTGAATTCGAATTGGTGAGAGAATGATGCCAAATGTAGTGGGGAAATCTAGCCATATGTGGGTCCCACTTCCTCCATGTGTCTTTATCATGAAATGCCACTTTGATTTTCACTTGTATATATTTATTTATCTCCTTTATTAAATATTTATTCCATTCTAATGTTCAAACATCCTTTATTATCCCCATTATTCCAAATCCCAAAGCTTCCACCCCAAACCTAGGAAACTAGTAATTTTCCTCCTTGGCAATTATTTGACCTTTAGTATCAATTTGACAAACTCTAATGAATAGAGCCAATGTGATAAGGCCATTGTGACCCAATACCAAATTTGGGACATGACAAATCCTCCCTTCCTAATATTGCTTGTCCTCAAGCAATTTTAAATGTGGGTGTTGAAGAACCTGCTTTCTGTATAATTCTTTGAAGTTGCCATTGAATTGCCCAACCTTGAGTCTTTGAGTTTCCATGAAGATTTTAGAGAGGAACCACCATGCTTGCTGCTGCACTACTCTGATTAAAATCACTTTATTAAGTGGGGAATCCATCTCCCATACTGCTTGCTTCCCCAAAAAATATGAAACCAATGAGATAAAAATTATTCCAGGGTCCCATTGCTTGTATTGCACCCCAACAATTAAAAGTGCTCTCCAACCCATACCATCAGATAAGAGGATTCCTGGATCCCATTTTCTTGTATGCATTCTTCCAAACATCATGAGTACAAAATATATATCATCAAAGTACATAACAACATAATGAAAATGTACATAAAGGAGATGCTTCATCAAAGAGTCATGAAAGTGCTTATACCTCCAAGCATGTAGACCACCATTTTCCAAGTGCATACAATCTTCAAGTGACCCATCAAATCTGCTCCAATGACATAGGTGAGGATCCCATGTCCAATAGTGCCGCTCCAAGAGAATGTGATATGCATCAAAATATTCAGCCATGCATTCTTTCATCCAAGAAGTGAATGAAGAATCTCCACTAAAATCTGAACCAAATAATGAGTAGGAAAAACAAGGAGACTTCAAATGACTCAAAGAAGTCTCACCCATACATCCATGAATGTGAGAATCATAAAGATGTAACAAAGTATGTGGCTGCCAACAAAAATGTTCTCCCATCATAAATCTATTCACCCAAGTGTTGGATGAAATTCCTCTAACATCGAATGAACCCAGTGTTGAGCAAAAAAAACCATGAGTCTTCAAGTGACTCAAATCCATATCATAGGTGCATCCATGTAGATGTGAATCATCATAAAGTGACAAATTATGCTGCTGCAAATGTGAATAAGAATGTGCTCCAACCATGTCATCATGAAAGTTAAATCTAGGAGTTCCATACTCCTCATGTGGCACCATCAAAAAGAACCCTTTCACCCATACTTCATTGAGACTAATATTGCAAAACATGGAATTGTAGGATGTAGGAGAATGAACTAAATCACCCAAATGATCAAAATGTGCAGAATTTTCATCATGGGAAGGATCCATGTGGGTAGTATCATGCATCTCCTTCAAAAGTGGGAAACCTTTGTCATAGATTGGTTCCAATGTAGAGGAATCATGCTCTTCTTTAAAAATTGCATAAGCTTCAGCAAGAGACAATTCAAGTTCCTCTTCCACCACATCAAGTGTTTGGATCTCTTCAAGTTCATCTTCAAACACATTAAGCACATTCAAATTTCCACATTTCTCATGATCCACCATGTCATGAGAATCCTCCAAACAATCTACCATTTGACAATCTGAAACATAGGAGGAAAAACAAGTATCTTGCAACTTTTCAAGAAGTTGCTCATTTTGAATTGTGAGCTTATGATTATCCTCATTATTCTTCAAGTATGCATCATGTAACAATTCATTAAGCTCAAACAAATGGTTTCTATCAAAAAGCAAAGACATGAAATTACCTTTAATTTGGCACATTGCTCTTTGAATCTTCTCCATGTCTTCAAGGAAGGATGTTTCCTCCAATGAAGTAGCTCTCCAACAAGAATTTGACACCAATGCTTGAGTGTCATGGAGAATGTTGAGGGACTCTTGGATCTTCTTTTCATTCATCTTTAAGGACCCTTCAAGAAAATGAGGTTCTTGCAAATGAATCTCCTCATATTCTTCATTTTTTCTTGGACCAACTTCATGAAGCTCAAGTGGTGATGGAGAAGTTGATCTTGGTTCTTCTTCAACTGCTACAAGGTCTTCATTATCATGCTTAATGAAACTTGTACTTGTAGAAACACTTTCAAAAGTGATATCTATGTCACCAACATAGAGGTGTGAGCACCCATCAGTAGGTACTCCTTCATAGTTTAAGCATCCATCAGTAGATGCTCTTTGGTTCATGTCTAAGCTAGAAGGTGTCTCGAAATGGTCTTCCATATTTTCAATAGAATCTTCTTCATGCTCTTGTGATGTCTCTTACTTTTGCTCTTTAAAGCAAGCTGATGCATTTTTCCCCTTGTCTTCCTTAGGATCAGTATATTTGGAATCTCTTCTTGAATAAATCTCAAAAGCTCTCCTCAAGGAGGACGTCATTTCATGCACACATATATGATACTCACTCCAAGGGTTTTTACAAGAAGGGCATAAACCTTTCTTCACTAACTCCACATCTTCATTTTTGGGCCTATTTTCAAAAACATGTTCAGCATAGTACTCAAAAGACATGGCATTTTTTGTATTTTTGCTCGAAGCAAGATATTCTTGATATTTTTTATATTGTTGGGGCAAGGTTTTATATTTTTCTCTCCATCTTTGGAACTCGCTCATAGAATTATCCTTGGTTGGTGTGACACACTCATATTCATCAGATATAAAGTCATAAGAATAATCTTCATTTCTCTTGAAATTGTAATAAGTGTTGCATGATGGCACCTCTTCCTCATACCATTCACATTCTGCTTCATATTGCTCATAAGCATCTGCATATTCCTCATAAGAATTGTACTCATATGATTCATCATAATAGTAAGACATGGCTACCAATTATTCTTGAATGTATGTACCTAATACACAGGTGCAAGGACCATGCTCTGATACCACTGTAATGTCCCTTGTTAGGAATTTTATTAAAATGGCAATTTTCCACTTTTTTCCCTAGTTCGACCTTTGACTAGTTGTGATCTCTAGGTCCCAAATTTGCCCCAAATGATTTCAAATCTTCTGAGAAGGTATATGAATGAGATTAGAACATAAATATGTGTTTTAAGGATGCCTTTGGACCTTTAAAATACTTCTGCAAATACTCTTTCAATTCTGGCCAATGTAGGGAACTTTACTAGTAATTTGCCTTTGACTAGTCTTGGTCTCTATGTCTCGAATTGACTCCAAATGCCTTCAAATATTCAAATAAGTTGTATGAATGATATTAAGACTTGAATATGATGTTCAGGGATGATATATGGCCACCAAAATACCTCTGAAAACTCTCTTAAGATTCTGGACCAAGTATGCAATTTTACTAGTAATTTGGGGTTCAAATCCCCCTGGGGTAAGTATTGAAAATGGCTTCCCAAATGCCTCCAAAGCCACTCATATTTCTGAACAGAGGTATGGAATGTATTAAGGATGTTATTAAGGTCTCATGTGCACCATTAATTGATTATTATATCTGTTCCAACCCTCTCCGATTCAACTGCAAAAATCACCAATTCGACCCTTGGGGAAATGGCACTATTTCTTCTCCCAGTGCAATTAAACTAAGTAAAAATACTTCAAATGCTAAAGTACAGTACATGAAACTTGTAAAATACATCCATGGCATTCCATTAATCACAAATTCATCAAATAATCATCCATTCATTCGAAATCATCATCAATACATTGGTTCACAACAAGGTAGTGGGGAAATGGCATTGTTCTTCCATTAAAAATGAGATTTATACATTTCTACTTGGAATTTCGACCTGAAACTTTTTGGAGATGAAGAACAGAGTATTTACTTCATATTACAAAATAAATGGGGCATTAAAAGCTTCCCCAAAGAGTACAATAGCTCACCAAAAACGCCCTCCCTCAAGGATCAAGAATATGCCATCAAAACCGGAAATGGTTGAAGGAGTGAGCTGCAATAGAAGAAACCATGAGCTGCCCTGTAGCTTACACCTGCAAATAAATACTCCATTAAAGCTCCAAATGAAAGGTCTGAATGGCCTTTCCAATTACCAACTTGGATGGGAATCTTTCACCCTCGAAATTGGCTAAGGCAAGAAACTAGTCATCCACTAGCTCTCCCTCTTCACAAATGCAATTGCAAATTCTACAAATGATCAAAAGCTGGTTTCCTTCTTTGTTATTGACATTTATAAACTTCTAATGTCCTCCATGGGTCGAATTCCTTCCAAGAGACTCATGCCAACTCAAGTTGGGAAGAGATTCCAAAGAACGCCACTTGTACAACAATTCCTAGTCTCCCACTTCCACCAAATCACATGTGGAAGCATCTTAGCTGCCCTAACACCCTTGAGCGCCCTCTTGGAGTCTATTTTTAGCCCTGACATGTCATATATGTCATATGTCAGCCTTCAGGTCTGATTTGTGTCATAGGTGTCATAGCATCTTCATCATTGTTGTCATAGAGCTAGGGAATCTAGCCCAAGTGTCTCACTGGCCCCAAATTGCCTCTTCCTCTTCCATGGGAGTTACTCTTCCTCTATATTTCGACCTTGGATGAGTCATGCAATGAATAATACCTTTTGGACTCCCCCAAGTATGTTACCATTCACCTTGAATTCGAATTGGTGAGAGAATGATGTCAAATGTAGTGGGGAAATCTAGCCATATGTGGGTCCCACTTCCTCCATGTGTCTTCATCATGAAATGCCACTTTGATTTTCACTTGTATATATTTATTTATCTCCTTTATTAAATATTTATTCCATTCTAATGTTCAAACATCCTTTATTATCCCCATTATTCCAAATCCCAAAGCTTCCACCCCAAACCTAGGAAACTAGTAATTTTCCTCCTTGGCAATTACTTGACCTTTAGCATCAATTTGACAAACTCTAATGAATAGAGCCAATGTGATTATGCCATTGTGACCCAATACCAAATTTGGGACATGACAAATCCTCCCTTCCCAATATTGCTTGTCCTCAGGCAATTTTAAATGTGGGTGTTGAAGAACCTGCTTTCTGTATAATTCTTTGAAGTTGCCATTGAATTGCCCAACCTTGAGTATTTGAGTTTCCATGAAGATTTTAGAGAGGAACCACCATGCTTGCTGCTGCACTACTCTGATTAAAATCACTTTATTAAGTGGGGAATCCATCTCCCATACTGCTTGCTTCCCCAAAAAATATGAAACCAATGAGATAAACATTATTTCAGGGTCCCATTGCTTGTATTGCACCCCAACAATTAAAAGTGCTCTCCAACCCATACCATCAGATAAGAGGATTCCTGGATCCCATTTTCTTGTATGCATTCTTCCAAACATCATGAGTACAAAATATATATCATCAAAGTACATAACAACATAATGAAAATGTACATAAAGGAGATGCTTCATCAAAGAGTCATGAAAGTGCTTATACCTCCAAGCATGTAGACCACCATTTTCCAAGTGCATACAATCTTCAAGTGACCCATCAAATCTGCTCCAATGACATAGGTGAGGATCCCATGTCCAATAGTGCCGCTCCAAGAGAATGTGATATGCATCAAAATATTCAGCCATGCATTCTTTCATCCAAGAAGTGAATGAAGAATCTCCACTAAAATCTGAACCAAATAATGAGTAGGAAAAACAAGGAGACTTCAAATGACTCAAAGAAGTCTCACCCATACATCCATGAATGTGAGAATCATAAAGATGTAACAAAGTATGTGGCTGCCAACAAAAATGTTCTCCCATCATAAATCTATTCACCCAAGTGTTGGATGAAATTCCTCTAACATCGAATGAACCCAGTGTTGAGCAAGAAAAACTATGAGTCTTCAAGTGACTCAAATCCATATCATAGGTGCATCCATGTAGATGTGAATCATCATAAAGTGACAAATTATGCTGCTGCAAATGTGAATAAGAATGTGCTCCAACCATGTCATCATGAAAGTTAAATCTAGGAGTTCCATACTCCTCATGTGGCGCCATCAAAAAGAACCCTTTCACCCATACTTCATTGAGACTAATATTGCAAAACATGGAATTGTAGGATGTAGGAGAATGAACTAAATCACCCAAATGATCAAAAAGTGCAGAAGTTTCATCATGGGAAGGATCCATGTGGGTAGTATCATGCATCTCCTTCAAAAGTGGGAAACCTTTGTCATAGATTGGTTCCAATGTAGAGGAATCATGCTCTTCTTTAAAAATTGCATAAGCTTCAGCAAGAGACAATTCAAGTTCCTCTTCCACCACATCAAGTGTTTGGATCTCTTCAAGTTCATCTTCAAACACATTAAGCACATTCAAATTTCCACATTTCTCATGATCCACCATGTCATGAGAATCCTCCAAACAATCTACCATTTGACAATCTGAAACATAGGAGGAAAAACAAGTATCTTGCAACTTTTCAAGAAGTTGCTCATTTTGAATTGTGAGCTTATGATTATCCTCATTATTCTTCAAGTATGCATCATGTAACAATTCATTAAGCTCAAACAAATGGTTTCTATCAAAAAGCAAAGACATGAAATTACCTTTAATTTGGCACATTGCTCTTTGAATCTTCTCCATGTCTTCAAGGAAGGATGTTTCCTCCAATGAAGTAGCTCTCCAACAAGAATTTGACACCAATGCTTGAGTGTCATGGAGAATGTTGAGGGACTCTTGGATCTTCTTTTCATTCATCTTTAAGGACCCTTCAAAAAAATGAGGTTCTTGCAAATGAATCTCCTCATATTCTTCATTTTTTCTTGGACCAACTTCATGAAGCTCAATTGGTTATGGGGAAGTTGATCTTGGTTCTTCTTCAACTGCTACAAGGTCTTCATTATCATGCTTAATGAAACTTGTACTTGTAGAAACACTTTCAAAAGTGATCTCTATGTCACCAACATAGAGGTGTGAGCACCCATCAGTAGGTACTCCTTCATAGTTTAAGCATCCATCAGTAGATGCTCTTTGGTTCATGTCTAAGCTAGAAGATGTCTCGAAATGGTCTTCCATATTTTCAATAGAATCTTCTTCATGCTCTTGTGATGTCTCTTCCTTTTGCTCTTTAAAGCAAGCTGATGCATTTTTCCCCTTGTCTTCCTTAGGATCAGTATATTTGGAATCTCTTCTTGAATAAATCTCAAAAGCTCTCCTCAAGGAGGACATCATTTCATGCACACATATATGATACTCACTCCAAGGGTTTTTACAAGAAGGGCATAAACCTTTCTTCACTAACTCCACATCTTCATTTTTGGGCCTATTTTCAAAAACATGTTCAGCATAGTACTCAAAAGACATGGCATTTTTTGTATTTTTGCTCGAAGCAAGATATTCTTGATATTTTTGATATTGTTGGGGCAAGGTTTTATATTTTTCTCTCCATCTTTGGAACTCGCTCATAGAATTATCCTTGGTTGGTGTGACACACTCATATTCATCAGATCTAAAGTCATAAGAATAATCTTCATTTCTCTTGAAATTGTAATAAGTGTTGCATGATGGCACCTCTTCCTCATACCATTCACATTCTGCTTCATATTGCTCATAAGCATCTGCATATTCCTCATAAGAATTGTACTCATATGATTCATCATAATAGTAAGACATGGATACCAATTATTCTTGAATGTATGTACCTAATACACAGGTGCAAGGACCATGCTCTGATACCACTGTAATGTCCCTTGTTAGGAATTTTATTAAAATGGCAATTTTCCACTTTTTTCCCTAGTTCGACCTTTGACTAGTTGTGATCTCTAGGTCCCAAATTTGCCCCAAATGATTTCAAATCTTCTGAGAAGGTATATGAATGAGATTAGAACATAAATATGTGTTTTAAGGATTCCTTTGGACCTTTAAAATACTTTTTCAAATACTCTTTCAATTCTGGCCAATGTAGGGAACTTTACTAGTAATTTGCCTTTGACTAGTATTGGTCTCTATGTCTCGAATTGACTCCAAATGCCTTCAAATCTTCAAGGAAGTTGTATGAATGATATTAATACTTGAATATGATGTTCAGGGATGATATATGGCCACCAAAATACCTCTGCAAACTCTCTTAAGATTCTGGACCAAGTATGCAATTTTACTAGTAATTTGGGGTTCAAATCCCCCTGGGGTAAGTATTGAAAATGGCTTCCCAAATGCCTCCAAAGCCACTCAAATTTCTGAACAGAGGTAGGTAATGTATTAAGGATGTTATTAAGGTCTCATGTGCACCATTAATTGATTATTATATCTGTTCCAACCCTCTCCCATTCAACTGCAAAAATCACCAATTCGACCCTTGGGGAAATGGCACTATTTCTTCTCCCAGTGCAATTAAACTAAGTAAAAATACTTCAAATGCTAAAGTACAGTACATTAAACTTGTAAAATACATCCATGGGAGTCCATTAATCACAAATTCATCAGAGAATCATCCATTCATTCGAAATCATCATCAATACATTGGTTCACAACAAGGTAGTGGGGAAATGGCATTGTTCTTCCATTAAAAATGAGATTTATACATTTCCACTTGGAATTTCGACCTGAAACTTTTTGGAGATGAATAACAGAGTATTTACTTCATATTACAAAAGAAATGGGGCATTAAAAGCTTCCCCAAAGAGTACAATAGCTCACCAAAAACGCCCTCCCTCAAGGATCAAGAATATGCCATCAAAACTGGAAATGGTTGAAGGAGTGAGCTGCAATAGAAGAAACCATGAGCTGCCCTGTAGCTTACACCTGCAAATAAAGACTCCATTAAAGCTCCAAATGAAAGGTCTGAATGGACTTTCCAATTACCAACTTGGATGGGAATCTTTCACCCTCGAAATTGGCTAAGGCAAGAAACTAGTCATCCACTAGCTCTCCCTCTTCACAAATGCAATTGCAAATTCTACAAATGATCAAAAGCTGGTTTCCTTCTTTTGTTATTGACATTTATAAACTGCTAATGTCCTCCATGGGTCGAATTCCTTCCAAGAGACTCATGCCAACTCAAGTTGGGAAGAGATTCCAAAGAACGCCACTTGTACAACAATTCTTAGTCTCCCACTTCTACCAAATCACATGTGGAAGCATCTTAGCTGCCCTAACACCCTTGAGCGCCCTCTTGGAGTCTATTTTTAGCCCTGACATGTCATATATGTCATATGTCAGCCTTCAGGTCTGATTTGTGTCATAGGTGTCATAGCATCTTCATCATTGTTGTCATAGAGCTAGGGAATCTAGCCCAAGTGTCTCACTAGCTCCAAATTGCCTCTTCCTCTTCCATGGGAGTTACTCTTCCTCTATATTTCGACCTTGGATGAGTTATGCAATGAATAATACCTTTTGGACTCCCCCAGGTATGTTACCATTCACCTTGAATTCGAATTGGTGAGAGAATGATGCCAAATGTAGTGGGGAAATCTAGCCATATGTGGGTCCCACTTCCTCCATGTGTCTTCATCATGAAATGCCACTTTGATTTTCACTTGTATATATTTATTTATCTCCTTTATTAAATATTTATTCCATTCTAATGTTCAAACATCCTTTATTATCCTCATTATTCCAAATCCCAAAGCTTCCACCCCAAACCTAGGAAACTAGTAATTTTCCTCCTCGGCAATTATTTGACCTTTAGCATCAATTTGACAAACTCTAATGAATAGAGCCAATGTGATTAGGCCATTGTGACCCAATACCAAATTTGGGACATGACAGTTTTGAAAAACTATGAGAAGTTTCTAATCATGCAATTGAATTTGACTTGTAGGAAAGATCATGTACAATCACCTATAAAAGAATGACAGCAAAATTTGTTCCAACAACAAAGTTCACTATCTATTGAAGATATTGAAGAATCTGAAGTTCCCAGGATCCGAGATGCAGTAATGGAAGGATGCCATGATTGAGGAATACCAATCGATCATGAAGAATGATGTTTGGGATGTGGTCCCAAGACTAGAAGGGAAGTCTTTTGTGACTTCCAAGTAGATCTACAAGATCAAGCATGCTGCAGATAGTAGCATAGAGAAATACAAGGCAAGTGATGAAGAGGAAGATACACCAGATGGATGTCAAGACAACTTTATTGAATGATGTAGTCGAAGAGGATGTGGAGCAGCCACTCAGATTTGAGACACATGAGAGGGAGTCACATGTGTACAAATTGAAGAAAGCTTTTTATGTCTTGAAGCAAGAACCCAGGACATGGTACGGCATGATAAACAACTTCCTGTCCAGTTTGGGCTTTTACCAAGAGTAAAGCGGATTCCAACCTTTACTACAAGGTTGAGGAAGGAAATCTAGTGATACTCCTATTGTATGTGGATGACCTGTTTGTGATAGGTGAGGATAGATTGATTGCCGACATGAAGAGGAATCTTCTTGCCGAGTTCGAGATGAAGGACTTGGGTATGATACATTACTTTTTAGGTATGGAGGTGTGGCAGAGTGCAGATGGAATCTTCCTTGGACAAGGGAAGTATGTAGTAGAGATCCTGAAGTGGTTCAAGATGATGGACTGCAAGGCCATGGCCACACCTATGGAATCGAACCTGAAGCTATTGAGTGAACCGTCATCAGATTCGATTGATGCCACGATGTATCGTCATATGATTGGGTCCTTGATGTACCTAATGATCACAAGACTAGATATTTTTTTTGATGTGAACACCTTGAGCCAGTTCCTGTCAGATCCTATACATGTTCACCTGATTGCTGTAAAGCATATTCTGAGGTACCTAAAGGGTATGGTTGATTATGGGCTCAAGTATGATGAGAATCAAAAGTTTAACCTGGAGGGTTATGTTGATTCATATTGGGTAGGGAGTGCTACAGATAGAAAGAGCACTTCGAGGTGATGCTTCAGTATGGGATCAGGTGTGATCTCTTGGTTTAGCAGGAAGCAATCCTGCATAGCACTGAGTACAGCCAAAGCAGAGTATGTTGCAGCTTGTTCGGCTAGTTGTGAGGCAGTATGGCTAAGGAAGCTACTAAATGACTGATTTGATCTCTAGTTGGATGCTACCTGTATCTATTGTGAAAACCAGAGTTGTGTGAAGTTGTCAGGGAACCTGGTGTTCCATGACAAGTTGAAGCACATTGAGATGAAATATCACTATATCAGGGTATGGTGCAGAGAGGAGAAATAAAACTCTAGTATGTTGCGACAGATGAGCAGATTGCAGATGTGTTGACCAAACCACTAGCCAGAGTGAAGTTCGAGTACTTCAGAGAGAGGCTTGGTGTACTTCAGATCAAGGTTCCTTCCAAGGGGAAGTGATGAATCCAGAAGACGCAGATGCACATGGGATTTTCTAACATGGTTGTAGATGTGTTCTCCCATGGTCGTGATGTAATTGCCAAGATTTTTTGACATGGTTGTAGATGTGTTCTCCCATGGTCGTGATGTAATTGTTGAGCCATTTTTCAAATTGTGGTAGATGTGTTCTCCCATGTCAGTGGTGTAAGTGTTGTATGATGTGCATCTAGGCTGTGCTCCATGGATGATGAGATGATCTGAAGAGGATGATGCTCCGGATGATGCTATGATGATGATCAGGATGATCATGCAATGATGATATGCATCAAAACGATGCTGTGATGATGATCAGTATATCATGCGATGATGATATGCATCAAGACAATGTTGTGATGATGATAAGGATGATCATGCGATGATGATATGCATCAGGATGATGCTATGACAATGATCAGGATGATCATGAGATGATGATATGATATGCATCAGGACAATGCTATGAAGATGATCAGGATGATCATGTGATGATCATGTGCATTAGGATGGTGTACTATATGATGATGATCAGTATGATCATGAGCATCAGGATGATGCTTTGTGCGAGGATGATCAGGTGGATCATGAGTATCAGGATGATACTCTGTGGCCATGGATAGGTTGTGCGATTAGCATGTAATCTTGCCCTATGATATTTGTAGATACTCTTGTGAGGTTTTTCCTATGGCATATAATAGCTCAATGGGAGATTTGGCAAATGCTCTTTCGAGGTTTTGCTTGGGAGGACATATAATCTTTCCCTTGGAGATCTTGTCGGTCATGCTTAGGAACATAAAGGATCCTGGGATATTCTTTCGAGGTTTTGTCCTGTGGCATATAATGTTTCCCTGGGAGATCTGATAGTTTGAGCAGTACGCTCATAATCAGTCTTGCCATGCTCTTTCGAGGTTTTTCCAGACCACATGTAATCAGTCCTGGAGATCTTGTCGGTCATGCTTAGGCACATAAATGATCCTAGGATGCTCTTTAGAGTTCTTTCCAGTCATGCTATGCACATAAACATTCCTGGGACACTCTTTTAAGGTTTTGTGGTGGTCACATGTAATAGATCCCTGGGAGATCTTGTCAGTCGTGCTTAGGCACATAAAGGATCCTGGGATACTCTTCCAAGGTTTTGTTGACACACGTAATTAATCCTGAAGATTCCACAGGATGGCCCACTCGTAGAGATGATGAATACCTACAGGAGGCTAGGCCTACATCCAGCATGAAAAAGGGCTGGCACTGTACAACTTCCTATGATGAGAAGAATTGAGAGATAGCCCAATGATCAAGATGATGAGTACAGTAGCAGTGACGATGATGCTCCATGATCCAGTGATGATGATCCAGCTCCAGAATTAAAGACTTGTGCCTATATGTATTGATGACTTGTGTCAAGAGAATACCTTCCTAGTTAAGAGGGAGTGTTGATGTATTTGTAACTTCGGAAGATATTCACTTGTATATTGTATTTGTGCTTTATTGTATCCCCAATGGAGATGTATTATTCTTCTGATTGGAAGTGTCATCAGTTGTACTTGCAAGTGTTGCAAGTTATATTGTAAGTGTCGTAACTTATACTTGATGGGTTATTAGACCACCTTGATGGGGTTGTCCCTGTATGAGTCATGTGGGTTAAAGGGTTATTAGACCACCCTAGTGGGGTCGGCCCTATCAACATTATATTAAGTGGTTAAGTTGGGGCCAACCTAGTTGAGTAAATGTCAAGTGAAAGTAAAAGTATAAATAGAGAGTATGACTCTCTCATTTGATACATTCACACACTCACTCACTTCGCATAAGTAAGAGAGAGGAGGAGTGCGCACAAGTGGAGGAGGAGTTGCTGCTAGGAGAATATCTCTTGTTGTGGGGTTTGACCTTTTTGATCTTTGTATTAATGCTCATTCTATCTCTGAGGAAGGTGCTGGTTTTTCACCTTCTTGGTTTTCCCTGGTGAAATTCTTTGTGTCTCTTGTCTCTTGTGTTTGATATGTTGTACATGTTGTTCTCTCAGTTAAGATCCTAGATCAGATTGAATTAAATGCTGAAAAACTAACATACATCTCTATAACACTTAGTTCATAATCACTATAATATGTAATCCCTGAAATCTTAACCTGAATCCCTATAATTACTAACCCTTAACACCTAATCACTGGACCTAACTCTTGTAACTATAAAATCCTATAACCTTTAAACCATATACAAACCTTACAACCCCTAACCCTTATAATTCTTACAACCCCTAACAACCCCTAATACCTTATATTTATTTCATCACCTTTATAATCCATGTAAAACCTAATCCCTTAAAATTAATACCTTACTTTTAACATGTATACCCACTAAGTGGCATAGTCCCAACCATAGAACCCCTAAAATCCATATACCAACCATAAAACCTCATTAACTACATTAATAGTGTCCCATGTAAACCCCAATCCCTAACCCATATAACCAGTAACCCTTACAAACTCACAACATTACCACCCATATAACTCCCACACTATATCATATTTCACCCCTAACCCAACTCTTTTTTGCAAAAAAATGTGAATTGATACAATTTCAAATAAGTGATGCTGGTTTGACATAAAATCCAAAGTATCTACATTAATTCAATGTTTGGTAAAAGTAAAATATGCATCAATACTATGGTTTTTATGTCAAACCAACGTCACTTACTCAAACATAACTCCTAACTACTAACCAATGAAAGGGGACAACATTGGAATTTTTGTAAATTATGCTTAGATCTCATGAAAATTGACATGATCAACCTATACATATATATTTATTACATGGGAAGTCATTGGAACTCAAAAATAAGCCGAGGATGGCCTCCCAAAAGGATAAGATATTGGGTGCTCGAAACAAGCTCGAAAAGGATGGATTGAATCCAACTACATGTCGACAAGATCTTGTTTGGCAATATGGTTTCCTTAATGATTTCTGCATGAATGATATGAAATATTATACCAAGAGATAAAATATTCAACCGTTATATTTTTCGAAAATTAAATGGAATTTCTTTTATAATTTATGCAAGACATGGCTCACATGGACCTGGACAAGTGACCAATAAAGGGGGACAACATTCAATGTTTTAACCTATTGTGCTCACATCTCATGAAATATGACTTGGTAAAAAAATACATGTACTTTGATGACATTGTAATGTTTAATAATTTAATAATAAATAGAAGATGCCCTTCCCAGAGGCCAAAATATTAAGTGCCTAAAGTAAACCAGACAAACCCAAATTGAATCTAATTGTTTGTCAATAAGATATTGTTAGAAAATATGGTCTAATGGTTGCCATGAATGATAATAAACATCATATTGATCACCATAGGATTCAGCCATTGGATTTTATAAAAAATGAACATAATTTATTCTACAATATATTCAAGACGTGGTTTGCATGGATCCCAATTAGTGACTAATGAAAGGGGGAAATGATGAAATTTTTCATATTGTGCTAGCATCTCATAAATGGTTTACTTGAAAAACCTAGACATTTAGTTTATTGATATAGTAGGATTTTATAACTCAAAAATAAGTTAAGGATGATCTCCCTGAAGGAAAAAATATTGGTTTCCCAAAACAAGTAAATAAAGTTGAATGGAATTGAATTATGTGCCAAAAAAATCCTATTACGCTCTATGGAATTAATGGATGCCATGAATGATATGAAATGATATACTAAGCACTATAGTGGTCAATTTATTTTCTAAAAAAGTAATGTAATTTCTTTTATAATATATTCAAGACACGACTCGCACCCTAACTAGTGACCAATGAAAGGGGCCAAAATATAAATTTTTGCATAGTGTTCTTGCATCTTACGGAATATGACCCAATTATACTAGAGATATAATTTATTGATATGAGATGGATTTCCTTCCCAAAGGCCACAATATTAGGTGCCCAAAACAAGCCAAATAAACCTAAATTGAATCCAATTGTGTGTCGACAAGATCCTATAAGAAAATATGGTCTAATGGATACCATGAATGATATTAAATCTCATCTTGATGACTACAGGGTTAAACCATTTTTATTTTTCAAGACATGGTTAGCATGGTCTGGACTTGTAACTGGTGAAAGGGGCCAATGTTGAAATTTTTCATGTTGTGCTTTCATCACATAAATTTGAATTAAACAAGATAGAAATATAATTTATTGATATGGTACCTATTTTTAGAACTCAAAAATAAGTCAAGGATGGTATTCCCAAAGGAAAAAATATTGGTTTCCCAAAACAAGCAAAACAAAGTTGGAAGGAATTGAATTATGTACCAACAAAATACTATTAGGCTCTATGGCCTTAATGGATACCGTGAATGATATGAAATGTTATACTAGGAACTATATTAGTCAATGGATTTTCTAAAATAGTGATATTATTTCATTTATAATCTATATAAGAAATGACTCGCATGGACCACAACTAGTGACTAATGAAAAGGGCCAACATTAAAAAAATTGCATATTGTGATTGCATCTCATGAAATGGATTACCTGATTAGCCCATACATATACTTTATTTATATGGGAGGCTTTAAAAACTAAAATATAAGCTAGGGATGGCCTTCCCAAAGGCCAAAATATTGTGTTCCCTAAACAAGCTAAACAAACCTAAATTGAATCTAATTATGTGCTGACAAGGTCTTGTTGGTCACTATGGCCTTAATGGTTACCATTAGTGATATGAAAATACTAAGAACTACAAGTCTCATTCGTTGGATTTTGTAAAAATTGAAAAGAAAAAACATTTATAATATATGCAATGCATGGTTTGCATGGACCTCAACTAGTGACTAATGAAAGGGGCAATGTTGAAATTATTTCATACTGTACTTTCCTCTCATGAAATTTGAATTGATAATGATATACATATACTTTGTTGATACCAGAGGTTTATATATATATAATATTTGGGAATGGTTTCCACAAAGGCAAAAATATTGGGTTCCCAAAACAAGCCAAACAAAGCCAGATTGAATCCAATTTTGTGTCGAAAATATCATATTGGGAAACTATGGATTTAGTGAATTATGCCATTAATGATATGGAAATTTTATATTGATAACTACAAGGTTAATCCATTGGATTTTATGGAAAAAAATAGAACTTATTTTATAATCTATGCAAGACATAGCTTGCATGGATCCTAACTAGTGACTAGTGAAAGAGGCCAACTTTGAATTTTTTTTAAATTTTGTCTGCATCCCATGAAAATTTACTTCATCATCCTATAAATATACTTTGATTATATGGGGGGGTTTTATAACTCAATAATAATACAAGGATAACAGTCTCCCCAAAGGACAAAATATTGATTGTAAAAAACAAGCTAATTAAGGTTGGGTAGAATCAAATTGTGTGTCGATCATATCTACTTGGGTACTATGGCCTCAATGGCTTCCATGAACATGGCCTGAAGGTGATAGTAAGATATATAGAAATATTTTTCCCTGGGGTCTACCATGAAGTAATTTAAAAATCTAGAGCAACAACTATTGGTTTTGAGGGTAATTTATTCTCCACTTAACATGGCCGACCATGTGAAGATTGAAGCTTAATCATATGGTCCCTCCCACACCATGCATCACTCTCAACTATCGATGCCCAATATATCTACTAGAAAATAAATAAAGTTAACATAAGATCAACCAACATAGAAAATGGCATAAAATTTAGTAAAACATAAATCACAGTAAAAAATAATAGAGAATAAAATATTGTAAAAAGCAAAATCACCTCATATGATTCGACAATCAATATATTAATTAATCTTCTTGATATTCATCCAAATAAATATTTGAATGATTATGATCTAAATTTTTGAAAGAATAAACCAAAACAAGATCATCGTTAACTTGTTTCCTATTTTTCAACTTCTTTGTCTGACACATCTACCTACTCCTAATTTGCACCATGATCAAATTACTCATTTAACTCATTGTTATGGACCAAATTCCCAAAATATCATAAAAATATAATGAAAGAGTAACTTGAAAACTTGAGAATGAAATAAAGGGAATGAATAAGAATCCTCTTGGAGGGGGAAACCTCCTTTTACAATGTATCCAATGCATAAGATGAGATGATATCTAAAACTAGGTCTCTTTGGTATACATAGGAGAAAAAGGTTACAATCACAATTGAGGTCCTAGAAAACCATGCAATTACAATTAAGATACTAGTAGACCAATAAATACAATAGTAGTATAATAATAAATATGTAATGTCACATTATCTAGGGCTTAACATGCCCCTCCCCTTCAAATAAGTTTTTTCCTCAACACTTGATTATTACTATGAGTGTTTCTACATGAAGAAAACATATTTACATGTTTCCTCTTCTATTGGCAATTTATTCCACTTGATTATTACTACGAATGTCCAAGTGATGATATGTATCATGACCAGGATTCAAAACTAAGCGAGTCATCTTTTTCATCCAGTCATAAGTATTTCTTTTTTACATGGTTCAATTATTAGTACCAAATCATTTTTTGGGTGAAACTAGGTAGCCATCATAGTTACCTGCCAAACATTCTGCTACTATATTGATTGAACCAAACCTAAAAGTAAGAAATTGAAAGTCTCACACTAGGAGAAGAATGAGGGGGAGGAATCGCTAATACATTAACACATTAAACACTTTATTATTATTTAATTGCTCGATTTAAAAATTTATTGATCCATGTCTCAAGGGTTGTTTCATGTTCTATTATGATTTTCCTTTCTTCATCAATCTTTGGTAAAATACTCTAACTAGGATATTGTTGTTGATTACATTTTTAAGGAAATAAACGTGAAAGATTGGATGTACATGCAAGACTGGATCCACCTTTCCAATCCTCTACAACACTTTATAGGGACCATACTACTTGGATTATTTTATTGTCATTCTTTTGTTGCTTGAGGCACATCTATTTATATTGATGTAGGCTAAAAAATACCCAATCACCCACTTCAAATTTTCTTTTACCATGATGTTTATTTTCTTGTTGTTTCATCCTAGTTTTTTATAGCCAAATTGTCTTTCAATATTTGGAGAAATTATTGTTGGTGCTCTATGTGATTCTCTTGTTTGAACCTTGACTTTCACTTTAAAGGATGATGTCATGGATGGAGGATGACAACCATAAAGTAACATAAATGGGGACGTGTTTTATTAAGTATGGAAGGACGTTTTGTACCACCATTCTACCAAGGGTAACCACTTTACCCACTTTGTTTATTTATTGAATGTAAAGAAATGAAGATGCCCTTCTAGACATTTATTCACAATCTTAGGTTTCCCATAGGATTGAGGATGGTAAGAGGAGTTATGAACCAATTGAGTATCCAAATAAGAAAAAAAATTCTTCCAAAAAGTACCGGTGAAAATTGGATCTCTATCACTTACAATAATCTCAGGGATTCCATGTAGCTTTTGAATTATTTCCATGAATGTTGAAACTATTGCATTTTCATTAAAAAGATAAGAAAGAGATTAGAAATGGGCATACTTTGTGAGGTTATCGATCACTACCATGATGATATTTTTTCCTTTAAACTTTGGTAGACCTATGATAAAATCTATTCAGTGCGATCAACCCCCCTAATCCATAGAATTATGGAAAGAAGGAAAAAGAAAATAGTAGAACCAGGCACAAGGGAAGGGGGGGAATCTCCCTACCTAGCAAAATCAAGATAATGGAAACCAAAACCAAAACATTGGGACCAATTTTCCCCCCAAGCAATGAAAGAAATCCAAATTAAGGACCAACTTCCCTTGTTCCATGTGTGGTGAGTATGGACATTACACATACCATTTTCCATTGATACCAGAATGTAATTATATGATGGAATCAAGGAAAAAATATGGGTCCAACCCTTCTTAAGGAAATAATTCCCCCCCACAACAATAAGCAATGCTACAAAAACCCTTCACCAATCAAGGGGTCGTGTCTCATCAATAAGAACCTCGTCCCATAGTGGATGGTTCTTTTAAAAATATCTATATGAACATATTGGAGATTCATCTTCAAACTTACACCAAAGTATATGGTGCATCTGACAACCCTCAAGGAGAGGATACACCTAGCACCACTAGGGGTCTCTACAGATACCATGTCCTAATAGTAATCAAATGCCTAGGATACCAAAACCACCACTATATTGATACACTACCTATAATACTCATATGATGTATGAACATAATTACAACATTGTATATGACTTGGCCCCCTCGCAACCATGTCTACTCTCTAACTTGTTTTGTCTTCCCCTTCCCAAAATAAGGCATTAATTTTAGCGTTAGGTGCAATTGACCCATCTAATACATTCCTTATGATTTTATATCTAGACAATAGCGAGCCTCCGTTTCCATTATCTATCACTTTCAAATCACATCACAATCAAGAACATGATCATTCATCGATGCATCATTAATGAAGGAGCATCCACTTGTGTGATGTTAACCCATGTTTGAAAATTTCTTGGATCACCTAACTTAGTACTATGATATATCACTCTTTTTGCTTATGATTTTCGGTCGTCACAACCATAAGGCTTGTACCAGAATGTCCCCATTGAATTAAGGGGAAAAATTGTACTTCTCGATGTTGAACTAGTCAATGCACAACTCGATTGAAACATCATAGTAGTTCGTAGTTATATGTATGCCATGAAGGGAGTAGCTTCATTAGTATTTTGCATCATGATGTCCCCCCACAATGAGAAAGTGGTCACCCTTGACCATCTTACCTACTACAAGCAACACCCCATGCCAACCTCGATAGAATCCTTCCGTAGTAGCATCATAAAAACTTTCACGATTCACATATATCATCCCTAACATCTACAAAGTCTCAGCCTTACTATGGGAATATGTTGGTCCTCCACTAGTTATTCCAACCTCGACTGATGCTCTCATGTGTACCATCTTCTCATAAACAGATAAACCACCAAGGTATGTCTCTACCTCTACGTATTCACCCAAAAGTGGGAGCCAACCTAAAGAAGAATTCATACCCCGCCTCCTTTGGTTGGACCAGTCATATAGATCCCCTTTATTTTTTTCCCCTCGGGCATACAAGCAACTCTGGTCATGGATACACTCACCTTGCCAGGTCTCACTTTAGATATAGACATTTGGCATTTAACTCCAACATAGACAAAAAAATTAGCAAAACGATATGCCCATTTCAACTTCACTCTGGTCGCTCCCACCAATCCACCATATTCATTGATACCATTCTTGCTAGCACCGGTGATGACACCACCAACATTCATAACCAACTCCAAGATTGGGGGCAACAAATTTCCAATGACGAAAGTTGTAGTTTTTCCAAGTAACCTCCCTACCCCAATATTTAACCCACCATGTGCTCTATGTGATACAACAAAACATGCAAACAACCTTTTACTAACATAACTTGTGCTAAGGAACTTGCTTAATACACCTATAGGAAATACTCATAAAATAAACTCTTCAATAGTTGGCATACTATCTATTCCTTAAGCAGCCCCACCCAAACCAAAGAAGAAAGCATTATGCACTAGTCGTGCATGAAAATTATTTTCTCAGTTTGGCCATTGTACTCACCATTATCCTGAACTACCTTGATTTCGTGATGCCCTCACTATGATTTTCTTGACACATTCCCCTATCGTTGGCTCACAAGAAGTCTCCCTCAAATCCGTAACTATCAATTTTATAGCTACTTCAGAGGAAACAATTACTCCTCCTTGGTGTTCTTCATGTGGACACCATCATCATATGCTTCCTTCAAAGTAATGGTCCCACCTACTCAAACCAACCATCCCTAGATCCCCATCCATACATTGATACAATCACTCCCTATTTTCCCATGTTGGTCATGTGGATTGTTGACTCATTTCTCATTCCAATGCCCCATCTTTTCTGTAGAATAAGCTGCGTATCTTGAGTGGATTAGATTACTCAATAACCTTCCCCCTTCCCTAGAAAACTCACTATCCTTGCCCCAAGAGGAGATCCTACCCCATACGCACGATACAACCAACCTTGTTAACATTCTTTATATTTCATCATCAGTCCTTTATACACCCAACAACCACCCATCATCACCATCAGAAGATTTTCTTGGTGTATCATCATTACATACTCATATTGAAATAGAACCTATGAGCTCATATTGTGTGAGTGACATCCTGCACATACACAAAATTGTTCCCATGAACACCCCTACTCAAGTTAATATTTTTTTGGACCCAACACTCCAAATAAATTCCTTGATCATCTCTTCCATTTTGATGAAGAGATATTAGAATCCATGACCACCCCTGAGGAACCATGGAATGGCATGCATCATCGGTCTTCCTTATTACTTCATAATGTGGTTAAGAGTGACTCATATGGCTTAGCAATATATATTCCATCAAAACCAAATATGTTGTTCCTTCTGGCCATGCCGATTAGTTTAAAGATCCCATTCCTACTCTCAATGATTTCAAAGAAGGTAGCATGGCTAACATTCCCCCCACAATAATTGTGGTATTTTTGTCACTCTCAGCTAACACATGGCTTGATGCTTCACCAGTACGACAAAAATGACATCATGTTCACCCTTCTAAAGTAGTTGCTATCAAAGTAGAAATCAAGAAGATTCACCAAGAAGAGCTAATTTACCCTATTTATTGTACATCATGGGTATCAATCCCCATATCTATAAACAAGAAATAGGGAACACTTCATGTATGCATGGATTTTAGAGATCTCAACCAAGATTTTCCCAAAGACAACTTCCCTACCCTTTTCATTGACCAAGTAGTTGATTCATATGTCGAACATGAAGTCTTTACATTTATAGATGGATTCTACAACCAAATACAGATCTGTCACCAAGAGTATAAAATTACTTTCACAACACCATGAGGCACCTCTTCCTATCGCATCATTTCGTTTAGGATAAAAAACATCGGTGCCATATTCCAAAATGCCATGTCCTATGTGTTTAATGACTTGTATCTCATCATCTTGTATTATCTCGATGATCTCACTTCAAAATCAAAAAAACATGTCGATCACCTCACTGATCTAACAATCGTAGTCTCACAATGTCGCTAGTATAATATACAATTAAACTCTCTCAAACGTGTATTTTTCATCACAATATAACTTCTACTAGGGTTCATCATCTCTCAAACTAGGATCACTATTGATCCCCTTAAAGTCTAAGTTATCCTCGATCTTCCCCCACATAAGACTCAGAGGAAGTTGCAAAGCATTCAAGGAAAAGGAAACTTCATTCGATGCTTCATCCCATATTATGATTCTTTTAATGCCTTTGCTTTGATCAAAGTAATTAATATTTCTATGGAATTCACTCTTTCCCATATTATGAATCCCATATTATGCTTCCTGGAAAATGATATTTTCCAGGAGTTTTCACTCTTGTTAGGATTCGCATATGAGTTTTCAACCCCCTACTAACCTCAAGCTAATGTACATGTTGATGATGTCAATTAATTCCTTAAAACCAACCTCCAGTGGACGGTCAACAAGAAAAAAACCAACTAGCATCATATGCTATTTTCTGCACTATGGGATTAGATAACATTTTTTAATATTTCTATGGGATTCACTCCTTTCCACCCCGTTCACGGTGTCAAGGAAATATTACCCATTGAGTGAAAAATTCCTATTTTACAAACCATCATTGGACTACTACATGATACGTTGGCACTAGAGCAGTGATTTCTCACCTTGGAAGACCTTGACGAAGAGAATCATGCTTCATTACGACAAAATGAAGCCATGAAGCAACATACCAATTCCATTACAGTTGCCACGTTGGTCCTCACACCTTTCGTGAAGGTGATCTCATTCTTAGTTTCAATACGAAGAAGGACACCAAGCTAGGTCCTAGTAAGTTCATCCCCTTGTGGAAGGCCCTTACATACTCAAACGATGTCTACCCACAGGATCCTATAGGATCCTATATGCTGGCTTACACTAAGGAGGCCTTCTCAACAACCATGTCAATAGGTTGTATTTGAAGAAATTATTTCCATAGTTGCAAGACTGAGATGAACGCATGGACACATGAACATCTATTTAGATAAGTCGCATCGATTTCCAGCACCTCCATCCATGTCAAAGTTTCCACAAAATGATCGCACTAGATAAAACTTCCACCCACAACTAATCTGATTTCTCCACCCAAGTTCGAAAAGTATTTTACCCATTACAATTCAACATACCAATTCTCGGTTGTTAGTGTCTTAGTTCAAAATGGCAAAGATCACTTCGAGCACAACATTTATTACATTAGCAATACATTGTCATCACCACCACTTAATTATAGCCATGGTGAGAAGTTAGTGTTGGATGTAGTCCTCATAGTACAAAATATTCAACATTACATCTTGCTATGTAAAACCACCATGATTGCAAACTCTAACCCGATGCAGTACATACTAGGACGACGACTTATCAATGGTGAGTTAGCTCATTGGATCGTCACTCTTTAGGAATTTGATCTTGAGTATGTAACACCAAAAAGAAAAAAGAAAAATTGGCCATCATCAAGCTCATTATCGATCTCCCTACTATTGCAGTAGAACTGTGAAAATCAGCTCACAGGAAGATCTTGCAAAGCAAGATTTACTCGCACAAAAAATTTAAGCAAAAACTAGCATAGATCATTGAAAACCGGCATTGAATTGATGCACACAATAAAATTCTATTGAATAATATTACATCATCCAAACTTAGGCTATGTAATGGCTTTCAAAATATATAATTACATCTGATATTTGAAAGACAAAGACGACATTTTAAATCCTCACAAAACCAATCTTACTAAAAATGAAAACAAACCCCTAGGTGACAAAGACTCTTTCCAAATCAGTCTACAGGATCACAAATTGGAAAATCAGTGTTGGCAGATCATGAGTGAAGAAAAAGGAAAAATATGATGGATTTTGGAGATAAAATCATGGAGGATGTGTTGGCCTAATAATAGACAACTTTCCAAGTCAAACTAGCTTTATCCTTATCCACTAAAAGCATAAAAAGCAGAATAAAACTGTCTAAAGCAGGAAGACACACTTAAAATTCCAGGATAGTTAGAAAAGCAGATAGAATCAAATATAATATTATCCAGAATCTATATAATTGCACTCCTATGGATAATGATGGCAAGTGGTGGCATAAGAATCCAAAATGAGACCAACTACCTGAGTCAACACCTAGGAAATTAACCAAAACTAATTAATTAATTATAACCTAAGTATGGAGTGGGTTTTTAATGTTCTAAAACCACCCCTTAATATTGACTTTATGTGTAAATATCATAAATATAGGGCTCAGAAACAAGGCTTGGTCACCCCTTTTACATACTTCTTGTCCACAAAACAAGGAAGAAGGAAAACCTCATGGGAAAAAACCTCCCCTCAAAGCATGGACATGAACAAAATTGAAAAATTGCTTTTCAATCTTTCTTCACCACATGTTCACCCATCCCAAGCAGTGATCTGAGATGGCTGAAATTCTTCTCTGAGAATGTTTTGTTGAAGATGTTTGCAAGTTGATTAGAAGATGGGAAAAACTGTAGAGCAACGATCTGATCATGCACTAAACCTTGGATGTAGTGCTTATGAATCTCTATATGCCTGGTTATTCGTCTTTGAAATAGGTTAGTTCAGATCCTTATATCACTTGATTGTCATAAAATATGGCCGTGGGAGTGTTAAAGTCAATCCCAAACTCTGAAAGTATACCGTGAAACCATACACACTAAGTATCTACATTCACAACTCCTTTGTACTT
This sequence comes from Larix kaempferi, assembly GCA_027924585.1. Classification (NCBI taxonomy): domain Eukaryota; kingdom Viridiplantae; phylum Streptophyta; class Pinopsida; order Pinales; family Pinaceae; genus Larix; species Larix kaempferi. The sequence continues at coordinate 18,457,629 of BSBM01000887.1, forward strand.
GGCCTTTGCTGAAGATAGTGCAATGGCACTTTGATTTTTATTTGACCAAAAAATAGGACCTCCTCCAAGCATGAAGACAAATACAGAAGTGGAATTCCTGTCTGATCTATCTCCATCCCAATCAGAATTTGTAAAACCATGAAGATCAAAAGAAGAATCACCAACATAGTGAAACCCATGAGACTTGGTTCCTTGCACATAGTGCAAGATCCTTTTGGGTTCTCTCTAATGAAGATCATGTGGCTGCTCCATTTACCTTTATGTTACACTCACTGCATATGCAATATTAGGTCGAGTGTGAGTAAGATGCAACAAATTTCCAACTAGATGTTTATACAGGGTGTTGTTCACAAAAGGAGTAGATTATGCATCTTCAATTCTTACTCCAGAGAGGAAACGAGTCTTAGTAGGCTTTCATTCTTCCATTATGAACTTATTTAGTATATATAATGCATATTTTGACTAAGATACTTTAATTTCTAAGTTGTACTGAGTGATCTCAGGTCCCATAAATTTTCTAAGTATTCCCAAGTCATTCATGGAAAAGGCATGATGCAAAGCAATCTTCAATGCAACAATCTCATTAATGGCACTTCTTGTGATCAAAAGTCCATCAACATATAACACAATAATAAAAATTGAACCATTGATTATATTCATGTACACATTTGGATCATATTTGCATCTACTGAAACTTTGTGACAGGCGAAAACTATTCATTTTGGCATACCAAGCTCTAGGTGCTTTCTTAAGCACATATAGTGACTTCTTCAACCTGCACACAAGAGAGGGATTAGAAATATAACCTTCTAGATGTTTCATATATATATATATATATCCTCCTCAAGGTCTCCATGGAGGAAAGCACTTTTCACATCCATGTGGTGCACTTCCCAGTGCTTGGATGCAAAAATTGCCAGAACTGGTCTTATTGAATCCATCTTTCCAACTAGTGCAAAGGTCTTTATTAACACCTAAAAGTCGAACACATGCGACATTTCAATGATTCTTCCAGTAAGGAATCATCAACATAAAGAATGCATCTCACCATGGGAATCCTCAATAGATCCAAAATACAACATAAGTCCATAAGTGCCAAAAAGCAATCGAAAGAAAGGGTAGCACGGGTAATACATTGTTAACCCGCGCTATAACACAGGTTACCTAAATAATGCCCGTGCTACACCCGCGTGGATTTTCCTTCAATATATGCGCTATTGTTAAAATTAAAGGACCACTAAATCCCAGTGGCACATTGAAGGCTCAATCCTCTCTAAGGATCTGAATTCATCTCCTCACACACTTGGTGGCATTAATTGTCCCCCTTGTGTACCTTGGAACTAGTTCATGGAGAAGATGAGTTAACATTTGGATGTAGTTGTTTGTTGGCCACCTCTTGGCCTATAAAAGGAATCCATTGTCATGAATTTGGTAGATAGAAATCAAGAGCAAGGTTATGCTGTTGGATTTGAGTTGGATCTTCCTCATAGCCCACTTAGACTTCCTATCATTGTGAGCATTCCCAAGATCCCCTATCACCTTCCTTCAAGGGACAAGAGTTTCTCTCCATTATTATACCATCTACTTAGTATTTAGTTTGGACAAAAAGGGCCTCCCTAACGGATATTGTTGGCTTCCCTTTAATCCCACACCTCCTAGGTGTTGTACAGCTATACCATTGGGTAATACAAAAGTGGTTTGGCATATCTTGGATTGTTATTGGAGTTTGCATTCACCCCCATCTCTTTTATTTTTATTTTTATCAATATTTATTTGTTTGCATGTGAATTACACTAACAATCTATTGCGAGATCACTTGGAGGAATACAAATACCCACCCACAGGGGCTCCAAGGACTGAGGCCTTCCTACAACCTACAAGGATTAGCCACTTACCAAGTGGAAGAGTGCACCTTGTGCAATTTTTCCACAATAGTTCTAATGGTGACCATACTTATTTTTTCATTTCTCATTAAACTAGGTTTTTTTATGCTAAGTAACTATTTATGGGTATTTGTCACTTGCAGGAGATCAGGTATTCCACCTATTGATTCCAAAATTTAGCCCCAAGATGGCCCCAATTTGTTTTTACATAGTATCATGGATCATGCCCTCTCAACCGCATTGACGACGTGGAAACAACTCACACAGACCACGCATGTTATCCTTGTTTGATCCGCGTTATCCCGCCAAGGTCATCCGCGTGGCAGGTTAGTGTACCACTCATTTTTTTCAATGAATATATTTTGGATTGATCTACACGGTCCATGTGATAGAAGGTGGTTTAGCCGCGATGTGGCAGAAGGTGGTTTAGCTGCGCTACCCTTAATTAATTTTCTTTTTACCTACATAGTTTAATTTGGCAGTCCAAACACTACTTACTATTGAAATTAAATTAAGGATGATTCACATAATTACTTAATCTTTTAGTAATTAGTTCACCTAGACCAAGATTAGAAAGTAAATATTTCATCTCTCTTGAAACTTACCTAGGTAGACAACTTTGAGGCTTTCAATGGGACCCATTGTTGTCACTAGTATTCAAGACCATTTCTTGTTTATGCACAATTGACATGTTTTTAGTATCAATGCTAGTGTAGAATACACTATTTTCACACAACCAAGGACCTAAGGACTCTTGTCGCCCGAAGTATTCTCTTCACCCCGCACTTCATGTGAGCTTGGTGAATCAAAAAAGGGTGAGAAGTGTGAAATATATCCATTGCACACTTGTCTATTAGGTAGCATTCTTGATTTTGCAAAGCACCATGAGCATCTCTTAGAGTGAAAAGTATGTATTACTTGATATACTCTTCTAATAAATTTGTTGATAATCAATTTGCTTTCATCACATGTGTTTGCACCACTAGTACACACTAATAGACCTAAATACTCTCCCAATCCTAGTATGTTATTCACCTCGCACTTCATGTGAGTTTGGTGAATCAGAAAGGTAGGGATTGTGAATTCCTCTCTTACACTCCATAAGTGAATATAAAACCCCTTAAAATAAACATTGTAATTTTCTAAACCAACTAAAATCCTCCACAGGAGGTCACAAAATAATATTTTAGTTAGGTAGCATTGATTGGGATAGGAATCCATTAACTCTGACCAATCTAGTTTCATTAGCGATATTTTGAAACATAGCATTGTTGTCTCATAATGTACTTACAAAATCCTACTATAAGCAATTGTTAAAAGAAAACCCAAATCAGAAGTGCACCGTGACCAAGGAGGTGAAAGCAAAGGTATAGCTTCCCTTCTCACCCCTACAAGCCACTCAGCTTGTTGTAGGGAGACTACACTATACCGTGCAAGATGAACCACTAATCCACACTTGACACAAGGTATCTTAGTGGCCCAACTTAGGATATCACCAAGGAGCAATTGTGAGTGAAATTGACTCCTGAAGTTATCTATTTCCTTTGGGAGAAGTTTCCAAGTCTTCTTGATTGGAAAATTGGCCCCATTGCCGATAGAACTATCTCTTTGTTACCTCCACTAGTTGATTGGTGAGTGGATACCATTATCAGCATCAATTGTGATTTTTGGAGTCCTAATTACATTTGAGAGGAAGGATGTTCAGTCTTCTTAAGGAATTACATTTATTTTATTTTTAACTAAAATATCATTAACTTGTAAGTAAAAAGAACCTACATGTGGGAACTCATGGACTAAAACCGACATTGCACATATCACTCACTCTTTGCACCATTTTGCATCTGTTGTGGTTGGAATAGTTTGCATATGTTCAATTGTGTTTAAATCCCACTATCAGTCTCATTTGACACAAATCCTTCACCATTGAGGAACAAAACAATATCCTAATACAGCCTCGTAGAATGCAAGGCCTATCCCCTCCCTCAAGGGGTGTCTTTACACCTTCCCCCCATGGTACACGCGGAAGGTACTACAGTCGAAGCCGCTCCTAGGCCACATTGATAGAATCATTTGGTTGAGGTAAATCCTTTCTTGGTGAATTTTCTCCTCTCGGAGAAACTATTAATTACACCACTTCTTCCCCCATCGGAAGATGTACCCAATTGGATTCTCCCCTTGGAAATCCCTCGGTTCCCTTTGACCCATCCTCTCTCATAGGATTTCGTCCATTATTTACAACACCACATAGGTCTCCCCCTCATCAAAATCGCATCCCACACACGATGGCAAGACTAGTGGTCCCTACCTTACCATTCATGGCTAGCTTAAATCTACCTGATTTTTCCAATCTGATCAATGATCCCATAGCGCATGATCCCACATGGTCGGCTATGCCAGATAAACTTCCCTTCGATATCCCCAAATTTGAAGGAACATAAGGGGACGATCCCACTAACCATATCATGTATTTCCACTTATGGTGTTCATCTAATAACATAGTGGACGATTCTGTGAGGCTACTCCTCTTTCAGCGTACTCTTTTTAGTTTTTCAGCATTTAATTCAATATGATCTAGGATCTTAACTGAGAGAACAACATGTACAGCATATCAAACACAAGAGACAACAGACACAAAGCATTTCACTGGGGAAAACCAAGAAGGTGAAAAACCCCGCAACTTCCTCAGAGATAGAATAAGCACCAATACAAAGATCACCAAGATGAATCCCCAAAAGATAAATGTCTGTAGCAGCTACTCCTCCTCTCTCTCACTAATGCGAAGTGAGTGAGTGAGTGAATGTGTTAAATGAGGATCACACATCCTCTATTTATACTTTACTTCACTTGACTTTTAACTCTAACTAGGTCGGCCCCAACTTAGGAGAGTCTAATAACCCATTACCACTTGTCACTGGGCCAACCCCACTAGGGTGGTCTAATAACCCTTTAACCCACATGACTCATACAGGGCCGACCCCACCAAGGTGGTCTAATAACCCATCAAATATAAGTTATGACATTTACAGTATAACTTGCGACACTTGCAAATACAAATGACGACACTTCCAATCGGAGGAATAATACATCTCCATTGGGGATATAATAAAGTACAAATGTAATACATACAATATACAAGTGAATATCTTCTGAAGTTACAAATACATCAACAAATATCAAACGCACGACAACCAAATGGTATGTCAACCTAGCAAGCACAACCCACACCACATTCGCAACATTGGCCACTGCATTTCTTACTTACTTCCATCTCCTCATTCAATATGACCTTGGACTCTAAATTCTCACCGAATTTCTCCAAAACACATATACCCACATCACGGACCACATCCATGAGTGGCATAGGCGTCACACATTATGCAAGATCGATATACAACCTCCCTTTTTGGTTCATTGGTTTATCAAATCTATCAAACCCTCCATAGCCAAAGATGTCGCCACCTCCATGTCACAAAGTGAGGAAGAGGCTATTATGAAAGCATAGAATTTCAATCTCATATATGCACAATCTGACTACCTTTATACTATCCTCCCTAATTCCCCTCGGCATCGGTCATTGGATCCTACACCTTCGGGCTCATCACATTCGGCAAATGGGATTGTTGAATTTGTTTCACATTTAGGAAAGGTTCCTCGTACCATGTCAGAACCATTCAATATGGTTCCCCACTACCTATCCATGCCACCCACATCGATACCCCCCTACACCAGTACCAACCCCACTAGTTGTTCAATTACAGTATGGACCGTACAGTCCTACGTACCCAAACATTAACCAAGCGATTATGGTTCCTACACTGCCAATGGCACAAGCCGTTCCTACATCCACCTCTTATGGAACATAAACCACATTTATCCCACCCCCTGGGTATAACCATTATTATCATTTTCCATGCCCAACTGGTTAGCAACTTGCCCCCCACATGGGGGTTAACCTAGTTCAACCTTCTTACATTCAACAACCTCAACAATTTGAGCAATTGAACACTGCCAACCCCCAGAATCCACAAACTCAGGGGAAGAAGAAAGGTAAGAACAAACTGAATCAGTAGTCGGGACAAGGGGGCAACCCCCCTCACCAAAAAAACAAGAATATGGGTAACCAAAATGCAGGGACTAATAATCCCCCCCAAACAAGGGAAGAATCCCACCCTGAGGACTAATTATTGTTGCTCCATCTATGGAAATTATGGCCATTACACACATCGTTGTGCTCTTATTCCGGATTGTCAACAATTAGTTAAGGCCAAAAAGAATATGGTGATAAAACCTCCTCAAGGAGTGAATCCTCCCCAACCCCAAATTGTCGTGTTACAACAACCCTTTGCAAATCAAGGGGTAGTTACACAATAGCAAGACCATCGCCCACTCGACAATGGATATTTTCAAAACATCTATACATTGGATGTAAACCTTCAAACACAAGCCAAAGGTTATGATGGGATTTCCACCCCCCAAGTGGAAGACGTTCCTATCCCCTCTGGGGGGCCTCTATAGATACCACACTCGAATACCGAACAAATCCCATGTATTTTGAAAGTTCCACTTTGAAGTACCCTTAATAACCCTCACATGAAAGCCGCCCATAATTAGAGTATTGTGGATGACTTGGCTCAATCCCCTGCCACCATGTCCACTTTAGAAATGTTATAGTATTTCCCAACACATAGAAAGGAATTACCCAATGCACTCGACATCGTCGATCCATCCAACTCGCACCTCATGACCTTTGATCTCGACAAAGGTGATCCATGACTATCGTCATTAGTCGCATTTCAAGTTCTAGTTACTATAAAGAACGTCATTACCCATCATTGTATCATCGACAAAGGCGCATCCACTTGCGTCATGTCTACAAAAGTATGGAAACGATTAGGATACCCTAATTTGGTCCCCTTGTCTATCGCTCTTCACGCATATGATGGGAGACCATCCCAACGAAGAGGATTGCACCAAAATGTCCACATAGAGCTGCGGGTCAAGATGGTTATGATCGATATCAAAGTAGTCGATGCTGAACTCGACTACAACATCCTCTTGGGGCGTAGTTACTTGTACACCATGAAGGAGGTAGCCTCCTCGGTCTTCCATATCATGATGTTTCCCTTAAATGGGAAGGTATTTACTCTCGACCAGCTTAACTACTATGACCCCAATACCACGAGCAATCCTGACAATGTCCTACCGAGTGTACTGGGCGATGATCAACCATATGTTGACATTGTCCTGGCATGTACAAGGACTCCAATTTGTTAGGAGTATATTTGAGACCACCACCCAATATACCTACATTGACTGATCGCCTAATGTGCACAATTTTCACCACCAAAAATGTTTTCGCCTCCACCTCAACACCATCATTAACACCACCACTAAGTCATGGCATGGAACAAACGTTGAGCCCATCAGTACCACCACTGTTTCAAATCTCATTATTGTACCCTCCCAAGGGTGTATAAGGGACATCAGTCGTGGCTCAGTTAACTCTACTTGGGATAACTTTGTGAATACTAGTATGGTACCTCACACCACCCTACCTATAGATAGCTTCCAAACCAGTCACCCACTATGATTTTTTCACTATTTCGGTTGCTACGTCTACAAGGCCCATAACACATTTAATTACGACAACCCAACCTATGACATCCACAACTAAACCACAATCGATCGTCACTAATACCACCAATGGGGGCACCAAACAACCGAATTTGAAAGGTCCCCTATTACCTAACCTGACATCCAAATCATTGGAAATTGATAAGCCTAGAGCAGGGGGAATCAACCACTAGGAGTTAAAAGCCCCGGTTATGATCAATATTCCCACTCAAAGGGTCACACCAATGTGTTCTCTTTGTGGGAAGCAAGGCCACACAACAAACTTATGTCCTACTTTACCAAAGCTAAGGAATTTGCTCAACACCCATGTGATTATAACACATGCTCTACCAATAGTAAAAGGGGGAACATCTCCCTCGCCCACATCTAAGTCCAAGGCACTGCGTATGAATCATGCATGTTCTATATGTTCTCAGTATTGGAACTATACGCACCATTTCCCTGATCTCCCCTGCTATCGAGAGGCCTTGGAAACCATCCTCCTCTCCCAAACTTGGAATACACCCCACCTCCCTCATCACCAGAGAAGACTCCTATCGACACAAGTTTTATGGTGACCCAACCATTCCTTCCCCACAATGGGCAGACTCCATAAGTCGTCGCAACATCCACAAAGCCCACCCGTTGTCTTAAATCATACTAATGCCACATGACCTTGTCACTCATGCAACTTAATGTCTCACCATTCATTCCAATGTCCTCTCATCACTGCATTTTGTACTTTACATGCAACCCAAATTCAATTAGCTGATAACCTCACCCCTTGTGGGACCACGCTTCCTACAGTGATTGAGGAGGATACTAAACCGATAGAGTATAATTTTGACAATAGCACATTACATCCATTATATACCTCGAGAGATCTTGATCCCCCATCACCAATTTCCTGTGAAACATTGGATTCCTTAATCTTCCCTCAAAAAGAGATTCTAGCTACCACACCAACTACCTCTCCATATCGCGACATCATTCACCTCGATTCGGTACCTCCTCTGACCAATAATGAAGACCCCTTCTCTTTAGACAAATACATGCTATAATATTATGTATTCATGATAGACTTGGAGATAATCGATGCTATGAACACCACTGAACCCCCATGGGACACCTTACATCATAGGTCCTCAACGACTAGTAGGCAGGAACCACACACACTACCCACTGAACAACAATATACAATTGAGTCAAAGGATTTTATACCCCCTAGTCAAATCAATTGGTTCAAGAATCATATCTCTACCCCTGATGCATTCGAAGACAACAAACTCACCAATATATCTACTACCATCCAAGTTGATATATCCACCACACCAAGAGTTGTCGAAAACATCACCATCGGGGCTTCCTGCTCACCACGGGAAATTACTGATTTCAAAATTCTCTTCAAAGAATTTTGTGACGTCTTTTCATGGTCCTATGAAGAAATTCTAGGTCTAGACCCCACAATTGTTGAACACTATATTGACACCTGTCTCGGCCCCATCCCCATCCGACAAAAGAAGGACCCAGTCCACCCATCTAAGGCCCCCGCAATCAAAGCCGAGATCGAAAAACTCTTGCAAGCCAGATTTATTTTTCCCATTGCCTACACATCATAGGTGTTTAACCGTGTCCCGGTTAACAAAAAACAAGGAAATATTCGTGTTTGTATTGATTTTCGAGACCTCAATTTAGCCTACCCCAAGGACAAATTTCCCACGCCATTCATCAACCAAATCATTGACTCATGTGCTGGTAGTGAAATCTTGTCCTTCATGGATGGGTTCTTTAGATACAACCAAATACACATCCATCCCCATGATCAGTACAAAACTGCATTTACCACACCATGGGGCACCTTTTCCTACAAAATTATGCCCTTCAGTCTGAAGAATGCTGAAGCCACTTTCCAAAGAGCAATGGCATATTTTTTTGATGACTTGGCTCACATCATCCTTGCCTTTTTAGATGACCTTACAACCAAGTCCCAAAAATGATGTGATCATCTCCAATACCTTCGTACCAATTCACAAGATGTTGCAAGTATAATATACACTTAAACCCCCTAAAGTGTGTATTTTGTGTCATTGTTGGTCGCCTCTTAGGATTCATTGTCTCCAAATACGGCATCACTGTCGACCCTTCCAAGGTTCAAGCCATCTTGGAATTACCAACCCCACGAACACGACACCAGTTATAGAGTATCCAAGGTAAGGCCAAATTTCTTCATCATTTTTTACTGACTATGCCACTCAGGACTATGGATTTTTATGGCTTCTCAGGAAATATCTCCAATTTAAGTGGGATGACTACACCCAAACCGCCTTCGATGCCCTAAAAGAAGCATTTTCTTCAGCCCCTCTCATCTCTCCTCCAAACTGTGGAAAATATTTCATCTTATATATATCTATGCTAGCTTCTGTTGTGGCCATCGTACTAGTCCAACCTGCCTAGGAACACCAAGAACATGTCATATATTATGTCAACAAAACCCTCATCGGACCTGCACTCAACTACACCCATGATGAGAAGCTTGTGGTTGGAGTCATCCTCTCTGTACAGAAACTTTGCCACTATATTTTGCTCTCGAAAACAATTGTCGTCGCTGATTCCAACCCCATGTAATACATACTTATCCGTAGGCTTATCAATAGTAAGTTTGGACGTTGGATCATTATCTTACAAGAATTCGACCTCGAATTTGTTATTCCCAAAAGCAAGAAATCCATGGCCTTATCCAAACTCATTACATACCTCCCATCTCCCACCACAAGCGAGTATGTTAGGACCGGTTACCTAATGAGCACCTATTTCTCTTCATGACTGACGATCATTGGTATGGCGATGTTCTCCTTTATATATGTGCCCAGAAATTTTCTCCCCACTTATCCCGTCATGATTTCCGCAAAATCTGTCACCAGGAACTCCGATACCTCCTCATCAGAGACATATTATACCATCGTGGCATCGACACTATTATGCGACGATGTCTCACACATGAAGAATCTGAGAAAGTTCTCAATTATTTCCATAGAAGCGCGTGTGGCGGCTACCTCTTCGACTAGCCACCACCCAAAAAATATTACAAGCAGGGTATTTTTGGCCCTTTGTATTCAAATATTATGTCTATGTCGTCAAATGGTGCACTGATTGTCACGTCATTTCCTACAAAGCATAGTCTCCCCCTGAACCGCTCCATCCAGTCATCATTGTTGGCCCATTTTACAAATGGTAAATTGAATTTATGGAATGTCGCCTGAATTCGAGCCAATCTCATCACCATATAATCATTGTCGCCGATTATTTCACCAAATGGTCCGAAAAAATGCCCACATTTTATTAAAAAGTAGTGACCGGAGCACGGTTATTCTTCAATGACGTCATATCCCACTTCGGCGTTCCCAAACAACTTGTCTCCGACAAAGGCAGACACTTCCATGACAAAACGTTCAAAGAACTGTTGCAGCTATTAGGATTTAAACACAAATTTACAACCGCTTACTACCCTCAGGAAAATGGCCAAGTTGAAGATGTTAAACAATTCCTCAAAACTATGCTCCAATGCACAGTGGATAAAAATAAAGCTCACTAGACCGACATGCTCTTTCCTTCCCTTTGGGCTTACTGCACTTTGGTCAATACTACCACCGATTTTATCCTATTTCACCTTTTCCATGGTGTAGAAGTTGTCCTCCCAATCGAGTGTCAAATCCCTACCCTCCAATCCACCATCAAGTTGGTACCTGATACCCCTGCACTGGAGCAAGGCCTATTCACCTTGGAACACCTTGATGAAGAACGAAGTGACTCTCTTCAACAAAATGAGTACATGAAAGTTCACTCCAAGGTACACTACTATCGACAAGTCTAATCCCACTCATTCAACGAAGGAAACTTTTAGAAAAGCAGGATCGCAGAGCAATAACAATAAACACAAATGCAAATATAATCACACACACATTAAAAGAGAGACACGGATATATCGTGGTTCACCCCAACTTGGGCTACATCCACACTTAAGTTGCTAGTCCTTATTATTATTGCATCTAGCAAAGTGAAGGGATGCAACCTGTAGCATAGCCACTGCACTTCCTCCTCACTGTCTCACAGTATCTCTTCATAGATCTCAGATATCTTTACAATGCATAAAACCTAATACATCTTTCCCTAGCCGTATTACAATGTCTTTCTTTTATAAGGGAAATACAATGGGAAAATACCACGGGATACCCAAAAAACCATGTGCCCGCAAAACAGCTGGGGAAAACATCCCCAAAAACTTTTCTCGGGGGCATTTCCCCCAAACCGCCATTTCTCGGGGGCGCTTCCCTCGAACACCCGTTCACGGGCGCTCTACCCCTGCACCCCCGTGACTTGGGGGCATTGCCCCCAAACCCCCTTTTTTGGGGGCGCTGTCCTCGAACCGCTGGCCCCCGGAATCCTTAAGCGTCGGACCAGGATCATAACCAAACTTGGGGTATGGACACGGCTAAATTATCATCTATGAGACTGGAAGATCTGGCTCCACAACCAACAATCTCCCACTTGGAGACTGATCACAACAACTCCATCGTTGGTGTACTTGCTAGACCTTGGACTTGGAAACCTTCTCATCTTCACTTTCATTCTAGAAGGCCAACTGAAACCCAGTAGGAAATCAATTTCTCTTTGGTCACTACCTTTGTGAACATGTCTGCAGGATTCTGGCTACTATGTATCTTTTCCAGCTTCAACAATTCATCTTCCAAAACAGAGCGTATGAAATGGTACATGAGCTGTATATGTTTAGTCCTGGAATGGAATGCTGAGTTCTTTGCAAGATGAATGGCACTCTGGCTGTCACTATACAACCTACTATCCTTCTGCTTCTTACCCACTTCCCCCATAAACCTCTTGTTGATGCCTCGGATATCGTAGCATCAATCAGAAAGGGATTCTCCCCGAGAGACGGTCCCAATTAGACTATCTCCCGTTTGGTGTAGGGAATCCGTCCGGTTAGCGGTTCCGGCAACCGTGGGTTTGGAGTTTACATCCGATTCTACTGGTTATGGCCCGATCCACCTTTCTTTTGGGTTTTATGTCTTTTAAATGAGGTGCAAGTGCCTAAATTATACGATCTAGATGCAACTAAAACAGATCTAAGTCTAGGAACCTGAGTAAACCTACCTATCCCTGCAGGGAATACGCTTAAGGGGTGAGCAATAAGCTGTAACAAATAACGTAATGAAAGGACAGATAGCTGTTAATTCTCACAATTAAAGCTACAGCAAGATAAAGATCTTTAGAAGATAGCTTCTAATTCAACATGAAACGCATCTATTGCTCATAAAATGGAAAAAGAATCGAAAATATCTAATCTAAATAGCAAGAGCGCAGAAACAGATCTAAATGTAACAGACTAAAATTAAATTTAAAGATCCCTGCAAGGAGCGAATTAAAGGCGTGAACAATGAGCCATACAAATTATCTTGAAGAAAGAACAGTTAACCGTTTAATCTAAAAGTGAATTCTACAGCAATGGTAAATATATCAGCAGGTAGCTCCTGATTTAATGTGAAATGCATTCATTGTTCACAAAATAGAGAAAAAACGCATGCACAGTGAGGAGTCAAATCACTAATACAAAGAAATAGTTCAGATGATAAGAATGATCTCACATTATAGAACAGCAGTCATTAGAATAGTCCAACATACAGCCGTCCAACATCCCATGCAAAACGTCCATCTCCCGTGGCTTCTATTAGAAAAATCAATTTTACAGGCCCGATACAAGATAGCTCGCATGGGTTTTAAAATTTCCTTCCCTGCCAAAAGTCCTTTCTAATCTTTCCTAGCTTCTATTTATATCTACAAATCTGCCCTTTGGGCTGACACCTAGCATCCTCCACCTGTCATTTACAGGAATTTCCTCTATAATCGACTACCAAAAATGATCACTTCTTTTACAAAATTGTTCTGACAGAAATAGGGACAACTGTCCCATGGTTTACGCCTTACATATTCAAAATATACATAGCAGAAACTTGGCTAACACCAAAGCTTTCCCTGCTGGGCACGTGTTTGGCTGAAGAGAGTTGCTCAACTGAATTCAGTTTACTTCATTCCTGTGCGTGAGCTTCTGCTAGCAAAGGGTCGCCCAAGTTAATTGTTACTGATGCTGCCTGGGAAGAGGCCCTCGAATCCCCTGCTGATGCTGCTTCTAATTGGGAAGGGGGAATTGAACTGGCCAGACTTTCTGCCATTACTGGGGAAGAGGCTGCTGGGAGAGAGGCTGCTGGATCTACTGATGCTCCTGCTGCTGCTGCAGCTTTCGTGTCCTCCTCTGCTATGTAACTGTACCACACACCTGTGTCCCTTATGACTATGTTTGCTGCAGCAGGAAACAAGATTTTCTGAGAAGTCACATTCTTCCCGAGCTCTGCTTTAATGCTTTGAACTTCTGCTACTGCAGCTTGATGCACTTCCTTCAGCCGATGGTTGTGAAGTGATGATGAACCAATATAATGCTGGAGGTCATCCATAGCTAGGACATCAATCCTTTTCACATACTCCATTTGGACGCCTAGCTCTTCCTTTAGCTGAGACAACCGCTGCTCCTTTTCCAGGAAGTCTTCTAGGGTCTGAGGGAAACTCAATGTGCATTTGTCATGGACTCCTTTGAGCTTTTGGTATAGACTGTTAATATTATCTGTTGTTCTCTGCACACTGGTTATCAGCTTATTGGCATAGTTCCTGCCAAACTCCAACAAGGCTATATCTTCATTAAAATCGTCCACAGCCTTAAATGGAAGATGCGGGGGGAAACCCCCTTTCCCTTCTCTCCATGCCATCTGACTTATGATATTTTCCTTGACACGGGTATTCTTAGCTTTGAGCCTGTGGGCCTCCGCATTAATTCCTTTTAATCTGACTATCATGGCCTTGAGCTTGCAAACCTCGTCAGTGACTAGCTCCTGCGTGTCATTTATTTGCTTCAGGATGCTGTAGGATAGCTCATGGAAGGGAGACATGTCCATCATTTTGCTCTCAGCCTGCTCTAACCGCTCAGCTAATGTCTGCTTTTCTGCTTCTAGCTGAGAAGCCTTTTCCTCTGCTCCATTCTTCTCCACTTCTACAATCATTATTTGGAGTGCCAGCTGGTCCTTCTCCTCCTCCAGCTGGCTGGACTTGTTTGACAGCTCCTTATGTTCAGCGTACAAGCAATTATATTTGTTCACTGCCAGATCTCTTTGGGCTTGCTCATTAGCCACAGTTTGTTGTAGCGTACGAGCTTTCTTTCTTGTCAATTCATTGTCTCTTACCATCACGCCTACATTGGCCAGGGATGCTTTTTCCGTTGCTACAGCTGCAGTCGCCATAGAAAAGGGATCTTGGTCCGTATTCTGCATTATAGTGACCTCTCGGTGGGTAACGATGTCTTCCTGGAAGGGACTTTTGATCCTCTCTTCTGATTTGAGGACCATTGCTTTTCTTTTCTTGTCATATACAAACTCATTCCACTTGGACACCGTACGCTTTCCCGATGGGGTGTACGGGACAATTGGTCAGTTTATGATGTCTATGTCTTCTTCTGCCGGTGGGGTTCGGACTTCCTGAGCAGGGTCTCCTCCTTCATTTTGGGCACCAGAGCCACCTGCTTGAGAGGTGTCTATTTCCATGTCCTGTATACCGGATCCACCTGCCTTGGCATCTTCCCTTGTCTTCAATTCTTCTTCCGCCCTCTTTTCTGCTTCAGCCTATTCAGCTTCTGCCTCTTTCTGCTTTTGGGCTTCCTTAGCCTCTTTCCGCAGTCTTTCATTTTCAGCTTCTTGCTGCTTTCTTGCTTCCTCGGCTTCCCGCTGTAACCTCGCTTCTTCTCTTAATCTGAGCTCTTCCTGAGCTCGGGCATCCTCAGCTTCTTTCTCCTTTTGCTGGCTGGTCTTCTGGGCCTTGGTTGAGCTAGAGCTTGCTCCAGTACCTTGGCGACAGATCCGTAGCTCAGTCATGTTGCTGATGCCTCTGAATGCCTCTTCCTCGGCATCAGGATAGTGGGAGTACTCGAAGTGGGCATATATATCCTTACAGTGCTCAGCCACTTTTCCCTTTCGGTCATTCCTGTGGAAGATAACCTCACCGAAGTGGAAGGCCTTCAACTCTTGAACAAACTCCTCAGCTGAGGCAACCCCCGAGAACTTGTAAGCACCGATGCAGAAAGGTAGAGGGGGAAAGGAAGCCTTATGCTGTTTGTGGAGCATTGCTCCAATCCCATCCAGGAAAATTTGCCTTACTGCTTCTTTGAGGACCACATAATATGTGGCATACTGTGGCAAAATGTATGGGGGCTTAGTCCCTCCAAACATTCTCAGGTAGGTGCCCTGTTCTGAAAAGTAGAAATCCCTGTAATTCTCAAGGACTTCCAAAGCATTCTCTGATAAGCAGCTGGGTTCCTCCTTGAATATCTTCTCATACAGGGGCATTATGAACCCCTCGCAGATGAGTTTGTAGCTGGGCTTGTAATTCTGAGCCCACAGCATCTTGTAAGTGATATAGACTGGCATGGTGGCCTTATCCCATGTGCATCCCAATTTGGGGAAGTCTATCTTGGCCAAGATACAATCTATCAGATATGAAGACATGAAGAATTCAGCCTTCTTCAAGGCTAGTCCTTCCCTTGTAGCTACTATCATTGAGGCCAGACTATCTGACAGGAGAGTGGCCCAGTCAAACACAGTTCCCTTAAATGCCACATAGTGGATGATAGGGACCCACTAAACCTTGTATACTATGCCATCGGGCATGCCGAAGATTCTGCACAGCATCAGGGCAATCAATCTAAAAGGAGCTCTTAGATTTTGTACGTCATACTCATCACTCCCTTTCTTCCTCAAATGTTTGCCTGCTATTAGTAGCTTCTTGGCCTTGTCGACGTTGTTCATTTGGCTCAGCCATTCATCAGTCAGAGCTTGTTGGACACGGGGAAATTTGTAGGCTGCCGCAAGATATGCGGGTTGAAATGAGGCGATAGCCACCTTCCTTCTATCATTTATCACTCTTCCTTCAGCATCGGCATGTTGGAGTATCCATGCGATTACTTCAGCACAGGGGAACAGCTCAGGGCGGGTAGCGGCTCTAGTTATGCCTGAGGCTCTGATGTTAAGATAAATCGGTGCTTCCTCTAACAATATATCTGGGATTTCTTGGTCCTGGATCATTCTGTAGATGTCACCCCATCTAATTTCTAGAGGGACACCAGTGGTGCACCTAGTGTCTTGGAGTGAAATTTCAGTTTTAAGAGGGGCAGGTTTCTTTTCTGTCATCTTCGCCTTCTTCTTACCGGTTTTCGGCATCTTGACTTATCCCTGATAACATCCATATACAAGTCACTTTGAGCAACATACTGTGAGGTTTTAACAGAGAGCATCATTGTTTAAATATATCAATAAGATAAGTACAATGAAGCTGTATATTTAGGAAGCAAAACACTATTTCAACATGAAACATAAATTGAAACATTTGAATCTCTTAAAAGGATGGGTTTGGGATGCTCCTGAGGGGATAGGCTATGTCGCGGACACATTTTGTTCTCGGATCGATAGGCGAGTTGCGGAAGCAATGGGCTTTCGGTTCATCCCTGGGGAGGAAGGTGTCTTTTGTTATCACTGCGGCTGGAAAGGCTAATGGTGGGGAGACTCGGGTTGGAGAGACACTACGACGGAACGGGAAGCCACTTTCGCAGTTACGACCCGGCGAGGGCTCCGAACGCTAATTTTTTTACGGCACTGGCCGAGGTATTCTATGGGAAGTTTAGTTCGAGCGAGGGTGATGGCGCCGGAGACACACTGACGAAAAGGTTTGGGCGGCTATAGTTTCAGGTCCTGGCTGGCGTAACTTAAGTGCTCACGGGGTTTGAACAGGGGCCATGGCGTCGGTCCTAAGATTTGAAATGGGTAGAGGTTACGTTAGAACCGAAGTTTGCGAAAAGGCACGGGGATTTATGGTTTAATCTTTCGGCCAGGGACATGCAACGTCCATGGGGTTTCGGCAATTTTTTCATAGATGACGAGGCACGTGGCCCGGGAAAAACAAAAATGGAACAAGTTTAACCATCTACCCACCAATTTTATCCTGTTTCTACTTTATAGACGAGAAGAACTTGATTCAACCGTATTCGACGGGCAAAATCGCCCATGACGGGTGTTTTGCTTGTCAAAACCCCACCAGTTCCCATCATTTTCAAAAGAAAGCTAACCCAATAGCAAAATACAACATGTAGGGGGACAGATTTACAGTTAAGATCCTACCTGGCACCGACGAAAAATGCTAACTGAGGTGGTCGTGAACGTGGTTGAGCAATCCGAGCTGGAGCGGTTTGCGCGGCGTCCAACTAATCGTCCAGATTGGAAAATTAACAATGCGTTGGCTCGTACCCCCACCGCCTATTTAAACAGAACAGGCACGTGCGAGCATTGAAATTGGTGGGTGGCGCAATTAAAATGTGGCTTAAATTCATCGCCCGTAGCGGTCACGTCAAAATGTTTCGAACTGCGTGCGACCGCCATTCGCGGGACCGCCTTGCGAGTCACACCCGCCGTTGCGGAAGGATGGAGGGAAATTTTCCGCCGTTTCGGGACGCGTCGCGGGAGGGAAACTCCAAGCCTTCCGCTGTTTCGGGAGCTATTTGCGAAGGGTTTCCGCAAACCAAAAACTTTCTAAGTCTCGTGGGTTTTCGGGAAGATATGGCGAAGGCTCCCACTAGTTTCGGAAGGGAAACTTGAAAATTTCCGCGGTTGCAGGCGGCTTCTTTGAATTGTTCCGGAAGGGCCTCATCATTTCGACGTTTCGGCAAGTCAGGGCGAACTTTTCACGGTTTCGGGAGGGATTTACCAGCAGCTTCCACAATCGCTTCATCGAAGATTTTTCCAAGTCTTTTCGAGCGGTTTAGACGAATGGCTCCCGCCGTTTCGGGAGCAAATCTTATATTCTTCCGCAAATTTTACCGAAATCTTTTCGAAGGCCTTTTCCGAGCAGTTTAAGCGATTGGCTTCCGCCGTTTCGGGAGGATAGCCCGAAAGCTTCCGGGGTTTCGGGAGAGAAAGCCGGAAGCCTCTAAGTCTTTCGATAGTTTCGGAAGGAAATCGTGAATTCCTCCGCGGGATTTCGGGAAACTTTTTTCGAAGGTTTCCGCAAATTTTCAATGAAAGCTTCTAAGTTCTCTTCCGAGTTTCGGAAGGGTTTTACAAACTGTTCCCGCCGTTTCGGGCAGAGAACCCCAATCTCTCCGTGAACGGTCAAAAATGTTCTAAGTCTTCTCTCGGGAGAGTTATGTAAAAGACTTCCGTCGTTTCGGGAGAACAACCGGAATCTTTCCGCGGTTGCGGAAGGCTTGAGTGAAGGACTCCGCCGTTTCGGAAGGCATTTCCCAATGGTTTTCGCAGCCTTTCAATTGAGAGAAAAAAATTCTAAGTCTTCTTTTGGGAGTGTTTTGCGTTTGGCTTCTGCAATTGCGGGGGGATAGCCCGAAAGCTTCCGAAACACTGGAAAAAAATTAAGTTCCCTTTTGGTACCTTGGGGAAAAAAGGAAAGGTCGATGGCAAGATGCTTGGTTGGGAAACAAGATTTCATGTTAAAAAACACATCTAACGGCTGGGATGGCTTCTTAGGCAAACTTTCTACAAAATGAAAGGAGGGGCCCCAATATGTACAAAATTTTGGGGGGGGTGTTGTTGCAACAACACCTCTATAACCAAATCATTTCTTTTCTAGCCTATGTAATAGCAACATACTCTGCTTCCGTTGTTGAAAGTGCAACAACCGTCTGCAGTTTCAAAATCCAGCTTACTGTTGTTCCACTTATAGTAAACACATACCCTGTGGTGCTCCTCCTGCTATCCTTGTCACCTGCCATATCTGCATCAACATATCCCTGTAGAACAGTGTTTGAACCACCAAAACATAATGTTTGAGTGGTAGTACCTCTCAAATACCTGAGAATCCACTATACTGCCTTCCAATGTTCTTTACCTGGATTGTTCATATATCTACTCATAACTCCCACTGCTTGTGCAATATCTGGTGTTGTGCACACCATGTCATACATCAAGCTACCAATTGTTGATTGATAGGGAATCTTGGACATGTAATCTGTCTCTTCCTGTGTCTTGGGACAGATTAACTTACTTAGACTAAAATGGCTGGCCAAAGGTGTATTGACTTGTTTTGCATTCTGCATTCTGAACCTCTCCAACACCTTTTATATGTACTCACCCTGAGACAATGTCAATTTGCGATTTTTCCTATCTCTTGTTATTCTCACACCAAGGATTTGCTTTGCAGCACCCAAATCCTTCATCGCAAATGAATTAGCTAGCTTCCTTTTGAGTACATTTATATCCTGCATGTTAGACCCTGCAACAAGTATGTCATCCACATACAATAACAAGATAATATATCTTTCATTGTCTAGCTTCTTGAAATAAACACAGTGGTCAGAATGACATCTACTATAACCTTGTTCTGTCATAAACCTGTCAAATTTTAAATACCCCTGCCTTGGAGCTTGCTTCAAGCCATACGAACTCTTTTTCAACCTGCATACCAAGTTCTCCTTACCTTTCACCTCATACCCTTGTGGCTGCTGCATATATATCTCTTCTTCCAAATCCCCATGTAGAAAGGTTGTTTTTACATCTAACTGTTCAAGATGCAAATCTTCTATCGCCACTAGACTTAAGATAGTCCTAATTGAAGTCATCTTAACAACAGGAGAAAATATTTCATCAAAATCAATACCTTTCTTCTGTGCAAACCCCTTTACAACAAGTCTGGCCTTGTACCGCTTCTTACCTCCTTCTTCTTCCTTCAACCTATAAATCCATTTGTTCTGCAATGCTCTTTTACCAGTAGGCGACTAAACCATATCCCAAGTATGGTTTCCTACCAATGATTCCATCTCTTCATTCATGCCTTGCTCCCACTTCTTTCTAATTTCCACCTACATCGCTTCTTCATAACATTCTGGTTCCCCAGCATCAGTCATCAACAAATGATACATTGAAGGAGAGTATCGTTCAGGGAGACTACTTAACCCGGTATATCTTCTTATAGTTGCAAGTGTTTCAGGCACTTCCTGCTATTCTTGATTTTCTAGCGCCTTCGGAACTTCATTTTCTGTAATTTCATCAAGTACTGTGTACTTTGTGTTTTCCTTTTCCTGTTTCTTTCCCTGCAACTGATCTTTATACATGACATTTTTATTGAATATGACATCTCTACTTCTAATGATTTTGTGATTTTCATAATCCCATAAATGATAACCAAATCCATCAACCCCATATCCAATAAAGGTACATTTCTTGGATTTAGCTTCAAGCTTTGTTCTATTTTCTTTATCAATATGGAAAAATGCTTCACAACCAAATGTTCTCAGAAATGAGTAGTTTACATTTTTATTTATCCATGCCTCCTCTAGAATACCACCATCCAAAGCACTTGAAGGTCGTCTGTTTATTAAATAAATAGTAGTATTTACAGCATCCACCCAAAACTATAAGGGCAACCCTACATGCAGTCTCATACACCTTGCACGCTCCATGATTGTTTTGTTCATCCTTTCTGACACACCATTTTCTTGTGTTGTTACTGGGTCTGTCTTCTCTCTACGAATCTCATGGTATGAATAGTAACTATCAAAATCCTTGTCGCAGTACTACCTCCATTATCAGATCTAAGACACTTCAACATTTTCCCTGTCTCATTCTCAACCAAAGCTTTCCACTTCTTAAAAGTAGCAAACACATCAGATTTCTGTCTAATACAATAAACCCAAGTTTTCCTAGTTGCATCATCAATAAATTTAACATAATAATGAGAGCCACCAAGAGATTGTACCTCAGCTAGTCCCCATACATCTGTATGCACTAGCTCTAACTTTTCATTCTTCTTCGGTTTCCCAACCCTGAGAAATATGACTTTCTTCTGTTTTCCATAAACACAGTTTTCATAAAATTCCAAACTTACCTGCTTCAATTCTGGTAGCGACTTCCTTGAGTGGAGAATCTGCATCCCCTTCTCACTCATGTGGCCAAACCTATGATGCCACAATGATGTATCTGTTCCTGTGGAAGCTAAAGAGATGGAATGGTCAGTATTATGAGGACATAAATACAACGTACCTATTCTGTCTCCTTTTGCTATCACCATTGATCCTTTAGTGATCTTCCACCACTTTTCTCCAAATGTAGATAGGCAGCCACCATCTCCCAACTGCCCTATTGAGATCAGATTTCTTTTCATAGCAGGAATATGCCTAACAACTTTTAATAGCCAATCAATTCCATTCTTAACTTTTATCCATACCTTACCCATTCCAACAATTTTACATGGCTCATCATCACCCAATAAAACATGTCCAAAATAGCCAGGAACATACTCATGAAAGTATTTCCTATGGGGTGTAGCATGACATGAAGCTCCTAAATCTAATACCCAATAATCACTTGTATTATCTAATATAAGAATTAAAGCATCTTGTAACACATCACCTGCTACATTTGCTTCCTGGCTAGTTTCCTTCTGTGCATCTCCTTTCTTCTTTAGAGATCTGCAGTCTTTCTTCATATGTCCTTTCTTTCCACAGTTCCAGCACTCTATCTTTCCCAATCTGGACTTGGATCTGCCAGTTTTAGACTTTCCACGATTACCTTGGCTCTTTCCTCTCTCCTTTAGTCTTCCCCTGGTCTCCATGGTCAACGCATTACCTGATGTCTCACCTGTGATTTTTCTCCGCATTTCCTCGCTAAGAATAACACCAATAACATAATCAAATTTCAAGGTGTTTGAGCCAGAGACAGAGTTACTTACAGCCATGACCAAGCAATTCCAGCTTTCTAGCAATGAACACAAGATTAGAAGAGCCCTAACCTCATCATCAAAGTTCACACTTACATAACTTAGTTGATTTGTAACAGTATTAAACTCATTTAAATGATCAGTAATAGATCCACCTTCATACATCTTCATATTAAATAAACGCTTCATTAGAAATACCTTGTTGGAGGCCGAGGGTTTTTCATACAGCTTACCCAATGCACTCATCAAACCCTCCGTTGTCGTTTCTTTTGAGATATTGAAAGCCACCAATGAAGCTAGGGACAATCGTATTGTTCCCAGATCCTTTCTGTCAAGAACCTCCCATTCTTCATCCTTCATGGCCGCCAGTTGCTTTGCTCTTCCTCCCAACAGTAGGAATAGATCCTTCTGGTATAGATAATCCTCCATTTGCATCTTCCATAACTGGAAGATTTGGCCGTTAAACTTCTCGACCTTAAACTTTCCTTCTTCTACCATTGCTCCCACTCGAACCAGAAACCCTAACTTCCTACGGGTTTATCTGCCAAATAGACCTTTGGCTCTGATACCAATTGTTAGAAACACAGGATCGCAGAGCAACAACAATAAACATAAATGAAAATATAATCACACACACATTACAAGAGAGACATAGATATATCGTGGTTCACCCCAACTTGGGCTACGTCCACGCTGAAGTCGTCAATCCTTATTATTATTCTGTCCAACAAAGTGAAGGGATACAACCTGCAGCATAGCCGCTGCACTTCCTCCTCACTGTCTTGCCCTAGCCGTATTAAAATGTCTTTCTTTTATAAGGGAAATACAATGGGGAAATACCACTGGATACCCAAAAAACCATGGGCCTGCAAAACAGCCCCAAAAATGTTTCTCGAGGGTGTTGCCCCAAAACCCCAATTTCTCAGGGTCGCTACCCCCGAACCCCCATTCACGGGGGCTCTTCCCCCACACCCCTGTGACTTCAGGGCGTTGCCCCAAAACCCCCTTTTTCGGGGGCGCTGCCCCCGTACCGCTAGCCCCCGCGCCCCTCATCCAGGGAAGGTCGACCCCCCCAGACCCCCTGAGCGTCGGGCCAGGATCATAACCAAACCTGGGGTACAGACATAGCTAAATCATAATCTGTGAGACTGGAAGATCTGGCTCCACAACCAACAATCTCCCACTTGGAGACTGATCACAACAACTCCACCGTTGCTGTACTTGCTGGACCTTGGACTTTCCAACATTCTCATCTTCACCTTCATGGTAGAAGTCCAACTAAAACCAAGTAGGAACACAGTTTCTCTCTGGTCACTACCTTTGTGAACATGTCTACAGGATTCTGACTAGTATGTATCTTTTCCAGCTTCAACAGTTCATCTTCCAAAACAGGGCGTATGAAATGGTACATGAGCGGTATATGTTTAGTCTTGGAATGGAATGTTGAGTTCTTTGCAAGATGAATGCCACTCTGGCTGTCACTATACAACCTGCTGTCCTTCTACTTCTTACCCACTTCCTCCATAAACCTCTGCAACAAAATCATCTCTTTACTAGCCTCTATAATAGCAACATACTCTACTTTCATTGTTGAAAGTCCAATAACCTTATACAGTTTCGAAACCCATCTTACTGTTGTTCCACCTAAAGTAAACACATACCCTGTTGTGCTCCTCCTGCTATCCTTGTCACCTACCATATCTGCATCAACATATCCCTGTAGAACAGTGTTTGAACCTCAAAAACATAATGCCTGAGTGGTAGTACCTCTCAAATACCTGAGAATACACTATACTTCCTTCCAATGTTTTTTACCTAGATTGTTCATATATCTGTTCACAACTCTCACTATTTGTGCAATATCTGGTCTTGTGCACACCATGGCATACATCAAGCTGCCAACTATTGATTGATAGGGAATCTTGGACATGTAATCTGTCTCTTCCTGTGTCTTGGGACACATTTCCTTACTTAGACTAAAATGGCTGGCCAAAGGTGTACTTACTGGTTTTACATTCTGCATTCTAAACCTCTCCAACACCTTTTATATGTACTCACCCTGAGACAATGTCAATTTGCGATTTTTCCTATCTCTTCTTATTCTCATACCAAGGATTTGCTTTGTAGCACCCAAATCCTTCATCGCAAATGAATTAGCTAGCTTCCTTTTGAGTACATTTATATCCTGCATGCTAGACCCTGCAACAAGCATGTCATCCACATACAATAACAAGATAATATATCTTTCATTGTCTAGCTTCTTGAAATAAACACAGTGGTCAGAATGACATCTACTATAACCTTAATCTATCATAAACATGTCGAATTTTAAATACCACTGCCTTGGAGCTTACTTCAAGCCATACAAACTCTTTTTCAACCTGCATACCAAGTTCTCCTTACCTTTCACCTCATACCCTTGTGGCTGCTGCATATATATCTCTTCTTCCAAATCCCCATGGAGAAAGGTTGTTTTTACATCTAAATGTTCAAGATGCAAATCTTCTACCGCCACTAGACTTAAGATAGTCCTAACTGAAGTCATTTTAAGAACAAGAGAAAATATTTCATCAAAATCAATACCTTGCTTCTGTGCAAACCCCTTTACAACAAGTCTGGCCTTGTACCGCTTCTTACCTCCTTCTTCTTCCTTCAACCTGTAAATCCATTTGTTCTGAAATGCTCTTTTACCAACAGGCAATTGAACTAGATCCCAAGTCTAGTTTCCTACCAATGAGTCCATCTCCTCATTCATGCCTTTTCTCCCACTTCTTTCTAGTTTCCACCTGCATTGCTTCTTCATAACATTCTGGTTCACCAACATCAGTCATCAACAAATAATACATTGAAGGAGAATATTGTTCAGGGAGTCTACTTAACCTGGTAGATCTTCTTACAGTTGCAGGAGTTTCAGACACTTGCTACTGTTCTTGATTTTCTGGCACATTTAGAACTTCATTTTCCATAATTTCATCAAGTACTATGTACTTTGTGTTTTCATTTTCCTGTTTCTTTCCCTGCAACTGATCTTTATACATGACCTTTTCATTGAATATGACATCTCTACTTCTAATGATTTTTTGATTGTCATAATCCCATAAACGATAACCAAATTCATCAACCCCATATCCAATAAAGGTACATTTCTTGGATTTAGCTTCAAGCTTTGTTTTATTTTCTTTATCAATATGGACAAATGCATCACAACCAAACGTTCTCAGAAATGAGTAGTTTACCTTTTTATCTGTCCATGCTTCCTCTGGAATACCACCATCCAAAGCACTTGAAGGTCCTCTGTTTATTAAATAAACAACAATATTTACAACATCCACCCAAAACTGTAAGGGCAACCCTGCATGTAGTCTCATACACCTTGCATGCTCCATGATCATTCTGTTCATCCTTTCTGACACACCATTTTCTTGTGGTGTTTCTGGGACTTTCTTCTCTCTACGAATCCCATGGTATGAACAGTAACTATCAAACTCCTTGCCGCAGTACTCGACTCCATTATAAGATCTAAGATACTTCAACCTTTTCCCTGTCTCATTCTCAACCAAAGCTTTCTACTTCATAAAAGTAGCAAACACATCAGATTTTTGTCTAATGCAATAAACCCAAGTTCTCCTAGTTGCATCATCAATAAATGTAACATAATAATGAGAGCCACCAAGAAATTGTACCTGAGTTGGTCCCCATACATCTGTATGCACTAGCTCTAACTTTTCATTCTTCTTCTGTTTCCCAACCCTGAGAAATCTAACTCTCTTCTGTTTTCCATAAACACAGTTTTCATGGAATTCCAAACTTACCTTCTTCAAATCTGGCAGCGACTTCCTTGACTGGAGAATCTACATCCCCTTCTCACTCATGTGGCCAAGCCTATGATGCCACAATGCTGTATCTGTTCCTGTGGAAGCTAAAGAGATGGAATGGTCAGTATTATGAGGACATAAATACAACGTACCTATTCTGTCTCCTTTTTCTATCACCATTGATCCTTTAGTGATCTTCCACCAGTTTTCTCTAAATGTAGATAGACATCCGCCATCTCCCAACTGCCCTGTTGAGATCAGATTTCTTTTCATAGCAGGAATATGCCTAACATCTTTCAACAACCAATCAGTTCCATTCTTAACTTTTATCCATACCTTACCCATTCCAACAATTTTACATGGCTCATCATCACCCAATAAAACATGTCCAAAATCGCCAAGAACATACTCATGAAAGTATTTCCTATGGGGTGTAGCATGAAATGAAGCTCCTGAATCTACTACCCAATAATCACTTGTATTATCTAATGCAAAAATCAAATCATCTTATAACACATCACCTACTACATTTGCATCCTGGGTAGTTTCCTTCTGTGCATCTCCTGTCTTCTTTAGAGATCTGCAGTCTTTCTTCAGATGTCCTTTCTTTCCACAGTTCCAGCACTCTATCTTTCCTAGTCTGGACTTGGATCTTCCCGTTTTAGACTTCCCATGATTACCTTGGCTCTTTCCTCTCTCCTTTTGTCTTCCCTGGTCTCCATGGTCAACGCATTACTTGATGTCTCACCTATGCTTTTTCTTCACATTTCCTCACTAAGAATAACACCAATAACATCATCAAATATCAAGGTGTTTGAACCAGAG
This sequence comes from Larix kaempferi, assembly GCA_027924585.1. NCBI lineage: Eukaryota > Viridiplantae > Streptophyta > Pinopsida > Pinales > Pinaceae > Larix > Larix kaempferi. The sequence continues at coordinate 18,484,591 of BSBM01000887.1, forward strand.
ACAGAGTTACATACAACCATGACCAAGCTATTCCAACTTTCTAGCAATGAACACAAGATTAGAAGAGCCCTAACCTCATCATCAAAGTTCACACTTACAGAACTTAGTTGATTTGTAACCGTATTAAGCTCATTTAAATGATCAGTAACAGATCCACCTTCAGACATCTTCATATTAAATAAACGCTTCATTAGAAATACCTTGTTGGAGGCCAAGGGTTTTTCATACAGCTTACCCAATGCACTCATCAAACCCTCTATTGTCGTATATTTTGAGATATTGAAAGCAACCAATGAAGCCAGGCTCAATCGTATTGTTCCGAGAGCCTTTCTATTAAAAACCTCACATTCTTCGTCCTTCATCGCCGGCGGCTGCTTTGCTCTTCCTCCCAATGGTAGGAATAGATCCTTCTGGTATAGATAGTTCTCCATTTGCATCGTCCATAGCTAGAAGTTTTGGCCATTAAACTTCTTGACCTTAAACTTTCCTTCTTTTGCAATTGCTCCCACTCGAACTAGAAGCCCTCGCTTCCTGTGGGTTTATCTGCCAAATAGACCTTTGGCTCTGATACCAATTGTTAGAAACACAGGATTGTAGAGCAACAACAATAAATAGAAATGCAAATATAATCACACACACATTACAAGAGAGACAGATATATCGTGGTTCACCCCAACTTGGGATACGTCCACACTAAAGTTTCCAATCCTTATTATTATTCTGTCCAGTAAAGTGAAGGGATACAACTTACAGCACAGCCGCTGCACTTCCTCCTCACTGTCTCACAGTCTCTCTTCATAAATCTCAGAGATCTTTATAATGCATAAAACCTAATACATCTTTCCCTAGACGTATTACAATGTCTTTCTTTTATAAGGAAAATACAATGGGAAAATACCATGGGATACCCAAAAAACCATGGGCCCGCAAGGGCTGGCAAAAACAGCCCCAAATTTTTTTCTCGGGGGCGTTGCCCCCAAACCCCCATTTCTCGGGGGGTACCCCCGGACCACTTGAGCGTTGGGCCAGGATCATAACCAAACCTGGGGTACGAACATGGCTGAATCATCATCTATGAGACTGGAAGATCTGGCTCCACAACCAACAATCTCCCACTTGGAGATTAATCACAAAAACTCCACCGCTGCTGTACTTGCTAGACCTTGGACTTGGCAACTTTCTCATCTTCACCTTCATGCTAGAAGGCCAACTGAAACCGAGCAGGAACTCAGTTTCTCTCTATTCACTACCTTTGTCAACATGTTTCCAGGATTCTGGCTAGTATGTATCTTTTCCAGCTTCAACAGTTCATCTTCCAAAACAAAGCATATGAAATGGTACTTGAGTTGTATATGTTTAGTCCTAGAATGGAATGATGAGTTCTTTGTAGGATGAATGGCACTCTGGCTGTCGCTATACAACCTGCTATCCTTCTACTTCTTACCCACTTCCTCGATAAACCTCTGCAACCAAATCATCTCTTTACTAGCCTCTGTAATAGCAACATACTCTGCTTCCGTTGTTGAAAGTGTCCCAACTTTCTACAGTTTCGAAATCCAGCTTACTGATGTTCCACCTACAGTAAACACATACCCTGTGGTGCTCCTCCTGCTATCCTTGTCACCTGCCATATCTACATCAACATATCCCTGTAGAACAATGTTTGAACCTCCAAAACATAATGCCTGAGTGGTAGTACCTCTCAAATGCCTGAGAATCCACTGTACTGCCTTCCAATGTTCTTTACCTAGATTGTTCATATATATGCTCACAACTCCCACTGCTTATGCAATATCTGGTCTTGTGCACACCATGTCATACATCAAGCTGCCAACTGCTGATTGATAGGGAATCTTGGACATGTAATCTGTCTCTTCTTGTGTCTTGGGACACATTTCCTTACTTAGACTAAAATGGCTGGCCAAAGGTGTACTTACTGGTTTTGCATTCTACATTATGAACCTCTCCAACAGCTTTTGTATGTACTCACCCTAAGACAATGTCAATTTGTGATTTTTCCTGTTTCTTGTTATTCTCATACCAAGGATTTGCTTTGCAGCACCCAAATCCTTCATCGCAAATGAATTAGCTAGCTTCCTTTTGAGTACATTTATATCCTGCATGTTAGACCCTGCAACAAGCATGTCATCCACATACAATAACAAGATAATATATCTTTGATTGTCTAGCTTCTTGAAATAAACACAATGGTCAGAATGGAATCTACTATAACCTAGTTCTGTCATAAACCTGTCAAATTTTAAATACCACTGCCTTGGAGCTTGCTTCAAGACATACAAACTCTTTTTCAACCTGCATACCAAGTTCTCCTTACCTTTTACCTCATACCCTTGTGGCTGCTACATATATATCTCTTCTTCCAAATCCCCATGGAGAAAGGTTGTTTTTACATCTAACTATTCAAGATGCAAATCTTCTACTGCCACTAGACTTAAGATAGTCCTAATTGAAGTCATCTTAACATAAGGAGAAAATATTTCATCAAAATCAATACCTTTCTTCTGTGCAAACACCTTTACAACAAGTCTGGCCTTCTACCGCTTCTTACCTCCTTCTTCTTCCTTCAACCTATAAATCCATTTGTTCTGCAATGCTCTTTTACCAGCAGGAAACTGAACCATATCCCAAGTTTGGTTTCCTACCAATGAGTCCATCTCCTCATTCATGCCTTGCTCCCACTTCTTTCTAGTTTCCACCTGCATCGCTTCTTCATAACATTCTGGTTCACTAGCATCAGTCATCTACAAATAATACATTGAAGGAGAGTATTGTTCAGGGAGTCTACTTAACCTGGTAGATCTTCTTACAGTTGCAGGAGTTTCAGGCACTTGCTGCTATTCTTGATTTTCTGGCACCTTTCGAACTTCATTTTCTGTAATTTCATCAAGTATTGTGTACTCTGTGTTTTCCTTTTCCTATTTCTTTCCCTGCATCTTATCTGTATACATAACCTTTTCATTGAATATGATATCTCTACTTCTAATGATTTTGTGATTTTCATAATCCCATAAACGATAACCAAATTCATCATCCCCATATCCAATAAAGGTACATTTCTTGGATTTAGCTTCAAGCTTTGTTTTAATTTCTTTATCAATATGGACAAATGCTTCACAACCAAACGTTCTCAGAAATGAGTAGTTTACCTTTTTATCTGTCCATGCCTCCTCTGGAATACCACCATCCAAAGCACTTAAAGGTACTCTGTTTATTAAATAAAGAACAGTATTTATAGCATCCGCCCAAAACTGTAAGGTCAACCCTGCATGCAGCTCATACACCTTGCATGCTCCATGATCGTTCTGTTCATCCTTTCTGACACACCATTTTCTTGTGGTGTTCCTGGGACTGTCTTCTCTCTACGAATCCCATGGTATGAAAAATAACTATCAAACTCCTTGCCGCAATACTCACCTTCATTATCAGATCTAAGACACTTCAACGTTTTCCCTGCCTCATTCTCAACCAAAGCTTTCCACTTCTTAAAAGTAGAAAACACATCATATTTCTATCTAATGCAATAATCCTAAGTTTTCCTAGTTGCATCATCAATAAATGTAACATAATAATGAGAGCCACCAAAAGATTGTACCTGAGCTGGTCCCCATACATCTATATGCACTAGCTCTAACTTTTCACTCTTCTTCGGTTTCCCAACCCCAATAAATATGACTCTCTTCTGTTTTCCATAAACACAGTTTTCACAGAATTCCAAACTTACCTACTTCAAATCTGGCAGCGACTTCCTTGAGTGGAGAATCTACATCCCCTTCTCACTCATGTGGCCAAGCCTATGATGCCACAATGTTGTATCTGTTCCTGTGGAAGCTAAAGAGATGGAATAGTCAGTATTATGAGGACATAAAACAACGTACCTATTTTGTCTCATTTTATTATCACCATTGATCCTTTAGTGATCTTGTACCACTTTTCTCCAAATGTAGATAGACAACTGCCATCTTCCAATTGCCCTGTTGAGATCAGATTTCTTTTCATAGCAGGAATATGCCTAACATCTTTCAACAGCCAATCAGTTCCATTCTTAACTTTTATCTATACCTTACCCATTCCAACAATTTTACATGGCTCATCATCACCCAATAAAACATGTCCAAAATCGCCAGGAACATACTCATGAAAGTATTTCCTATGGGGTGTAGCATGACATGAAGCTCCTGAATCTACTACCCAATAATCACTTGTATTATCTAATGCAAGAATCAAAGCATCTTGTAACACATCACCTGCTACATTTGCTTCCTGGCTAGTTTCCTTCTATACATCTCCTTTCTTCTTTAGAGATCTGCAGTTTTTCTTCAGATGTCCTTTCTTTCCACAGTTCCAGCACTCTATTTTTCCCAGTTTGAACTTGGATCTGCCCGTTTTAGACTTCCCACAATTACTTTGGCTCTTTCCTCTCTCCGTTTGTCTTCCCTTGGTCTCCATGGTCAACGCATTATCTGATGTCTCACCTGTGCTTTTTCTTCGCATTTCCTCGCTAAGAATAACACCAATAACATCATCAAATTTCAAGGTGTTTGAACCAGAGACAGAGTTACTTATGGCCATGACCAAGCAATTCCAGCTTTTTGGCAATGAACACAAGATTAGAAGATCCCTAACCTCATCATCAAAGTTCACACTTACAGAACTTAGTTGATTTGTAACCGTATTAAACTCATTTAAATGATCAATAACAGATCCACCTTCAGACATCTTCATATTAAATAAATGCTTTATTAGAAACACCTTGTTGGAGACCGATGGTTTTCCATACAGCTTACCCAATGCACTCATCAAACCCTCCGTTGTCGTTTCTTTTCAGATATTGAAAGCCACCGATGAAGCCAGGCTCAACCGTATTGTTCCCAGAGCCTTTATGTCAAGAACCTCCCATTCTTCATCCTTCATGGCTGGTGGCTGCTTTGCTCTTCCTCCCAACAGTAGGAATAGATCCTTCTATTATAGATAGTCCTCCATTTGCATCTTCCATAACTGAAAGTTTTGGCCGTTAAACTTCTCGACCTTAAACTTTCTTTCTTTTGTCGTTCCTCCAACTCGAACCAGAAACCCTTGCTTCCTACGGGTTTATCTTCCAAATAGACCTTTAGCTATGATACCAATTGTTAGAAAAATAGGATCGCAAAGCAATAATAATAAATAGAAATGCAAATATAATCACAACACACATTATAAGAGAGACACGGATATATCGTGGTTCACCCCAACTTGGGCTACGTCCACACTAAAATTGCCAGTCCTTATTATTATTCCATCCAGCAAAGTGAAGGGATACAACTTGTAGCATAGCCGCTGCACTTCCTCCTCACTATCTCACAGTCTCTCTTTACAGATCTCAGATATCTTTACAATGCATAAAACCTAATACATATTTCCCTAAACGTATTATAATGTCTTTCTTTTATAAGGGAAATACAATGGGAAAATATGTAATGTCCCTAGTTTGACCCCATGGCATTAAATTGTAAATGATGTAATATTGTTATAAAATCGTGGTGAGGAGCTCAAGACCAAGGCCCCGCCATCGATTTAGTGATGCATATGGTTTACGTGCTAGCCAGGCACATTGAAATTGTAAATATGCATTTTAATAAATACCCACAACTAGCTATACAATGCAACAAGAGATGGGGGCATGATTTTACAAGGAATTGGGAGAGAAAACATTCAAACCCTTGAGCCAACCAAGTCAAGCCAAGTGTCAATGAGAGAACCAATCAAACCTTCAACTACCCATGTTGACTTTTGTACCCAATCATTGATTTCTCCCAAGATTTGGTTGAGGTAGTTAATGCCTTGGGGAATGGGAGGTATGGCTGTCCAAATTCGGGTATGGGCAAGCCACCCTGCATGGAAAATCGAGTTTTGCTTCTTGGGCAAGAAAGGAGCCATGAATTGCTCCCCAAGCCATTATCCATCAACCAATTTCTCTCCCTCACGAGTTGGGATCTACCTGGGCGTTTTCCAGCCATGTTTTTGGGTGTTCTCCTTGATCCTCAGCTAGGATAAGGGCATTTTTGTATTGTATACCAGTGGGGAAGATGGAAATTCGAATTGGGGTTCCATAGAGACCATTATGGCTATTAAATGCTGAGATGGTTGGGGAGAAATCGTTTTTCCTCCCCTGTGAATGTTCTTCCTCATCCCACAATTCGTTTTTGGATGGAAACGATTTGGGGAAAGCCCAAACCCATGGCCATCCTGATGGTAAATCCATTGCTTTGGCTTGAGCTTGAGTGTAAGCCTCCAGGGTTCAAATGTAGCCTGATAAACCCAGCTGTGGACTGGCTTGGCTTAGATGAAATGATTAATTGGCTGTGAATGAGTGAATGTCCCCTTTTCCTTGTAAAAACCACGCCCAGCTCAGGGGTGGCAGTTGTGTTGAGAGCTTGATGAACACAACTAGCCTATGGTTGGGTGGAACGTTGCAGCGACATAGCTAGTTGTTTGGGACCAATTGCACAATGAAGATAAGTGTTTTTCTGTCTATGTATTTACTTCTGCAATGCATTAATTTGATGACTATTTTGATATGCTGGATGGGCATGAATTGTGTATGGATTAGTTTCAATTCTGCTTTGCATATTGCCTAATTTGTATCTGCACACCAATGTTTTTTATTCATATGATTCTAATGACTGGGCTGAGTTTTATGAAAAGCCCCACAAATTGTTATCATCTTCCCTCTCTTATTGGGTCAGCAGGTGGGTACATTACAAAATACCACGGGATACCCAAAAAACCATGGGCCTGCAAAACAGCTGGCAAAAACAACCCCAAAAAATTTTCTCGGGGGTGCTACCCCCAAACCCCCTTTTTTAAGGGCCTGCTGGCCCCCACGCCCCCCAGACCTCCTAAGCGTCGGGCTGGGATCATAACCAAACCTGGGGTACGAACACGGTTGAATCATCATCTATGGCACTGGAAGATATGGCTCCACAACCAACAGAAACTTTGTTCTTTCTTCAACTCCAAGAAAGATGGTAAACCAAGACCCGATAAATTTGTATCTAAATGGATAGGCCCTTATGTCATTAAGAAATGTCTACCCAAATGAGCGTATATCTTAAACGACCATGAAGGTATCACCCTCAACCACCTAGTTAATGGGTTGTACCTCAAACGTTTCTATCCTTAATACTTCAGTACCCCACAAGTATGCCTTGTTTTTGTTATATGATTTTTGCATTGTCAATACCTTGGTCATGTTCTTTACTAGACCTGGGTGTGTGCATTGTATGTGCAGGATCTCGACTAAGACCAATTCACAACCCTTGTTTTTATAATAACAAGGTTTCATGCTTCATCAAATGGCACAAAGATTCCTTACCATAGGTATCATTTTGAAACTGGCTTATAGACACTCTTTACCCTCCATTTATAATGCATCTACCAGTATTCTCACTGATAACCATAGGTCCCTCATCCCCAGCTCTAATATGCCATCAACATCATTACTGAGAATAGCATGTTCTCCCATGGGTGTGCACACCATAGCCATCCGAGTCATCAATTGACACCCATGATGTTGACCCCCCATAAGTTCGAGGAATCTGACCCAACTTGGAAAGACCCTCCCTTAGAGTATCATTTCACAATTGCGCATTTACTCCACCAAGTACACACTCGTCAGATCCCTTGAAAAATGTTACAATAACGATTCACAAATCCCCCTCATACCTCCATGAGCACTTTACCCCTCGCAATCCCCCTCATATCATCACCCCCGCAAAGACACCAAGGGGACCCCCACCCTTAGAAGCAACTAATTCTATTCAGTTATCCTGCAGGTATACATTGCATGGCATCATTTCATGGGGCACCTGTCTTAGCGTCTACAAGTTAACCCTCACCGCATCATTGGAAATTTTCCCCCGATCCACTCAAAATTGTGGGGAATCCACCCATCATAAAAGTGGTCCCTCGACACACCCAAAACTATGCATACCCCACCAATATTCTTTATGTACAAGCAATTTCCCTCATCACCCCACATTGTGGGAACACCATATTATTTTGGCAGCAACCCATGGTCTCCTTTGATCGATGTAGTTGAGTATCCATATGTTCAACAGTATTTGTTTTTCCAGTTACCATCACCCATCGTTTTGCATATCCATGAAAACTCTTTCACTTGCAGTTTGTCTCCGTTCGATTCAACCTCCTCCATTTTCAAAGGAAAGTTCTTGTCCCCACACCCCATGTTTACATTGATCAAAGTAAGTTATAATCCCCATGCCTATCAACCAGTCTTGTGTCAGGTTTTTCCGTCCACCAGTTGGTTACAATATAATCTTGGTTCTCAAGATAAGACTATCGTCTTATCATATACTTCAGCTCTCATCGACCTCAAAACACTACATTATGAGAATTGCAGTAATTGAAGTTGTACCTTGGGATCCCTTTCAATCACTATAAGGGATCAACTCAAACTTAGTAGGGAGAGCCATCCGTTCTCCCTAAATAATTGGTTTCCCCTATGCTCGACATCAACACATCATCGCATCAGGGGGAAACGTACTTTTGAAGGCGGCAATGTTCACATTTGGAAATCATGGTAGCAGTCTATTTGATATAATGAGGCTCTAAGGAAGATTCACATACTAGTTTGGTTCCCCACCCCTGTGGGATTATCATGGTCACTAGCAGTTCCTCTTCTTCAGCACTTTGTAGTAGTTCTTGGGTCATTTACTCAAACATGGATTGAAGTTGCCTTCATCCATGTCCCAGTAGTATAGTAGAGTTGACCCCTTGGTCCTCTCTCATTGTAATCACTTTTAGAGAATTTCATCAGCATGGGTATGCCTGCCTCATTTGTATAAAGAACTATTATTTACTACAACTCCAATGGTCATAACCAACAACCTTCCCCCATGGGATAACCCTATTTTTCGACATATGCTTCGTCCTACAGAACAAGAGAGAAACAATAGAAAACATGATGCATTATCGACTCTACAGCACCCTCCAAACCTCATACATCAAAGGGAATCTGTTAACACCTAAAAGTCGCACACATGCAACATTTTGACGATTCTTCCAGTAAGGTGCCATCAACATAAAGAATGCATCTCACCATAGGCATTTTCAACAGATCCAAAATACACCATGTGTCCATAAGTGCCAAAAAGAAAGCGTAGCGCGGGTAATGCATTGTTAATCCACGCTATAGCATGGGTTACCTAAACAATGTTTGCGCTACACCCACGCAGATTTTCCATCAATAGCCATCCTACTGTCAAAACGACGATACCACTAACTCCTAGTGGCATATTGAAGGCTCAATCCTCTCAAAGGATCCAAATTCGGCTCTTCACACACTTGGTGGCATTAATTAGCCCCCCTTGTGTAACTTGGAACTAGTTCATGGAGAAGATTAGTTCACATTTGGATCTAGTTGTTTTTTGGCCACCTCTTTCCCTATAAAGGAATCCATTGGAGTGCATTTGGTAGAGAGAAATCGAGAGCAAGGTTATGATGTTGGATTTGAGTTGGAGCTTCCTCATAGCCCACCACTTCCTATCATTGTGAGCATTCCCAAGCTCCCTTGTCACCTTCCTTCAAGGGACACGAGTTTTCTACATTGTTCTACCATCTACTTAGCATATAGTTTTCACAAGAAGGGCCTCCCTAAGGGAGATTGTTGGATTCCCTTGAAGCCCACACCTCCTAGGTGTTGTACAACTATACCATTGGGAAATACAAAAGTGGTTTAGCATATCTTGGATTGTTATTGGATTTTTCATTCTCCCCCATCTCTTTTATATATTTTTTTATTAATATTTCTTTGTTTGCATTTGAATTACACTAACAATCTATTGCAGGATCACTTGGAGGAATACCAATACCCACCCATAGGGGCTCCAAGGACTGAGGCCTTGCTGCAACCTACAAGGATTAGCCCTTACCAAGTGGAAGAGTGCACTTGTGAAATTTTTTCCACAACAGTCACATTGTATTCAAGGCCTTGGACTTGGGAGAATCCCTTATCCACTAACATTTCTTTGTACTTCACAATTGCACCATCCGCAACAAACTTTTTTCTGGAGATCCACTTACACTTCACCAATTTTCTGCCAAGTGGGAGTGTGACTAGCTCCCATGTTCCATTATTTTGAAGAGAATGAAACTCCTCCTCCATGGTATCCTACCATCTTGTGTCTTTTGAGGCTTCTTCATATGAATGAGGATCAGATTCAACCATCAAGAAACACTTCTCAAGAATCAAATGATCTTTGACAGTAAAACTGAGATCTAGTCCTCCTAGGATATTGATGATCACCCATAAGTTCTCCATTTGCTTCAAGTGTTTTTGCATCCCACTTAGGCCTTGTTTTGACATTGGATATACAATCATGTGGTTTTCATCATTAGAAAAATCAGAATCGGAAATTTCATGAGAAGCTTCACTTACTTCAACAGGTGGTGGTTTAGAGAATTCTCCAATTTCCACTACTTGCAAGGGTTCTTCTTTGAATTGAAAATTCCTTTCAATGAAAGATTTTTTATTGGTCATATTGAGAAACTTGTAGCCCTTGGAGTCTTCTAGATAGCCAACAAATATGCATGGTTGGATTTGGGGCTGCAAATCCCTTCTCTTCTTAGGAGGAATTCTAGCCCATGCCTTTGAGCCAAAGATCCTGAAATGGGAGACACCAAGCTTGTGCCTACACCATGCCTCATAAGGAGTGATTCCTTTGAGATATTTGTGAGGCACTTTATTCTGAATATACTATGCACAGTTGATGGCTTCATCCCAATTTCTTGGAGACAAATACTTGGACTCCATCATGCAAGTATCCATCTCCTTGAGAGATCTATTCTTCCGCTCAGCCACACCATTTTGTTGAGGTGTGTACGGAACTGTATGGTGCATTTGAATGTCAACATAAATATAGAGTTGCTGAAAATCAGACTTGACATATTCCCTCCCATTTTATGTTCTAAGGACTTTGATCTTCCTACCAGACATATTCTCTACAAAGGCTTTAAAAATATTGAAAAAAACAAATACTTTTGACTTGAATTGGAGGAAGTAGACCCAATTGAATATTGAAAAGTCATCAATGAAGGTAAGGACATATTTGGCATTATTCAAGGACATGTGATGAAATGGACCTGATATATCATCGTGGATTAGCTCGGGGGGTGCAGAGGTTTGCTCAGTTCTATCTCTCTCATACTTATGCTTAGGGTGTTTTCCAAGGATGCAACCTTGACAGATTCTTTTGGAAAATTTGATGTTGGGAAGCCCTATAACCATGTTCTTTTCATACAATTGATGAAGGTATTTGTAGTTAAGGTGGCCAAATCTCTCATGCCATAGTTTGCTTGCTTCATTGGCATGAGCGAGGAGAGCAGAGGGTGATGAGAAAGGCACAGAGTGAGAAAACTTGTAGACTTTTGAGATATGATTATAAGTACCTATGGAAACAACTCTACCTATATAAATTTCAGAAATTTCCACATCATTGGGGGTAAAAAACTCTACCTATGATCAATAGTACCTATGTAAACAACATAGGAGACCCGGTATAAGTCATATGATAGACTGACAAGAGATTGGAAACAAGACTAGGGACAAACAAAACATTAGTGAAGGAACCATGGTCAATATATATTCTACCCTTACCTTTAGATGCAGTTTCAGATTCATCTCTTAACACAATTGTTGGACCACCAGAAGAATCAAGAGAAGACAAAGACTCCCTTGTGGAAACCATACGTCGGGATGCCCCAGAATCAATGATAAAAGAGGAATATTTTGATGTGTTGGCCATAAAAGCATGAAATCTCTCTTTGCATTCATAATTTCAACCTCATTCCTTCCTTGTTGTGCCATCTGGAAGAGGGATGTTGTTATTCTTAGTAATTTGAGCCATCATGTCAATGGTCTTCTTCATGCAGGAAATCTCAGGATGAAAGCACCTATTGCAGTATGCGCACTTGTTTTTCTCCTTCCTTTTCTGTGGATTCTTCTTGGATCTTGAGGACTCCTCTTTTGCTTTTTGTTTTTATTTCTTTTGATCTAGTGGCATATTGTGATTATCCTTCTTCTTTCCTTTTGAATTCTTCGAATCTCCAGCATCCAAAGCATGATCATTTGATGGATTTATGGCTTACATCAAGACCATTAACTTGTCTTTATCCTAAGTGAGTGATTCCATGAATTCATCTAGAGAGGGAATCTTCCACTTTCAAACTGTGATCTTGGTAGCATGGAAGGTAAAAAAAAAATACTGAATAATCAAGGTCTAACTTCAAAAGCATGGCCAAGATCAATTGCTCATCTTTCTTCTCAATTTGACACTGCTTCAATTGAAGAACACGAGACTTGAACCTATAGAAGTAGTCTTGTAGGGTCTTGAAATTGCTTGGAATTAGAGAAATTAATTCATTCTCTATTTGGTGGCCCCTCAGTTCATCTATATTTCCAAATAAAGCTTGGAGTTTGGTCCAAACTTCATTAGGAGGGGTAAGACCATCTAGATAAAAAAGAAGATCCCTAGAGGTACTAAGACACAAGAGACCATAAGCTTCATCTCTTTTGTTATGCCACTTGGACTTATCAATGACTGCACTAGGATCAATCTCAGTAGCCACAGTTACTCTGTAGAGGCCTTTCCTCCTCAATAGAATCTCCATCTACACCTTTCATTCAAAGTAGTCGAAAGGAGTCAAGATGATTGGTTGAGACTGCTCCATGGCTTCAATGATTGTGCCCCTGTGAATTTGGATTGATCCTGAAAAAGATGAAAAACAAAAAAATAGTAGAATTTTGTTGCTAAAGGTGCTCTGATACTATGTGAAAATCAATTCACAAAAAGATCTTGCAAAGCAATAATTACTCTCACAAAATTCTTAAGCAAAAATTAGCATAGATCATTGAAAAATATGATGGATTTTGGAGATAAAATCATGGAGGATGTGTTGGCCTAATAATAGACATCTTTCCCAAGTCAAACTAGCTTTATCCTTATCCACTAAAAGCGGAAAAAGCAAAATAAAAACTGTCTCAAGTAGGAAGGCCCACTTACTATTCCAGGATAGTCATAAAATTAGATAAAATCAGACATAATCTTATATAGAATATACCCATGTGTGATCCTATGGATAATGACGGCAAGTGGTGGCATAAGAAACCAAAATGAGACCAACTACCTAGTCAACACCTAGGAAATTAACCAAAAATGATTAATGAATTATATCATAAGTATGGAGTGTGTTTTTAATGTTCTAACAAGAGCCTCCTATCAATGATCAGTTACGGGATGAACACTTGTTTGTCTTCACTACTGAATATCCATGGTATGGAAATTTTCTCACATATCTTCACACACATAAATTCCCATCTAATATCTCACATGATGATCATTTCCATAGTCATCACCAAGCACCTTGCTGCCTTTTCACTGGAGGCGTTCTTTATTGACGTGGGTTTGGCACCAATTTTTGGTGGTGTTTATCTCATGACAAGGCTGATAAATTCCTTAATCATTTCCATAGTGGTGCATGTAATGGCCACTTATCATAATTGGCCACCCCCCCAAAAAAATTGTTTTCCATATACTTTTGTCCCTTTATCTTCAACATTTATGTACATGCCTTCAAATGATGTGGTAAATAACATTTTTTCTTCGGAAAAATCAAGGCCTCTTTGGCACCTCAACAAAAGAAAAAAATTTATGTTGATTCATTAGTGTAATTGTTCAATTTTAAATTTTAAATTATAAATACTTCAGGTTGTTTTTTTTGTACGGTAGTTTTATTTTTTATTTTCTTAGAGATGTAATTATACCTGCATGTTTATTTTTCTAATGATTTTTTTTTGTATTTATGATTGCAATGGATACTATGGATCCAAACACAGAGATTATAAGAGATATTTCCCACTTGAGAGAGATTGGTGCCACATGGAGGGGTGGAGACCAACTCCGTTGATCCCTAGCACAATCATTGGATGTCATTGTGGACACCATTAGCCACTATATTGGTGCTCTATATGCCATCACATCATATAGAGAAAGGAAAAGGAAAGAATATGCTAATGGATTGAGCTACAATGAAGTGAGAAATCTAAAGATCACAAAAGAGAAAATATTTTCATTGTTTAGAGTCCCTGGAATGGATGACATTCCAAGAACCAATAGAAAACACATCTCCATTGAGTGGTGCATATATCCACCATTTTGAGAGCATTGGATGGATTGATGGTACATGGTTTTTGATATGCCACCGCACAGTAATAGGGAACCTCCACTGTAATTCCTCTGGAAGATCTATGTTGAGTTCGTGCTGGGAAAACATGTCAACAATTTTTATATCTTGCGGTTCCATGGTGTTGGTTTGAGGATTCCCCAAAACCATCCCAATGACAGGCTTCGATATGCCAATAGTTCCATACCTCCACCTCGTAGTCATCTACCTAGGCCAGATGTCCCTACTACACATCAAATGATTCCCTAGACACAAGAGGAATTTATGAGTTTGGATCAGGTGATTTTCCACCAAAGCATTGCTATTGACTAGGTAGGGCCATCTTCCTCTGGTGGTGGGGTATACCCATCACCTCCCGGTGGTGCAGGACCATATAGTGGTGGGGGTAGACTGACATCCCATGAGCCCCACATTGAGACACATGTGTGCATGGTGTGTGGTCGAGCTTGTTATGGTCGTGAGCCAACACATGATACCTCTATGATGACTTCCAGTCAGGTAAGTATATGGTTAACACTAGTGTCGTTCAAATTATTTTTTTCCATATTCTACACATATTAATATTGTTAATATATACAATTGTTAATATTGCAGGAGCTTGATGCCTCTACGCAAGGGAAAGCATTCTCAGAATCTATGAGGGGTCTTGATGTACCAAGTGTTTCCATATCTGAGGCGGCAACAACTGGCACTGAGTTCATATTTCAACATGTCATTTTGTTAATACAATTTATTTCGTTAATACATGTTAGTTAATTAATTTTAGATGATCTAATATTTACAATTTTTGAAGTTGTGGCAACTAGATACTGAGCAGGTTGAGTAATACATTGACCTTAGTGATATCACAAAGGGTAGCCTCTTTGATTTTTTCAGGAAGGTAATTACACGATTAAGGAATTAATCTTTTTCAAATTATTTTTTTCTTATTGTACTACTTTATAGATTACTAATATTTATAATTTTTAAAATTGTAGGCATTATCTGGCTCTATAGAGGGGAAAGGATTTGCTAGTAGTGATCGCTTCCATGGGGAAGAAATAACCCAGACAGAGGTAAGTATTACATGTTATTTTTTCAATACATATTATTTCATTCATTCATGTGCATGTCTAACTAGGAAAACACTCTATGACTGTAGGCATCAACCCAAATCCAAGTGACATCGTTTTAGTTTCCCTCTCCATGCAATCCAAATGTAAACAAGGGTTGTGTCTACATCATATAGCCCTATTCCGTAAATAGAGTAGGTTTCCATGATCATGGACCTATTGATTCCATTGTAATGTATAGCCTTCGGTGACAATTGTTGATTAGCTTTCAATTCACTCCACAACTATTTTTTCTTAATGTTTTTTTCACTTGTTTACAACATCATGTTGGAGAGTCATCCATGTAAGACCTCCACGAGGTCATTGATGCAGAAATTAATGTTGCATCTACGATTGGAAGAAGTCATGTAGAGTTACCTACTTGAATATTTGTACATAGTTCATTCACCTTATATTATG
Organism: Larix kaempferi; assembly: GCA_027924585.1. Taxonomy (NCBI): domain Eukaryota; kingdom Viridiplantae; phylum Streptophyta; class Pinopsida; order Pinales; family Pinaceae; genus Larix; species Larix kaempferi. The sequence goes on from BSBM01000887.1 coordinate 18,500,361, forward strand.
TATTCATGCATGATTTCTATCTATTTTAGAATTTGGTAAATGTATCCTCACTCCTCCAATCTAGTAGTGCATGTGACCGAAGGTGATGTTCATCCTATGGCTCTGATTGGTACAAAAGGAACCCAGTATCCTACCCCAGAGCATATTTTTTCAGTGAGATGTTCATTAATTAAAAAAAATAGTACTTTTACTTTTACATGTACTTTTAAATTACATTGTCACTTAATGAGTGAAACCCTAGTTTCCAAAATCATCTTAAAAGATGATATTTGGGCCATGGACCCAGAGGAGAGCGAAAGCCCTAGCATTAATCCAATTTCCTAATTCCAACAGATTTGGAAGTTCATCGATACGAGCCACAATCATCATTTTATGGCCAGTTAAAACTCACCTCCTAGAGGCTCTCAGGGACACATGTTGAATCCCTGCCAGGGGCATAGAATTCCAACCGGGCAGCAGAAATGAGTTCCAAGAGATCCTACAAGTTTTTTTGGGTAGGTTCAATGAGGTAATTCTATCCATAATTTCTCGGTTGAGGAATTCCCAAAGTTTTCCCCTTTGTGCAAAAATTGCACTGTCCATTAATGAGTGAAACCCTAGTTTCCAAAATAGTCATTAAAAAAAATCTCCAAGCCATGGACCTAGAGGAGAGGGGAAACCGTAGAATTATTTTGATACCTTGGTTCCAATGGAGTGGACAATTCATCAATATAATCCATGGTCATAATTTTATGGCCAGTTGAAACTCACCTCCTAAAGGATTTCAACGACACATGTTGAATCCCTGCCGAGGGCATAGAAATCCAACCAGGCAACAGGAATTATTTCTATGAGATCCTGCAAGTGTGTCTAGGTAGGTTCCATGCGAGAACGCTAGCCACAAGTTCGCGGTCATTGAATTCCCAAATTTGACCCCTTTGTGCAAACATTGCACTGTCCCTTAATGAGCAAAACCTTAGTTTCCAAAATATTCCTAAAATATTATCTTTGGGCCATATACCCAAAGGAGAGGGGAACCCATAGAATCATTTCTATGCCCCAATCCCAATAGAATTGATGATTCATCAATTGGATCCACAGTCATCATTTTATGGCCAGTTGAAACTCGTCTCCGGGAGGCTTTCAAGGACACATGTTGAATCCCTTAGAACTCCAATTGGGAAGTAGAACTGAGTTCCCTGAGATCCTGCAAGTGTTTCTAGGTATGTTCCATGTGGGAACACTAGCCACAATTTCTTGGTCAAGGAATTCCTAGAGTTGATCCCATTGTGCAAAAATTGCATTGTCCCTTACTAAGGGAAACCCTAGTTTCCAAAATCATCTTAAAAGATGAACTTTGTTCCATGGACCTATAGGATAAAGGAACCCCTATCATTAATTCAATATCATGACTTTAACAGAGTCGATGGTTCATCGATCTGAGCCACAATCATCATTTTATGGCCAATTGAAACTCGCCTCCTAGAGGAGTTCAAGGACACATGTTGAATCGCTGTCGTGAACATAGAATTCCAACTTTGAAGTAGAACTAATTTCCATGATATACTGCAAGTTTTCCTAGGAAGGTTCCACGTGGGAGTTATAGACTCAAGTTTTCAGTCAAGGAATTCCCAAAGTCAACCCCCTTGTGCAAAAATTACACAATCCCTTAATGAGAGAAACCCTAGTTTCCAAAATCATCCTAAAATATGATCTCCAAGCCATAAAACCAAAGGAGAGGGCCACCCCTAGCATTATTTTGGTGCCCCAGTTCCAAAGGATTTGATGGTTTTCTAATCCAAGCCATGGTCATCATTTTATGACCAGTTGAAACTCGTTTCCTAGAGGCTTTCAGGGACACATGTTGAATCACTACTAGGGGCATAGACTTCCATCTAGGTAGAAAAAATAAGTTCCATGAGATACTGAAAGTGTGTCTAGGAAGGTTCCACATGCGAACGCTGGCTACAAGTTCCTAATTGATGAATTCCCAAAGTTGATCCCTTTGTGCAAAAATTACACTATCCCTTAATGAGCAAAATCCTAGTTTCAAAAATCATTCTAAAATTTCATTGTGCCATGGACCCAAAGGATAGGGGAAACCCTATAATTATTCTGATTCCTCGGTTCTAATGGATTTAACAGTTAGTTGATCCGAGCTGTGGTCATCATTTTATGGCTAGTTGAAACTCGCCTCCTAGAGGATTTCAAGGACACATGTTGAATCCCTATCGGGGGCATAGAACTCCAATAGGGTAGCAGAACTGATTTCTATGAGATATTGAAAGTGTGTCTAGGCAGGTTCCATGTGGGAACACTGGCCAAAATTTCGCGGTCGTGGAATTCCCAAAGTTGACCCTTTTGTGCAAAAATTTCACTGTCCCTTAATGAGTGAAACCCTAGTTTCCAAAATCATCCTAAAAGACAATATATGAGCCATTGACCCAAAGAATAGGGGCACCCCTAGAATTATTTTGATAACCCAATTACAACGGATTCGATGGTTCATCGATATGAGCCATACTTATCATTTTATGGTCAATTCAAGCTCGCCTTCTAAAGGATTTTAGAGGTTGAATCCTTGCCGGGGGTATAGAATTCCAAATGTACAGTTGAATTGAGTTTCATGAAATCCTACAAGTGTGTATGGGAAGGTTCCATGTGGGAACACTAACCACAATTTCCCGGTCAAGGAATTCCCAAAGTTGGCCCCTTTATGAAAAAAATGCACTGTCCCTTAATGAGCGAAACCCTAGTTTCCAAAATCATCCTAAAAGACAATATTTGGGCCATGGATTCAAAGGAGCTGGGAACCCCTAGCAGTATTATGATTCCCCTATTCCAATGGATTCGACGCTTCGACAATCCAATCCATGTTCATCATTTTATGGCTAGTTGAAACTTGCCTCCTAGAGGCTTTTAGGAACACCTGGGAAGTGATTTGGAACACCCTTGTCATGCGAGCCCCGTGGTCAGGAGTAGCCTCTATATGGTGTACTTGGATGATGAAAATGAGGATGATGATGAAAATGATGATGATATTGATGATGACATGATGATGATGACATGATGATGATGATATTGATGATGATGACATGAATAGTAATGATGACATGAAATGATGGTCTTGATGAGGATGAAAATGCTAATGCTAATAACATTAAGGATGATGATGAGACAATTAGAGGATGAGGACGGTGATGGTGACAATGAGCATTGCATTTGTTGAAGCATTATGGTGATGGTGACAATGGGAATGGATATGGTGGAAATGGAAATGATGAGGAGGAGGAGGAGGATGGTGTGGATGATGGATGGTAATCCTATGGTGTACTTGGACGGGAGTAAAAACCAAAGACAACATTTATCCATGATGAAGCTTGTGAAAATTATCAAGTTGTATATTTTATGCAATTTATCAATCTAACAAGTTGTCTATGTCCGGCTACAATACTCAAAATATTAATGTCAATAATCAATTATACCATGAAAAAAAATCATAATATACATGTACACCACATACCTATAACATAGTACAAAATATAACATGCATGCCACATACCTAACTACCTCCCTATGGTGATTCAAGTAGACCATCGAGATCACCTCTAATACCAATGGTCTCTATTAACCTCTTGTGCTCAGAGTAAAGAAAGAAGTATTGTACCTTTGATGAGTTCTTCATTGGAATTGTTTGCAGTTGGAGCTTTGTGCCAACTACTAATTTTGTATAATGGTATAGAAACTGACCTGGTCTATAATCTTCAAATACATACCTTTTTTTCTTCAGTGTCCTTTCAAACTTTGTCAAATATTCTCCTTCGATGACCATTGAACCAATGAGAAAGTCAATGCGCTCGGATTTCGTTAGTGAGACATTTAGGGTCTGTTTTCTGTCCAAGCAACATGCCATCCAATAGTCAATGCCCCATTCAATTCCTCTTGGTGCAACCATTGCGTATATGTTCCCTATAGGAAATAGAGTGCCAACATATGAGTCAACTAAATAAACACAACTAGTTGGACCAAAAATTTCAAAATTATCAAAATATTAATCGAACCTGGATGTACGATATCTTATATGTGGTCATAATTTGGTGAAATACTTGATTGGTCCTCCTCCAACTGGGATAATTTTGTAGTTATATTTCGACCAATGGGAAGTGATATAAGATCCCAACTGTCAACCCAATCCATAGATTCACAATTTTCCCATTCACCACTACTACATGGAGAACAAAAACAAGAGAGTTTCCTTATCCACATTTCAACTATATCATTGTCTTACGCTCTAACTAAATGAAATGCATGAATCTACTGGACAATCTTGCGTTCATATAATTGTGATCGATCTACATCGACCACCTCCCAAAAATATATATGTACATGTGCTTTCTTGGTTGACTGGTCTTCTTTCCTTCTTGCTCCCTCCCCTGTGACTAAAGAACACCATTAAAATATGGTCTTTGCATATCGGATGAGTGAAACAGCTGTGAACTTCATTTCTTGCCTATGTAATGCAATCTTGATGCACGCACCTACTCCATCATGTACCCCTTTTCTCTGTCTAGCCTTAAAATAGTTCCAAATATGTGGCACCTTGTGCCTTTTGTGGAGCATACACAACCACTGAAAGACAAAGACATTTTTTAATTTCCCTGCACAACCATAAGACCAATTCCATTGTTTCTCCATCTATATATTGTTATCCTACGAGTGATTGTAAAACAATTGAAAGTTGTGTTGTAGAAAATCCAAGCCATGACACATGTCGTCACTTATGTAGAAGTGATACTCCTTCAATATAACCATGTTGTCTTCAGTACTATCTGCCCCATGTATGTAGGTGATATGGACCATTATGTTGACCTGGTCTGAGTGATAATATTGACTATGGATCTCGTTTTATAGTTGAAGAGTGTAGATTTCCACAAAATTAACCACTGATAAGATAGTCCCAATAGGAAACGTATCCCTGCACATCCTAAACCACTCATGTTTCCAATGAGCCACATGTACATGCTTTACATACCATTGTGTATTTTTAAATAATTCCTCCATGAAGTCACAAAAAATACATATATCAATAGATTATTGCATATGCAATTGCAATCTGAAATAAAAATAATATTCAAGTACTCATTACTAACCTGAGAAGTGACTAATTGTATTTTTTTCTTTCATTCCCTCTAATCAATACCATATGTGACATATTTGAATGAATACAAGTTCACCTCCTAACTCCCAAGTTCATGCTCATCGGTCACATGTATGCATTTGTCCAATAATGCCATTCGATTGCACCCTGGGCATGTCCCATCTAATAAATATTTTTGATAAAATGTACAACCTTCTAGCCTTGTGCACAAAATGCTATGAATATAGTCTCTAGATGACATCGGTGGAAATATAGCTAAGCATTCCTGCACAAGATTCTTATGCAATACATGAAAATATATATGTGTGTGTGTGTGTGTGTGTGTTTGTGTGTGTGTGTGTGTGTGTCATAATAATAACCATACACAATGTGGTATTGACAGAAACATGTGTTACGAGTATATATATATATACACGTGTCATAATAGTAACCATACTCAATGTGGTATTGACAGAAACATGTGTTACGAGTTGTGTTTATTTTAACATACCATGGTTTGCATTTCTGAAAGGATATTTGGCCAAGTTAAGTTCATTATGTTAATGCCTAAATATCTCATACAATTATGTTTCTGTCATGTTAAGAAATTTTTTTATGTGGGGTTCACGATCTCTTGAACCCCTTCTCAATTTTAGTACATATTTTTTGTTGGAAGAAGGTTTAGTGTTGTCACGCCAAAAATTTTGTACTATTCCCTTTCCTGCATCAATAAGCTTCATATCAAAGTGTGGCAACCTACCAATGAAGAACCAAACATATGTCTGACCAATTTCAAGTCGTTCTCTTCTAACACAATACCTACAAAATGTTTTGACATTCAAATTATTAAGTTTGGATGTAGGCTTAAGAAAACAAATGGCCCTAGTGTTTTTGTTCACGATTGATTGTGACAACACATGGAAAACCACATTGTGATCCTTTGAACAAGATTTCTTTCCAAATGTATGAAATGCATCGACTAAAATTTTAGCAATATGAGAACTTGGTTTAGAATTTTTATCATATTTATCCCTAACTTTCTCCTAACAACAATCATAGACCTAGGTTTTAACAATGATAGAAATAATCTGCATTTATCCCCATCACATTTAAAATAAAAAAAATGTATTAAGTATTTGTCAAGTTTAATAACCAATACTTCGTTTAGACAACATACCTTCAAGTGAGCTAATGAGACTTTCATCAATTTGTATGCGTTTTGGAATTCTTCAGCGTGTGCTTAATAATGTAAGTAGGGAAGATGGAATTGTACCTTGTACCACATCAACAAGACATTCTAGCATTTCAACATGAGCTTATTGTTCATCATTCTCTTGTTGGTAGCTAGGTGGTGGAAATTGGACATCCTCTTGGATGGTCTCTCCAACATCCGCTTCTTCTCCAATACATTCTAAATGCAATGCCTCTATTGTCTCATTGCATGTATAACCGCAAGAGACTAAAATAGTTTCGTCTCTTTGAAATGGTTCACTTGAGGAAAAAATAGAAACATCCCCCAATGTGCACTTATAGTTTACTTCTTGATTAGTTCCATGGGGTGCTTGTTCTTCAACTGTTGTGGAAATTGAAGTCCCTTCAAGTGAATGCTTCCATATTTCTTATTGTGGATTGGTAGGAAGAACTGTGCCATCCTATACAATTGGAATTGGATGAGTGTCCATATAAGTTATCCAATTGGTCATGTCAATTATTTTCTCTAATTTATTCAATGACTTCTTTGGGTATCTTCTTCCTTTCCGATTGTCTTGCTCGATTGCATAGATTTCCCATCACCACAATGATAAATTAAATGAAAATTGTCTTTGGTGCTCCACTACTTTAAGAAAATGAATGGTGGAGATGGTCTATGGTGCTCCTCAATTGGAGATTCTCCAAGATTGGTATTTTTCTTGATCAATTGTGTCTATACTCCACCACAATGATTAATGAGAAATATTTCCTTTGATGCTCCTCAATTGTAATAAAATGAATGGTGGAGATGATCTATGGTGATCCTCAAATGGAGATTCTCCAAGCTTGGTAATTTTCTTGCTCAATTGCGTCTATACTCCATCACAATGATAACAAAGAACTATTTCATTTGATGCTCCTTAATTGTAAGAAAATAAATGGTGAATATGGTATATGGTGATCCTTATAAATTGGAGATTTGTGATGCACCTGCAACAATTAATTAATAAGAATATGCAAAATAGCAGAAATGACAGAACTCAAAATCACTTTTATATTGATCACGGGCCACTTCGAGGGGGCAACCTCCTTTGAGAAAGCTCAATACAAATAACTTCATGGTGCCTTCACAGGTCTCAACACACACTTATATACTAAGTCTAGGCGCCAATACTATGGGTCAAAACCATGGGCCACTACAAACTATGGATCAACAATACTACGGGCGACTTACAAAGCATATGCGCCAACAACAATAACATAAACTATTGATCAACAAATGCTACGGGACGACTTACAAAGCATATGCGTCCAACAACAATATACTAACAAAGTAAAGACATGGGTTCCTAACATCCCCTCCCCCTTAAAAAAAGCTTTGTCCTCAAAGCTTTAGATGTGGAAATTGTTGTTGAATCTGAAGGAGTGGTTCCCATGTAGCATCCTCTGGTTGCATGCCGTGCCACTGAATTAAGACCTCTGTGATAGAGCAAGAGCGAAGCTGACAAGTGCGCCGATTGAGGATGGCCTCCAGCTCCAAAAGGATAGATCCTTCAGTATCAAGTTCGGGTAAAATCGTTTGTCCACTGATGTTGGTGCCAACAACTTTCTTCAAACAAGAGACATGAAAGACTGGATGAATGCGGGAAGAAGGAGGAAGTTCCAATTTATAAGCAATGGACTCAATCTTCTGAAGAATCCGATATGGCCCATAGAAATTTGGAGCGAGCTTATGGCACCCTTTGAGTTTCAGGGAAGATTTCTTGTACGGCTGGAGACAAAGAAAAACCATATCGCCAACTTGAAAAGTGCGCTCAGCACGGTGCTGATCAGCTTGTTGCTTCATGCGATTTCTTGCCATGTGAAGATTGTCCCGCAAAATGCGAAGAATCTGATCGCGGTTTCGAAGAACCGTGTCAACTTCCTGAACTGGTGAACTGGTGGGGGTGTATGGAAGAAGAACTGGAGGTGCCTGACCATAGACTGCTTCATATGGGGTCATTTTAGAGGCAGTGTGGTAAGAGGTATTGTACCACCATTCAGCGAGAGGGAGCCACTTTGCCCACTGATGTTGTTGTTCAGAGGTGAAGCAACGAAGATAAGTTTCCAAGCATTTATTGATAATTTCAGTCTAACCATCTGTTTATGGGTGATACCCTGAACTCATCTTCAGTTTGGTGCCAGTGTGGAGAAATAGTTCGGTCCAAAAATGACTGGTGAAAGTCGCATCACGATCCAAGACAATGGAAGAAGGGATGCCATGAAGACGAAAGATCTGGTCCGGGAAAATTTGAGCGACTGAGGAGACTGTATAGGGATGGCTGAGAGCACAAAAATGACTATATTTGGAGAGGCGAACAACCACAACGAGAATCATTGTCTTCCCGCTAGATTTAGGGAGCCCTTCAATGAAATCCATAGAAATATCTTTCCAAATCCGTGTAGGTATGGGCAAGGGTTCAAGCAATCCTGGAAGGAGTGTTGTTTCACCCTTATTGCACTGGCAGGTATCACATTCGGCCACCATCTGTTGAATTATCCTTTTCATGCCCTACCAAAAGAAGTTACGCCGTGCCCGTTCATACGTTTTGAGGAACCCAGAGTGCCCTTCCGATGGAGAAGCATGGAGTTCATAGAAGACAGCCTGTTGAAGATCTGTGCTCTGGGGAAGCACCAGACGACCCTTGTATCTCAGAGAAGTACCATCCCAAGAGTAATGTGGTACAACAGAAGGGTTGTTGGTCAAGCGTTGGATGATTCGAGATAAGGAAGAGTCATTGACATAACCTTGTTGAACAGATTGCAACCAATTTGGAACAGGCATAGAACTAGCTGAAAGAGAACCTTGGGCATCAAATGTGCGAGAAAGAGCATCTGCCACAATATTGTCTTTACCCTTCTTGTAAGTGATCTCATAGTCATAACCCATGAGTTTGCTAACCCATTTCTGTTGTGCTGGGGAGGAGACACACTGTTCCAAGAAATATTTCAGACTCTGGTGATCAGTCTTGATGCAGAAATGATTCCCTAATAGGTATGGGCGCCACTTCTATACTACATGCAAAATAGCCATCATTTCCTTCTCATAGGTAGAGGCAGCTAAATTCTTACCTGAAAGGGCTTTGCTGGTGAACGCAATGGGGTGTTCATCTTGAAGGAGAACAGCACCAAGTCCATTGCCACAAGCATCACTCTCAATAGTGAAGGGCTTGGAAAAATCGGGCATAGCTAGAACAGGTGTAGTACACATAGCTTGTTTTAGTTTGTCAAATGCACACTGAGCAGCATGTGTCCATGTAAAAGCATTCTTTTTCAATAGAGCAATTAATGGAGCTGCAATCTTCCCATAATCCTTGACAAACTTGCGGTAGTAGCTAGTCAACCCCAAAAAACCACGAAGGCTCTTGAGTGTCTGAGGATGCGGCCAGTTGTTCATGGCATCGATTTTGGCAGGATCCACGCGAACCCGTTGTGCTGAGATAATGTGCCCAAGATACTCAACTTCCTTCTATCCAAAAACACATTTAGACTACTTGGCATGGAGATGATGGTCAGAGAAAAGTTGCATGACAAGATCCAGATGCTGAAGATGTTCATCCCATGTTTTACTGTAGATGAGGATATCATCAAAGAATACTAGAATGAATTTCCGCAAGTAGGGTCGAAATATTTTATTAATTAAGGCCTGGAATGTGGAAGGAGCATTAGTGAGGCCAAAGGGCATGACCAAAAACTCATAATGGCCATCATGTGTGCGGAAAGTTGTTTTAGGGATATCATCCTCATGAACCCGAATTTGATGATACCCAGAACGAAGATCCAACTTGGAGAAAAAGTGAGCCCCATGAAGCTCATCAAGAAGCTCATCAACAACAGGAATTGGAAACTTATCCTTGATGGTGAGGTGATTAAGTGCCCGAAAGTCAATGAAGAGGCGCCATGACCCATCGTTTTTGCGGACAAGAATAACTGGAGAAGAAAAGGAACTAGTGCTTGGGCGAATAATACCTTACTTCAACAAGTCCCAAACGAGCATTTCAATCTTCATTTTTTGGTGAAATGGGTAGCGATACGGCCTGATGTTGGGAGGAACGCTGCCAGGAAGGAGCCGAATACGATGGTCTTCTGGCCTGGAAGGTGGCAATCCCACTAGTTCAGCAAAGACACCTGTATATCGATCCAGAATTTGTTGTAGATCCAAAAGAGTAGTGGAGACCGCTGATGGTTGCATCTGAATGGAATGGAGCTGAGCGATGACACCATGTGAATTCTTCTTGAGGAGTTTTTCCATGCGATGTGAACTGATGATGCTGAGAGAACCTGGTTGTAATCCTGTCAATGTGTGTTTTTGTCCATTGAGGGAAAAATGCATCCAAAGTTCAGCAAAATCCCATAAGATAGGGCCAAGTGTGCGTAGCCATTGAGCGCCCAAAACCACATCACATCCGCATAAGGTCAAGGCAAACATGTCAGAGCGCAAGGTATAATATCCCATAGAGATACGCACATTTCGACACTTCCCTTTGCAAGGTAAGGTGCCCCCATTAGCAACCATGACTTCAAAGTTGGAGCAAGGATGGATAAAACAATTAGCTTGTTTGGCGATTCGAGGGTCAATGAAATTATGAGTGCTACCAGAATCAATGAGTATTGTAAGAGGAAGCTTCTTGAAGTAACCCCTGACCTGCATTGTTTGGGGGGTGGTGATTCCAACTAAAGCATGGAGAGATATCTCTGGCTGGTCATCCTGAGACGGAGGGTCAATAGGCGGTTCCTGAATGTCGACCGGAGCATCCAATGTTTCGAGATCTTCGTCACCAATTTCAGAGGCAGGCGGAGAATCGACATCCAAGAGATAGAGCTTTTGCTGAACACATCTATGTCCCCAAGTGAATTTCTCATCACAATTATAGCAAAGCCCCTTTTCTCTGCGTGCTTGCATCTCTGTTTCAGACAAACGCTTGATAGGAGTTGGTTGAGGAGCCTGCGATATAGGTGGTCGTTGAGAACCCATATTTAGGAAGGGAACAAAAGTGGGCTTGGAGCGTTGTTGGGCTGCATGGGCTGCAATCTTGTCTTCTGCTAACTTAGCCAACCCTAGGGATTCCATCCTTGTGTTGGGACAGAACATTTTGACCTCAGAGCGGATGGCATCCTTTAGACCACTGATAAAACAACTCCGGTAAAATTCATCGGATAATCCTTCGGTGTGGTTGGTTGGTTTCTCAAATTCGGTTTGATACTCTCTCACAGTGCCAATTTGGCGAAGTTTAGTGAGGGCTCCTGTGAAGTCATCAAAAGCACTAGGACCAAATCGTTGCAAAAGGAGCTGGCAAAAGTCTGGCCATTTTGGCTCTTCATGAGCCTTGATGTACCAATGGTACCATTGAAGAGCTTCCTGTTCCAAATGAAAGGATGCCAGTGGAACTTGGTTGACATCAAAAGTATTATGCAGACTAAAATACTGTTTTGCACGATAGATCCATCCAGTTGGATCGGTACCATTGAAGCGAGGAAAATCAAGCTTTGGACCACGAAAATTGCTGGAAGAAGAGAACCCATTGTCTGATGAAGACTCACACTGTCATTTGTTGTTCATAGCTGAATGTTCAAGATGGAGGCCGAGAAATTTTTCATCAAGATCCTAGAGTTTGGCTTGGATGGCTGCAAGTGTGTCTTCCATGGTTTTTGCTCCTGCACGGGTGACAACCATAACCAGGAGTTTTTTTTTTTTTTTGGTTGACTGGGTAGGAAAACAAAAACAGAAACTGCTTTAGTAAAGGAAAATCTGGACTTGAGAAAAAATCTGAAGGGTAATTGGGGTTTGACTAGGTTTGGGACACTGTCAAATAGACGGAGAAGCAAAAATGAGGATTTCAAAAGCGGGGTGAAAGAATGGGAAAATTTGGCAGAGGGGAACAAAGAAGCAGAATTCAGAAAGGAACTCTGTGGTAAAATTTGAAGGTGATTGGGTGAAATCTGAGGAAGTTATGGCAAACCCTAAAAATAGACAAATGTGGGATTTCAGGATTTGGGAAGGGGAATTGGGGATAGGGTCCTCAGGAATGAAATATGCAGAATGGGATGACAAGAGTTCCCCGAAAATTTCAAGGGAAACAGAGTGAAAATAAGGGAGATATGGAGAAAAAAATGTTTTTTTTTTTTTTTATTAGACTGGAGCGGCTACGGCTCGGAAGGGATCTAGAACAGATAAATCTGCAACGGCCCAGAAGTGAGCGGAAATAGAGGGATCTAAAACAATGCCGAAGTGATTGACAACAGTTCAGCTGAAAATAGATATGGACCCCAGGTATGTGCGGCTTCCTAACAGTTCAGGGGTTTCAGTCGGCCACTAATGCTGTCTGACGGCTTGCGTATTGGAGTAATACCCCTCACTCCACGGCTCAAGTAAAACTGATAACCGCTTTGCCACAAACAACAGCTCTTGGTTTACCTCACGGGCAGGAACTAGTCAATCAGGTAGGGGTCGTTGCCCTTTTCGCTGGCAGGTCTTCTCAATGGGCCAGCTACTTCGGGGTTCCTGTGGTACTCCTCACAATGAGTTTTAGGGATTATGCCCAAGTAATTCCCACAGTTAAGCGGATAGGGATTATTCCCAAATCCGAACCTGCAACAGATGCGAAAAAAATTTTGGCAGAAATTTCACCCAGCGAGCCCAAGAAAGTGCTCTGATACCAGATGTGATGCACCTGCAACAATTAATTAATAAGAATATGCGAAATAGCAGAAATGACAGAACTCAAAATCACTTTTATATTGATCACGGGCCACTTCAAGGGGGCAACCTCCTTTGAGCAAGCTCAATACAAATAACTTCACGGTGCCTTCATAGGTCTCAACACACACTTATATACTAAGTCTAGGCGCCAATACTATGGGTCAAAACCATGGGCCACTACAAACTATGGATCAACAATACTACGGGCGACTTACAAAGCATATGCGCCAACAACAATAACATAAACTATTGATCAACAAATACTACGGGACGACTTACAAAGCATATGCGTCCAACAACAATATACTAACAAAGTAAAGACATGGGTTCCTAACAAGATTCCCCAAGCTTGGCATTTTTCTTGCTCAATTGTGTCTATACTCCACCACAATGATCAATGAAATATTGCAATTGATGCTCCTCAATTGTAAGAAAACTAATGGTGCAAAATTGGAGATGGTTTATGGTGTTCTTCTATTGGATTTTGAAACCTTATCTAATGTCTTTGGTGCTCCAAGCAATTCTTATGCACTTGTGATGGATATGGTGAATACAATGATCAAATTGTTTGTTTTTCTTTCAATGGATATGGTGAACATAGTGTCCCAAATTGTAAATTGCATGCAGACTATCAATCTTGATATAGAACCTGTTAAAATGTCTCTTGGACAAGGACAGTTGTTGTTTATACAGTAAAAAAATGGGTACTCATTCTATGTGAACAAAACAAGTATGTGTTTTATGTGAAAAAAATGAGTATGTGTTTTATTTGAACAAAACGAGTACTCCTTATGTTCTCATAATATTGACCAGCATTAAATATGGTCATTCCATGGCTAAGGGAAGCATTAAATTTTTAATACTAAGAAACGTATACCCCCTAACTCCTACCCCCCAAACCCCCTAATATACCCCCTCTCCAACTCCCTAACACCCTCTCTCCAAATTCCTAACACCCCCTCTCCAACTCCCTAACACCCCTTCCCCAACTCCTAACACCCCCTCTCCAACTCCCTAACACCCCCCCAATCCCCCAACACATGGTCCACCAACCCCCTAACACTCCCTCTCCAACTCCCTAAGACCACTCTGCCCCTAATAACACACACCCTCCACCTACCCATATCTCTCCCCCCAATCCCCTAACAACCCCCCTCCCCCCTCTCTCTCTCTCTCTCTCTCCCCCTCTCCCTAAACCTTACTAACCCCTTCTCTCACTCTCTTTCTCCCCTGCTCCACTTACTCTCAATATCCCATCACCCCCTATGTCTCTACCTCTAAACCATTAACCACCCCCCTCTCTCTCTACCTCTAATTCCTTACCACCCCCAAATATCTCTCTCTCTCTCTCTCCCCCCTAACTCTTACTAACCCTCTCTCTCACTCTCTCTCACTCCCCTACTCCTCCACCAACACCTAACCCCCACCCGTCTCTCTCTCCCCTAACCCCCTAACACACCACCACCCCATTGGTTCTCTCTCTATATATTCCACACATCCATATGCATCCCCATACCACTAACCCCCTCCTCTCTCTCTCTCCCTCTCTCCCCTCCTCTCCCTAACCCTTACTAAACCCTTCTCTCCCTCTCTTTCTCCCCTGCTCCACTTACCCCCAATATCCTAACATCTCCCTCTATCTCTACCTCTAAACCTTTAACACCCCCTCTCTCTATCTACCTCTAACAACCCCCACTCTCTATATCTCTCATATTCCCCTACCCATAACCCCCCCTCTATATGTCTCTCCTACTCCCCCTACCCTTAACCCCCCCCTATCTTTGTCTCTCCTAATCCCCCTCCCCTTGCCACTAACCACCCCCACATCTCTCTCTCTCTCTCTCTCTCTCTATATATATATATATAACCCCAATACCTCCACTCCTCACCTATATTCCCATTTCTCTCTAATCACCCCACTCCCCCCAACCCCCCATCCCCACTCTCTCCCTCTCTCTCTCTCTCATCTCTTTCTCTATCTCCCCCCTTCTCCCTAACCCTTACTAATCTTTAGTGACACTCTATATACCTAACCATCCAAATATTTTTCATGTTATTATCACCAATCCAAGTCTAACGCACCAAGTCATATTCTCTTTCTTCATGAAAGATGTTCATTCTATATACCTAGCCACCCAAATATTTTTAATGTTCTTATTTTTTATCATCGTCAAGCCAAGTATAATGCATCAATTCTTGTTCATTCTATATACCTAGCCATCCAAATATTTTGAATGTTATTTTTTCCAAGCTAGGTCTAATGCTCCAAATATTTGTAATGGTATCATCACCATGCCAAGTCTAATGTAGCAAGTCGCGAAGTAAACACACATCCAAAAAACATGTTCATTCTATATACCTAGCCAGCCAAATCCATGTCAAAAGATGTTCATTTTATTTACCTAACCATCCAATTCTTTTTAATGTTATCATCACCAAACCCTACAATGTAATTGTAGTGTTAGTCATTTGAGCATTAGATATCGAGTATGTGTTTTGTCAATACATATCGAGTACTCATTTTGTAACTGCATATCGGGTATTGATTTTGTAACTGCATATCAGGTACGCATTTTGTTTACCATGAAACCTTTTTTTGGTGCGATCATCAATTTGAATTTAAAAGAAACACTTACTCTTTTCTTAGCACCAGGATCGACCCTCCACACATGCTAGCGTATCATCCCTATCCCTATGTGTCTGCTTCGGATTAACAAAACATGTGCCATGGAATGTGGTAAACCATGGCTAATTGAGCATCTCATCCATTTTCTCAATATGCCTATGTGTTAACGTTGGTTACACTATGCTATACACCATAATTTTTTATGAAAATTTAGACCCAGATAACATTTTTCTACAAATTCTAAATATGTAAATTTTTTAAATATTTTTAAATATTTTCTTGGGTCATGACCATAATAATTTTTAGGGGCGAAATTTAGCCAATTGGCTATTGTTGGAGATTTTTTTCAAAAAATAAATTCGTTATTTGGTCATTTTTAGTCTCTAATATTGCCTATATTTACATAAAATATGTTTTTTTATCATAATATTCGCCAAAATTTACATGTTTCATTAGTAAATTGTAGGTTTCATATTTAATATTCGCCTACCTATCTATATCTATGTTTTTTCCAATCCAAAATAATCGCCTAGAATACTATACTTAAGTGTAATATTAGAATCCTTAAAAAATACCCTGGTCATGACCCCTTAACTCAAAAAACATATTTTGAGTGTTTCATCCATTACTTTTTTGTTTCTCAAGCATTTAAAAAATAAAGGTATGTTGCACTACTAGACATTGACCTCTACATGCTATAAAAAAAATTGTTTCATGATCATTGCATTAAGACCTTCAAAGGATACACCCACACTTGGCATATTGTTTTCAAGGTTTGATCACTTAGATAATTAAAAATATATATAAATTATTAAATTTATTTTGGCAAAATAGCGCCGCACTAGTACTAGTTGTTCTCTATATGTCTACCAATTTTCATAGTTTGATTCCATTATTTAGGCACTCAAAGGCTGCACCCACAAGAACATATACCTTATAATTTGTCCAAAAAAAAGTGTCTGTTAGAAAATATAAAACTTTAGATGGTTATGAACATTATCAATAGATAAAATTTATATATTCGGAAATGTGATTCAATATTTTCCTACAATTCATCTTTTTTAGTTAGAGCAAGATTCATTGCGTATGTATTTCAAAATATCTATGTAAGTTGGTGGATGCCTATTTTTTTAGTTTTCTACTACATCTAACGTGTGAAAAAAGGCCCTCATTAAATTGCACACACCCATTAGATTTTCTTGCTCTACAATCTAAAGTAAATGAATACGCTAAAAGATTCCATTTTATGCTTACACTCACAATTGAAATGTTAATATCTTACATGGTGATTTTTATACAATTATCACATGCACGACACAAAATGAAAGTCCTTATATCCTACAATGTTAAGTTTTAACGTTTTATTTGACATACGCTTTCCGCAAAAGTTAAGAAGCTAAATAATCTAACACATACACTATTTCTTATTCATATTTTTTTTATCAGTTTGATTTTGCTAACTAACGCTTCTAATTTTATTCATTAGTCGATCATTTTCCTTCTTAAATTTTATTCCATAATTTTGTTAATTTTTGTATATTTTTTTTTATATCTAAGACTTCTTCATTTCTTATTCATTAGTTAGTTGTTATATATCGATTTACATTCCATCACAATTAATGATTTAGTTTATTTTATTAAGATCTTTACATACTTTTAATATAGTTTATTTCATTTATTTCATGGTATTATTTGATTAATCATTGTATATAGTTTCTTTGCATCACGTACCCAGTGACTTCACCATGCCTTCGGGGTCATGGGGTATTCAATTAGTTTACACAATTCACCACTCACACCCAAATTCGTTTTACTTTCATAATTTTTAGTATCAATTTACAGCATAAAACAAAATCATATGGTTGCTCAAATTAACATATGCACACATTAACAATTTATAGGCAGTTCAAGCAGGAAACACACATACCATGCCAAGCAATCATATGCATTTATACATTCACATAATATTAATTAACAATATGTAATGAAAATAAACCATGGCATTTGCATAGTAAGGAACTTATCTTTTTAATTGTCCTCCAACTGGCTACAGACAAAGTCCATTCCTCCCAATCATAGGCTCTTTACTACACTTAATCTCTCTACAACAAAGATGTAACCCCGTATTTGGGGCTATCAGTACACAATGGAAAAGTGTTCCCCAAGGCCTCTACATATCCCAACACACATGCAACCCCTTGGTGCTGAAACCCCCTCCACATTTGTCCCAATCTACAATTCTCATTCCCCATCAACCTACACAACTCAAGGAACAACCCCCCTTCTCTAAGCTAACATTTCCTCGGGCAGCCTCTAGTTCCCTTTTGGTGCTTTAGCACATGTTGGAAAGGAAGTCTCTAAATTGGTACTTACGGAAACACAACAACATGCCAATTTCCTCTCACAAGGGTACACTCCCTTAGCAGCAGTTTCCCCGGGTCAATGGCATGAATAGGTCTCTCCACCTATGGAAGCTTTGGTCCTCTCTATATGGTACCAGTATCTGGGAATTCCAAGGTGATGGAAAGAATGAGGAGGAATGAATCACTCTCAAATGAAATTCTCACTTTTTATATGCATGGACTTAGATTTCCATGTGGGTTCTCAACATGAGACCACTTTTCTCCTCTTAATCCTCTCTTAAGATAATTAAATAATGCTTTAATTAAAGCATTACTCTTAGTCATTGTTTAGGAACTTTGATGTAAATAAATAAGCTAAATCCCACTAGGTTCATTTCCCTTAGCCCACTATAACTTCTCCACTTATGGAATCATAGCCCCCCATATCTTCTTCATCCTTCTTCATCTGTGTCATCGGGGGTTTTATATTAATATCAAAATGTACATATTAACAATGCCTTGGTCATCCTGGACCATTTGTTTCTGGCTTCTAGCCTTCGCCAATGCTTCCATTCGATCATTTAGATTATTCAAGGTTTCATGGATTACCACCTGGTTGTGCCCCAACCGACACATATTGTCCTCCATGTGCTCCAGGAATTGTTCAACCGTTAGGGTACATCCCTCCACCTGAATGTGACCATATAGAAAATCCTCAATATCCATATACATCATCAATTTCATACCCCAAAAGATGCTAATTAGGGTGCAAGTGTTCCTTGTGTCTCTAGTGCATGGTGTGTTAGAGTCCTCAATTATTCCCTCAAAGACATGCCTAAGCCCCTGAAGGGTAGGACATGATTTTTCTTGACGCAACCCCCTCTTCCAATGCTCGAGTCAGTCTTGATTCTGGAGACTAAACTTCTTCTCAAAAAAAACCCTAAGTGTTTCCAAATCCTTCTCTACACGGGGTGCATGGGAGTGGCGTGGACCATTTGTCGTTCAGCGCTTGGTGGATTTGGTGCAAACCATAATGTGCAGGGTTCCAGTGGTCGAGTTGCATATATATTGAGTGTGGATAGGGAGAGCACAATATTCTGCGAAGGCTTCAAGTAGAGACACAAAAATATGGTTGACGAGCAATTGAAGTGAAGCTCGGTGCAACCAGTGAACCCCATAAATTGCCATAAGACGTCGCATGTACTACGAGATAGGGATATGATGGAAGCAGTAGTCAGTCAATTTCATAATAGAATGTTCAAGTTGGAGCGGAGGTATTTGTACACCCATTTGCAAAGGATTTAATGTATGCAAGTGCAGTTTAATCTACATATGAATGCCAGTATCAACTGAGCGAGCGAAGGGGCAAAGTTGGGCTCACTTGCCGTGATTTTTAGCATGCATACTAAGATTCATCCAACTCATTAAGACCAGACGCGTGGTTGGAAATAGGGCCATCTGGAATGACATTTGGGTAGGATGTGTGGTCTTCCCTTGTTTGTTGTGGTCTTCCCTTGTTTGCTCTGGGCCCATGCCTATGTGAGATGTGTGACTAATATTTTAGAAATTTCAAATTTTATAAATCAAAACATTTAAATTGAAAATTTTCAACTTGAAACATTTTGGTGAGAAATATGTGAAATCAGATCACATGATGATCGTGAAGATTGAATAAACACTCTCACAACAATTGCTAAGCTAGAATTGCATAGAACACTGAATGTATGCAAAAAATTAAACTCTATTGCATAATTGTACATAATCCAACCTTGTAGAATAAAGTGGTTTTCAATATTTAATAATACATCATAAAATTGAATCCTAGAAAATGAATTCGAAAAGCTCACAAAGCAAGCTTACTAAAACTAGCTAAAATGCCCCAAGGTGGAAACATCTATATCCAAATCAGTCAAGAGGATCACAAATTGTCCAAAATGGTTTTGGAATGTGATGTATGATGAAAATATAAAAAATATGATGTATTTTGGAGAGAAAAAGAGGAAGGATGAGTTGGCCATAAAATCTAGTAAATGCCAAAACCTCTAGGAGTGCCTAGCTTTAGCCTTTCCACAAAAAAGCAAAAAAATAAGTACAAAAGAGAAATTGCGCTTTTTCCACTCAGGATAGTCAGAAAATCAGATAGTTTCATCATGAGTGCACTCAAGTGGTTGAGGATGAAAAATTTTGGGCCTAGGGAAGCAATATGTGGCCAACTACCTAGTAAGACACTTAGAAAAGTAATAAAATCAAATAAATCTTATATCCTAAGTATGAAAGTGGGTTTTAATGTTCTAAAACCCCCCCTTAATCTTGACTGTATGTGACCAAAAAATCATAAAACTTAGGGCCAAGAAAAAAAAAGGCTTGGTCACCCTTTACATATCGTTGTCCAAAAACCGAGGAAAATAGGGAAAACCTCATGGGACAAAACCCTCCCTCAAAATGGACAAGAACACAAAATTGAAAGCATATCTTCAAGAAACCTTCACCTCATGTTAAGCCCCTCCAAGAAGTAGCTTAATATGGATGAAATTTTCTCTATGAAGGATTTAGTGAATATGTCAGCAGTTTACTCAACAGAAGGGAAATACTGCAAAACAATCAATCTCTCATGCAATAGAATTTGTATGTAGTGCATGTGTACTTCATTATGCTTGGTTATTTTTCTCTATATTGGATCAGTATATATCCTTATATCATAACCCAAAGAATAGTGGGAATGCTAAATTCAATCTCGAACTCACCAAGAATTCCTTGCAACCAGATGCACTGAGTAGTTGCATTCACCGCTCCCCGGTACTCTGCCTATGCTGAAGAGAGTTAAATTCCACTTTGATTTTTACTTGAACAGCATATAGGACCTCCTACAAGCATGAATACAAACCCAAAAGTGGACTTCCGGCCTATGCTATCTCCATCCCAATCTGAGTCAGAAAATCCAACTAGATCCAAAGAGGAATTGGAAGCATAGACGATCCCATGTGTCTTGGTGCCTTGCACAAAGTGAAAGATTCTTTTTTCATCTCTCCAATGGATATCATGTGAATTCTCCATATACCTTGAAACATAACTTACTGCATGTGCCAAATCTAGTTGAGAGTGAGTCAAGTATAACAGACTTCCAACTAGTTGTCTATAGAGGGTGTTGTTCACCAAGGGTGTAGAATCTGCTTCTTCTAGTATTACTCTTGAAAGGAAAGGAATCTTTGCAGCCTTGCATTCTTTCATATTGAACCTCTTTAGCAGATCAGAATCATATTTATACTGATACTGTGATACCTGAGGGTGAATGAGAGATCTCAAGTCCCAAAAATTTCCTGAGTATCCCCAAGTTTGTCATGGAGAAATCTCGATGCAAAGCTATCTTCAGTGATAAAATTTCATCAATGGAACTACCTGTGATTAGTAGGTCATCAACATATAACACAATAATCAAAACATTACCATTATGTGCTTTAGATACACATTCAAATCAGTTTTACATTGGTTGAAATCTTGTGTCAGGAGGAAATTGTCCATCTTGGCTTACAGAGCTCTAGGTGCTTTCTTGAGTCCATACAATAATTTCCTTATCCCACACACAAGTGATGGATCTGCAAAATAGCCTTCAAGTTGTTGCATATAAATCTCCTCCTCAAGATCACTGTTAATGCCTAAGAGTCGTGCACATGAGACATTTCAGTAATTCATCCAGTAAAGCATCATCAACATAAAGAATGCATCTCACCATTGGAATCCTCAACAAATCCAAAACACAACATGATTCCATAAGTGCCAAGAAACAGTCAAAATAAAGGAGTAGCGCGGCTATTACATAGTTGACCAGCGCTATAGTGCATGTTACCTGAACAATGTCTGCGCTACACCCGTGTGGATTTTTCTTCGATAGTTGCGCTACTATCAAAACGGTGGGACCACTCACTCCCAGTGGCACATTAAAGACTCAATTCCCCCAAGGATCAGAATTCGACTCCTCACACACTTGGGGGCATTAATAATCCCACCTTGTGTACCTTGGAACTAGTTCATGAAGGAGGAGATTTCACATTTGGATCTAGTTGTTTGATGGCCACCTCTTGGCCTATAAAAGGAAGCCATTGGCATGCATTTTGTAGAGAGAAATTAGAGCAAGGTTATGTTGTTGGATTTGATTTGGATCTTCCCCATAGCCCACCATTTCCTACCATTGTGAGCATTCCCAAGATTGCTTTCCACCTGCCATCAAGGGGAAAGTGTTTCTCTCCATTGTTCTTCCATCTACTTAGCATTTAGTTTGGACAAGAAAGGACTCCCTAAGGGAGATCATTGGATTTCCTTGAATCCTTCACCTCCTAGGTGTTGTAAAGCCATTCCATTGATAAATACAAGAGTTGTTTAGCATACCTTTGGTTTTTGTTGGACTTTGCATCTTTCCGCCATCTCTTTCATTTTATTTTCATCAATATTTTCATGTTTGGATGTGAACTACACTAACAATCTCTTGCAGGGTCACTTGGACGAATACCAACTACCAAAAAAGGGGCTCCAAGGACTGAGTCCTTGCAGCAATCTACAAGGCTTAGCCCCTCACCAAGTGAAAGAGTGCACTTGTGCAATTTTTTCCATGACAGTTCTAATGGCAACCATACTTTTTTTTCATTTCTTTTTAAACTAGGTTGTTTTATGATAAGTATCTAATTCTAGGTGTTTGTCACTTGCAAGAGAGAAAGTATTCCACCTCTTTCTTCTATAATTTGGCCCCATCACGGCCATATGTTATTTTTTCATGTAGACACACGATTCCTGGCTTCTCTGTCACGCTGACAATGCGTAATCGACTCTGACAATCACGCGTACGCGTAGGTTACTAGTTCACAAACCGCGTTACACCGCCCATTGCATACACATGGGAGGTTAGTTCATTACCCATGCTACATGTGCATCTGTTTTGTATTTACCCGAGCTATATGTACGGCAGAGTGTGGTTTAGCCGCGCTATTGTTGTTTATTTGCTTTTTATCTGCATAGTTTAGATTGGCAGCCCAATGGTTGCTTACCAGTGAACTTAAATTAAGGCTAATTCACCCAATTACTTATTTTTTTGGTAATTAGTGCACCTAGACCAATATTAGGAAGTAAAGAGTACATATCTCTTGAAACTTAACTAGATAACCAACTTTGAGGCTTTCAATGTGCCCCATTGTTTTCACTAGTATTAAAGACCATTTCTTGTTTATGCATCAATCGACATGTTGCTTTTAGTAGTATTCCTAGTGTAGAAAACACTTTTTGCACAAAATCAAGGACCTAAAGACACTTGTCCCCGAATTATTCTCTTCACCTCGCACTTCATGTGAGCTTGGTGAATCATAAAAAGGGTGAGAAGTGCGAAATACCTCCATTGCACACTTGTCTATTAGTTAGAATATTTGATTTTGCAAAGCACCACTAGAATCTCTTAGAGTTAAAAGTACATATTGCTTGATATATACTCTTTTAGTTAATTTTTCAATAAAATCATTTTTTGGCTTTCATCACATGTGTTTTCTCCACTAGCACACAATAAGAGGCCTAAAGACTCTTCTAATCCAAGTATGCTCTTTACCTTGCACTTCATGTAAGCTTGGTGAATCAGAAAGGTAGGGATTGTGAAATACCCCTCTTACAATCCATAATTGAAACATACAAACCCCTTAAAATCAACATTGTAATTGTCTTAACCAACTAAAATCCTCCACAGGAGGTCACAAAACAACATTTTAGTTAGGTATGATTGATTGGGCTAGGCATCCATTAATGCCCACCAATCTAGTTTCATTAGGAATATTTTGAAACATAGGATTGTTGTCTTTTAGCGTACTCACAAAATCCCACTATAAGAAAGTGTTGAAATAAAACCCGTATCAGAAGTGTGTTGTGACCAAGGAGGTGAAAGTCGAGGTATAGTTTCCCTACTCTCCGCTACAAGCCGCGTATCTTGTTGTAGGGAGACGACACTATACCATGCAAGTCGAACCACTAATCCACACTTGACACAAGGTATCTTAGTGGCCCAACTTAGGATATCACCAAGGATCAATTATGAGTGCATTTGACTTATGAAGTTATCTATTGTCATTGGGAGGTGTTGCCAAGTCTTATTGATTGGATCATTGGCCCCATCGCCAGTAGAAATAGCTCTTTGTTACCTCCACTAGTCGATTGGTGAGTGGATACCATTATCACCATCAATTGTACTTTTGGGAGGACCAGTTACATTTGAGAGGAAGGACGTTAGGTATTCTAGGTAATTTACATCTATTTTATTTTTTAACTACAATTTCACTAACTCGTAATAAAAATAACCTAATGTGGTAACTCATGCACTAAAACCAATATTGCACATATCAATCACTTATCGCACCATTTTGCATCTGTTGTGGTTGGCATATTTTTTCCACTTGTTCAATTGTGTTTATTCCACTATCACTCTCATATTGACACAAATCCTTCACCATTGAGGAACAAAACAACATCCCAAGACAGTCTCATAGAATGCAAGGCCTATCCCCTCTCTTGAGGGGTTTTTTCACACCTCCCCCCCTGTATTACACGTGGAGGGAATTCAAGTCAACGTCATTCCCAAGAAGCATTGATAGGATCATATGGTCGAGGACATGCCTTGCTAGGTACATTTTCTCCCCTCGGAGAATCAAATAATTACACCACTTCTTCCCCCATCTAAAGTCGTACCCCACTGCCTTCTCCCCAAGGAGATCCCTCGGATCCCTTTGACTCATCCTCTCTCATAGGAGATCAACTATTGTTTACAACACCACCTGGGTCTCCCCCTCGTGGAAATCACATCCCAAACAGAATGGAAAGACTCGTTGTCCCTACCTTACCATTTATGGCTAGTTTAAATCTACCTGATTTGTCCAAACTGAAAAATGACCCCATTGCTAATGATGCGACATGGAAAGCTATTCTAAACAAGCTTCCTTCCTACATTCCCAAATTCGAAGGAAAACAGGGAGACGATCCTTCCAACCATGTTATGTCTTTCCACCTATGGTGTTCATCTAAAATCATAGTGGATGACCCTGTGAGACTTCGCCTCTTCTAGCGTACCCTCACCGGAACGACAACAAAATGGTATGTAAACCTAGAAAGTGGCACTCATTTCACATTTGTGACATTGACCACTGCATTTATTATGTATTTCCAACTACCAATCCGACATGATCTAGGCCTCAAAATTCTCACTGAGTTTTATCAAAATAATTCCACCCACATCCATGAGTGGCATAGATTCCACACATTATGTAAGATCAAAATACAACCTCCCTTTCTATTCGATTGGATTATCAAATATCTCCAACCCTCCATATCCAAAGATGTTTCCACCTCCATGCCTCAAAGTGAGGAAAACTCGATATTCTGAAAGAACAACATTTCGACCTCATATATGCACAGTCTAGATACCTTTGCACAATCCTCCCTGATGCCCTGCGGCATCGGTTGTTGGATCTTGCACCTTCGGGCTAGTCACATTCGGGGGGTGCGCTTATTAGTTCCATTTCCCATTTAGAAAAGGATCCTACCACCACGTCAGTGCCATTTAACATGGTTTTGTATTACCCATCCATGCCACCTACGTCGGTACCCCCTAAATGGTACCAACACCATCAGTTGGTCAAATATAGTATGGACCATATAGTCCTACCTACCCAAACATTAGCCAAGCAATGATGGTTCCCACACCACCAATGGCGCAAGTCACTCCTACATTCAACTCTTATGGAGCACAAACAAAATTTATCCCACCACCAACATATAATCTGTATTACCCTTTCCCATGCCCAACTGGTCAACAAACTCCCCCCCACATGGGGGTTAACCTAGTTCAACCTACTTATGTTCAAAAAGCTCAACAATTCAAGTAGTTGAATGCTGCAAACCCCCAGAATCCACAAAATCAGGGGATGAAGAAAGGAAATAACAAACAAAATCAGCATTCGGGGCAAGGGGGAAATCCCCCCAGCAAAACTAGAACACGGGTGATCCAAATGTAGGGACTTGCAATCCCCCCAAACAAGGGAAGAATCCTCCCCTAAGAATCAATTATTGTTTCTCCATTTGCGACGATTATGGTCATTACACACATCATGTCCTCTTATCCTTGAATTCCAATAGTTAGGGTAAGCTAAAAGTAAGATGGTGACAAACCCTCCTCAGGTAACGAATCCTCCCCAACCAAAAAAAACAGTGTTACAACAACCCTTTTCCAATCAAGGGGAAGTTACACAAGAACAAGATCCTCATCCACTTAGAGATGGCTCTTTCCAAAATATATATATGTTGGATATAAAACTTTAGACATGAGCCAAGGTTTATGATGGTCCTTCCACCCCCCAAGTGGAAGATGTTTATATCCCCTTGGGGGGGACTCCACAAATACCACTCCTGAATACCGAACAAATCCCGTGGATTTTGACATCTCCACTCATGCGTACCCCTAATAACCCCCAAATGAAAGCCACCCACAATTACAGTATTGTGGATGACTTGGCTAAGTTTCTCGCGGTTATGTCCACATTAGAAATGATACAGTCTTTCTCAACACAAAGAAAGGAATTACTCAATGCACTCGGTGTTGTTGACCCTTCTGACTTGCACCTCATGACCTTTGATGATGACAAAGGTGATCTGCGACTACCATCATCAGTCATATTTCAAGTTCCAGACACACCTAAAAATGCCATGATCCATCTTTGTATCCTCGACAAAGGCACATCCACTTGCATTATGTCAGTAAAAGTATAGAAACGATTAGGATCCCCCTAGTTGGTCCCCTCATTTATCGCTCTTCGCGCATATGACGGAAGACCATCCCAACCAAGAGGATTGTACCAAAATGTCCCCATAAAGCTAGGGGGCAAGATGGTTATGATTGATATCGAAGTAATCGATGTTGAGCTCGACTACAACATCATCTTGGGGTGTAGTTACATGTACGCCATGAAAGTGGTAGGCTCCTCAGTCTTTCGTATCATGATGTTTCCCTTAAATGTGAAGATAGCTACGCTCGACCACCTTAACTACGATGACCCTAATACCACAAGAAATCCCGACAACATCCTACCCACTATATTGGGTGATGATCAACCATATGTTGACATTTCCCCCGGTATGTACAAGGACTCCAAATTGTTACAATCATATTTGGGACCACCACCAAAGATCCATACATCTACAGATGGCCTAATGTGCATAATTTTCACCACTGAAAATGGAGTTGCCTCCACCTCAACATCATTTTCAGCACCACCACTAAGTCATGGAATTGAACAAACGTTGATTCCATCGATACCATCGATTTTTCAAATCCCATTCTTGTATCCTCCCACGGGTGTACAAGGGACACTGGTTATGGCTCAGTTAAATCTACTCGGGATAACTTTGGGGATCCTGGTGTGGTACCTTACACCACCCTTCCCATATATGGCTTCCAATCCAGTCACCTATACACTCCACCACACTGGTGGAGTGTGCTTGGGGGAAATAACAAATAACCAAGCAGAGTACGATGCCGTAATAGGTCTATTAAGCGATTCCCTACATCTATGAGTTCACCATCTACAAGTGCACCTCGACTCACAAATGGTCATATCACAGTTGAATAATGTATTATGTGTCTGCAACTCGCTCCTCTTCCTAAATTATGCATGTGCACATTCTCATTCGATAGTTTGAAACCATAACTTTCAGACATATACCGAGAAACACCAATACATTCGTCGTCTCCATCGTCAATGAGGTATTGAATTGGCACCTATTACATCACCCAGCTGCATAATCCTGCATACCAAGCATACATAAAAATCTCTATGTGTTTCAGCTACGACTACACATACATATATCTCATCATCATAATTCCTATAGTCGACTCATCATATATCCTTCATCATAATTCCATTGGGAAGTACAAGATTGGTTTACCATATCTTTTGTTTTTTTTGTAGTTTGCATATTTCCCCCATCTCTTTCATTTTATTTTCATCAATATTTTCATGTTTGGATGTGAAATACACTAACAATATCTTGAAATATCACTTGGAGGAATACCAACCACCAAAAAAGGGGCTCCAAGGACTGAGGCCTTGCAGCAATCTACAAGGCTTATCCCCTCACCAAGTGGAAGAGTGCACTTGTGCAATTTTTTCCACAATAATCACCATGGAGGAAAGCAAACTTCACATCCATGTGATGAACTGCCCAACACTTTGTTGCTGCAATTGCCAAGACTAGTCGAATTGAATCCATCATTGCCATGGGTGCAAAGGTATCATTATAGTCTACACCTTGGACTTGGGAAAATCCTTTGGCCACCAACCTTGATTTATACTTGACTGCATCAGAATCAACATCAATCTTGGTCTTGTAGATCCACTTACATCTTACTAGATTTCAACCAGGTGGAAGCTTGACTAACTCCCAGTTTCCATTCTTCTGCAAGTATTGGAACTCTTCATCCATAGAAAACCTTCATCTTGTATCTTCTTTAAGGCTTCTTCATACGTTTGAGGATCTGATTTAATCATGAGAAAACACTTCTCCACAATATTTGGATCCTTAACTGAAAGAGCATTCTCATATTGGGACCTTGTTCTTATAGGATCCTTTGGATTCCCAACAAGTTCACCAGCAGCTTCTATGGTTTTTTCTGCCCACTTTGTCCTTTTTGGTAAGCTTGGGTCTGCAATCATCTCATCATCATAATCATCTGAATCATAAGATTCATCATCAGAAGCCTCATGCAACTCTTCATTTTCTTCTTCTGGTGGTGGTTGAGAAGATTCTCCAATCTCAACTGCTTGTAGGGGCTCTTCCTCAAACTAAACACTTCTTTCTATAAAATCCTTTCGGTTGATTAGATCAAGGATTTTGTACCCCTTTGAGTCTTTTGAGTAGCCAAAAAAAAAACATGGCCTACTCTGTGGCTCTAAGACCCTTCTCTTCTCAGATGGCACTCTAGCCCAAGATTTGGAACCAAAAATACTGAAATGAGATATATCAGGTTTATGACCACACCAAGCTTCATGAGGGGTGACTCCTTTCAGTGCTTTATGTGGGACTCTGTTTTGTATGTAGGCTGCACAATTGATTGCCTCATCCCACATATTTGGTGACAAATATTTTTCTCCAAGCATACAATTTTCCATCTCCTTAAGAGATCGGTTCTTTCTCTCAGCAACTCCATTTTGCTGAGTGTATGGTATTGTGTGTTGCATGTGTATGCCAGCAACTGCACAGAGCTACTGAAAATATGATTTAATTTACTATCCCCCATTATCAAATGTGATATATTTTATCTTCCTACCAGACCGGTTTTCAAGAAAGGCTTTAAAAACCTTGAAATAGCCAAAAACTTCAGACTTGAACTGCAGGAAGTAGACCCAACAATACATGGAATGGTCATCAATGAAGGTTAACATGTATCTGGATTTGTTCAGTGACAAATTAGGGAAAGGACCAGAAATATCATTGTGGATCAGCTCCAAGGGTTCAGAGGTTCTCTCTGGTCTTGATCTCTCAAACTTGTGCTCTAGGTGTTTTCCTAGAATACAACCCTGGAAAAATCCATTAGTAAAAGTGATGTTTGGAAACCCAACAACCATGTTTTTCTCATGCAAATCATGAAGGTACTTGTAATTTAGGTGACTAAATCTCTCATGCCAAAGCTTTCTTACTTCATTAGCATGAGTGAGGAGTGCAGTAGGTGGAGAGACAGGAAAAAAGTGAGAAAACTTGCAGACTTTGGTGGAATGATCTGCAGTGCCTAATGCAACAACTCTACCTGTGGAAATCTCAGATATCTCCACAATATCAGGGGTGAAGATGACTCTTTTGGGTGAACCAGTATGGGTCATTTGGTAGACAGACAAGATATTTTTCTGTTATATGTGGGACATAAAGAACATTAAAGAAGGATCCATAGTCTAGATCTACTCTACCTTTACCATTTGAAGTAGTTTCTGAGTCATCTCCCAAAACAATGATAGGACCTGGGACATGAAAGGAATTAAGAGAGGAAAAAGACTCTCTGGTGGAAACCACATGCCTTAAATCTCCTGAATCAATGATGTAAGAAGTGGATTTAGATGTGCTAGCCATCATAGCATGGACTCATTCCTTGTCTTCAGAGTTTCTAACCTCCTTCCTTCTTCTTTGTGCCTTCAGGAATAGGGATGTAGTTTTTCTCAAGGAGTTGAGCCATCTGATCAATGGTCTTCCTCATACAGGAGCTTTCTGGATTAAATCCCCTTTGGCAGTATGCACACTTGCTTCTCTCCTTCTTCTTCTATTGATTCTTCTTGGAGCTGGAGGGGTCCTATTATGGCTTAGGTTTATCTTTCTTATGATCAGAAGGAATTTTTTGGATTATCCTTCTTCTTACCCTACGAATTCTTCGAATCACCAGCAACTAAAGCTTGATATTTTGAAGGTTTTAGAGCACCCATCAACTTAAGCGTATTCTGCTCCTGAGTCAATGATTCCATGAATTCAGACAAAGTGGGCATATTCCAATTTCTTATAGTGAGTTTTGTAGCATGGAAGGTTGAGACAAAGACTGAGTAGTTTTGCCGCAATTTCATAATGATAGCCAAAATCAGTTGCTCGTCCTTTTTGTCAATCCCACACTGCTTCAGCTGCAAAACCAATAACTTGAATTTGGAGAAATAATCTTATAGAGTCTCGAAATTGCTCGGACTTAGAGAAATCAACTCATTCTCTAATTGGTTTCCTCTCAACTCATCAGTTTTTCCAAACAAGGTTCAAAGTTTCACTTCAAAGTTTCACCCAAACTTCATTTGGTGTTGATAGACCTTCCAAATGGAATAGAATATCGTTTGATGTGCTGGGGCATAGAATACCATAAGCCTCATCTCTCTTATTATGCCACTTAGCTTTCTCCATAACTGCAGTAGGATCATTTTTAGTGGACATTGTCACACTGTAGAGGCCTTTCGACCTCAACAAAATCTCCATCTGCGCCTTCCATTCAAAATAAATAAATGGATTCAACAACACATTATGAGATGGATCCATGGAAAGCTGAGGTGCGCACTATTGGGACTGATATGGACCTGCAAAAGCACAAAGAAAAAACTCTCTGTAGAATGATTCAAACTATATAGCTCTACAAGATGAAGGTAGGCACTTCGGGAGTGCTTCACGCTTGGGTAGACTCCAAAAGATTTCTCCAATGGCTTCAAGGTAATTTCCCCAAGGACTTCTATGGAAACTACACAGCTTCTAGTGCGCTACTGTTTGTAGCTATGCTCCCTTAAACAACTCTGATACCATGTGAAATTAGATCATAGGCTGATCATGAAGATTGAATAAACACTCTCACAACAATTGCTAAGCTAGAATTATATAGGACACTGAATGTCTGCAAAAATTAAATTGTATTTTATAATTGTACATCAACCAACCTTGGACAATAAAGTGGCTATCAATATATAATAATACATCATAAAATCAAATCCTAGAAAAGACATTCGAAAAGCTCACAAAGAAGGCTTACTAAAACTAGCTAAAACCCCCAAAGGTGGAAACATCTATCTCTAAATCAATCAAGAGGCTCACGAATTGTCCAAAATGGTTTTGGAATGTGATGTATGATGGAAATAGAAAAATATGATGGCTTTTGGAGAGAAAAAGAGGAAGGATGAGTTGGCCATAAAATCTAGCAGTTGACAAAACCTCTAAGAGCACCTAGCTTTAGCCTTATCGATAGAAAAGCAAAAAAAGCAGTACAAAAGAAGAAAGTGTGCCTTTTCCACTCAGGATAGTCAGAAAAGCAGACAATTTCATTGTGAGTGTGCTCAAGTGGATGAGGATGACAAATTGTGGGCCTAGGAAGGCAATATGTGGCCAACTACCTAGTAAGACACTTAGGAAAGTAATAAAATTAAATAAATCTTATATCCTAAGTATGAAAGTGCGTTTTAATGTTCTAACACAATAGAGGTTGTGATTTTCACATTAGACTTATTTGGACTTGGAGTATTCAGTCATTGTGCATGTCCATCATCCTATAATTTTATGTAAACATAATTGGTAAAATTGTAATTTTTATTTGAAAGAATTTGTTAGATGGTGATATTGGGAGGTGGAATGATTGGAAGGATATTCAACTTCAAATTTGAAAACTTTAAACTTTATGGCAAGAAAGATAGGATGTGATTTACAATTTAGACTTGTTTGGACTTCGAGTATACAGTCATTGTGTATGTTCATCATCAAATTTGAAAACTTTAAACATTTTGGAGAGCAAGAGAGGATGTGATTTACACTTTAGACTTATTTCGACTTGGAGTATTCAGTCATTGTGTATGACCATCATCCTACAATTTTATGTAAACAGAGTTGGTAAAAAGCTATTTTTTATTTGAAAGCATTTATTAGATGATGATATTGGGAGGTGCAATGATGGGAAGGATCTTGCTCATAGTCAAGGTCTTATAGACTCATAAAGAAGTATTATTAGAGATTTATGGGATCTTATTTCTAAATCAGATCTATCTAATATGAATAGTATTATACAATGACCCATTAAAGGATATTAGGAGCAGTCCTAATTTAATAATATTTTCGAGTTCAACAACAAGAATCTTTATCAAATTATACACAAGCAAACCTCTTTAACGTATGTTCTGAAAAAACAATGGGGTATATTGGATACTAAGTTTTAGTGGATCACTAGGCTTTCCAGTGTTTGCTATATATGGTTTCTTTTTATTTGAGAGTAGTCGTGTAGCTAATGATTTATGAAGACTTTCCCACAAGGTTTAGATCATTTGTTCAAATCTACATTTAGAGATAACATGTGCCTACAATGTGGAAGGCAAGAGATAAGTAAGTAGATAGTTAGGGGGCGCCATTTTTCTATGCTGTGTTGGAAGAGTCTATGACTAATTCAATCTTCCCATACATCCATTCATCCATTGTAGTGCTTCCCTTCTTGGAGGCGCTAAAACATTTGTTTTAATCCATAAAAATGGTATTTGGCAATGTGTGAGAACCGTGACATTAATAATTATATACTTTGGTTCATATTTGTTGCAAGTGTTTCCTTGAAGATATCATTTGGTATGTTGTGATTTGTAAACTATTGAAATTATGACTCTAGTTAATTCATCAAACATATGTTAACAAAAATATGATTATGATACTATTATTTCCAATGTTTTTGTTTGAATTAACACCCACTCATGCCATTTTTATTGAATATTAAGTGCAGAGATAACTAAGGCATGCATGGAAAAAAAATTAACTCAACAACAAACAACACTATTGATTTGCCTTGACGAAAACCTCAATCAAGGAGACACTCCAACCAAAGTGTATTATTTTATTATTCACATAGGAAGATTACAAATCGTTAAACACACGAGTCAAGCAATTTTGTGCACATGTTTCCTTCATGTGCTTTTGGTCTCCAGCTAAGACTCTCGAGCACATAATGTTGAAGAATTAGTTATGTCACTATTCTAGGAGATGCCTCCAAAACACCTTGTACTTCTATTTTGTCTCTCTCTCTCTTTTAAAAATTGGTTAAGAGGTATGGTCAAAGATATTCATCCATTAATTGCTTTGGCCATTATTATTTAAGATTCATTTAATTAAATTTCATTAAAACAAATTGTTAAGTATTTTGATTTTTTTGGTACGATTTTGAAAATCTAATAGAAATTTTTTAAAAATCTGGTTACAATTTTCAAACTCTGAAATTTTTGGTGCCCCAGGGGTTTTGATGGTGTTGAATTTGTTTCTACCATCAAAATGGCCACAAGACACAGTTAAATTCAGATTTTGCAAAATAAAAAAATTCCAGATTCCGATGAAAAGCCTCCATCTGAGCATCAAATTTTTAGACAACTCCCTTGTTTAATAAACCTATTAAAGAAAACAATAATTGGCTTTACATTAAATGTCTTCAAATCACTTACAAGCATAACTAATTTGTCTAACAATAAGATAAATTTGATCATTTAAAACATGTCACATGGACATATTACATGAATTATTGACCACCACCAAACTTAGTTCTTTTTTGGTCCATCTTCACTTAACCAAACTTGTAGTTTGTAATTTTTTACTCGTTTTGGATCACCTTTCTCTATTTTAAAAACTTTTAGGTTCCAAAAAAGCTTAATTATGAAAAAGATGGAAGCTTAGTTATTACCAATTAGTTTCTTGCTCAAAACCTCTTGATTCTTTTCCTTATTTGCCTTCATGAAGCATGTCCCACCGCTTTTGACTAAGAAATATTTATTATCTTTTGTAAAATACTACATCCTTATCCTATATATAAGCTATTCCAAACATCACATGTCATGCATTAAGTGTTGCTAGATGGCATTCCACCTTATTGACAAAATTAACATTTATGTCAAGCTTAAAATTAAAACCCATCATGATCCTCGTAACATAATTCTTCTCCAAACAATCCAATGTTTCTAATCACAGTTCATCAACTAAATATATAAAAATTACATTTCATTGAGCTCTTAATAAATCTACTAAATATATAAAAATTACATTTCATTGAGCTCTTAATAAATCTTAATGGTACATTCCTTTCTCCACATTTCCTTACTCTTACACTATAACATAAAAAGACTTTCATCCATATCAAAGCCATCTTCAATCTCTATACTTTCTATCTCGGTACTTGTCATTGCTCCTTTATTAAACTTATACCATTTTGAATACAATTTTAGATAAAGATTTCAAAACTTTCATTTGTGTCCGAGCACGATGTTTGCCATGCATCTTTTCCCTATTTCACTATCTTGCCTTTTTTTTCCAACTCTTATGGATTATTTTGTTGCCCCCTTTTTATGCCCAAATTTATAAGAGAGCTTTCTTTTTGCCTCTTCTATACATCCAACATTCAGAAGATAGAACAGCTTGTGGATATGACCATGAGGATCTCCAAGGTCATTCACACTACCTCAAGTTTTTCTGAGGAGGTATCCAAAATAATCAGCTTGCTGCCAGAACTCAGACGTGTAATCCTTCATACTTTGTCCTTGATCTTTTCAGAAATACTGTCATGTCATGAGCGCATACACTTAATAGCCTATCAAATAGTAACTCTCTCACCAAGTCACAGAATGTACAGACATCTTTAATTGGACAAAAATAAATTGTTCCTCTCTTTTTCTATGCAAGCTTAAATATACTTCTAGCTGCGTTACCCAGCTATTGAGTTTTTCAACCACCTTTTGTCCATCATAAGAGAGTATTTTGAGTTTTCCTTCTAGCTTGAATGGACCATTAGAAGATGAAAGGAAAAACAGTTATCACCAGAGAGATTACAGGGTTCTTACCCCTCATGGATAAAATCTTCTTCTTCATACTCAGATTTTGTTTTGTGGTCTTCTTGTATCTTGTACTCCATTCCATAAGCTGCAATCCCATCTCAGCCAATGTTGTGATTATGGCTTTGAGTCTTCCAAGCAATTTTCTTCATGTAAACGCACCACCATTTTCGGCTGGCTGCTCCTCTCTATTCGTAGCATGAACAACTCACTACTCATCATATATTCACTGCGAGTCTTTACACACAGATTCAAGGATCAACCTACAATGATACCAATACAGGAACCATCAATGTAGGAAAATATGCAGATATTCACTTGGAACTATTTCATTGAAATATATAGATATTCACTAGGAACTGCTTCACTAATATTTTATGAATTTGGTAATATAAATAAATATGAATTTTGAACTATCTGAGAGTATAAATGAGAACATTCATAGCACTTGAAGATCATGGGTATAAGATTAGGAACTATTATATGGAGACAAAATCATACCGTTTGAGAATCCATCTCTCCGAAAACTCTACTATACACTACTTGTGTTAAGTTTATGTGAGTCTTTCTTCCAATGCTATGGGTTATTCCATAACTTGGAATCAATTGGTAGTTAAAACACAAATGTGACATCCAATGCATTGAGGCTTTGGTGGTATTGCACGAAACGCAGGTTATCTGATGGAGGAAATAACTACGAGCAAAGCCCAGCCCTAGAAGCATACATCATAAAAAGTGACATGGCTGGGCTTTAGTGCTGAATTGTGATTTACATTTTGCATTTAATGGGGATTTAGTACCAAATTATGATTTAAATAATGCATATAAGATTGTGAAAGAAAATATCTGTATAAGACAGTTTCAGGTACACATCATTTATCTTAAAGTGGCCCAATAGTTATTTTAATACCCATAAAAATCTGTAAAACTTAGAATTAGTTGACTTAATCCATGAAAGGATTGTAGTACAAATTTAGAAAACTCTACTATTAATTGCCCAAATTCCATCGAAGATTTATCTTAATAACAGCCAGTGTGAGATGGCCCTGTCTGATGTATCATAACCAGACATCTCAAACTGCAGAGAAATCAAATGCTTGGCAATGATTTTCTCATTTATGTAGTTGTATCATTTTTCTTTGGATTTGCTATCAAGAAAAATAATACACAAATTTCTTCACATTGCAAATATTTTCTAGACCATTATCACTATCCAATAAACCTCTTGTTGATAACAACCATTCACATAGGTTGTGAAAGCCTCTAGAAAGAATTGCTCCTGCCCTTTGGCAGGGATGTGAAAACTACTAAATTTTGAGAACGAATGCTAGAGGATATACTTAGTTGATTCTAGCTTCTTCGTACATTTGTTATTGCAGAATTCTTTATGAAATTAACTGCTTATGCATTGTCTGCCATTGGAACAACAACATCAAAGTCACTAACGGTCCACTCTGCAGTTTCATCCTTATCACTCACAAAAATTTCAGTGCCAACATCAAGTGAAGACCATATTCTTTTTGCTGGTTTTGTCCCTGGATCCTGCAACACCACACCAATCAAGGGAATTACATGTAAAACATATGGCCTTTAACTTGATCTGATTTAAGCTAAAATAGAACCCAACATTCAAACGGAAAATAAAAGTTGATTTATAATTGAAAGGAGCTCAACTCAAAAAACTGCGTTTCAGTATTCCTTGTAAAAATATACTACTGAGGGGAACCCCAACAGGACTTCTAAGAAATGGATCCCCTAGGAAAGATGGGTTAGATCATTGTCCAACTTTTAGATAAAAGATTCACGCACACATCTGGACAAGTTAAATAAATTAACATAGATCTATCATAACCTTCCATCTGTTACTTCTTTGAAAGGATGTCAATGTATACATCTTCAATTTCTATCTCATAACCTTCCATCTGTTACTTCTTTGAAAGGATGTCAATGTATATATCTTCAATTTCTATCCCTGTGAGCATTTATTAGATTTTGGGTTAAGATGAACCTATGCTAATATTAAAATCTTTTAAAATTCACAAGGTTAGAAGTGATTGGTGAAAGCCAGATCCAAACAACATTTCTTTTGAAAATTTCTCCAATCATTTTCAATCAAATAATAAGCAAAATCATGGATTACTACTCAACTTTATATAGAACAAAGAGCCAAACAAAGGAATTACAGTTTACTTACCTGATAGAAGAATAAACGGCTTGAGAGGGCTCCAACATCTAGCTCCCATGTTCTAGGGTCACCAACCCATCCTTCTCCACTCTTCGAGGGATATCCATGGACTGCCCATTCTGGATGCGGTAATAGCTGCATTATTTCCTGTGCCTGAGGATTACTGTATGGATCACAAGGGTTAAAAGGATTCTCCGGTTCCTTTGCAATGCCTGGGGTGCAGTATAAGTGGTATGCAGCATATGGAAAGTGCTCTGTATCATTTCTATAGATCTTGGTGCCTGTGGCAGTGATGTGATAAGGAGGACATACATTAAGATTGTTCGGATGGCACCAATTGGTAACACTTGGGTTAATGATCATTTCACTGTATCTGGTAACATCAGTCTCTACATCCCCATCACATGGCCTTCCATCATTTTTCCAGCAACTCCCCATATCAATGAGATAAAACTGGCTCTTTGGGCCACCTCCTTTTATGACATTGAGTGTCAAGTGAACCTTGAAGTTAGGTGACTCTGGAAGCTGCTTCATCATTCCCCGAGTATCATAATGGTATCCTCCTGAATATCCTCGAGTTGCATCAGCACGCAGATACAACATCAACCATGGATACTTCTTTGAACTTTTCAATGTATGGTAGAATACCCAACTCCCTGTTGTAGGATTCTTCTCCCATACCACAGAATAATAAGAGCTATTTCCTATTCCAGATTCTAGATCAGCATCCAAATCATAACTTCCATAGAAGCTACCCTTCAGGCTGCCTCCTTCTTGAATTCTTGACCAGTTATGGTACACAAGAGGCTGGTTCATACAGCCTTTACCAAAACAGGGGAATCTTCCAGAAGCTTTAAAAGGACCGGCCGGTTTACCATTTAGAGGGCATAACCCTGATTCTGTGTCAAAGTTTCCGTTTTTTAACATTATCATCCAAAACTGCCACGGTTCTGATCCATCCCTAACTTCACACAGGGAACCAAGGTATAGCTCCTTTTCCACTGCATATTGGTCTACATTACTGGAAGAATTTAATGTATTAGGGATCTTGTCGCCTGCATGTAATCTATTGTCGTCCGCTTTGACTCTATGATTTACTCTGCATCCACTTGCTCCACAATTCTCACAGCTACCAACAGAATCTGTACATGATCAAATATATATAAGTTAGTAACAGGCTTGAAGACATGATTCTAGCAAATAAAACAATTGAAAGAGCTTATATTTGGGAACATCAGGCCGTTCTCCAAGATGGAGACAGCAGCTGTGAAAAAACATACTAAATCACAAGGAAGAAAAGAGGACATTAATATAAGTAATGTATGTTTCCCATTGTTAGCTGCAAAATACAGAGATCTAGGTTCCTGAAATAGCTATGAAAAAAGTAACAGCTGTTTGCAAATATACATTTCAACTTCATGCAAGCATATAGAATATAAAAGAGATTGATACATAACTTAGTTTAAAACTAGATATACTGTTCTGATTGCCATCCAAACAAATGTTCTTTCTGTTACGGTCTCGCAGTAAATGAGTGAGTACCAACCCACCTCCCTAAAGTCAGTTTACGACCAAAACATTGATTTTGAGTTTGTCTTGATCACTGATTCACTACCACTAGCACGCCTGTTACATTCAGATTAGTGCCCAAAAACTGAACGAGGGAAAACAGCGGAAACGATAAATTAGGACAGCTGCAAGAAGATTCCCCAAATTGCCCAATTCCACATTAATATGTCAGGAAGTGGACCAGTTGAAGTTTACCACAACTAGCACAGATTCGATTTTCAGACTATTCCTGTATGTGTTAGTTTAGGTAAACAAAGATACACAAATACACAACAGTTGATTGGTTGAGCGGTCAGTATGCTATCTTGTTCAACCTTCTCCTCTTCTCCTAGATCTACTGTGTGCTAGATCTATTGCGAAGTGTATGAAACAACAATGGTATATGCCTATCTTGTAACTTCTTGGAATAACTTCTACTATTTTGAAATCTCCTCTCTTCCTCCCCTCCCTTAGTAATGCCGCTCTGTGTATTAGCATATGAAAATATAGTTTGAAACAACCCATAAGTAATGTTGATCTGATAGCAGATCAGATCAATCCATATTGTTCTAAGCTGCACAATGAAAAAACCAAGAAGTTTCAACGATAAAATCTATTGCATGTCACATCAGGGCTACCAGGAATCAATACTATTTCTATCAAACAAACACAGTAGAAATGAGTTAAACATTAAAAAGGCAAGCAGGCAGAACCTGGGCATTTGTAGTCGGAGCAATCTGCATACCGAGGACTGCCCATTCCAGGGGCTTCTTCCCCAACTTCATTGCAGAAATTCCATCCTTCGAGTGCCACTCTCACTAGTTTGCTCTTCATGCCTGGATCTCCCAGCACTGAAACATATTCTAATTTACCTTCTCCACTATTATCAGAAACCACATATTGAGCTGATTGGCTACAATAAATGAATGCCAAAAGCCCAAACCAGCAAAACAGCCTTAATGTCTCCATACTTAGCTGCTTAAATCTATATAAACAGAACTCAGAAACCCATTGTTCAGTATTCGTGACTTTGAACAATGGATACCAATAATCTAATTCTCAACATATAGAGACCATACATATATATGCCAATAGTTACTGGATGACAATCAAACTGTCGGCTGACATGAACAGTGGAGGGCCTCACTGATTTTGGATTTCAAACAGCAGTGGGAAGCAACACAGCAATCAGTGAGAAGCAACACAACAAGAAAGCGTTTATCTCACGTATATCATCATACAAAGTTAAAAAGGTAGGCTTAAATCCCGCTGCAACCTGCAAAAAAATTCTATAAAGTTGTGGGCCTCTCTCCCTGTCAAAAAGCCTACTGCCATTGGCTGTTTGACTGTTGTCCTCCCAATCCCATCAATATATAGGAGACAGAACGATCGAGTTAGCTTTAGGATTATTAAAGTCATCCACGTTCCTACTGTGGGTTTCAGAGTGTTGAAATAAGAGATTCGAGATTTTTTTTAAACATTTTCCAACTCATCGATTCATCATTCACCTTTGTGTTCACGAGATTGCTGATAAATCCTACCCAAGGGGATTCAAGGATTTTCAATAAAGTTTACTTTAACTACTTTTAGAGATTTGATAAAAGGCTCTTTAATATACATGGCATTTCACAAACCCTACTCAAGCAGGTGTATGGATTTCACAAACCCTGCTCAAGCAAGTGTATTCAAATGCATTACAGGTTGGATGGTAGAGATTGATGCATTGAAAAAAACAAGAATGTGTCCAACTGTTGCTTTCTAGATTGACTGTGACCAGTAGTACCTCTGCACAACAATGTGTTAAATTTGTGATTACTATTCAGCAACCTTTATTTATCTTTTATTTAATGTAAACTGTGGTGCCATGTGGGTTGTTGTGGAGGTAAGATCCGTGAGTGCATTCCATAATCAATTCAAGACAGTCCGCGTTTTCCATGAATTTAACTCTGTCCACAAAGATTCTGGACACTTCTTTCGAGATAGAGAATAAAAGGTCTTAACTGTATTTGCTGATTTAGTAATGGAAATAGATTAGCAGTGAACTAAAAAGCTGGAACCAGTGGAAATTACATCGTGTGAAGGGACTTCCTTGAAGAGGAAAGCCATAAACATTTTAAAATTGTTCCATGACAACTATTCAACAATTTATCATTTTATTCACCTGAAAAACCACTCACCGCTTAATTGGACGTAATCTAGGGAATGCTGTTACCTACTCTTATCACGAAAGGCAATCATGGTCAAAATAATATAGAATAAAAGTAGATTAAGAAACAAATTATATTGTGATTATGTCCTACTGTATTGTGAGAATAATTTCCTAGGTGTTTTATTTATATTTATTAGACCAAACACTACCTGATATCATGGAAAACATAAAAAAAGCAAACACTAAATCAATAATTAAAAAAAAAAACTTATAAAGGAGAATTAAAAGCAGAATAAAGTTATCAATAATTATAAAAAAAAAAATTATGGAGGAGAATTAAAAATATATATATAGTATATATATTTAGAGTATGTATATTTAGAATAAAGAATAATAATAATTTTTAATATTTGAAAATAAAATATTTAAAGTAATAAAGTTGAAATTCTATACCTAAATCATAGAAAAGTAGTAAAACAAATCAAATAAATTCAAATATTAATTATAATTATTATAATGAAAAAATTCATTTAAAAAAAATTAAATTAAATTGAATGGATCCTTTTATTTGGAAATTGAATGCATCTTTTCACTTCGGTGGTCAAGAATTATTTAAAAGAAGAATTTTTATATTAAACACGGTGAGATATTTATTATGATTTTAATTTATATTGTATGACTATATTTTTATAATTTATTAAAAATATAAAAATAAAACAAATCGAATATTAATAATTGCTAATAGGGTGAAGAGGGATTATTCTTAAAAAAAATAACCCGCTAGTTTTTATATTAATTATATTGATATACTTATTTTGACTGTATATTGTAATATTTGACTATCTTTTCTTTTGAAAAATAAATTTTTTATTATAAAAAACATATTAAAATGCATATAAATATAGAAATATGTATATAATAGAAATATGTCAAAAATGTCTTTCAAGAACATGGGCTCACCCACGAGGATTGCACACTAAGAGTGATGTCATGAAAATCATCCCTTGTGAGGAATTTAAGATTAGAGGGAAAAAAGAGCATGGAAATATGTCAAAAATGTCTTTCAAAGAACATGGGCTCACTCATGAGGATTGCAAAGTAAGAGTGATGTAAAAATGTCTTTCAAGAACATGGGCTCACCCATAAGGATTGCACACTAAGAGTGATGTCATGAAAATCATCCTTTGTTTGGAATTTAAGATTTGAGGGAAAAAAGAGCATGGAAATATGTCAAAAATGTCTTTGAAGAACATGGGCTCACCCATGAGGATTGCAAAGTAAGAGTGATGTCATGAGAATTATTCATTAGTTGGAATTTAAGATTTGAGGAAAAATAAAATAAAAACTTAACCAAATTCATACCACATAAAAAAATCTTACAAAACACCTAGGGTTCATCAATGAGTATTACAAAGTAAAAATTATGTCATGAAAATCATCTATAAACATAAAAATCTTACAAATCACAAAAAAAAACATTAATAATTTCCCTATTGAACATAAAATTTGAGAATTAACAAAAAAAGAGAAAGTAATGCACCCAATAACATCACCATCATATTAAAGTATGCACAAGTCCATATGCATATGTGCATTATATTTTGCTCCCTTGATACAAACAATTCTAGTAAGGGGCATGTAACAATGTGGAGCATTTATTATGAAAGTTAACATGTAAATGCAATGTAATGTAATATAAGAGATAAGTTAGATTATATTATTTCTTTATGTATTTGGCATTTAATAATGTGGAGCATTTATTATGAAAGTTAACATGTAAATACAATGTAATGTAATATAAGAGATAAGTTGGATTATATTATTTCTTCATGTATTTTTTTTTACATGGATAATTATGGAATAAGAGTGTTTATGTTTTAATTGAGATGTGTTAATGTATAATCAATTAGTTTTAAGAAATATTTAACAATTTTAAATATACATTAATCATAATAATTATGAGATTAAAATTTAGAAAATAGAAAACATAAATTTTTGTATATATAACCCTATCATTTT
The DNA here is from genome assembly GCA_027924585.1 of Larix kaempferi. NCBI lineage: Eukaryota > Viridiplantae > Streptophyta > Pinopsida > Pinales > Pinaceae > Larix > Larix kaempferi. The sequence goes on from BSBM01000887.1 coordinate 18,543,633, forward strand.
TTTTTAGATGTTGGGATGAGTTATTTTGTAACTTTTCATGTATATTTTAAATATTTTAGACTTAGGTTATATAATATCATATTTATATATTTTGTAAAAGACAACTTTTATGTATTAAAGATTCATCATTTTTATTAGTAAGTTAAGTTTAATAAGGTCTATCTTTTTTGTTATAAATAGGGATTTTACCTTTCATTTGGAACGCTTATCATTTCAAAAATATAATTAACAAGTTTCTTTGAAGAGGTTTTATTAACTAGTCCAGATTTAAAATCCACACTTAGGTGTGCTTTTGTTCTTTGGTTCTTATTTGAATCGTTTGAGCTTCAACTGTATCATACTTTTAATTGTCATTTCTAATTTTGTATCTTGCTTCAATAGTAATGCATCTTTTGGATTAGGCACACTACAAGTTGGTATCAATGTTTCATGTTTGAAATTTGGAAAAATAATTTAGTAAGGATGTTAGTTAACCCCAAGAATCACATGATTTGATGGTGTAGGGTTTGAGATTTGTGTCATATATCTATATTTACTCTCTCCTTATTGACTTCACTCTAGGCCTAACTGGTCTTGATAAGTCACATTCGACATCACAAGGGTGTTGGAAAGCATCTAATAGCTAGTGCATCACCATAAAATGCATTAGTCAATATGGAAAGAACTAAGGTAATGGACAACAATGAAAATGGTTCCCAAAAGGGACCTCAGAAGTTTGTACTATAATTTTACCATGAGATAATTGTAATTATGGCCCTACTTTTAATGTTGAAATCCTTTTTTATCAGTATAAATCTATGTGCAATGCATACATTGAGGAAACTCTTTTAAGATATCTTGTGGGGTGTGAGTTTCCTAAAGTCACTATTTGTAGGTGGGTTAGGGAATCTTAGGAATCATGTCGTTGGAACCTTTTACAAACCCGCAACATTACTAAAGGAATCTTCCTCATCCAATTTGTTGATGAGGCCCATGTCTTGGGAATTTTACAATGAGGACCTTAGATATGTAAAAAAATCCCTTATCATATTTTCAATATGGTTGAGGGTTTTTTCATCAATTAGGCCACCCAATTGTGTCCCTTCCTAGAATGAGTACCAACGCCTCTATTAGTGGGATTCATCTACCACAATCAAATAGGTTCTTTAAACCCGTGATCTAGTCTAGGGTTTTCATCAAAGTTGACCTATCAAAGGATTTAAAGGAATATGTCAACGTCAAGGTGGGTTATAGAATCCACCACCATTCAACGTGGTATATCAACCTCTCCAATACTTCTTTATGCATGTCTAGAGTCCAAATCACATGATATTTGATTGTCCCTTGACAAATCAACCTAACACCCAATAAAACCACCACAATAGACCACACAATAGAAATAGGCCTCTCATGGCCCATGCACAAAAGACACCCATGCCATCTAAGTCATCCTAGACACTAACTTATCCAACGTGAAATTTTGTTCCTTATTCCTTTATTATTTTACAATAAGGAGGGACTTGCATGGATCATTCTCACCCCGATTATTAACATACAAATATGGGAGGAGGTTGATAGCTTGATAAAAATCTTCATCTTATTATCATCCTAGATTAGTTACAAACTACGGTTCTTATTAACAACTCAATTTATTTCAAAGATCACCTTGGCCTTGTTGAATACAATGAAGAGAAGCACACTATTGGAAATTGTCAATGAAAGTTGCTTCATGAACCAATTGAGGTCTGAGTGACTAGGGTAGAAAATATACCATCCCCTAAGTTTTGTCTTCAATTGGTGGGGCAATGTTAATATGCTTACAAGAAGTTAAAACTATTGTATTTGTGTTGCACTCGACCTTGTCTGTTATATGGTTAAGCATAAAAGTGTTTATCTCTACTCATTATGAAGGTAAGGAAGAGGTAGCCATACTTATCTCATCGGATCTTGTCGGGGTGGTAGTGGAATAAGGTGGATACACCTATCAAAAAAAAATTGGGTTTTTATTTTTCTTGATGGTTGCATTTTAGGAATAGTTACTAAATCTATGCTTTAAATGACTCTAGAGAAGAGAAGAGAGGAAATAATTGCATGTATGTGAGCTTCTAGATTCCCCTTGTCTCTTTTGTGGGTAATTTGATATGGTTGAAAATTAGGACGATGAGAGGGTACCTATTCAACCATAATACCATGTGGGGAGAACGGGAGAATTGGATCACCCTTAAATCCAAACATGAGATATATGAACCAAATAGATATCACATCCATGACTCCTTAGAGTTGCAGTTCACTTGGAATATTTTTCACAAAGGGAAAGAGCACATTCTTTAAGGGCATGACAAAGCCATGCTTTCTAAAAAAAAATCCTTCAAATTTGACCCCTTGAGAGGTCGGTTAGTATGCATCGATGGAAAAAACATGCTATTAGACCACCAAACCATTTGGTTTAAACTCTCTTAGGGAGCACAGAAAATGAAAATGCACAAAACCAAATATATATCATGAACACCTCTCACTTGTAGAGTCTGAGTTGCTTATCCTATATTAAAACTATTTAAAATCTTCCCTCTTAGCCTCATGGGGATGTGGCTTGTCTCACTTGGTGGTTTGACGTAATTTGTCGTACTATGCCCTTTACAATATGGTATGGAACATCAATAATTGGGATGTTACATAAGAGTATGAGGAAATTATAGAATCCCTTCACTCCAATCCATTTAAGCTAATAAGTAGGCTTGGGGACCTAACTACACCATCTTCTAAGGATTGATGAAACCTATAGAACCCATGGGGATCAAATATGATCTTACTCCATTAGGTTCAAAGCGTTTTTTTCAAATTACTCATCATTAAGGAGGTCAGGGAACAAGCACCATTCCTTAAGACTTGGTCCATAGGGTATGCATCACAAACCAAGAAGTGATTTACCATGAGTTTGTCATATACCAATAGATGGTATTCCAATCACAATATTTTATAGAAGAAATCATAATTCAATGCAATATCATGTATATGTAAATCCCACCTAAGTATCTAAGGAACAAAAAAAGGCATGTGATTAATCCATTTCCTTAGATGAGATGAATACTTCCTCCAAAAAGATGGATGATGAAGAATGTTAGAATATGTAATGATGACTTATGTTATATATTGGTAAAATATCTATTAAAGGCATAAAATAACTCTATTGTTATAAAATAGAGTTATCCCACATGCATCATTGTAATTATATCCTTTGTAACCATTCTCTATATAAAGAGGAGGAAATTCATTTATCCCACATGTGTTATGGGATGTATTGTAATCCAAACCTCTTGGTATATAAGAGAGGTGAAGGAGACCCTTTTGGGTATGTGTTGATTGTAATTCATCACACATCACATGTGGTGTATGTCATTTGTACACACATTGTATGTGGAGCTTGATGTGATGCATATGTGAGGATGCCATGTAATATTTGAGATCTTTTTCATATTAATGGAAGATGCAAGCCTTCCCGTGGACATAGCCCAATTGGGTGAATCACGTATATCTGGTGTATTCTTTTCTTTGTTCTTTTCCTTGTTCTCTTTAATTTGATATGTTATTGTTAGCTAAGATAGGTAAGATAGTTTAGATAGATCTATAGTTCTGACATAGTATCATAGCTGGTTGCTATGATCTAGCACCTTATATAGCTTTTAATCAATAACTATTATCATCTGGGCATTGTTTATTTTGTAGTTTTGCTTTCTATCTAGTAGCTGTTAGGCTTCTCTTCAGATCTGGGCATGTTTCTGTAGTTTTTTACTTCTAACACTAACCTTGTTGTGTAGATTTTTGCAGAAATTTTTCAAGGGTTTCTTGATGTTTTTTCTGTAGATCTACATGTTTTTTGGATTCTCCTCAAGGAGATCTATCTTCCGGTTGTCAGATCGACAGTTTTCATCCAAGTTTGGTAGACTTTTTGCAGGTTTCCGTCTTCAGCATAATCAACATTGTTTTTGTCCTAAAATTGGGCATTCGTGACTTTCTCTTCGTAGACAGCATGAGTAACCGTGACTTTACCTACTGTGAACCCACGAGTATACTGCAGATCCGTGAATTTAAGTGTACAAACCCGCGTGTGTTACGGAATACTCGCGTCTACTCTAATTGTGAACTCACACTTTTTTCAGTATACTCACTACCCTCCTATGTAGAGACCCACGAGTGCTTCAGCATAACTGCGACTTTACTGTACAGAAACTTGTGAATTCCCCATCAGAACTGCGACTTTCTCCTTTACAGACCCGCGAACCCGCGACTTCTCTATGCATAACCCGTGAGTACACGCACGTTTACTATGGCAGACCCGCGAGTGACTTTTTTTGGCACCTTTTCTAAGGGTTGTAGGTAAAGTTTCTTTTTTTTTTACTGTGTTTTTTCAGATCTTGGAAAAGTTTCATCTCTTATCTTGAAATTTTTATCATACACTTCTTGATCTCTTTGCATTAGGTTTTTTGTTCTAATTCATCATATTTACAGAGGTTTTCTTTTTCTTATGTCTCTACCCTTCTTTGTGTGGAAGATGTTTTGACATTTTCAGGGGCATGGATCTCTAGTATGGTAATGGTGACATCAATAAATGAACCTAGTATGCTTAGGATTTAGTTGTTTCATGACTATATTTTCATATCTATAAGTGATATTCTACAATGGTCTCACTCTTATAATCATGATAATGAAGCTTCTATATGTGTTCTCTTGTGATAATTATTTGTTTTATTTATATGTTATTGTTCTCTTGTTATTTGCTTTATTTATATCTTTATGATCATTATCTGCTCCTGCTAATTAATTTCTTGAGTAAAGTCAATTTTTTGAATCTATGTGATATCATATTTTTTGGCTTGTCATAAGTTCTTTAATTGGGATATAGTTTCTTTTTCATGTATTGCAGAGATTGTATCTAGTTCCTGTGTTGTTTGTCTCTAACGTCCCTATATGGAAGCATTGACATTTCCAGGGCACTTCATCTCTTGCATATTTACATAGTGTTAACAAGAAATAAACCCATGATTAAGACCATTAGTGACTTGTCATTTCATAATTTTTGATATCATGAGTTGATCATAATTTGCTATATGTTGATCATATTAAACATTTTGATTTCGATCATATTTTACTCAATATTTATATGGCTTTGAGCAATCTTATAATCTTGAAATATTTGTCATAAGCACCTTGTCCTTATTGCAATGGGACTTCTATTCTTATGATTGCAGAGGTTATCTTGTTCCTACTTGTCTCTAACGTTCCTATATGGAAGCATTGACATTTTCAGGGTATTCATCTCTTGCATATTAACATAATGCCAATAAGAAATGCACCTATGCTTAAGATTAGTTGCTTGATGACTAATTTTTTTCATATATTTAAGTGAAATCTTGACTCATTATTCTATCTCGGTATCTATTATGCTCACTCATGTTTATGCTCCTTTATCTTTTATATCATGTCATATCATTTTTGATAATCTTTTGCTCAAATTTATATGGTCTTGCATAGAAGCGACATCATTTATTTATATGTTCTTGAGCAATGTCATTTTATCATATCTTATGTCTTTTGGGCTTATCATGTTTTTATATGCTTTATTATTGGAAGTTCCTTTGTGCAGATTCGTTATCCATGTTGTGGGATAACTTGCTTATGTTATTCCTTCCTTGTTTAAAGCATATGATGGTTGTGGATCTCTAGTTTTTCAGCATTGTTCCTCTTTAGAAGGACTGTAATGTTGAATTTTCTCATGTTCTATCATATTTCAGTAATGTTGTATGCTATACATCCATATTCTATTGTTAAAGTCATGATGTTCATCTGTATGATATCATTTTCAATGTATAGACCATTGGGGTCTTGTTTCTTCGATGTTTGAGGTCTTCTACATATATTTATATTGCACCTTGATTGGAAGAATGTCTGATATCCACATGTATATTGGCCATCTGGGTTTTTGTACACTGTTATGGTGTTCTTAGCCACATGTTCTGTTGTATTAGCCATCATAAGGTATCTGTACACTGGTGTGGATGTTATATCAGATTTCTTCAGCTATCAGTTATGGTTGTGATGATTCTTGTGGTGATCTAGGCATCTTGTAGATCTAGTAGCCATGACGGCTTCTCTTTATATGTGGGCATCTTGTTGGTATTTCATCATACAACCTAGTTCATGTGCAATTTCATTATTCAGTGAGAAGCGGTTGTTCTTCATCAAATCCATGAGGCGAAGTGTTTTTTACTCGCATCTTATGGAGCATTCTGGAAGTTGTCACAAAGGAGGATGTTGGTGTGTTTCCACCTTCCTTATGTTTGTATTCTTTCTCCAAGTCATCATTAAGGGGGAGTGTTAGAATATGTAATGATGACTTATGTGATATATTGGTAAAATACCTATTAAAGGCATAAAATAACTCTATTGTTATAAAATAGAGTTATCCCACATGCATCACTGTAATTATATCCTTTGTAACCATTATATATATAAAGAGGAGGAAATTGATTTATCCCACATGTGTTATGGGATGTATTGTAATCCAAGCCTCTTGGTATATAAGAGAGGTGAAGGAGACCCTTTTGGGTATGTGTTGATTGTAATTCATCACACATCACATGTTGTGTATGTCATTTGTACACACATTGTATGATGGATCTTGATGTGATGCATATGTGAGGATGCCATGTAATCTTTGAGATATTTTTCATATTAATGGAAGATGCAACCCTTCCCGTAGACGTATCCCAATTGGGTGAACCACGTATATCTGGTGTATTCTTTTCTTTGTTCTTTTCCTTGTTCTCTTTAAGTTCATATGTTATTGTTAGCTAAGATAGGTAAGATAGTTTAGCTAGATCTATAGTTCTGACAAATAATCCCATGGGATTGATTCCTTCTCATGTGAATTTACAAGGCCACATGAGATTCCATTTATCCAAACTTGATCCATTTGTAAAAGGAGTCATTGAGAAAGCAATCATGTGAAGCAAGCATTAAACAATGATTTATTAATTTCATTCCTAAAGGTATTGAACCAATATCATCACTAACTCAAGACCAATCACACTTCTTTTAACACTTCATATAAACTATTATCCAAGGCCTTGGCCTTGTTCTTGAAATATACTATGCCTAATATTGTGGAAAAGATAGGATTTATACAAGAGTGATATATTCTCCATATTGTCATGGTCGCTTGGGAAGGTATGGAGTGGTCTCAAACTTCACAATTAGATGACCCCTTTATCAAAATCAACTTTGAGAATAATTATGACCAATTTGAATGGCCATTCATCATTTCCATGCATAAATCCCTCAACTTTGGCCCTTTCTATATACATGCATTACAAGCCCTATTCACAGAGGTTTCATCATATCTTTCCATTAATTGAACTGTAACTCTAAAAAGGTATAAATCTTATATCCTATTTGTCAAGGTTTCCCACTTGCTAGATATGGTAGTTAATTTATATATCATCTCAATACATAGGGAATAGTTTAACCAATTCTCATTAATTATCAACCTAGGGTTACTTTTAGAAATTCTGAGACACCATCACTATATGTGCAGAACCAATTTACTTGTGTTATTAATATGCTTGTAATAGTCTATAGATTTTCCAAACTCACTAAGACAACAATTCTATTCTACAACTAAGAAGTAAAGATAAGTTCAAGCATGTTGTTTACAAAGTATCCACACCGGCCTTTATTCTAAATTGAAAAAGAAATAAACTTTACAAATACATATAACCGTGACCTTTGTTAATCATTAGTTGTCACGTGTATTGCTATTGGAAATGATTAATTCAATTGTTTGCCACTACCCTAGAATTACTACTCTATTCAATGAGTTCAAAATCACAAGCTATTACACATACAATTTCTACCATGTATTTGAAGAAATGAAATGATATTAAAGTAAGGATTGAATGCTAATATTTAACAAAGAAAACAAAGATAAACAAACTAACTACATAAGGAAAATGGTGAACAATAGTGGTGTGTGGGCCCTTCCTCAAAGGTATCAGTTCATAGAATTCCTACTACTATCTCAGTAGTTGCTCACACACATAAATAAGAAGAGTGTTTTTCCCATAAATAACCAATTCCTTCCCTAGAAGTTGAAGAAAGCCAAACTATTTTGCAGTTGGTGAGTTTATTACCAAGACCATTGGGTTTCCCATTTCATAGTTGTGTATGTTCTGCAAATATGGGTAATAGGGTGCTTGTCTTCATTTGGGTGAGTTCACTTTCTATTAACCAAACTAGCAATATTACACTTACAGAGATTATTATCTAATCCCCATACAAGTTCTAAATCAATCTTTTTGTATCTATTCCGAGTATCTCAATTATTAACTATAGTGTAACTAAAAGGAAATTGTATATAAACTAAAACCCTATATATAAGGGTTGATACCCTGTAGAATTTATATCATTAAATATGAGAGTTTGGGGAGGATGTTATCTAAGGGTGATCACAACAATCCCCTGTTTACAAATCATCAAAACACATATATGGTAAAAACATGTGTTAAGAATTTCTTATAGAATCTTGCGTGCACATGTATGTGTCTTTGAATGCTTGACTTTGTGATTTTAATGCTTCAACAAACTACACCTAGACTTGATGAGTGTGTTGCTACAAAAGTGTAATCATAGGCTGGAATAACAGAGGATTTAACTGCAAAAGATGAGGTGGATCGATGCTGGTCTTGAATGTTGAGTAAAAAACTTGAATTGGCCTTAATACTCCTTAAATATCCTTCATGGTTGTAACCAACACAAAATTGTACAAATCCTCTTTGTCAAGTCGAGCATTATGTTTATAGCGTGATAGAAACAACTACATAAGTAACAACCATTAACTATTTCCTCTAAGTTAATATTACAAACTTGAAAATTGCTTGCTACCATTCCAATATTTTCTTAAAAATTTGAGAGCTTGAATATGGGAAAAAGGATTTTATTTTGGACAAAAAGAGGTATGGGGTAGGTAAATAAGTATGAGAAATAGGTGTATTGGATGAAAAAAATGATGACATTGTTGGATCCCATCACTCCCCCCCACAAAAGTTGTTGCTATTCCTCATGCAATTTTGTATTCTTGCTCATAGATCCTTGCATGAAATTCACTCAAGTTGAAGGTTGATGAACAAAGTCCTTGTTCCATATAAACCAAAAGACTTATCCACCTGCACCCAATGTGTTGCTTCCTCGTCCTCTTTCCATTGAAAATGTTTTATGTAAACATTTGTAGGGCACCATAAGAGAGGGTAATTGAAGTGCAACACCATCCATTAGATTCCATAACGTTGAAGAAGTGAATTGATATTAAACTCTTCCCTTTCCAAATCCAAACTGAACTATGGGTACCCAATGGGACTTTTGTTCCTAAGAGGATTTGGAAGTTGGTCGGATGAGATGTCATGTGATATCAATAATGCTTTTAAAGAGTGGGCTTTATCAATTTCTTGGTGTTTAGTAATGGCATAATTTTGATGCATCTGTATCCTCAATGGGTCATTTGGGTCACCTAATTATTTGTGATAGTCATTGATTAGAGTCATAGGAAAGGGGTGTTCATCTCGAATAATAAAGCTAGATTTTGTTTTGACCTATTGTAGAAGTCCACTGCCTTCTTCCACTGTACATGACTGAAAATCAAGGAGGAGAGAGACTTCAATTGTATGTCCCCAATGAAAAGATTGGAGTTCCAATGTGAATTAATTCAAGAAAGAAATTAAAGAGGTTTAGTTCACAAAGTAAATTATTATCATGCATTGTAGAAGAGAAAAACATGTCGATAAAATCTCACAGGGTATGAATTTCATCAGGCTTCGTTGCTGCCATCTTGTTGAGTTTGAAAGTAACTCACTTTTATGTAAATAAATGTCATGGATGTGGGATGGTGGTCGACATGACAATTCTTTCAAGCTTAAAGCACAAGCTTGTTGAAGTATCCCCTATGTGTGCTTCATGTTCCCTACATTCTATTATCTTGGTTTTCCATTTTGTTCTTGAACCTCATACATGGTGAACTATCATTCTTTAAATTGTTTAATAATTCATTGATGACTTACTTTGTTTATGATTACCAAATCAAACAACTCGTCCTTATCCCTCCATCCTAGAAGATTGAGTTTCAATTGGACAAATGCATAAGTATCCACCATGACATCATCCAAAACATCATTGACAAACTATTCTATGAGTGAGTGATCATCCCCTATTAAATATTTTGTTGATGCTTTAGAAGGGTCAATTGGTTGACCCTCCTAATCAGTGGATTCCAATCAAATATTTAAAGGATTCTATAATGGAACTGTAGCTCTATATTTTGAGATTTTCCTTTTTAATTTCTAATTTTGCAACATCAATTTCATATTCTCTTGGGGTAATTAAGCATAGGTGGGTTTTCTATACCAAAAGGGTTTATGAAATTTAGGCATTTTGTGCTTACCTCTTGGTTTTTTACTAGTGCTAGGTATGTCCACAACATGTTCCTTTGACATGGATTTTTCTTCACAAGTTGCTTCAATTTGCTTAGTCATGTCCATACTAGACGAAAGTTACACCACTTCATTGCCCTTGTATTCCATGGCATTTTGCATTGAAGCCAAGGATTTACCATGAGACTATGTCATTGGGCATACAACTCATACCCTGTGTTCCCCTATGAATATCGCACTAGTAATGAAAGTATCCCACTGTCGACCCTTCTTTTCCAATTATGCTATGATTAAAATTTTGATCATCCCATGATGGTACAATTATGTGACTGATATTGACTATTTTTTAACCGTTGAATCCATTTTAGAAAGGATTTTCAAAAGGAAAAATGGTAAATTAAGATATTTCCCATTATTCAAATGTAGTATGATCCTTATATGGTAATGAAATACTGAGTCGTAGTGCCCTTCACAAGTGATAAACTTTTGTATGATATAGACAACCTCTTTCCAAGGTGAAAGAAGGGGGTCTCAATGTATCCCCCTTTGAAAGTGTTGCAGTCAAGCTTGTTGTGGTAGAAACTACTACTAGGTAGTCTCTAGTAATTCCAAATTATTAGACCATCTTTCCCCGATGAGTGGCAACACACTGGCCTATGTAATGGTGTCTTCAGTTACTTTTATCATTTAGCCTCAAACTTTTACATGGTAAGAATTGAAGGATTGCATGAATTCAAGGGTGATTTTCTAATTATTTCCTTAGAATCACTCGAAAAGTGGTAACCAACCCCACCAAGCAAATATCTCTCTCACTTGTGGATTTGCATATCAAATTGTATCATTTTGGGGATTTGCATGATTAACGAAACCTCCCATTGTTTTCAACCTTATGAAAAATAAATCAATAAGCATCAAAATGGGATAGAAAAGAGGGATCAAATTCTCGTCAAAGAGATTTGGTTGTATCAATAAGCAAGGATCTTGCTCTATAGAAGGCCCGGTTATCTAACAAGACAGTGAAACTACATGAAGGAGTAAGGTTGAATGAAGGTTTAAATTGACTTTAGTGACTCATAGGTTTTCAATTATGGTGAAGTGTGAATATATATACTATCTTGAGCTCACACTAAGGTCATCGTAATATCACATGGTAGAAAATATAGTGGGAAATTGCCATGATTGTACCATCACTTGATTACAAATTTTTGGGCTATGGAAATTATGGGAATTGAATGAATTAGGCTCTATTCAAAATGGGCACAAGAATGATTGGTACGGTGATAGGATTGAAAGGGGTGTGTGACTAATAATTGATTTTGGATTGATTTCAAGACCATTTCATACCTATAAGAAGACTTAGAGAAAAAGTTTTAGAAGTTGCCTTGAATTGCTACCAATCCAATGTTGAACTTGATTCTGAAGGATTTTGTAGACCATTAGTGCTTGAACTGTTGCGAATGTTGAGCTTATTCCAAAGAATCTTGTAGACCAAAAGTGTTTCAAATGATGTCCAAATACTTGTAAGCTGAAATATGCAATTTATAATTAGCATGAGATTGTTTGACTACTTTATAAGGTCAAGACAACTAGACTAGATAAAAAACCAAGAGTAGCTATGTTTTTTTTCTTTGTTGGGTACTAATATAGCTAAGAAAGCTCGAAACTTAAAAAAAACATATGCATTTATTTCACTAGCTTGTCTAAAGCATGGTGAATCACAATTGTAGGAGTTCAAGAAGTTGCAGTCGTCTTGTGTCACAAATAGTGTTGCTAAGTTATGATTGTAAAATGGAAAGCATGCAGGTTGCACAAATTAGTTTGTCCCATAATGCATTATGACTGTCAACTGAACAGAAGTAAGCATTCTGAAAATTTTGTCAATGAAATATATAAATGTCCTTTTTTCTTTCTTTCTTTCTTTTTCATTGTTTTTCAAAATTTTCCCACCAGTAAATTGATTTTCAAGCAAAATTTGTCTAATTGTTACTCAAAGAATTTTTCACACTTGTATTTATTTATGCCTAATGGGACCAACCATGATCTAGCTTTTTGTCCCCACTAGGTCTAGTAAGGCATGTAAACATGTTTTCACTATTAGATGTTGTTGTTGTTGTTGTTGTTGTCATTTGTGTCGTCCTTGTCATTGTCGTTGTTGTTGTTATTCATATATACAATTGAGTCTTTAAACAAAAAATTCAAGAGGAATTAGGTAGAGGTGGAGAAACCCCCCTGCTACAACCTTGAATTCTAACTGGTTGATCAAATGTTGGAGAAAACCTTCTCGATACAAATGAGTCTTATACAACCTCAATCGGTGGCCATTGATAATGAGTGAGGTTCTTTCATCATAAATGGTTCATAATTTCAAAAATCCATTGTCGTAAAGAGTGTCCACCACATATGGTCCCATCCAATGGGTGTGGATTTTACCTTTGAAATATTTGTATCGAGAACCAAATAAAAGAGCCTAGTCTCCATCTTTAAACAATTTTTTTTATGAATTTACCATGCCATTTATACCTCTACTACTGAATGAGAGTAGTCTGTTGCAAAGCATCCGATGAATCTCATCAAAATCATTGATTTGATTCAATCGATGCTTTGAGCCTCTAAGATATCCATACCCACTTGTAATGTAGTCCTTAAGGTCTTAATTTAAAATTAGATGGGGAGAACCACATGTTTATCATACACAAGATCATAAGGAGTTGAGCCCATTTTGTTTCTCCTGTAATACGATAATCCCAAAGAGATTCAAGGAGTCTTCTAGTCCAGTCCTTGTGATGCAATTGCATGATCTTGGTAAGTATGGATCCAAGCACCCTATTGGTGACCTCCACTTATCCATTGTCTTGTGGGTGGTAGGGAGTGGAATTCCTGCGCTTGATCTGGTGCTGCTGAGTGATATACTTAATGAGCTTGGATGTGAACTAGGTCCCTTAATCCATGACAAGTGGAACCCCAAAATACATAGCACTTTATCTAATCACATCTTCTTGAATTCCTTTGGCAAGATATGATGTAGAATATTAATGCAACTAAGTAATTATAAATATCTACGAACCAAGGTGTATGGACAGATAATGAAAACAAGTGTTCATCAGGAAACACATCCTTCATAGGAATAGAATCCCCTTCATTGGTAAGTCTAGAGAGAAAATCAACAACTACATTTTCCCTCCCGAGCTTATCAAGAATAGTGATGTCAAATTCTTGTAGTAAAAGAAATCACCTGATTACCCTACCATTGGTAACAGATTTTTTCATCAGATAACAAATGTCGGAGTGGTCAGTATGAATAAATATAACATAACTGGTAATATAATTTCGAAACCTATAAATTGCATGGACAACATCAAGAAATTCTTTCTCATTTATTATATGATTTAACTCAATTGGAGTCAAATTATACTGACAAAATATATATCATATGGCTTGTGGTCCTCTCTTTGTCCAAGCATAGCTTCGATAACTGTTTCTGAAGCATATGTAGAGATATGGAATGGCAAGGACCAATTTGGTCCCTTCAATACTGGTGCAGCAGGTAGCTTCTCTTTCAACGTTTCAAAAGCATCCTGGTATTGGTTATTCCAAAAAAACTCCATATATTTTTGGTGCAGTAGAAATAAGTGTGATGCAATTTTAATAAAGTCTTTAATAAACCTACGATAATATCCTACATGCCCTAGAAATCTTCTTACATATTTCTGAGTTGTTGAAATTGGAAGTTTTACAATAACTTCTACCTTTGTTGGGTCTACCCTAATACTTGAGGGAGATATGTGATGTCCAAGAACAATACATTTTGTTAATAACATATGGAAATTTTCATGACTCAAATATAGGTTTGTTTCATGGCACCTAGAAAGAACCTTTTGTATATTTCTTATAGATTCTTCAAAAGTTTCTCCATATAAAATAAAATCATCTATATAGACCTCAATGAAATCATGAATCAAGTCAGAAGAAATTCCAAGGACTTCCCTTTGGAAGGTACCAGAAGCATTGCATAATACAAAAGGTAATACTTGATATGCATAAGTTATGGGCATGTAAAATAGTTTTCATCTTGATCCCCAATGGAAATCTAGATCCCATTGTAGCCACTAAACACGTCAAGGAAAGATGAAACATTCTTGCATGCTAAGGTATCTAAGACCTGACAGATGAAGGGAAGAGGAAAGTGGCCTTGTTCAATTTTTAGTAGTCAATACATATTCGTCACTTACCATTTTTCTTATGTACAATGACCAATGCTGAGACCCATTTACTATCTGAGATGGGGTAAATGAAGTTTACATTTAGTAGTTTATGTAATTCCTCTTTCACGATTTATCTCAATGCAAGGTTTGTCCTTATTTGAGGTTGATGAACATGTCAATAATCATCCTTAATATAGATATGATGAGTGCACAAGTTAGGATTAATCCCTTTCATGTATGTATGTTCCCAAGCAAATGCACTACTGTGTTTTTGGAATAAGTTGATTAATTGATCTTGTTGAGAGGCCTCAAGCTTGGGATTGATATTCAGTGTTTTCCTTGGATGGATTTCCACTATTATACTATGGATTTCCACTATTATCTTACTAAATTAGTTGATGAACATGTTTCCTGGGGTTGGAGATTTAGAATATGTTCAAGGATGGGTAAATTGGATGTTGAAAGGAATAAGGATAGGCAATCAAATTACAAATATGATCATCCTCAGTATCCTCCTTAAGGGTCAAAGCTTGGCCGAGAGTCAATATAGAATGAATGATTTCATAGTCACTATCCTCAATCCAAGAAGGAGTTTTCAGGTTTGTTTAAGGTCTCATAGGAGAATAAAGAGTGAGTTTCCTTATGGAATTTCCATAAGAGATTGCCATATCTCTAGACCTACAACCAATGTAGGCATTTTCAATGGCCAACCAAGGCCTTCCTAAAATAATTGTGTATCCACCCAAATTAAATTTAGGTTAGAGAACCATGAAATATGTAGGGTGCTCCCAGGAATATACATAAACCACTATATATTTTAATATTTATTTTATCTTGGTAGTAGATCTATTCGCTAGCTAAATAACTGTGGGAATTGGGCATACACTAGGTAATTGGATTTTTTCCATGGTCTCCTTGACCAAGACATTGATGGAAGATATTATAGGTCAATCTGCACTTCTCTGTCCCATGATCACCTTGCCTTGTAGATCACACAAAATGACATAAAGGATGGAAGAGCTAGATTGCCTCAGATGATTTGCTGCTAGAAATATAGTCCTCACCTGAAAAGATTGCAGTTTCTCCTGCTTTTTCCACATGTACGCCCCTCTCTGCACTATAGACCATCGTACACCTTGAGAAATACGCTACTCTCCTTAAGGACAACCAGCGTACATCTCCCAAAAAGTTGTAAACGCTTATTGCAAAGCACATAAGTTGCTTCCTATACGCTACTCTTGTTGTATGAAACCCGCGTACATCTTAAGATGAAATCAAAAATATATTAATTTGATGAATTGGGATTAGTTGAAGTTGGTTCTGCAACTTCCCCAACCTCCCAATCCAACCACCTCTCGATCTAAACTTCCTACCTTGTCCTATAAATACAAGAAGGATCCATGAGAGGAGTTACTTAGAATACACAAGAAAGAATCTTGAGAGAAGGCTTGAAGTATTGTTACGTTGGAGGAAAGTCCCAAGTCAGATTGAAGAGTAGGAGCCCAGGATCCGATTGCAAAAACATCTCTACACGTTAGGTATATGGTATTGATTTCATGTTTCTTTGACAATAAAAAGGTTGAAACACCCTTCCTGTCCCAAATCAGATATCTATTGGATTGTATGTCTATTTGGCTCAATTCTCGATTATAGTTGATGTTAAATTGATTTATAATTTCATCATATGTTATATGGTCAAGATACGCTGAGGAAGGTATCTTTTGTATTGCAAGTTCATCAAGCAGAAGATCAAGCGGGAAATTAATTGAAAGACCAAGTGAAAGCTAGGATCAGCGATCGAAAAGAGGTATGTCTTTCAATCCCGATCTATTTCTTTTGCAGTAACTAAATGCAATATAATCAATTTGTTTACCTGTCAACCTCACCCAGTTGGTAGTGTCCATCTCCTCACTATAGGGTAGAAATCCCAAACAACAGAAGATCCCAGGTCAACTAATGTGTTAGGAATGGAAGTCTTGTTAATGTGGGAATTGATGATTGGGATTCTAAGGTTGACATACTTAGTCACAAAGATCTTTCCTAGATTCAAATCAATCAATTTTCCAATTACTTGAATAGATTGGGGGTCTTGCCTCTTTTTCCTAGACTTCCTTATACATAGTTCTCAAAAAAAAATTGCATAGATTGGAACATCTTTAATTTCCTAAAACAGAGGAATCTTAACACGTATGTTTCTTAATTCCCATAAAAATTCAAATTCAGCTTGTGTGGGGATTTTTTCTATTCTCAACCTTTCTAGATATGGGGGAGATGAAGTTGGATTATATACTTGAGGCCAATTAAACTTCCTTGGATACTACTAGGTCGGGTTTATCAATTTGATCATTTATCTCTATGGGTTCCACCTCCTCATCTTGTTCCTGAATGATGGGAGAGTTCTTCCTTTTGATCACTTTCCCTTATCGTAGATGAATATCATTGATATCAACTAGGGAAGTGAAGTAGGTTGGAAAGTTGGTGGGAAAATTTTGCACCTCAGTGGTGTAAGTGCGATGAGCTAATTTATTATTGGGGTTAGGTATGAGTTGGGAAAGAAATTGAGTAGGTTGGTTTGATGGTATTTGGGGTTATTGTTGTTGGAATTGAGGCTAGAGTGGATAGGATTGTTGTTGTGCATTTCTGTAAGAAGGCCCTCACCAAATTTGTTTCCAAGGTCATTTTTGGACTTGAGGGGCCACGGTTCCAAAGGCATAGGTGGATACAAATTCTAGGGGGAATACTGACTAAATACAGATGCATAATACTGGGATGGATATTTCATCATACTTGGTGGTATTGGATTCCATGGTTTCTTCTAAGCTACAAAATAGATTTGCTATGTTCCATCATTAGCACTTTGGTATACAACTTTTAGTTCTAGTAATGAAGGACACTGGCTAGTTGCATGATATTGCTCATAGATAGCACAAGTTTCCACATTTTTAAGAGTGCATTCTCATAAGGGATGATTCTTCTAAAACTTAGAACAAAATATGGCCAAGGGTAATTCAACTTCATCTTGTTTCTTATTAATCTTCATTGTGTCTAATTGGGAACTAAGTGAGCTAAGAATGTTAGCCTTGAAATTATCTAATAGATTCCCAATTTCAGCTCTAGTGATTTCCCCTCTAGAAGGATTTGAAATTATTGCAATGACATCTCCAAGGATTATACCATGCTTGGCATTACATCGCAAATAATGCCTCCACAACTCACAAACGTTATCATATGATAATTGAAAATTGTCTCTAGCTTCCATTAAATTTAATACATCAATACATTCATCTTGGATACCTCTAAGAAAAATGATTTGGAGGGTCTCAGGACCCAACCTATGTTGTTTTTACCTTTGGATATTGCATTAAAATGTTCAACGTTGTCTTCTGAGCTCTCATCCTCTTTTTTATTATTTTATATATTTCTTCCCTTGCCTTACAATAATATTGATATTTTGTTAGGAAGGATTTCCTCATTTCATCCCATGTCCAGATGGAGTTACCTCCAAGCCCCATGAACTAGTGAAGAGTTGCTCCCTTGAGGGTGGCTGGGAATAGTTTGAGTTTTGTGCATCAATGGAATAGTCATAGATTCAACAATGCACATCAAATGTAAAGGGGAAGGTGTCTAAGTTTTCACTATATAGGCCATGGAAGTTTGGCAAAGTAGCAAGTGTTATGTTCTTCTTTTGGACCAATCTATTTGACTATTGAATTGAAAATTCAAAAGTCATAGGTTATGCATCATTAGAGGTCTCTCATTCATTACCAGTCATGTTATTTAAAGGGTTTTTTTCTCAGTCACTTGGCCCTTCAAAGGCTATTGATTTTTTCGAGGGTATAGAAAGATATAGTTCCTAAGTAGGATTCTCTTGATACCCAAGAGTTCCCTGCCCACCAAATCTTATGTTTGTATAGTTTCTAAGATAGGAGGAATCACTAGTGCTTCGACTAAACAACTAGATTGTAGGTTTACAAAATTAGACTCAACAACTACTTCTTTAATTGGTTGGGAACTAGATAGTTCTGCATGTTTTGCTCCTTTTACCAGTTTTCTTGTCAGTGTATTAAAAATTTGGATGGTTCTTAATGCACCTTGAAATATACCTCTAAGGTTTCCGACTTGTTTCATGTATCTTGGATGACCTAATACTAATGAAAAACACTATGTATGAAAACTAGTGAAGGGGTTACTTGCAATTACCTAGAATACTTCCCTTACGATTTGTTATTCCTTAAAAAAGTACCCTAATTCCTTAGTGTCACCATGAAAACAGTGCCAAAAATGATAGCTAATTTATATATCACCTCAATACATATGCAATAGGTTAACCACTGCTCATTTAATTATCAATCGGAGGATACTTTTAGAACTTGTGAGACACCAACACTATATGTGCACAATCAAAATGCTTGTGTTATTAATATGCTTGTAGTATTCTTTAAATTTTCGAAACTCATTAAGACAACAATTCTATTCTAAAACTAAGAAGTAAATATAAGTTCAAGAACATTGTTTACAAAGTATCCATGCAAGGATTTATTCTAAATTGAAAAAGAAAGAAACTTGATAAATACATATATTTGTGACCTATGTGTTCGGATATCCACATCATCATTTTCAGGACCTTGCATGCAATTAGGGTTTGCATGCATCCCAGTCACTAGGTTGATGCCTCCAACACCTTATCCACTTCATTCTAGCACCCGGGAGCTCCTTCCATCAGAGTTTTATCCCTCCTAGTCATGAAGGTGCCCACTTCTCACCTACTGCCAGAGAAGGGTGCACTTCTTCACCTACCCACTCAGTTGACACTCAGTTAGCTCCGATTCTCCTTGATTTGAGGCTGGTTTCAATCCCGACTAATTGTTTCACTCCGTTGGACCTCCAGATTGACTAGATGACTTGTTCTGACTTCAGATAAGCCTCCCATGCGCCCTCCCCTGAGCCTCCTTCCCTATATCAGTGCTACACACTGCAGTTACACTTGCTACACTCAGTTAGACTCAGATTGACACCTGGATGACTGGTTCTCGTGCATTGATGACCACCACTGATTGATGATGAGGACTCCTAGTTGGAGCCAAGCTACACCATTCAGTAATTCGAATGACCTCCTTAGTCAATTCGAATTGCTCAATCATTGTTACTGTATTGTATTGTAATTATTCGCCCTCATTGGGGTAATTGAGCACTGATGCATGTTTTGCACAGTTTTACACCATATTTTCTATGTTCATCTATTGTGATTGATTTACTTGTTCATTAGATCTGCTGTGACTAATTTTACATGGTATCAGAGCCATTGCAAGGACAAGATCTCTTTTCTACAGGTGTTCTACAAGGAGATTTGAGTGAATTTACTCAAAATTACAAAAGTTTTGGCATGAAAGATCTCAAGAGCATTCACTCCTGTGCATGCAAAGCATAAAAATACTTCCAATACCACTCCAGAAGCTTGAGTTTTTGTCACCTACCCAATTTTTGAGAATAATTATTTTCTACTATTATCCTTTTTGCAAAAATACTTTGTGTTAAATTATAATTACAAGTTTGTAATTATGACCAAGTAGGTCAAAAATGAATGTAATGACTCATTATTATTATTTAATAAATGAAAATGGGAGACAAACACTCAAGAAAGTTGTTACAAGAGTGTCCACTGGCCCACTAGGAGGAATGGAAGCTGCTGGAAGGAATTGGACAAATGGTAGCATTTGCACTCTACCATTAGCTGTTGGTATGGGACAACTCCCCCTAATTTTGTGGCATTTCCCCCTCCAGGTGGAGGGAGGTGAGCAGGCAACTCACTAATGATCAGTTAATTACAAAAAGACCTAGGCAGCCTATAAAGGGAAATTCGAATTGAGCAGGGAGCTCTTACAATGTTTTCTGCAGAAACATTCCTCATGCTCATCAGGTGATGGCTGAGAGATTTGAATAGGGGAGGTTGTGGAGAGTGCAAATATAAGTTTGCAAATGTTATGAGAAGGATAGACCAGAGGTGCTGGTGTTGGTCCCATTGATTACTAAGCCTGTAAGGCTGAATATATATTTTCTTGTTGCTGTAAGTAGAAGTCCTAAGCTGCAGAACCTTCTTCCTCCTGGTGGATCAATGGATAGGCTCGGGGGTCCTAAGGAAGACAACTTGGCTACTTAGGAGCCGGTTGGGTGGAACAGGCTTCTTGAGTGATTTGTTCCTCCCATTACACTTAGGTTCTATTCTTTTGTGTTTTCTTTCTCAATCACATGAATGCTCTCAGAAAATGGCTTAATATTGTTGTTTAATGATCAATAGTAGTAAATTGTTAGATCCTAATAAATTTAGATTTGCTGAACTGATAAAATGACTCCTCTACATTTTTTCCCATGCATGGAGATGCATCGTACTCCAGTACAGAGAGGTAGCATTAAATCTACCCAGCTAAAAGTGAAACCTAGCATGCATCTAAATATCTAAACCAAATACCACCCATGCACAGACTTATGTTTATCATGCATCTTATATTTTAGCAGCTGTAGATTAGATCCTTGCATGCAATGTTTTTACTGTTCAAATCTGTATGTTGAATAACCTACCAGAAACTAGTCATAGTAATAGGATCTTTTCTTATTTCTGAAGGTGAACATTATGTTAACAACTAGGGTTACTGATCTTTACTAATTACTTCAAAGAAAACAATACCATGCATTCTATTTAACCACATTCCCATTTTTCTATCTTTTTATTGTTTTTAGAATCTGATTGATCTTATATAAAATATTGTCTTCACTGTATTATTTTGTACAGAAAGAAAGAAAGCTAATGTGTTATTTTAATCTTTCATCAAAGGTCCAAATTGGACGAATACAAGAATATATAGTTAGAATAGAAAAACTGTTATATTCATAAGAAATCAAATTAATTGACGATTGCACTGCTATTTTCTCTTTTCTGAATTACCAATTGCATGTGATAGAATTTACATCACAGAATACCAAGTTATTAAAAGCTAGGACAAACATAGCATTATTAAATTGATAGATTAAATTACAGTATCTCTACACCCAAACTGGGGTCAACATGTTCTCATTACATTATTATTTATAACATTTAACAGCTACCAAATCAAGGTTTCATTACCATAGACAATTTAACTGCAGAATCAAGAGTTGTTATTCTTGTTCTTTTAAAACATCATTATAGACAAGCAGATTTCATTCACATTGACATCTAGGGTTTAACATTATCACTTATGCTTTCAAAACAAAACCATTTCCTTTCTATTCTCGGCTTAATCCATACATGCACAAATGCAGTGTAAGCCAGGAAGATCGTTGTCGGCTTATAGCCACATTTTAATTAAACAACTTAAACATGCCTTTCGTTCCTTGGATCAGAGTTCAAGAATGAGAAGATCAAAAACACCATACGCAGACATGAAACCCTAAAATATCTTAAACAAGATTTTTAGATTTAGATACAAAAATGAGAAGTTCAAATCACCAAACGAAAACATTAAACCCTAAACAATAATCGTTTCCATTTAATTTAATAGCGGTTACACCCTACAGTTGCCGCATTCTTTTGCTGAATGTTCCATGTGAAACCCCATGCTTTTTACACACGCAACTAATGCTGAAGAAGTTACAGTAAACATATCTCTTTTCATCAACCCAGAAGTACCCAAAACGATAAGACATCAAACGTAAAGCTGTAAGACTCTTTGCAAACACGAGGGTTCAACCCTACCAAACTCGCCGAGCTCAAGAATGGCCGGCCATATATTTTAAACATTTACATCACCTACGCTATCAACAAAACTTAAAATTGAAGGTTTCCCAAATGCTGCAGGCAAGACAAAAGCCACTACCGCGAAGGCATGCTACCAACACTTGCTCATCAAGTCCGATTCCAGGAGAACCGCTAAGGAGGGATACCACCGAAGCTTACCGGTGGGTTCGCTTAGTTCTTTTCCCCTTCAACTATTTCTTCACCCTATTGTTCGCCGAGGGTTACCTACCAACAACCATACAATAAGTTAAGCATCGGATCATGAGGTAGAAACGTATGCAACAAAGAATAATATGAAAACCCTTGCAACGTTATAATACCTGAGTCGTGACAGATGAAGCCAGCATCCATCCACTACGAAGGAGATGTACCCAGCTCGAAGACCACCCTATGTGATAACTCCCGAAGACTTACAACCCGATGGAGAAACCCAGACTTGCAAGGTACTACAACACCAAACCGACGCACTCATCCAACTTGTGGATGGCCACACCATTTAACTCCTAACCCGGCCTCCATTGATGGCTCTCACATACAGTTTGAGGATTGATACTGGTCTCAAGATTGAGCTCGGGGAAGGCTAGAAAAACAACAAACCCTAAGTGCCTCTCGGCCGGTTGGCCTCACCTCCCAAACCCTACCACCGAACAATGACAAAGAAAACGTTACAAGAATCCATACGTTACGATAGAGTTCAGCTCATCCCAATAGACAATGATCAACGACGGAGATCCGCTTTCTTTAAGCCACGTTGGAAGGTGGAAGGAGTAGCATTAAATTGCTCATCTACCTCCCAAGCCACGGAGTTGCCATTTCAGTTGACACCAGGGTAGGAGGCCCGTCATAACTCAGCCATTTCCAAACCTTATCACATGCCGAAACATCCACATAGACGTGCAACGTAACACTATCCTTAACACGGTGGCCAGGTAATTTAATTGCAAACCTAATCATTTAATACACCCTCGATTCGTACGCAGGCTTTTTCAGGGCCATCATTCCACCTGCCAATCCATACGAATCAACATTAGTAGCATCAACATATAAATATTATCAATGTATAACGATTATCGATAGCATATAACAAAAGTATTATTCCATATAATCAATTTCGAGCACACTCATAGCATGTGAATATCCACCAAGGTCGCGAGAAATCATAGGGCATGGATTGACTCTGCCCCATCATATAAAGTCGACTATAAAGTTCATCTTTGGATCATCATAAAGCTCCTAAAGCTTTGTTCACATTACAAGTTATTTAAACTCACCCTTAGGGTATGGTGCCACACTAGGACCCATCGCATACATTGCATGGTAGGGTATTAACGTTTAATGCATCACCATTTTAACTACCCAGGTAATAGAGTGTAGAACCAACTTATCATAAGTGTGACTTAAGACCATGTGCCTTTGTCCTAAATCTATCACCGTCGAATTTATAAAAGAATTACTTTAACAACCGCAAGGCATTCATGGAATGACCATACATAAAGTCGCCAACACTTAACAAAAACACTTATAACAAACACACCCTAAGATAGACGATATCTGCAGTCTCGAGATTGACAGGTTCATCTTACAGAATTGGAAGGAGACCATACCTGTAGCATCGAATTCATAAGCAGTTTTTTTGATATCATGGTTATTAAACCCTCTGAATTTTATCGCTATCTCTTACCTGCGAATCTGCGCACGGAGGACAAGTACAATGCTTTAGCTGAATAGCTAAGTAAGCCTCGGGGCACCTCGTGGGACCCCTTTCATCATCATCCAGAAAAGTTAAACTGTCAGCACTTGTCGAGAATAATTATGTTTTTCAAATGCATCAAAATTTTCAACCATTCTAGCATTTAAATAAGAACATAATCATTAATTGGCTTTCATGACGCCATCAGAAGACAAAAAGACACAACCATTAAATTGTTCCTACCAAGCGACACATTTATTAATTGCTGATTATTGAATATTATTTTTTCCGCATTTTACAATATTAGCTTTTTATGGCGATTTTTTTTTTTATAAATTTTATGAAAATATCGAGATGTTATAGTTTTCCACATAAATCCTGGATTTGATACATTGGACCCATTCAACGTTGCTTGATCTCCAATCCCAGGTGTGATGCAACTCTAAAAGGGTGGATTGTTCGACCTTACTATTCTTGTATTGATTGTGATTTGCAGGTTATTGTCTCCTCCAATTGCATTCGCTACCTTGCCTTTGCAACTACATCAAAGTGCACTCGCTCCTAGCAATGGAATACTCTTCTTCAAAGCCTATCCTCACTCCCTTCAACTATTTTTATTGGAAAGATGATATGGAGATCATATTACGTTCAAAAGGATTCTATAGAGTCACAGTTGGCCTCGAATTGGAGCCAAGCACATTGTCAGAAAGAACAAAACACTACAACAAGCTTGATGAAGATTATGGTCTTCTTTGCCTCTCTATTTCCAAATATCTTCACTTCCATCTCAGTGGATTGAAGACTCCAAAAGCAATATGGGAGCAACTTAAAACACTTTTTGGCAAGTAGGACAAGCTTGGGGATTTTCAATTAGAGAATGAATTGATTGCTCTTAGTCCTGAGAATTTCGAGACCATCAATGAGTTTTTCACAAAATTCAAGCTCTTGACATTGCAGTTGAAGAACAATGGAGTTATCAAAGAGGATAAGAAATTGATCCTCTCTATTCTCACCAAGCTTGGTAAAGACTATTCGGTATTTGTCTCTACTTTTAATTCCGGTCGGCTAACTACCCCGAATTGGAAGATGCCTACCTTGAATGCCTTCATTGAGTCCATCACAAAAGAGCATGATAAGTTGATTCAAATGGGGTCCATAAACTCCAAAGATTCAGCCCTATTTGTTCAAGGACCCAAGAATTCGAATGGTAAAGGAAAGCAAAAGAAACAGAAGCCCAAATTCGAACCTCACAAGCAAAGAGAGAAAGGCAAACAAACGGATGCACCATCCAGTTCGAAGTTCAAGCAAAAGGGTAAAGAGGGTAAGAAAAAATCTAAATGTACTTATTGCAACTGTGGCTTTCATCTCGAAATTTCATGCATGAAGAAGAATATAGATCAAATGGCCCTCCTTTTGCAAAAGAATAACATAACTCTTCCTGACGGTGCAAGGAAGAAGGATAGGAATGATGATCATGAAAGAGGACAAGCACTCATGGAAACTGTTTCGAAGCCCACTACTCTTTTGATAGATTCAGGTGCCTCGAATCATATGGCTGCAAATATTGATTATTTTTCTTCATTCGATCCAAACAGCTCCATCCCCATCCATTTGGGAGATGACTCAAAAATTTCTTCGAAGGGCAAAGGTACAATCCATGTAGATCATGGAAGCTTTCAGAATGTTCTCTATGTTCCTTCCTTGGCTTCAAATCTTCTTTCTGTGTATCAAATGACACACACTGGTGTACCGAAGCAAGTTACATTCAGCCCTAATATAGTTGAAATTTCTGATATCAAAAGTGGAATACTTATTGCAGTCGGAAAGGTGAACCACACTGCAAAATACTATGAGTTTTCACAATTTATTCCGCTTGCAAAGCCCACTGCTCTTTGCACACATGGTAATGAGGTTAGTATGATTTGGCATGAAATATTTGGACATCTTAATTATAAGTATTTTCTGCTGTTATCAAACAAATCCATGGTAGATGGTCTTCCACAACTCCGTTCCTTGAAGGGAATATGCACCGGTTGCATTATTGGGAAGCACCCCGAGCACAGGTTTGACCGCGGAAAAGCTAGCAGAGCTTCTACAGTTTTGGGGCTGATACATTCCGATTTCAGTGGTCCACTGCCCAATATGTCATTAAATGGTTCAAGGTATGTTTTGACATTTATTGATGATCTTTCTCGCTTTACATGGGTATTTTTTTTTCAAAAACAAGTCAAAAGTGCTTGCAAAATTCAAGGATTTTAAGGCTTCTGTTGAGACCGCCACTGAGAGAAAGATCAAAGCTCTTAGATCTGATAATGGTGGAGAATATATCAAGGCTGAGTTGCTACAAATTTGTACTGAAAGTGGAATTCAGATCCAACATACGGTTCCCTACACACCCCAGTAGAACGGTGTAGCGGAAAGGAAAAATCGGTCACTGAAAGAGATGGCTACTTGCATGATTGAGTCAAAAGGTTTGGCTGCAAATATTTGGGCTGAAGCAATTAATGTTGCTACATACATTCAGAACCGAGTTCCACATTCATCTGTGAAAGGTATGACTCCTTTCGAAGCATTATTTGGTCACAAACTGGATGTGTCAAATTTGAGATTTTTTGGCTCTACTGCATGGGCTAGAATTCCTTCCAAGAAGAGACGAGCTTTGGATCCACAAAGTATTGAGTGCATACTGATAGGATATGGGGAAGAATCAAAGGCATACAAACTCATGAATATCAGATCCAAAAAGATATTCATAGAGCGCAGTGTGCAATTTGAAGAACAACTTCAAGAATTGCAACTAGTCGAGGAAGAAACCGTCGTTTCACCGCCTTCTCCAGAAGAAGATTCGAGTAGCGATAATGAAAGTATTGGTTCTGATATTTCTGATATTGTAGCAGCACATGATGATCATGACATATCAGGTTTGGAATCCGACCATTATGATCCTCCTCAGTTACGAAAGTGGGCCCAAAATACTCTTCAATCTGCTAGTTCGAACATTGGAAATCCTGCTGATCCAAGACGAACAAGAGCAGACTTTCAAAGAGCAGGTATGGCTCTTTCTATTTCTGATCCATTACTTCCTAAGATTTTTTATTTGATGACTGGTTCATATCCCACAACATGTTATCATGCCCACCGAGATCCGAGATGGCAAAGTGCCATGGATGAAGAGTACAGTTCTCTTCAAAAGAACAATACATGGGAGCTAGTTTCTCTTCCACCTGGAAGAAAATTAGTCCAATGTAAATGGGTCTACCACACAAAAGTTGCTGCTGATGGCTCTATCAGTAAATACAAATCTAGGTTGGTTGGAAAAGGTTTCTCCCAAGTCCAAGGAGTGGACTAAATTGAGACCTTTGCACCGGTTGCAAAGATGGATTCCATCCGCCTAGTTTTGGCAATTTCCGCATCCAAGCACTGGGAAGTGCACCACATGGATGTGAAGAGTGCCTTTCTACATGGAGATCTTGCTGAAGAGGTATATATGAAGCAAAGTTTATACATCATATCCATCATTAGTTTGCATATTGAAGAAATCTTTGTATGGTTTAAAACAGGCCCCAAGAGCTTGGTATGCAAAGATGGACTCCTTCCTTCTTTCTCAGAATTTCAAAAGATGCAAATCTGATACAAATGTGTACCTATAGAAATTCAAAGGTAATTTGTTGGTTATTTTACTTTATGTTGATGATCTTCTCATTACTGGTAGCAATCTTACTTCAATAAACAAGCTAAAAACTACCTTAAATCTAGCTTTTGACATGAGCGATTTGGGCTTGCTGAGTCACTTTTTGGGCTTGGAGATAGCTCAAAATTTTGGTGGGATCACTATATCTCAGCAAAATTATGCTTCCGACCTGTTATTGAAGTTTAATATGGCTGAATGTAAGGAAGCCCCGTTCCCATTCCTCTCAGGAATCAGTCTTGAGGAGGTAAATTCTACACCGCTTGTAGATTGCACTATGTATCGACAGTTGATTGGTTCACTACTTTACTTGACACACTCAAGACCTGACATTTCATATGCCGTGACTACTGTGTCAAGGTATATGCAGCAGCCCCATGAGCTTCATTGGCGGGAAGCCAAGCGGATCTTGCAGTATGTGCAAGGTATGAAACATTTTGGCATCCACTATGCTACAGATTCTAAGCTTGATTTCATTGGTTTTATTGATTCAGATTGGGCAAGTGATAGCATTGATCGAAAGTACACTTCCGGATATGTTTTCATGATTTTTCATGGCCCTCTTTGCTGGTCCAGCAAAAAGCAGGCAGCCATTGCACTTTCTTCAGCAGAGGCATAGTATCGAGGGGCAGTCAATGCCTGCATTCAGGTAGTTTGGTTGCAGGGTATTCTTTCCGAGTTTGGTTTTGGTGGCACTACTTCGACTGTCCTATTTTGCGAAAATCAAAGTGCTATCAAGATCTCCATAGATCCAGTTCAGCGGCAGAGGACCAAACACATTGAGATTCATATGCACTACATTCGAGAGTTGGTGCATGATTGCACCATCATTCTGCAATATTTCCCTATTGATGAGTAAATTGCAGACATCTTCACCAAGAGCTTCATTGAGAAGAAGTTCTCTTACCTACGTTCAGTGTTGGGGGTGAGTTCCATCATGGTGGAGATAGATTGATCCATTATTATGTTTTAGCTTGAGGGGGGGCTTTCTTCCCACTGGGTTTTCCCTCTTTCCTCAATTAGCTTATTTTCAGCATTCTTTTTTGGATTATTGTATTGGGGTGACCTTTGGTCTTAGTAACCAGGGCCCTACATTATTTTTTGCACATCATAGTCTAGCTTGAGGGGGGGTGTTTGGATATCCACGTCATCATTTTCAGGACCTTGCATGCAATTAGGGTTTGCATGCAAATTCTAGGGTTTGCATGCATTTTGCATGCATCCCAGTCACCAGGTTGATGCCTCCAACACCTTATCCACTTCATTCTAGCACCTGGGAGCTCCTTCCATCATATTTTTATCCCTCCTAGTCATGAAGGTGCCCACTTCTCACCTATTGGCAGAGAAGGGTGCACTTCTTCACCTACCCACTCAGTTTACACTCAGTTAGCTCCGATTCTCCTTGATTTGAGGCTAGTTTCACTCCCGACTGACTGTTTCATTCCGTTGGACCTCCAGATTGACTAGATGACTTGTTCTAACTTTAGTTTAGCCTCCCATGCGCCCTCCACTGAGTCTCCTTCCCTATATCAGTGCTACACACTTCAGTTACACTTGTTACACTCAGTTAGACTCAGATTGACACCTGGATGACTAGTTTCTTGTGCATTGATGACCACCACTGATTGATGATGAGGACTCCTAGTTGGAGCAAAGCTACACCGTTCAGTAATTCGAATGACATCCTTAGTCAATTCGAATTGCTCAGTCATTGTTACTGTATTATATTCTAATTATTCACCCTCATTGGGATAATTGAGCACTGATGCATGTTTTGCACAGTTTTACACCATATTTTATATGTTCATCTATTGTGATTGATTTACTTGTTCATTAGATCTCCTGTGACTAATTTTACACTATGTTAATCACTGGTTGTCCCTTGTATTGCTAATGGAAATGATTAATTCAATTGTTTACCATTACCCTAGAATTACTACTCCGTTCGATGTGTTCAGAAATCACGAGCTATTATACATATAATTATTACCATCTATTCAAAGAAATAAAATGATATTGAAGTAAGGATCAAATGCTAATATTTAACAAATCAAACAAAGATAAACAAACTAATCATAAAAGGAAAATGGTGAAGACAAGACAAGTGAGTTGGCCTTTCCTCAAAAGTATTAGTCCATAGAATGATTTCTACTATCTCAGTAGTTGCTCACACACATAAAAAAGAAAGTGCTTCACTTTCTATTAACCAAACTACCAAAAGAGTACACTTGCAGGGATTACTATCTGATCCCATACAAGGTTTGGATCAATATTTTTTAGATAATATGAGATTCTCAATTATTAACTACATTGTAACTAAAAGGAAACTATATCGAAACTAAAACCCTATATCCAAGGGTCAATACCCTATAGCAGTTACATCATTAAATATGGGACTTCGGGGAGGATGCGATCCAAGGGTGATCATAGTGATCCCCTATTTACAAATGATCAAAACCACATATATGATAATAAATTGTGTTAAGCATTTCTACCAGAATATTGCACGCATATATATATATATATATATGTTTCTTTGAATGATTGACTCTCTGGTTTTAATGCTCAAACAAACTATGCCTAGACTTGATGAATGTGGTGCTACAAAAGCACAATCATATGATGGAATAACAGAGGATTTAACTTACAAAAGATGAGTTGGATCAATGCTAGTTTGGAATGCTAAATAAACTACTTGAATAGGCCTTGATATTCCTCAGATATCCTTCATAGTTGTAACCAACACAATACTACAGAAACCTCTTTGTGAATTTGAGCACGATGTATATAGAGTGATGGAAACAACTACATAAGTAACAACCATTAACTATTTCCTCTAAGTTAATCTTACAAAAATGAAAATGACTTTCTACCGATACAATATTACCTTAAAACTTTGAGAGCTTGAATATGGGAAAAATGATTTTATTTTGGACAAAAAGAGGTATGAGGTTGATAAAGAAATATGAGAAATAGGTGTATTGGATGAAAAAATGATGACATTGTTGGATCCCATCACTCCAATCATGTATGTCTTGAATACATAAGAATTGGCATACCTTATAAATCTCAATGGGCCTAGGCATGATTAAGGGTGTTAAAATTGAAAAATATGCATTAACATATAACAATAGATTACTAACATGTATATCAATAACCATAATCTTACTAGTCTAATCTCTTATCACACAAGCATCAAATAATCAATAGAATATTCAAGAAACGAAAGAGAAGATAGAGGACCAATTTTACATGGTAAAACCCCAAATGGGTAAACATCCATGGAAGGATGATCTTCTTACTCTTCAAGAAAATTTCACTCTTACAATCTTTGGCACCCCCACATATGATTTACATCACGGATTTTCACAACAATTTTCAAGCACCCAAAGGGTCTCCTTCACCTCTATTTTATATGTTAGAGGGACAGATGTTCATATCCCATAATACACAATGTGGTATATATATTTTTCCACCTCTCTCATATGAAGAATGGTAATAGTAGAATTTTACTCCATGATGCATGTGGGATAACTCCTTTTTCATAAGATAGAGAGTTATGAAGTATATTATTATTTCTTCTTCTAGGTAGGACTCATTGTGTTTACAAATTGTCTTAGCTAGGCTTGTACAACAATAAATGAGACCACTACAGATCATGACATCTCACTAGACATCATTACAAATTCCAACAATGGGGTTCCCCCTTCTTGAACTAGGTGCAAGTTAGTTAGTTAGTGACCCCTTTACAAAGATTTATTTTTCACTATTTTCGAAGATCATATGTCCTTGGATAATATTATGGACAGTATGGATGTCTTCTTACTTTCTCATAGTTCCAACATTCAAAGGAATAAAATATCATGTTATCAATAGAGACTTAAGCCAATGCCAAACTAGTTAGCCAATCAAGATTAGCTTCAATTCAACCAAGTTCCATATTCAAATTTCTTAAAATACATTTTTCCTTTTAGGCCTTTACCAAGGAGTTCTAGGATATTTTGTGTGGAACGTGGAGAGAAAAATTGATAAATCAATAATAAAACCACTGGCTCAAGTTGCCAAATTTTAGATATACACCAAGTTTCTAGACACTACCCATGTTTTCTACTCATCTTGTTGAATCTATTGGATTCGTTATATTATTTTTAGGTATAGAGAGTAAATCCCAATATGTTTGGTCATTATAGGTTTATTTGTTGGTATTATAGGTTGTTTCGGCCATGGTTTTATACCCACTATAATTTAATATTCATTAATGGATCAGGGTTGTAATATAATTATGGTTAATTAATGTTATAACATAGTTAATAATGTATTGTTAATTGTTATGTAAATCATATAATCAAATACAAAAGACTAGTTTGCTTGGTTAAGGGTTTCTAGGATAATCTTGTGTATATTGTGTGTAAATGTGCCATTATTTATTTTGTTTTATGATTTTTTTAGTATCTCTTCAATTCATTATGTTTATAAATATAATAATTTGGTATTAGAGTGAGGTTATTGGCTTCAAGGGTACACCTTTGTTACTAGGATTTAGCTCTTTCTTGAAGAGAGAGCATACCTTGGGTCGATAATAAACATAATCTTGAGTGGGATCTTTACATAGGTGACTCTTCTATAGGAAAATGGTGAGAAGTTCAAGAATAGAGAGAGATAAATGTAACAACCAAACCTTCAAGCTATGGAAGTTGAAGATGGAAGATCTTCGTGTGGATATGAACATCGGTCTTTGTGTCTAGAAACAAACCCATGAGTATGGAAAAAGAATATTGGGAAAAGTTGGATAGGTTCAAGGAGAAGAATATTATTCGGTTGTGCCTTTCAAATCTAGTGTTGTTAAATGTCACAAGAGAAGTTGGTTCTAAGGAGCTATGGGAGAAGTTAGGGGCTTTGTATTAGTTGAATTCCCTAGTAAACAAATTATTTATTTGGAATAAACCATACCTCCTTAGGATGAATCATTGCATCTCCAAGCTAGAGCACCTTAAAGCATTTAACATTGTGGTAACCCATATAGCCTGTATTGATATTAAGATACCTAAAGAAGATGAGTGTATTTCTATGTGATTTTATTTTCCATATTCATGGGATAATCTAGTTGTAGTTTTTTTTTGTAAGCTAGATTCTTATTCTATATCATACAAAATTTACAAATACAATCATCGTTGTGGCCATGGGGATTCAAACAAGAGAAATCATCCATGCCAGATAATAAAGAGTCTCTGCAAACTATCCATATCCACTTCCACAGATTTTGGTAGAGGCTTACTGCTAGAAACAATTGACTCAAAATGACCCCTATCAAACTTGAAAGACCTTGAAAATGGCCTCTATCAAACTCTACAGATCCTACAAGTGATATAGTTACAAGGAGGAGGAGTCGAATCTATCGATCAATTGCCAAAATGGCCAAAATTGCCACGATATTTCGTCCCTATTGCAACGATATTGGGTTCATTTTTTCATGGATACAACTTCGTGGATATAGGGACGAATATTCCCCGTCGTGGCAATATTAATGTTTCTCAGTGGCCACATGTCACCTTGGCAACAGTCCTCAAATTTTCGAAAAATTAATTCTTCCACGAATTTTTTTCGCAATAAAGACGATTAGATTCACTAATTTTCGTGGCAGGTTCAGCATCTGTGTGGAAACATTTCTATAGTTCCTCGACACTGCGTCTCTGTATCCACGAAATTTTGTCTATGTATCCACGAAACTTCATCCCTGTATCCATGAAAAATCGTGGCAGGTTCAGCATCTGCGTGGGAACATTTCTATACTTCCTTGACACTGCGTCTCTGTATCCATGAAAATTCATCCCTTTATCCACGAAAAATCGTGGCAGGTTCATCATGCACGTTGAAAAATTTCTATAGTTCCTCGACACTGCGTCTCTGTATCCATGAAATTTCGTCTCTGTATCCATGAAACTTCGTCCTTGTATCCATGAAAAATTGTGGCAACTTCATCATGTGCATCGAAAAATTTTGTTTGGTCCCACGGTTGTTCATCTCTGCATCCACGAAACTTCATGATAGGAATCCGTCGATATTGCAACGCTACCTGGAAGTGTTAAAAAAAAACAAAAAGCCTAAATGGAGTTTTGATATTATTCTGCACGTGGTTTCATTATGCAAAAAACATTGATATCAATATTGTTGAACATCATTTAAAAGTACACCAATCAACAACAAGTGTTAAAATTTTCATCCAAATCAGCCTACTAATTGTACATTGACCCTACTTTATCAGTTCTCCTCTTTTTTATTTCATTTATATTGCTTTTTCAGTGTTTTTATTTCTACAATTAATATTATTTTGTTTTTATTTCTACAATTAGATTATTTTCTTGTTGTTTACTTAACTGTGACCCTATAGCTATTAGCCTATTTATATTGTTTCAGTTGCAAAAATCTGGATTCCAATTTTAGATGAAGTGATTCTGCATATAAAGAATGCATGAAATACATTAAAGACTTATAGTAAAAACTTGATAACTCGAGTTGATAATAATTCTTCACCATATGCCCTTTATAGAGTTGTAGATTGTCAAAGGTAGGTAAAGAATCAAAGATAAGTAATTTGTGATTCAAGTGTTATTGATCTATAAATGAGGACTTATAACCTACTTGCTTCACCAATACAGATCCTCTGCGGAATTAAATTTCTGTTCCTTGTTCTCCAACTTATGCAGAGATATAAATCTTCAAAATGGCTACAAGGTCTCTATTCTCAGTTCAGTTCTGAGTGCAACTACTTCGCAACACTATTAAGGATTGGTGATATGGCCTGTTATGCGATGTAACCTGCACACAAGCAACCAGTTGACATGCCAATAAAATCCAAGGCTCTGCAAATACTCTATCACTGATAACTCTGTCTTTAGTGCAACTCCTTTGCACACTGATATCCCACTGAACTAGATCTCTCAAGGTGCTCAAGGCTAAGACATCGCATTGGTTTTGAGTGTGTTCAGTTTTGAATGTAGTGATCTGTTTCCATGCCAATGCAAATACAAGAAGAAGCAATTATAAGTGGTGCTTGAACCCAATACTCAAGCTTCTTATTAATCATCTAAAAAAAGAATTATGGTTTTATACTCTTGTTAGAAATTTAGAATGTCACTACTCCTTCAAGGCAATACTATCCAACCTAAAGTTGGGTGCTTGCAAGTTTAAATGCCAAATTGGGTCTACTCGTGATCTCTGTACTTTAAAGCTTACTCATTAAAAGAACAAGCTCCATTTCAAGCCTTGAGCACCTTTCATTAAAACATATATGGGCTGGCCGTTATTCAAACCATCTATATGAAATGGAAATAAATGAATACATGTATAAGATGGTATTTGATTGAACCATGTGAGAAATGGCTTCATGAAAAGGTGGCCATAATAGAAAAAGAACTCACACAATGTCGTGTGCTTTTATGCAAACACCATTCACCAAAATTCAAGTGAAGGCAATTTTTTAAAGTCTTATGATTTTGTTTTAAATGACATGGGAAATAACCATTTGTAAGAGACATGTACCAGGAATCACTATATGAGAAGGAGATCATTCATATGACCATCACCCAATGCCATGCAATTAAACCGTGGCATGCTATGCTCAAATCAAATTTAGAGACCAAAGCATGAGAGAGGAATAATCTAATAAATCAGATTTAGGTTTGGCAGCACAAATTTCCACTCCACTCACTCCAAACTATTATGCCAACTTTCCAAGATTGCTCACATGCACAACCTTGAGTTGTGTAACCTTAGGGAACACAAGACAACCCAAAGCTACGCTAGTATGGACCGTGGCCTATGTGTGGGCTCAACCAACTGCCAAAGACTACGTGCGACTGCTTAGGGTGCAACAAGCCTGTGCACCACCTCTCTCTCTCTCTCTCTATCCCAACAATGCACATGATCATGGGGGTGATGAGTCTATGTCTTCAACAGCATACGTATTAATAGATTTGGAAACTAGCTAGAATAATGCAACAACTTAATAATGGTTGCCATAGATTTCTAATCTTGAAATAAAATGAACCGTGGAGAATAGACTACTGTTGGTATTCTTTAATTTCCAATGGAGAGTGGAACTATGAAAGAAAACCTCATATTACAACTGGGAATGAATGTTCCCACCATTAAAATAACTAGACAACAATTAAATACCAAGCAACTCCAAAACTATCTTACAAAAATTGGCACATCATTTACACAACATAGAGAAATATTCAAACCATTCAAGAAATAATTGACACTATGTTTACCCTAGAAACCCAAATTGGAAAACCAACATTTGAATGGATGCTCAGTCTTATTTCAACTATCCTACATAGAATCTTTAATACTTCTCAATTTTGATTTTGGTTTTTATCCTTCTTGGGATGCTTTCACACTTCTCTTTCAATATGTCTATTTATTTTTAATGGAAATAGACTCAGCCCTTTGATCCACTATCTATTTTTGGACTACTTACAACTTTTGGTCCTAGTACATAGGAAGAAACCTGGGTTGTGTAGTTAGGTCATTAGGTTTTAGGGCTAATAATTGCTCCTTGGTGCTCATATTCTTCTTCTTATTTTCCATTATGATATTATAGTGATATATGGACATCAAATATTGAATATTCTCAAACAAAGGGAAGGAATAGTTCTCTTTATTGGTTTTGGAACCAAGTGTGTTGGGTAGTCCTCTTGAAAGGATATGGTGAGTAACTTTAAGAATTTGTAAAGGACATAATACTCTATAAGATTATAAGATAAATCATTAAAGCACACCAGCTTATATAAATTGACTAAAAAACAATTATTTATTCCTTCAAATCTTGCACATGTACAATCAACAGTCTTGCAAAAGACACAGTACTTTGTAAGATTATAGGAAAACACAAAATACATCCTATAAAAATTGAATTAGATCCCAATCATGCCAATGAAAATGATAAGTGAATAGGGATGGACTAAAATATTTAGAAACACACCTGCAAATATGTCAAAATTGTCCACCACTAGTGTAGGTAACTTCAACTAGATAAACACCACAAAATAATTTAACACTAGATCCTTAGGGCATGATCTAATCAAGTATGTCAATTTGGAAAATATGTTCATTAAGATATAACAACATATTTCAGGTCTAAAGCTTCATCTCAGGCATTCTAAATCACGCAACATTTCATCCTTGTTGTTCCAATAAATCAATCAAGATTTGAAACAACTATGAAATTTTCTCAAAATACATGAAAACAAGATCTAAAAACCATATGTTTAATAAGAGAATTAAGGAGAACAATGGTACAAATCGTTATTATCAGAATATGAAGAGAAACTACAGAATGTCAGCTTTGCCAAAGCTTGGTACATTAAGTCCTTCCACTTTATCCCAAGTAAGGACTTTTTCAAAGCTTTACAAACCCTATCTAGGGCATCCATAATTATTGCAAACCCTTGTTAAATTTTGAGCATTAATTCACAATACTCTAGGATCTTTACTGAGAGAATAACATATACAGTATATCAATGCATGACAATCACAATAAGCATCACAAGCATCGCAAGAATCAAAAGCATGAGAGACAAGAGACACACAGTTTCCGTGGGGAAAACCCTAAAGTGAAAAACCCCACAACTTCCTCAGAGTTAGAGAGAGCAATGGCTCAACCAAAGTACAACCAAAATACACTTGAGATAGTCTCCTAGAGTAGATGATCCTCCTCCCCACTAGTGCGCCACTTTCTGAGTGAGAGAAGTGTGTCTTTCTGAATGATCCAAATAGAGATCTCCCGATCTCTATTTATACTTAACCTGTTTGCCCAGTGACCTTATGGGGCCGACTGGTCTATCTAGATACATCCACAATATAATATATATTTTAGTGCCGACCCCACACATGGTGGTCTAATAACCCATCGGCAATTACACACACTTGCGACACTTGTCAATCCACATGACGACACTTCCTTATAGAGGAATAACACATCTCTTATAAGAGTGCAATAAATATATATGAAATACATTCCGAAGTTACATACACATCAACACTCCCTCTTAACTATGAAGGTATTTCTCGACACAGTTCTGCTAGACAAGTCTTCTTCTTGGGATCATCGTCATCGATGCATCATCATCATCATCATCATCACTGCTGTTGCTATATCAACCAATCTCTGACTCTACTCGTCATACGAAGTTCTATAGAGCCATTCCTTTTTCATACTGGATGTAGGCCCACCACCTGCAAGTCTTCATCATCTGTGCGAACGGTCTGATAGAGATGGCCTCTCACGACTAATTTTATGTGCGGATGCAATACCGGAAAGAGTATCCCAGGAACATTTATGTGCCTAAGCATGACCGGCAAGATCTCCCAGGACTGATTACATGCATCTCCTCCACAATACCTTTAAAGAGCATCCCAGGAACATTTATGTGCCGCGGCACGACCGGCAAGATCTCTAAAGAGCATCCCAGGACTTATTACGAGCATACAGCTCAACCTCTCAGATCTCCAGGACTGATTACATGTGGATAGAAAAAACCTTTAAAGAGCATCCTAGGAACATTTATGTGCCACAGCATGACCGGCAAGATCTCTAAAGAGCATCCCAGGACTAATTAGGAGCACACAGTTCAACCTCTCGGATCTCCAGGACTGATTACATGTCTTCATAGTAATACCTCATCCCAGGACTTATTACGAGCACACAGCTCAACCTATTGGATATCTGAGGACTGATTACATACTACATAGCAATAGCGGAAAGAGTACCCCAGGAACATTTATGTGCCGCAGCACGACCGGCAAGATCTCCCAGGACTGATTACATGTTATTTGCACAACCTGCCACATATCATCTCTGACCTCCAAGTATCAACCTGATACTCATGATCCAACAGATCATCATCACACAAGGCATCATCCTGATGCCCATGATCATATTGATCATCATCACTTGTACCATCCTGGTACATATCATCTGGAGCAACATCCTGAAGCTCATCATCATGATCAGCCTGATCATACAATGCATCCACCTGATGCACACCAAGTATCTACATGATACATATCATCATACATGATCCACCTGATCATACAGTGTATCCACCTGATACAAATAAAAATACATGATACATATCAACATACATGATCTACCTGATCATACAATGTATCCACTTGATACAGATACATGGTCCAAGCATCCAACATGATGCATATACAAATACATACAAATGATCCAACCGATCATATCCAGCATCCAACATGATGCATACATACATATAAATGATCCAACTGATCATATCCAACATCAACATGATGCGTACATACATACAAATATAAATGATCCAACTGATCATATCTAGCATCAACACGATGCGTACATACATACAAATATAAATGATCCAACTGATCATATCCAACATCCAATATGATGCATATACATAGCAGTAACTGGAGCGTTATCCTGATACTCATCATCCAGCGTTTACATCCACAACCATGTGAAGGATCTTCCTTCCAACATGCTTGGAATGGCTTCAGCAAATGTGTCCATCACTTCTTCCTTGAAGTGTCATCGATTTGAAGAACACCAAGCCTCTCCCTGAAGTACTCAAACTTAACCCTGGCTAGTGGCTTCATCAGCACATTTGCAATCTGCTCGTCCGTCGCAACATATAGGAGCTTCACGGCTCCTCTATGCACCAT
This sequence comes from Larix kaempferi, assembly GCA_027924585.1. Lineage (NCBI taxonomy): Eukaryota > Viridiplantae > Streptophyta > Pinopsida > Pinales > Pinaceae > Larix > Larix kaempferi. Next base: position 18,583,147 of record BSBM01000887.1, read on the forward strand.
ATCCTTGATATAGTGATATTTGATCTTTATGTGTTTTGACCTGTGATGAAACACTGGGTTCTCAGATAGCTTCACACAACTCTGGTTGTCACAAAAGATACCAGTAGTCTCTAGCGGGAGATCAAATAACTTTGATAGTAGCTTCCGAAGCCATACTGCCTCACAACTAGCTGAACAGGATGCAACATACTCTGCCTCAACTGTACTCAGTGATATGCAAGATTGCTTCCTGTTGAACCAAGAGATCACACCTGATCCCATACTGAAGCAACACCCAGATGTGCTCTTCCTATCTACAGCATTGCCATCCCAATCTGAATCAACATAACCCTGTAGGTTAAACTTTTGATTCGCTTCATACTTGAGCCCATAATCCACTGTACCCTTCAGGTACCTCAGGACATGCTTTACAGCAACCAGGTGAACACTCCTCGGATCCGTCATGAACTGGCTCAATGTGTTCACTACAAAGCAAATATCTGGTCTCGTGTCCGTCAGGTACATCAAGGACCCAATCATGATACATAGAGACATCAACCAGCTCAGATGGATCATCACATAGAAGCTTTAGATTCGATGCCATGGGTGTGGCCATGGCCTTGCAATCCATCATCCCAAATCTATTCAGGATATCTACTGTGTACTTCCCTTGACCAAGGAAGATCCCGCTTGAATTCTGCCACACCTCCATACCTAGAAAATAATGCATCATTCCCAAATCTTTCATATCGAACTCAGCAGCAAGCTTCCTCTTAGTATCTGCAATCAATCTGTCATCTCCTGTTACAAATAAGTCATCCACATAGAGGAGTAGAATCACATGATTCCCTTCCTCAACCTTGTAGTAGAGGTTGGAATCCGCTTTACTCTTGGTAAAGCCCAAGCAAGATAGGAAACTGTCCATCCTACCATACCAAGTTCTGGGAGCTTGCTTCAAGCCATACAAAGCTTTCTTCAATCTGCACACATATGACTCCCTGTTGTGTATTTCAAAACTGAGTGGCTGCTCCACGTATACTTCCTCTTCAACTACACCATTCAAGAAAGCAGTCTTGACATCCATCTGGTGTATTTTCCATTTCATTGTTGCATCCAGGGAAAGTACTGTTCTGATGGAAGTATACCTGGCTACAGGTGCAAAATTTTCTTCATAATCTATTCCCTCTTTCTAAGAGAAGCCACGAGCCATGAATCTTGCTTTGTATTTCTCTACACTGCCATTTGCAGCATGATTGATTTTGTAGATCCATTTGTAAGTCACAACAGACTTCTCTTTAGGTCTTGGGACAACATCCCAAACATCATTTTTCATTATTGATTGGTATTCCTCAACCATAACATCCTTCCATTCTTTCTTTTCCGCTGCTTCTTCATAACTGGAAGGTTCTTTGTTCATAATGTCACAGAGTAAAGCAACATAGCTGGTATGTGATCTGGTTCTCTTCTTTGCTCTGTGTTCTTCTTCTGGAATGCCAAATCTTTCTGTATCTTGAATGAGCTCTCTAGCCCATGCAGGTTTCCTCTTGTGAGAGTTATCCTCACAGGGTGGATCTATAGGTTCTTACGGATCTTCAAATTCACGAACAACTTCTAGAATTACTTCAGTCATGGTAGTGTCTTGAAATCTAGTTTCCTTAGGTTCTTCATAAACTTCTATAGGTGCCTTCCTTGATTTGATGAATGCTGAGTTTTCATCAAATGTTACATCCCTACTGACATCAATCTTCTTGAACCCTGGAAAGTATATTACGTAAACCTTCGATCTTTCACTGTAACCCACAAAGATACCCTTCTTTCCTGAAGGATCTAGTTTGGTCCTCTTTTCCTTTGGGACATGAGTGTATTCTGGACAACCAAATATTCTGAGATGGCTGACTTCAGGTTTCTTACCAGAAAAGACCTCTTCTGGTGTCTTGTTGTCCAATATCTTGTGGGGTGTTCTGTTCTGCACATATACAGCTGTTCTAGCTGCTTCTGCCCATAGATGCATAGGTAGATCCTGGTCATGCAGCATTGCCCTTACTGCTTCCATGATTGTTTTGTTCTTCATTTCGACAACTCCATTATGTTGAGGATTATAAGGAGCAGTCGACTCCCTCTTAATCCCTGAATAACTGCAAAGCTTATTGAAGTCACCTAAGGTGAATTCTCCACCATTGTCAGATCGAAATGTTTTGATCTTTTTTCAGTTTGATTCTCCATCAAGGTTTTGAATTCCTTGAACTTATCAAACACCTCATCTTTGTTTTTCAAGAAGTATACCCAAGTCTTCCTGGAGAAGTCATCAATAAATGAGACATAGTAAACATACCCACTTAGAGAACTGGATGACATAGGACCACATACATATGAGTGGATGATTTCCATGATATCTTTTGCCTTGCTTTCACTACTTGGGAAAGCCTTCTTAATATTCTTACCTTTTGCACATCCTTTGCAAACACCTTCATGTTTGGTCTTGATTTCAAGAAGACCCTCTACATCCTTGCTTGCAATTGGAAGTGCCCTATAGTGCATATGAGCAAGTCTTCTATGCCAAAGTTCACTTGGCTCCATGGATTCATGCACCATGGCATGTTTAGGTTGTCCTTTTAATTTATACAAACCTCCCTCTTGCTCTCCAATCACAACTGCATCATCTATGGTCTTTCCCTTTGGCCACATTAGGGCTTGGCCATCCACAAATGCAACCCTCATACCTTTTGCATACAATGCAGATATGGAGAGTAAGTTCTTCTTGAGCCCAGGTACATAAAGGACTTCTTTCATCTTGAAAGATTTTCCAGAATCTAGGTTGTAGGAGGCTTCAACACTTCCTTTGATGGGATATTGATAATCATCCCCAAGTTTCACTTTATGGGGTGATTCATGTTCAGACATATTTACAAAGGATTCTTTAAACCTAGTCATGTGTTTGGAAGCCCCACTGTCAATTAACCAATCATTACAACCATGGGAGATAGTACCTGTGAGAGCAGAGATTAGAACATAGTCTTCTTCACTTGATGAGTCATCATTACTATCATCACTTTCTGCCCTAGCCTTCTTCTTTGGAGGTTCATCATCTTCGGCAACATGAGCATGGCACCTTCTTTTGTTACCCTTCTTCTTCTTGTTGGAGTTGTTGTTGTGGTTGTCCCTTTTGTTCTTGGGACATTCTGAAGCAAAGTGACCCTTCTCATTACAAGTGAAACACCTTAGATCTTTCTTGTCTTTGTGAAAATGATGAGAATATTTCTTCTTGTGATGGGATGGCTCACTCTTGAACTTGCCCTTCTTAGTGTGAGATGTGAGAGCTTGATCTTCATTTCCCATCTTCTCTTCTCTTGCCACAATCCTTGCTTCTTCTTGAGAACATTCCTCCCATAATCTGCTGAAGGAGATTAACTTCTTTCTAGCACAGATCCCCTGGATAAAAGAGTCCCATGACCTAGGTAGGCCATTCAAAGTAGTCATAACAATTTCACCATTCTCCACCATTTCATCTATAGCTTCAAGTTGTTCCTTGATCTGAGAGACCTTGGAGAAATAGGATTGAATGGTTTCTCCATTTGACATCTTGACCCCTTTCAATTGATTCTGCAGGGTCATCTTCTGATTTATGTTCTTTCCTTCAAATAGCTTGGTCAAAGAGTCAAACATAGCCTTGGGTGTCTTTAGAAAAGACACATGGGGTATGAGATGGTCTTTTATAGAATCAGCAATGATTCTCTTTGCCTTGACCAAGTTCTTCTTATGCAATACCTTAGCCTCTTCATCCTCTAGGATAGGGATGTCTTCTTTTATATATGAGTCCAACTCATTCTCTTCCAGGATTAACCCAATCCTATACTTCCAAGCTCGGAAGTTATAAGCCCCTTCAAGCTTATCCCCAAGCTTGGTGGGGTGAGACATCTTAAAGAGTACTTCAAATGGAAATAGAAAATATTTAGGTCTTACCACTTGAAATGCTGAAAACTGGATCTGGTCCCGGATTACGGTTTGTCGAAAAAACCCTAAAAATTCAAAATGTGAATTTCAACTTTCTGAAAGGATAGAAAGATGCGCCTTGATGAGCTGATCCGCATGGTGTATTTACAATTTGAGATCAACAAAGTTTTACCCTTCATATTTTCCTTTTTGTCCTCCTGGGTTCACTAGGGAGATCCCTGAATTAGGGTTTGAGTTTCCTGGAGATCTACCCAGCCAAAAATCTCGATCCAAAGCTCTAAACTTCAATTTTTGCAAGGAGCTTCCAGCTATGTCTTTAGATTTTAGAAATTCCTATTTTTGTGGAAACCATAATTTTTAGGGCCAAATCTGAAAATGCTCAGAATTGAATTCTGATTGGATAGATATATTCTCCTTGATGAGTAGAGTCAATCTACTATACTTCTTTTCCAAAAACTATGGAGAGAAACCCAATAAACAAGAAACTCAAGTTTTCGTCACTACAAAATGTCTTCTTCTTAGGTTAGCTCTGATACCATGTTAAATTTTGAGCATTAATTCACAATACTCTAGGATCTTTACTGAGAGAATAACATATACAGTATATCAATGCATGAAAATCACAATAAGCATCACAAGCATCACAAGAATCAAAAGCACGAGAGACAAGAGACACAGAGTTTCCGTGGGGAAAACCCTAAGGTGAAAAACCCCACAACTTCCTCAAAGATTGAGAGAGCAATGGCTCAACCAAAGTACAACCAAAATACACTTGAGATAGTCTCCTAGAGTAGATGATCCTCCTCCTCACTAGTGCGCCACTTTCTGAGTGAGAGAAGTGTGTCTTTCCGAATGATCCAAATAGAGATCTCCTGATCTCTATTTATACTTAACCTGTTTTCCCAGTGACCTTATGGGGCCGACTTGTCTATCTAGATACATCCACAATATAATATATATTTTAGGGCTGACCCCACACATGGTGGTCTAATAACCCATCGGCAAGTACACACACTTGCGACACTTGTCAATCCACATGACGACACTTCCTTATAGAGGAATAACACATCTCTTATAAGGGTACAATAATTATATATGAAATACATAGATGAAATACATTCCGAAGTTACATATACATCAACAACCCTAACCGACAACAACAAGATGAGTAGGGCATCCCACCAAGATACACTAGCCTCTCCAAGGAGATCAAGAACAACTAGAATCATACCAACTATCCCTAACCCTAAGAAATTAAATCCTTAACCTTCATTTAAAACTACTGTGACTTAAATACAAATTTTGCTACACATACTGCTGGGAATTACTAACAGCAACACAGTAGAACATGCGCCGAAAATATGAATTCTAATATGCAACTCTGTTTATTCATGAAATGAAAAAACAATAAGCCACTACACTCTCATAGTAATAATAGTCACATGATTTCAGTGGTACACCCTCTACCTCCTTTATATACTTGGATAATGGTGACTGCATTGAATCTAGATGCATGCACAATGGTGCCTACTAGACTAAGTCAAACCCTACTTAACTAGTGTTTTTCTCTGCATTGATACAAGAGCCAATGAGGAGTGTGCCTCAACATGTGAATCAAGAATAATCCTCCAAGAAAAGCATTCCACATGTTAATGAAATATCTCTAGGAGAAATACATATTCTGGCCTAATAATAGCAGAGATAAAAGATTGATTGTGAGCTCACCAAGATATATTTCCTCTGAATCAATCAAACAAACCAAAATTGCTTTGCCAGAATCCAACAAGATGACCACGAAAGGTGTACTTTGATATATTCATTGGATAGTAGGATGCCATAGTGATGGCTAAGCTTTGATTTCAGTACTTCTAAGATGATGACCAGGAATGGCCTTAACCAATTGTATAACTCTGTGCATGTTACACCCTAAGGCTCGATAGATTATAACTATGTATTTGATCTCAGCTAGCTAGATCCTTTCCGATTTTTCGAACCATTGTCCTGCTTCTTACATTCTAGATGGATGCATTTTTACATCTTGTGGTTGGATAGAGCGTAACTATTTAGTTAGTACTTTGATCCAGTGGTTCGCCACCGATCCCCATGTGAATGGATAGCATAGCATTGTTTGGATGTTTCTTATCTGGCACTTGGTTTTAAGGATGGGTATAGGACGATTTCATGAATAGAGTTTTTTTATAAAATATTGTTGATAATTTTCTTATAAACCATGTTTGCATGTAACCCTAACGGTCTCTGCCTGTAGTTAGATTATATAGGTGAGTCTACATATGTATCGACATAGGGATCTCTGTAGACAGAGAGTATTATTTAATACCTCTATCCACTAATTGCCATATGGCCTTCAAATAGACCTTCAAATAGACCTCCATAGGGTACCTTGTTGCCTCTCAAGTATAGTCTCATCTTCCACCAAAATACCATTTACTCTTTATCATACTTCATACTTCATCATGCTACTAGCATCATCTAAAATTATAAAAACCTAAATCGACAGTCATGGTTAAGGTTTATAACTTTATTGTTATCAAGACAAAACACTGAATCAGACCAACACAATTCAAAATTGTCTGTTGTACACTATGAATTCAAAAAATACATCATATACAATCAATGCATTGGTAAAATTCACAAAGTAGTACAAAATTTATTACAACCATTGCAACTGGAAAATCAGGTACTGAGACACTATTCGCTGAAATGCACATTTCTTGAAGATGAGTTACTGCACCATATATTATAACAAATGACCAAAGATTGCTTGTTTAGCAGTCCTACACTATGGTGTCCAGTATAACAAGGGAAATGACATACATCGAGGATGATTTTGGGAAGAATCCATGGATTCAAGACATGACTGCAAAACCTAATCAATATAATAGAAAACACTTGCCAAAATAGTTGACAAAAATCCATATCAAAGCTATAAATTAAAGATATTTGTGATATTTCACTTACTTGAAGCTGCATCTACATCCTTCAGCATCATCTCTAACAACTTATGCACAGCTACACAATCCTTCAACTTCCATTCTCCTACTATTGCACCATATCTAAAACAAGTACCAAAAATGAATTTTATGTATTACCTCAAGATAGGAATAACTAAATCTTATCAGTAAATTTGCATCAACACCCATCAAGAAACCACATAGATAGGAAGAAAACCTTTGAAGAATATTGTTCACTGAATCCTCAACGAGATTGATTGCTTCTGCATTCTTCTCAGGTGCCAAAAAGTAAAGCATCTCTGCCGCAGCAGCTCCATGAAACAAAGAATTTGATACCTACTTGAATTAGAACAAGTACTAAACCACATTATTATAATTCAAAACTGCATAGCCGCATTTTAACACATTGGAATTTGAACAACATAAACATCAACACTAACCCTTGTCTTCTATAGAAATTTTCATTAACATATGCACCCAATGCAATCCGGTGAATGATTACTGTGGAACTAGACTGCTCCTTCCTCACTGAATGTTGAATACATTCTAGGGGTGATTTAGAATATGGTGAAATGAAGGTGACTAGGAAGGAGGGAACTGTCATTCTTTGTCTGATAATGAAAAAGTGGCTTGGAGCAGATGCAAATCTACTTTACAAGGGTTTGATCCCAATTGGAGACCAAAGTAGCTTGATTATGGGGGGGAATTCACTTGATCTAATATGCAACCAAGAGACAAGTGTATTCAAACTAGATTGTCATTGGACAGAATTTATGGTCACAAGAATGCTGTCACATTTGCAAGTACCCAAGGCAAAGCAATTGATGTCCAAATGTTGGTCCTAGGTTCTAACCATTTCCCAATAGTGTCAGCCTTTTCTATTGAACCAGCATAAGAGGACTCTCAATTGTATATTTATTCTTGAATATTCATTAATGGATACTGAATGGATGACCTAGGTATCATGCAATATGTTTTTATCATACCCACAACCAGCAACATGTGCCTTTCCACAAAATAGGCAACCATTTTTCAGTATTGCACTGATGGCATTCTTCAACAAATCTATCAAAGAGACTAGAAAATTTATTGACAAGAAGTTACCCATGAAGCAAACGTGCTTGCATCTTGTTCCTTGTGTCCAATTGAACCTGGCATCATTTTACGACATGTATTGTATCTGGCCAAATGTACCAAACACATTTTATGTTAAGTTACCTATATATATTAAATTAAGAGTTGATAATGCATAAACACATGAGATAGAAAATATGTTAAGTTACCTATATTCAAGAAAAAGAAAACATCAGAAACACTACCACAGCATGATATACAAAACACCAATATGCTCAAGGATATCACCTTATGTTATTTGGAGTGAGATAGATCCCACTCCTAGAATTGGATATGTGGCATAATCACTAAGTTTCACATGCATACTTACCTCCTGTAACCAAGCACTCCAAATGTACAACCAGTCAGTTCTTAACATAGGCTCTTTGGTATATTCATAACTGCCATATCAACAGATTATAATTGCTTACAATGACAAGCAAACTAAAACGATAAACTAATATTTAGTAGCATGTAATAAAATAAACATGTATATCATATAATAGAAATAGAGATATAGTTGAAGATACCAACCAGCTAGGTGTGAAACCATTATTGAAAATATACTTAGAAGTGTTACTTTCAAAAAAGACTGATTTTACCTCGGAGAGGCCAGTCTTATCTAGGAACCAACTGACCCTACAAGAGGGTGTGTACAAACCAGAGAGAGAGAGAAATGACTGGAGTTCATTAGGTCAATGACATTCAAGCATAGTACATAACTCAACATAAATTAAGTCACAAAAATTCTAAACTTCGACAAAGTCAAGTACTATATAAGACCAAAACTTCAACAAGGTGGTATAAAAAAAATGAAGGAGGGTAAATGACCGCATTAACCACAAGTCTTAGGGAAGGTACCACAAGTCCAATAATAAATCAATCAAGGTGGGGAAGGTACAACAAGTATTTAATAACTCAATCAGTAACAAGTAATAAAATAAACATATCGATCATATAACAATAAGTGAGTTATAGTTGAAGATCACCACGTCAACATTAAACCAAAAATAAGATATGGAGTGTGGGTACAAATGTAAACAATGGTCATAAAATAAGAAAAATATAAACAACGGTCATAACATAGGTGTCGGTAGTAGAATACCCATGACCCTTAGAACCAAGGGTATGCTCCAAATGTCACCAAACAACCATAGGACTCTATAAGAGCAAAAATTCAACAAGGTGGTTTTTAAAAAGTTACTCAAGTAATCAACAAGGTGGTTTTTAAAAAGTTACTCCAAATGTCGCCAAACAACCATAGGACTCTATAAGAGAAAAACTTCAACAAGGTGGTTTTTAAAAAGTTACGAGACCAATCATTGCTGAATCAAGGTGGGGAAGGTACAACTAGTCATATCTCTCTCAAATGTACAGACATTCCATATAACCTGAAAGTTCATCATCACAGTATAAGGAAGGGTGGTGGGATGCCAAATAAAAATATCCATCATTTCTATCTATGCAATCCTGATAGCATCACATAACAGTTAAGTACCTTGTACAATAAAAAAAAAAGCCACCTGTTTAACCTTTAAATTTAGGAATATGGTCTACAAAAGAAAATTTTCATCACAATTACCATCCAAATTTATGACTAGTGCCAAAGCAACAGTAAAAGATTTAATAACATAATTTTGATCTCTATCAACTTCAGCACTCCTCTTTGGTCCCATGTGCTGAAGTTGGTCCTCGAGATGTAAATTTAAGTACAAACCTCAAATAGGTTTACACAGTCCACATACTACAACAATTAAGCACACAGATCTCTATCAACTTTAGCACTCCTCTCTCCTCCCTGTGCTGAAATTGGTCCTTGAGATGTAATGGGAAGTAATCAAATTATAAAGAGTGATGATGATCGAAGTCATGATGAACATATCTAATATATCTAATATAAACAGAATCAATGTTTCAGAATTGTGATGACATTTAAATTTAAAACTCAAATTCTAAGAAAATAAAAGATATAAATGGGAAAATTCCTTAGAGCATCAAATTAAACATAATTACCTCGTAACTATACCAAATAAAAGTTATCTATGTAGCATACTAACATTGTTTCATACTAACAACATCGACATCCATCAAAATACAAATCATGAATTTATGTTGCATCTACTTTTTCGTTGTTTTATGTTTCTTTGCATGTAAAAAACTTGCGAGTGGGGTATCACAATCATCCAATGGCGCAATATTTACTGCGATATCTCCTATTATTGTTTGTGTTTCCATGCCCACATTTATGCCACTTCTTGTACGTCGCTGAGCAAGTCATGGAGGTAGTTCTGTAGGGGTGTGAATTGCAACAACAGAAATGAGCATATATATATATGACGCAGATCTATTATTGAAATAAATATTTCATTTTTTTATTTAAATTACAATATTTCTCTTTACCAGTCACTGTAGATGTGACAACTGGGGTGTTAATTGGAGGTATAGTTGCTTCCTCTTGCAGTTAATGCTCCTGAGTTGCATGGTCTTTCATTGAAAGAAGAAAATTTATAAGTATACATTAGGAAATATATATATCTAATCACAGTAGATATTTCTATTTCCAAAGCATACATACTAGAATGGACAATATGCTCCACACTATCATGGGACATGTGCACCCCAACATCAAATGGTACTTGCTGTGTACCGCTAGATTCACTGCTGCGGTTGCATTGTTGCTTAAAAACAAACATAAATTTTTAGTTATGGGTGATATAATCAGAAGTACTGAATAAACTATAATAGTATACTACCATTGGTGATATACCTGCATTTGTGTCATTGGGGAGATTGGAGTCTGCCCCAAGCTTTTCCGATATTCAACCACACTTTTAAAACCAAACTTGAAACCAAGCTTTAGGTCTTCCTCGGTGGCAGCAGCTTGGAACATATTTCCCTGCAATGCATGATAACACATTTCGAAATTTCCAGTATCAAAATCCGATATTTGTTCGGTATTGTTAAATAAATGTTCCCAACAATTAATCATTTAATACTTACGATTCTTGCTCTTAGTTTTCTATAGCCACCCTGGCCCAGTCTATGTTTCCCGTGCTTTTCCATTCTAGCCTTGGTTGCTTTGGAGGTGTCAGTTAGCCTATATATGAAAATTTTGAAAACCTTAGATATCAAAAATATCACTTAAAACAAAAAAGAAAAACATAATTGAGCTTATTTCAGTAAAAAGATGATATATGTTGTACCTTGCTTTACCAGGTCGTGGTTGTTTTCCTTATCTTTTAAGCAAGTTCTCCTTTGCATCATCTATGAGTGCCTTCCACTCTTTCTCCGGAACCATGGGAGGGCGCTCATGCTTGAGGTCAGCTTGCAATCTTTCCCTATATTGGGCCCTGGTATATTTCAAAATATCACTGGCTAACCTTGCAACAACCTTCTTGTTGAAAGTATTGCCGAACAAGTTGACCATGTGGTCCATCAATTCATCTCTCTTATTTCTATCTTGGCTATTCCATCGTGTGCGAATAGTGGGGCCAAACAACTCCAAGGCTTTGTCATTCAAATCCCTGTAGAATACATTGTTTCCTGCAAATTAAATATGTAATCCATTAATTTGAAATAATTTCAACGTATGACTATTTCAATTTCATGATTAAAATGAATAATTTAATTAATAAATACCAGCAATCTTTTGGATCTTGATAGGAACACAAGAGTCATCCACCAGAAAGGTGAGATCGAGTGATCCAGTGCTTTTAACTCGTGCTGCTCCAGGAAAACAATCATGGTTGTCTACAGTATGTTCATCTCTAGAGTCATGTGGAGTGATAGGCTCCATCTCATCATGCTGAGGCATAGCATCAGGCTCCGGCATGGCATCATGCTCTCTCTCATCAATGCTGTCATCAATGGATTCGAGGCCATCTGCAGGAGTGCCAAAAAGCCTCATTGGTACATTGCTTCTTTTTTGCTTCATTGGACCATCACTGCTACCTATACATGTCGGAGCAGGTTCTATAGTCACGGGTTTTAAAAAATCCTAAAAACAATAAAATTTACTTGATCAGATCACTTGGAAAAATAAAAAACATAATATCAGATATGAAATCACAACATAGCTTAAAAAATTTGTGAAGATGCCACTTACCCCATAAGAGTGTATTCGATCTTCCAGCTCTAGAATCCTTGCCCTGGCCTCCTGTGTCAAGGGCCTTTTGTGAGCCAAGGCAAGCATTTCTATGTTTGCCTTTTTCAAGGCTGTTCTAAAAGTGTGCAGTGGGTCAGTGGAATAGAAAATTTCTTCCTCAAACCCCTCATCACCCAGATTGTGTCCACGTGACTAAATTCATCAAACAATAAATTAAATTAAGCAATATAATTTTAACATCATTCAAATATTGATATTGTAATGAAGATTAAGTCACTATTATGCACTAACACTTAACTGGCGCGGTGTTATGTCCGGTGAGTGTCCACGATGAATCGTCACCGTGGAAGCAGCAGGTGGCTTTCCACGGTCTTGAATGAACTAGTAATCCATCATAATGTGATAAAAATGAACTAGTAGTCCATCATAAGCTCAGAAAAATGTGATTTTCAATAGTGGACATTGAATGTTAACATACTAAATTGAAAAATTTAGTTATTTTACTAAACAATTACCTGACGGGCCACAGAGTGTGACCTTCCACGCTCACCCTCGACCATGGAATCAGCAAGTGCCTTTCCAATGGCGCCAAACCGACACAATCAATCAATAAATAAACGTTTACCTCATACTAAATAATTGTAACATAAAGAAAAATGAGATATTGCATTAATATTAATTTTTACCTCAGAAGTGGAAGATACATGTTCTGCTCCATGGCCATGAGCAGAATCCTGCCATACTTTAATAAGCATGCTTTCATATGGAAATATTAACAATAAGCACTAAAAAAATGAATGCTAACAACGAAAATCGAAACATCTTGTTGTTGTAGTCATATTTATTTACTCTATTTAACATTTACCTGACGAGGCATAGTTTTTGACCTTCCACGGTCACCCTAGACCGTGGAAGAAGCATGTGCCTTTCCACGGTCACCCTGGACCATGGAAGAAGCATGTGCCTTTCCATTGTCGTCACCCTAAACAAACGTCAATAGTCAATAAATGCCTTCTCTCTTCTTTGAAAGTACACATTTACTTCTCTCTTTGAAGCATGTTGATCCTATCTTGTGAATGTTGAAATTTACATGGATGTATGTTCCCCTAGTTGTGTGAAATTTTATGAACTAAAGTTGTGATTAAAATCTCCGAAATTTCATTGTATCAAATGCTAGATTGAGTTCTGCTATTTATTAGACCATGTGAGATCTTTGAATTTGGAATATATCTTATTATAAGGGACGTGATATGGGTAGACCATGCCATTATCATTGGATATCAGTAAGATCATTGAAGATCTATCACAACTAGAGTTTAAGCTTCCGAAACCAAAACAAAACGCTATTTTTTGACCATTCACAATCATTATCAAAACAATGATATAGTTAATTGCATTCTACATAACAGCTTGAATTCCATACTTCTGTTTGAGGATGGCATGGTCCTTTTGCCTTCCTCCACCAAGCATTGGCTTTTGATTGCTCCATGAGTGTTTTCACAAAGCTAGGAGAGCACTTCATGGGGATGTGATAGGATTGTGGTCTCCTAGCCCTGTTATTATTTTTTGAGTTACATTTGGAGAGCTTAGATTGGATGTATGCTTGCCTTGAGATCAATGCTAGGGAGGTATACTCCTTAATGTGGTAGTTTGCACAAGTGGCATATTTGGCATCTTCTACAAGGACTCACTTGTTAAGGATGATGAGCAATTGGTGCATCTGGAGTAACCACCTTGAAGGAGGATGTTAGGCACTTGAAGGTTGGGTGCTTATCCCTAGGAACATGCAACCACCTTACACAGTTTGAGGAATGCTTGAGTTCAGGAGCATTTATTGGGGAGTGCACCATCTTGGAGGAATAATTGATATGTGTACACCTAACTTGGAAGACACAACAACTTGGGGTTGGACAAACCCTAGTGTGATAGGTGGGCACCTTGCTTTGAAGACCACACCATCTGAGGCTTTGTCTATTGACTTAGCCTAGGGTTGCTTCTTGACTTAGCCCATGTTCTATTGTTGGCCTCCCTCACCTTAGTCTATGACTCTATATAAAGAGAGGAGAGTGTTTTTGTAATAAATCACTCTTCAAGAGCATATCTTAGAGATTGATAGTTTATAGTTGGAGAATCTTGGAAAATCATGTATAACTCCTATAACAAGGATTAGTGTTAGCAGTAGGATTCCTTGGCTTGTGATATGCAAGTGTTGAGTACTGTAGCTTGTGGTTTGCAAGTGTGTGAATGTCCTTCATAGCTTGGTTGATGCAACTGCAAGTTGAAATATTGGGGTAACTCTTGTAACAAGGATTAGTGTTTGTGGAATGCTACCAGTAGGGTTCCTTGGCTTGTGATATGCGAGTGTTGAGTATTGTAGCTTGTGGTTTGCAAGTGCATGTTTGCTTCATAGCTTGCTTGATTGATGCAACTACAAGTTGAAGATCTTGGGATTTGACAGTTGGTATGATGATGGCTTGTTTGGAATATCCAATGGTTGGCTTGTAGAGCTTGGTGGTATCCTTGATTGGCCTTTGTATTGTTGGATAGGGTTTCTAGTGACTGTGGATTCCCTAGCTATGGTTTGGGTCCTAGGATGCACTGAAAATAGCTATCTTTGCCTTAACGGTGACAACCTCTGCCTTTGGTGTTGGCTTTCGATCTAGGCCTCAATCTAGGTGTTCAGTTTTTCACTTAGAGGAATTCCACATGCTTTAGAACATATTACTATGGAAATATATATGGGTCGTCTTTGCTTGGAATGAGCTGAAAGGACTACTTGTACCAGCTTGGGATGAGCTGGCGTATTGAACTTTATCTTCATATTCTGGTAATAAGGAGTTGTACCATTGCTGTCCTAAATTCTCTTATTGCAGATATGATTTACAGATCTGGTTTTCATGTGTTCTGAGCAAGTTTTCATTGTTGTTTTGATATGCTGAGTTATTGGGACAGAAAGGGTGAAGTGTTGAGTGATTTTTCATGCCTTAGATGAAACTTCAAATCTGAAATGTGTTGTTATATTTCCACTATTAATGAATGTAATTTTCAGATCTTCATACTTGATTGGATAATGCCCTAAGGGTTGTATTGATCTAGTGTTGAATTATTTTGTAGTATTATCTACCTGAACTTTCCTAGACTACTGGTGGAAACATTTGAGATATTTGCAGAGGTATTTCTAAATATTTAATTTCAGCCCTAAAGCTGAAAGTTCTCTGATAAATCCATGACCTCATTGAGGCCAGGTGAAATTTCTGATTAGGGTGCAGAATATTTGGTGACAATTGCCTTGTTCACAAAATTTCTACACCAAGGGCCTTCAAAGGTAGTTAGATGCTCTCGCCAGCTTTGTGATCTCAAGTAGATAGTGGTCAACCTTAGCAAAACTAAGATCATGATTTTCAACACCTCCAAATAAATCTCTAGCAGATCTTCACTTCTTCCAGGGGTCAAGGCAGAGGTTACCACAACCTACACATATTGGGGGTTCTAATTCACGAGCTCTAATTTCATCATGAGGGTTGCTTTACAAGCAACAGGTATGTTTCCTTAGCATTGCCAACGAACCAATGTTTACACTTGCATTTTACGGACATCCCTACAAAGATGTACATTTTTGACACCATCATGAAACACAGTTCTTTATGGAGTCAAGGCTTGGGGGTCATTTTGTCCTCATTGGATTGCTGGAAAGCATGTACTCTGACACTTGAAAGATACAATTCGTTATGGCTTGAGGTATGTAGGGGACGGTGAGGGGACCTTGCATGATTTTGTTGATTCTAATTGGGCAAGAAGAGATGTAGGTCTTAGGAAGATCACTTGAGGGTTTTGTTTAAGATTGGGTTCAGGTATGATATCCTGGTTCAGCTAAAAACAGGAAACAATTGCATTCAATTCAATGGAGGCAAGGTATATGTCAACCAACTTACTAATTGTTAAGCCATATGGCTTTGCAAGTTGATTGCAGAGTGTTGATCGATCAGATGTTGGAGGTGTCTGTGGTTTAATGTAACAATTAAAGTTTAGAATCTAGTGTTTCATGATTGTTCCAAGCTTGTAGATATCCAGTACCACTTCCTTAGAGACAAGGGGTTCAAAATGGATTAGTTGTTCCTGAGTATGTACCTTCGTATCCACAAGTTGTAGAAATTTTGACAAAGACCCTGGCTAAGGGGAAGTTTGAGATGCTAAGGGAGAGACTTGGCTTGGTGGAGAGCACTTTCCCCGTAAAGAGGGAGAGTTACAGCTTACATGTCTTGTTTATTCTATGTTCACCTTCAGCGGAGGCACCCCTATAGTAGATCCTTGTTCCTCTTGAGTATGTGCAAAAGTTAAAACAATGTGGATATGGGTGGTGCAGCAGCAGAAACAGAGGCACTTTATTGATGATGAGGAGGCATGGTTATGGAATGAGGCTGCATCCATACCTACATCATGCATGTACCATCCTTAGACCATTTCCAGTTTAGCTTTTTGTTGTTATTAGAATGTTCAGATTTAGCCTTTGCCTTAGTTAGAAGGTTATTACACTTATTTTAGCTTTTCCAGATTTAGGAAAAGGACCAGCCTTTGGGACTTTTTCAGAGTTTAAATAAGGCACATAGGCTCGAGGGTTTTCCAAAATTAAAACAGGGCACTCTATTCCAGGAAATTTGTTTGTACATGCAGGGCACACTTACCTAGGCCAAATTTAAGGTTCAGGGTTTTGCTTCTAAACTTGGGAGCTCTATTTTGTAAAATCCCTGCCTTCTTCATCTATAAAATATAGCAGAGTGGGTGAGTGTTGCTCATTAATTTCATAGTTTGCTAGTGATTAGCAAGTGTAGTATGTAATTTTCTGTTTGAGTTAATAAAACAGAGGAGTGACCGATTGCTACAATTCATAGTTTGTTGTTCAGATTTTCAGTTATCCATGTGTTTGTAGATATGGCATTCTTTATTGTAATGTTGTGATAAGCTAACTAGGGTTTGTAAGGGTCAAGTCTACGTACCACAAAATGAATTTAACAACCCCACCAATACCACAATCTACTTTGACTGAGAGCACACCGACTCCTACACCACCTACCTTCAACAACGGCTCCTCGCCTACTCCACTTCTCATCCCTAAAGACAATCCCAAACATTACTACTGCCTTCTCAACATCAACCGCAACATTCTATGTGGGTGTAAGTAAGGTCTTCAGCGAATCTCTGAACCCTAATAGGGTGAGACAATTTCCCTAAAATTTATGCCCAATTGCATGAAGAGAACATGGCAAGGTGTGAAGAGAATAAGGAAATATGCCCTAAAATTTATGGATGAATTATGCCCAAAATCTAATAAACATGAGTCATGTTGAATAATTAGTTTTACCCATCAGATGAAAAATGGAGATAGTAACATTGGAAACTCACCATGTTCTCGAGGATGCTTTTGGGCGCCCTCTCTAGCAATTCAGCCGGGACAAATTGTTCCAGGGATCTCCTCCACAATGGAAATGGCCGCAACAATGTTTGGGAAGGTGCAACGGGCTAGGGTTTGAGCAGGAGCAATGAGCCAGCCGCAAAAGTGTTCAAGCAGACCGCAACAGGGTTCGAGTAGGGGCAATAGGCCAAGGTTCTCACCAAACTGCAATAGTTTTCAGTGTTCGAGTAGGGGCAACGCGGGGCCGAGGTAATTTGTGTTTGTAATTTGTCAGGTTTGCCATTTGTTTTTAATTTTTATTTGTTTTTTTAATTTATTTTATTTTAACTTAATTTTATTTTTGTTTAATTTTGTTTGTTTTTAATTTTAATTTTATTTGTTAATAGGTTTAATTTTATTTTTTTGTTTGTTTGTTTGTTTTTGTTTTTAATTTTAATTTTTTTTACTATTGTTATGCCCCTCACCTATTTTATAAATGGAGGATAGAGTATTTTGTTTAATTCACTCATTCATTCGTTATCACATCGATATTGTCTCAGAGATTTGAGAGATTGAGTGAAATTGTATCTTTCGTATGGAGCTCAGCTTGATTGTATCTTACACTCTTGTCTAGTTTGTTAGGTTTGTATTTATTCAATCAAGTAATTAGGGTTAGGGATTTCCCTAAGAAGACAAGAACATCTAGGTTTTTGAGTAACTTCAATATATTCTAGACAAGCACTATAAAAACTTATAATGCACCCAAATGAGCAATCATTAAAAACTGTGTTGCACATAATATTTCAAAAAAAACACATGGCACTTAGGTTGAACCTTTTGTCATACAAATTTCTTTAATACCTTTAGTAAATTCTAGGAAAGAAACATACTAAGGTACTTAAGAACCCAAGAGGATCAACCCAATTAATAATTCACACTTCTCCTACTTTAGTTCATGCTTTTATTGATGTCTTATATTGGTACAAAACAAGACATTGATTCAAAAAACAACTCTTCACACAACACCTACTATGTCACACCAATCTACTCCTAGTGTGACTATTGTTCCCTTTCCTGAATATCCATTGTAATATCACCTTATATATGGATTCTATAGATGTTGATGAGAGAAACTTACTTAATGAACTTGTATCCTTGCCACATCATATAAATATTTTCTTAACATTTTTTAATGTCAAATACAAAACTCTCAATTAATCATTTTAAGTGGATGTTCCCTATGCAACTCAATAGGCCATCCAATAACAATTATAAAAGAAAAAGGGTTGAGGTTCCATTTTAATTTAATATGTAAAGCAAGTTGAGTAAAAGATCCAAATCCTAGGATCTATCAAGCGCCGAGAGGGATCAAATCTCCTGAGGTGCAAACATCTACTCGAATAGAGTCTAGTAACCCTCCCATACAGTCACTAAATGTGTCTAGTATAACCATGCAAAACTCCAGTCCGTACAACCACCCATTGAAAAAAATTCAACATTGGCCCCATTCGGTACATTAATTATTCTATAGGTTGATTGCTTTATTGTCGAATTGTTAGTGTGAGACATGATTGAGTCTAGAAACCCTCCCATACTGTCACTAGATGTGTCTAGTATAACCATGCAAAACTCCAGTCCGTACAACCACCCATTGAAAAAAATTCAACGTTGGCCCCATTTGGTACATTAATTATTCTATAGGTTGATTGCTTTATTGTCGAATTGTTAGTGTGAGACATGATTGAGTCTAGAAACCCTCCCATACCGTCACTACATGTGTCTAGTATAACCATGCAAAACTCCAGTCCATACAACCACCCATTGAAAAAAATTCAACGTTGGCCCCATTCGGTACATTAATTATTCTATAGGTTGATTGTTTTATTGTCAAATTGTTAGTTTGAGACATGATTGAGTCTAGAAACCCTCCCATACCATCAATACATGTGTCTTCCTCTTGGATCGTAACAAATAATCTGTGCTCAATGTGCCGCAAGAAAAGAAAATGTGAAAATCATGGTGAGAGTGTGTAGTTTATATAGCTCGACATTCGTCCCTGTTGCCACGAAAACTGAAACCTAGATTTTTCATCCCTATATCGACGAATGTTCGTGGAACTTTAAAAAACGTGGATATTGCCATGATTTTTCCGCCTTGACAAAAAAAAAGTTAAAAAAACATTTTTTTAACCCACGAATGTTGAAAATGTGGAAAATTTTCGTGGAACAATCCGCCCATATGTAGTAGTGGTGGTATATATATTTTTCCACCTCTCTCATATGAAGAATGGTAATAGTAGAATTTTACTCCATGATGCATGTGGGATAACTCCTTTTTCATAAGATAAAGAGTTATGAAGTATATTATTCTTTCTTCTTCTAGGTAGGACTCATTGTGTTTACAAACTGTCTTAGCTAGGCTTGTACAACAATAAATGAGACCACTACAGATCATGACATCTCACTAGACATCATTACAAATTCCAACAGAGGGGTTCCCCCTTCTTGAACTAGGTGCAAGTTAGTTAGTTAGTGACCCCTTTACAAAGATTTATTTTTCACTATTTTAGAAGATCATATGTCCTTGGATAATACTATGGATATTATGGATGTCTTCTTTCTTTATCATAGTTCCAACATTCAAAGGAATAAAACATAATGTTATCAATAGAGCCTTAATCCAATGCCAAACTAGTTATCCAATCAAGATTAGCTTCAATTCAACCAAGTTCCATATTCAAATTTCTTAAAATACATTTTTCCTTTTAGTCCTTTCCCAAGGAGTTCTAGGATATTTTGTGTGGAACGTGGAGAGAAAAATTGATAAATCAATAATAAAACCACTGGCTCAAGTTGCCAAATTTTAGATATACACCAAGTTTCTAGACACTACCCATGTTTTCTACTCATCTTGTTGAATCTATTGGATTCGTTACATTACTTTTAGGTATAGAGAGTAAATCCCAATATGTTTGGTCATTATAGGTTTATTTGTTGGTATTATAGGTTGTTTTGGCCATGGTTTTATACCCACTGTAATTTAATCTTCATTAATGGATCAGGGTTGTAATATAATTATGGTCAATAGATTATGGTTAATTAATGTTATAACATAGTTAATAATGTATTGTGAATCGTTATATAAATCATATAATCAAATACAAAAGACTGGTTTTCTTGGTTAAGGGTTTCTAGGATAATCTTGTGTATATTGTGTGTAAATGTGCCATTATTTATTTTGTTTTATGATTTTTTTAGTATCTCTTCGATTCATTATGTTTATAAATATAATAATTTGGTATTAGAGTGAGGTTATTGGCTTCAAGGGTACACCTTTGTTACTAGGATTTAGCTCTTTCTTGAAGAGAGAGCATACCTTGGGTCGATAATAAACATAATCTTGAGTGGGATCTTTAAATAAGTGACTCTTATGTAGGAAAATGGTGAGAAGTTCAAGAATAGAGAGAGATAAATGTAACAGCCAAACCTTCAAGCTATGGAAGTTGAAGATGGAATATCTTCGTATGGATATGAACATCGGTCTTTGTGTCTACAAACAAACCCATGAGTATGGAAAAAGAATATTGGGAAAATTTGGATAGGTTCAAGGAGAAGAATATTATTCGGTTGTGCCTTTCAAATCTAGTGTTGTTAAATGTCACAAGAGAATTTGGTTCTAAGGAGCTATGGGAGAAGTTAGGGGCTTTGTATCAGTTGAATTCCCTAGTAAACAAATTATTTATTTGGAACAAACCATACCTCCTTAGGATGAATCATTGCATCTCCAAGCTAGAGCACCTTAAAGCATTTAACATTGTGGTAACCCATATAGCCTGTATTGATATTAAGATACCTAAAGAAGATAAGTGTATTTCTATGTGATTTTATTTTCCATATGCATGGGATAATCTAGTTGTAGTTTTTTTTTTGTAAGCTAGATTCTTATATTATATCATACAAAATTTACAAATACAATCATCGTTTTGGCCATGGGGATTCAAAAAAGAGAAATCATCCATGCCAGATAATAAAGAGTCTCTGCAAACTATCCATATCCACTTCCATAGAGTTTGGTAGAGGCTTACTGCTAGAAAAAATTGACTCAAAATGACCCCTATCAAACTTGAAAGACCTTGAAAATGCCCTCTATCAAACTCTACAGATCCTTCAAGTGATATAGTTATAAGAAGGAGGAGTCGAATCTGCCGATCAATTGCCAATAAGATTTGATATTACATAAACATAATAAAATAGACTATGATAAAATACAAATAAAAGGAGGGAAAATTTGATCTGCATGACCTATCGAGGATGCTTAGACACTCGTCATTGTTGGGTCGCCACCTACGTACTAGAATCCATACGTCGTCGATGCAAGGGTGGCTTCAAGGGTTATTTCCCCCTCTTTCACATTGCTCGTAGGGATATTTATCTTGGATTCCATTTTCATTATCGAAGTCGTCGTCTCATCCCTCACGTCCATCTTGAGACTTGAAGCACTACCACCAGGGACCATTGTTTACACTATTAGAGGCATCACATGAGCCACTGGAATAGAGGTAGAATTGTTTGTCAGCTCACCCAATTCAAATTGGATGAGGGGAATATGCATCACGTCAACCACATCTTCACACTAGTCGATTACACCTTGGATCCTTCAAGCCAAATCCTGAGTCTTTTCTTGTAATTCTTCCCCATGGATATGAACATCATTCCTAATGTCATAAAGGACATATGTCATGGAGGATATGCGTTCATCCAATACACTTACTTGAGAGACCATTGAATGACCATGATGTCATCCCCCCAACCAATTGAATCTTTCATATGCTCCCTCACCATGGATTTGAACAATTGAAAGATTCTCAATCAAATCCCTTCACTCTTGGCACAAGGAGAAACTATGAAAATGAATAATAGCTCCTAGGGTGGACAATTAAACCCCCAAAAAAGATAAATTAATCTCCCAAGCCTCGATATTATCGTGTCCCTATGATTCATTATATCCCCATTAATGCCGAGGGGATGGTGCATCCATACTTGGCTCATTCGATTGCATAGGTGGGATGATAAATGACTCCATTTGTACCTCGGACATCCCCTCATCCCCCCTATCAATCACTTCACCATTACATCGGAATTTATTCCCTACAGTCACCCTATCTGGGGCTACAAGATCCTCCAGTGCTTGATTATGGAAAGAGAGAGAGAGAGGAATGTGCCTTTCTAGCATCCATTGCTACTTGAGGCTCTCGTTATGTTGTTCCACTCTTGCATTTGCAATAATTTATGTGACTTTATTGGTATATTGCTTGACATGGGAAGGCATGATTACTAGAGGTGACTAAGGAAAATATGCAACTAAAACAAGAAGGTGCTCTAGGTGCCAACTTGAAGAGAGCTTCAAGGGAGGGGTGTCACTCTATAGCTTATTAGCATGTCTATGATTAGCTTGGAGTCTCCTTCCATAATTATTTGTAAGAAGACACTATGGATGGATATTGGGATCCCATGGAAAGATCCCAAATCTCAGCCACATTTTTGGACTCGATCCTTAGCCTTCATGCACAGGTAAACATGATTTCCCCCTAAGACTTTTGAAAAACACCCCCGTAGCCAGCTTCACCTAGATTCCCTTTTGAGGGTCCATCAAAGTTCAACTTAGTGAAACATAGGTCTGGGGATATCCATGAGGAAGAGATGGTGTTGAGATATTTCTCGGTCGCCGAGTAGTCAAGAGTCTAGGAGGGTTGGAAAACTAGTGATTCAAAATCACCTTTTCCTTCGGATCACAGTTAAAGTCTATCGTAGTCCATAGGAGAGGTATATATTTTTGGAAATTCCCTTACAGTTTCTTGTCCATACATACTACTAATAGAGCTTCAGGTCCTTGAAAATTTATCGATCCCACTCCTTCCAAATCTCCCACATTAGGAAACCATGCAATAGCTACCAAATTTTGTTTAGAACTAGATTTTTGTAACCTTGGATACACCAATCTAGAAGAGTGTTTTTTGATATGCCCCTTTGTCTATTGGATTTTCTCATAATTGTGGCTACCTGATCCCATAGCTACGAGATAAAAGAGAATGAATAGAGGAGATGGTCAATGCTTTCCTCATCCTATTCACAAAGAAGCCTCTACATTGAAGATTGTCCCAAGAAAGGGTTCTTCCATTTTCCACGAGCCAAAGGAAGGTACAAATTTTTGGCCAGTAACTTGTGTGCCATATGCTATCCCATATTCTGTCCTTATTGAGTTGTTGCACTCCTATTTTCAATGAGTAATCTTCCTTGACCATGAAGTTACCAGAGGGTAAGTATCCCCACCGAATAATATTGGGCTCCTACTTGACTCTTATATGTCTCCAGTGGACCTGAACCTATTCTATCCAAGGATGAAGATCCAAGTGATTCGGAAGGATGTGTTTGGATATTCCTATACTCCATCCTAGTCCCACCAGTATTTTGATCATTTACATTTTCATTCAAGCATGCACCTTTAGGGTTTGCATGCATTTTGCATGCATCCCAGTCATCAGTCCAACACCTAGCTCTCAGTTAGCCAGCCCCCAGGAGCTTCTCACTATTCAGTTTTATCCCTCCAGTTGCTTAATGTGCCCTTCTTCCTTGATTTTAGGGAGAAACTCACCCTTCTTCACCTACTAGTCCAGTTGTCACTTAGTTACAGTCAGTTACAGTCAGTTACAGTCAGTTACACTTAGTTACAGTTAGTTACACTCAGTTACGCTCAGTTACACCTACTAGAGTTAGTTTGACTGATGGTTGACAGTTACTTGAGCATTGATGACTCCACTGATGATGATGAAGACTTCTAGTTGTGCTCCGATGATCATGAGGACACCTAGTTGTGCTCCGATGACACTCTATTGATCTTATGATCACTCTAAGAGGCTAATTCGAATTGCCACCTTAGGCATTCGAATCCTCTCTACC
This sequence comes from Larix kaempferi, assembly GCA_027924585.1. Taxonomy (NCBI): domain Eukaryota; kingdom Viridiplantae; phylum Streptophyta; class Pinopsida; order Pinales; family Pinaceae; genus Larix; species Larix kaempferi. Next base: position 18,607,612 of record BSBM01000887.1, read on the forward strand.
ATTGTACTATTTATTTGTCCATATTGTGATTAATTAACTAGTGTGTGTGAGGTATTATTTCTTCTATCCGAGTTCTACTGTACCATATTATTCTATTGCTCATTATACTGTATTGATCACTCTTCTCCTATTTTCCTGCTTAATCATAATTACTCTTGTGAGGTATACATCATCTCTTAGATCTGTTGTGAGGATTTTCACATGGTATCAGAGCATGTTGAGAGTATTGTTTATCTCCATTCTTGAGATTTTTTTGCAGGTTATTACCAAGATTTCGAGTGCAGCAGTTGCAACAGTTTCTACATTTTTGCAGCAGTAGTAGTTGCAGTTATTCTATATTTTTTTGCAGGTCTTCTACAACTTCAATGTCTTTAGAATAAATCTATCCTCCTCCATTCAACTATGATCCTCTTTCTCCATTCAACTATGATGAAAGGAAACCAAAGATGATAGCACATTTGAAGATAAATGGTCTCTTTGATTATTGTTTTGAGAGAGAGTTTGAATCCTCTGAAGAAAATATTGACTGGTTAAATAATGGTGACAGAGCCATGGGAAACATGATGCTTGCTATGTCTCGGTGCTTGGTACATCAATTCATTGATGATGTTGAATCTCCAAAAGAGTTATGGGCCTACCTGGATGAAAGATTTGGCAGACACAATGAAGGGATTGGTCCAAATCCATTCGAAAGCAAGCAAAGTGTTCCATTCGCTCCCCTTGATGGTCTCTCAGATCATGAACCAGTATCATCTCATATTGAAGTTGTTGACAAAGAACTTGCAGATTCTCCACTCATGCTCAAACTTTCTTCTCTTTCTGTGCCAGCTCACACTCTAGATATTGCAGAAGGTCCTAAATCCTCTCTTGCAACAGAGTCTGTTGGTTTGCATCATGATCACATGATTATTTCAGAGGTCAAAACAACTACTAAAGGTAATGCATTCGCTCCTCTCCAGCAATCTCCTCTTTTATACTACTATATGATCATAAATTCATGCTTTTAGAAGGTTATTGAATATTATGGCCATTGCCATTTCCTTGATATAAATTCTCATGCAATTACTGGTTTTGATCTCACCTCTCATGGTTCAAAGGAGATCTCAAGAAACCATGATTCAAGTCTTGGATCTAATTTGGATTCTAAGCAATTACTGCTTGGGATAATTTCTCATGCATATGATAGTTTTGATCTCACCCCTGCTGGTTCAAAGGAGATCTCAAGAAAATATTTTTTAAGTCTTAAATCTGATTTTGATTTCAAGCAAACATGTAATAGTTATTTTTGGCATAATCTCACCCATGGTGGTTTGAAGGAGAAGACAAAAGACTATATGCACTTTCACAGATTTGATCCTACCTCAGTTGATTCGAACCACAGGTTCAAGGATCATTCTCATACTATTGGATTTGTTCTCATCACATTCGATCTGAAGAGCAAGTACAAGCACATGCTTTTTGAGCATGATCCACTTCTTCCCAAGAAGAAGATACCTCCAAACATATGACCAAGCATCACACATGCTTGAGTTTGGAGCATTTATTTTTATGTGTGCCTTGCAGTCTATTTTTTGAGGAGGGGGTATGTTTCCCATGAAATTTTCCCACTTCCATGGTTTATTGATTGTTATTATTCATTGTATTGGGTGACCTTTGGTCTTAGTTACCAGGGCCTAGGATGGATTAAGGGGGGGTGTTAGGATATTCCTATACTGCATCCTAGTCCCACCAGTATTTTGATCATTTACATTTTCAGTCATGCATGCACCTTTAGGGTTTGCATGCATTTTGCATGCATCCTATTCATCAGTCCAGCACCTATCCCTCAGTTAGCCAGCCCCCAGGAGCTTCTCACTATTCAGTTTTAGCCCTACAGTTGCTTAATGCGCCCTTCTTCCTTGATTTTAGGGAGCTACTCGCCCTTATTCACCTACCAGTCCAGTTGTCACTTAGTTACACTCAGTTACACTCAGTTACACTTAGTTACACTGAGTTACACTCAGTTACACTCAGTTACACTCAATTACACCTACCAGAGTTAGTTTGACTGATGGTTGACAGTTACTTGAGCATTGATGACTCCATTGATGATGATGAAGACTTCCAGTTGTGCTCCGATGATCATGAGGACACCTAGTTGTGCTCCTATGACACTCTATTGATCTTATGATCACTCTGAGAGGCTAATTTGAATTGCTACCTTGGGCATTCGAATCCTCTCTACCATTGTGCTATTTATTTGTCCGTATTGTGATTAATTAACTAGTGTGTGTGAAGTATTATTGCTTCTATCCGAGTTCTACTGTACCATATTATTATATTGCTCATTATACTGTATTGATCACTCTTCTTCTATTTTCCTGCTTAATCATAATTACTCTTGTGAGGTATACATCATCTCTTAGATCTGCTATGAGGATTTTCACAGGATGAGCTCCTCAATTGAGGTTTTCCATTCTCTCTAGTCCCCCTCCCTTGTGGCAAGTCTCCAATAGGAGGAAAATGAATGATTGATGGGATTGTTCAAGTTCTAAGGATGTTGGTGTTAGTGGAATGACCACATCCCATCCAACCCGCACCTCCCCAAGGAATAGGTTGATCCCTTGAAGTCGAATCACCAACCTTAGCTAACAATCAACTAGTTTCTTCCCAATTGTAGCTCTCCCCTTCAAAGTGGGATTTCTGCAAGGTTCTGATAGTCAAGATTGACCTTCCACAACTGTCTTGCGGAAACACCTTCCTTCCGCAATTGCAATGTCTTCCGCAATGATCCTTCCGCAACGCGATTCCCGCAACCTCCTTTCCGCACGCTCCTTTCCATATCTTGCGGATTGCGGGCGCATCTTCCGTGCTTTCTTGAAAGAAATTTTCGCAAAACTCTTCCGCAATATGGTTTTCATAACCCTTCGTTGTTAACACTCGCGCTTCTTTCTTTTGCGGAACGCGATATTAACCGTTGATCTTTCGCAGAGGGAATCTCATTCGTTAATCTTTGATCAATGTAGAGTACTTCAACTCGGCTTGCAGAAATTCTAATTCCCGCACACATTCATTTGATCGATCCTTTCCCCACCATCGATCTCCCCTTCGGATTCAATCTAATCCGTCAAACCTCTGTTAATTGGATTGCAGTAACTCTACGAATTTCTTCGTTGATTGATCAGAGAATCGATTAATCTAGCTCGATTCTTCATTCAGATCTAATGGAAACTAGATACAAACAATAAATCTACTTAAGCTACTTAATGGTGTTCAGTCTGCGAACGATTTTGGTTTCTTAACTGCACATGAAATCACATAGATACGAAACAGAGACTCATTCACACATAAATCAGGCCAACAATTGCACACAACTCTACCTGACAGAATCTCAGATCATTCTTCATTCAAGATGTACAGTAACCCAATTGAATAAACAAAACTTCTAATTGCACTAACTGATAGCTAGAAAATTTACATCCCAACCAAAATGACCAACCCCCTTCTCATTCCACTCTACCCTTTTTATCCCTTCGGCTCCCCAAAAACAAAATGGCCAAACCGCCAAACAAACTAACAACCTCACTCTCCCCATCACTGGAGGGGTCACTATCATCCTACAATAGATTAGCTAAATGGATTGATCTTCACACAGGGAGTATCAAATTGCCACTACATTCTATCTCTTAAAAAACTGACAACACACTATTCGGTTACACACTTGCAAATATTTCAAATTACTTAACAAAATGAAGTCCCTTCATGACAGCTCATCCTCCTAATAGCCACAACATGTGAACATGCAATCACATTGCTGACTCGTCATTGATGCTCCTGCATCAGACTCCCAAGGTTAAAATTTCTAAACCCTTGTTCAGTAAATCAGCTACTGAGAAACCCTTTGTCTCCAATTCTTTAGCACTCATCCATGTAGAATCTTCTACGGTATGTCCTTCCCATTTGATTGAAAGTATTCCAAGTATTCTCTCTGTCTGGTACTTTTTCCACTCTAGTATCCAAGATTGACTTAGCTTTTGATGGATGGGCCATAGGCATCTGCTTTAGCCACTGAAGATCTTCCACTTCTGGCACTTGTCCTGTATCATCTATCACATAAGTATACAGGTCCGCAACATTAAAAATAGGTGCTATACCAATCCCTGTTGGAATTTACAGTTCATAGGCATTAGATGAATACTTTCTGAGTATTTTGGAGGGTCCAATCTTTTTCATTTTTAACTTGTTATACTCTCCCTTTGGTAATCTCTCTTTCCTCAAATGTACTAAAACCAAATCTCCTACCTCATAGTTCTTCTTTCTTCTCTTGGAATCTGCTCTAGTTTTGTAATTACTGTTACTCTGCTACAACCTTGCTTTAACTTGCTTTTGTAGTTCACTTATCATTGCTGCAAACTCTTTTCCATTTGCACTTCTCTTCTCCATCTGCCCCAAATCACAAAGTTCACAGACTCCTCTTGGATGCATTCCATACAGAATTTGGAATGGACTCATTTCTGTACTCCGGTTTGGTGAGTCATTATATGCAAACTCTGCTTGAGCTAGCACTTTGTCCCATTGCTTTGGATTCTCTCCAATCATACTTCTCAATATGTTACCCAGACTCTTATTTACCACCTCAGTTTGGCCACCAGACTGTGGATGATAGGTTGAACTGAAGTTCAACTTGGTTCCTAACTTCTTCCACAAGGTCCTCCATAAATGACCTGTGAACTTTACATCTCTATCAGATACAATGCTCTTAGGTAAACCATGTAGCTTCACAACTTCACTGAAAAACAAGTTAGCAATGTGTGTGGAATCACTAGTCTTATAACATGGAATGAAATGTGCCATCTTAGTAAATCTATCCACCACTACAAAAATAGAATCATTCCCTTTCTGAGTTTTTGGCAAACCCAAAATGAAATCCATACTCACAGAATCCCAAGGCCTGGTTGGAATAGGCAATGGTGTGTATAAAACTGTGTTTTGGATTCTTCCCTTGGCATGATGACATACCCTACACTTGCTCACAAAATTTTCAAATTCAAACCTCATCTTTGGCCAAAAATAGAAATGGCTCAACTGTACAAAGATTTTACCACTTCCAAAGTGAGCTGCCATCCCTCCATTATGTTTCTCCTATATCAAATTATCTTTCATGGAACATTTGGGAATAGAAATTTTATTGTTTTTAAAGAGTAAGCCGTCTTGCAACATATACTCCATCCATGGCTCGCTGTCCACTTCCATAGGATTCCTGCAAACTATGTATGCATCCTGAAAATCAATGTCAGTCTCATACAAACCTCTTAAGTGCTCAAATCCCAAGACGTGGATATGACTTTCTTGCACCATCAATTGTCTTCTACTTAAGGCATCAACTACTCGATTTGATTGCCCACTAATGTGCTTTATCACAAAGGTAAAGTTTTGCATGAACTCAACCCACTTAACATGCTTCTGATTCAATTTAGGTTGTTGCATGATGTATTGCAATGCATGGTTATCAGAAAACAAAACAAACTCTCTAGGCATCAGATAATGTCTCCAATGCTTTAGTGATTGGACAATAGCATAGAATTCCTTGTCATAAGATGAATACTTCTGTTTTGACTCATTCAATTTATTGCTGAAATATGCTATAGGTCTATCTTCCTGACTGAGTACAGCTCCAATTGCTACTCCACTGGTGTTGACACCAGGTCTGAGGAAACCTAAAATTTTTGCTAAAAGATCCTAAGAGAAAAAAAAATCATCACAAAAAGGGTTGAATTGAAAGTTTTTATACAAAAGTATAGAAGAAAAACCCATATTTATAAAGTCCGCCAGCAAATATATGTAAGAGTTAAGCCCCAGTCAAGTTTCGTCGGCGGAGATACTATAGATCAAGATCAACGGTCAATATCAACCCCGCGTCGCCAATGTAATCGTCAACAAATGGTGGAGGGTGGTAGCGGACATAATACCACCAGGGCACGTGTCCGATGTTCATTCATCCGCGTATAGGTAGAGTGGTATCGGAAACCACTATAGCACCGCGCGGAACCACCCATTATGGAAATGTGGAAAGATATCTTACGTGGCAAGATGGGACCCAACACGTAGCGCACAAGGAAAGTTTGGTAGGGCCATGGCACGTGGCACTATACTTTGAAATGATCGGAGGGCTGAATACATACCTAGATAAAATCAACGGCCAGCGTTTCATCCGCGGCCAGGAACATGCACACGGGAAATAAGTAAAAGCGGTCGCGGAGAATAAACCACCATAACAAGTGTCAACAGGTGGTGTATCCGCGTGGGGAGCAAACCGGGAAAGGAAACAGCCTTTTCGATCGCGGATACCACCGGGGTAATAAAAGGAGACGAGATCTGACGGCCCAAAACAAAGCCTCGAAGATCAACGGTTGGATATGACCCACATTCATAAAGGTGCAAGGATGTTAATTTAAAAGGGCTTATATAAAAAGAAAGGGCTCCACATAAAGGCATTTTGCATGTGTCGTTATCCTGGAGAGCTCCGAAGACTGGTGGAAGCTGGCGATTGCGACAGAAGGTGAAAAGCGAGCACTTACAGGTAGGGTCTGGTGACCTGTCACACTTTTTAAACGGAATTTTGTTTAAAAGAAGTGTTTAAATGGAGACTGTGCAAGATATAGACGTTTTTAGGTCAAAAGATGCCCTAGAAGACAGAGATGAAGATGTTTACGATACCCTAATTAGGTTTCCGGTCTCTGACGTAAAAATTAGGTTGTCTGAGTTGTTAAAAGAGGGTATAGACCCCCATAGGGTTCACCAGTCGTCTCTGATAGCTTTTGGCACAGACCAATTTCCTGTTTTCCCAGAATTCGTCTCCTGGTGTGCCGAAAATTATTCCCGGGAAGAAAGAGTCGTTTTAAACAACCAGAAAACCAGAGCCATTTGCAAAATCGAGCCAGCCGAATTGATTAAAGCCCTGGAAGTAGATTTTCCCCAAACCCTGGACCCTGAGGTTTTTTCTGAGGTTTCAATTATTGAAAAATTTCATCATGCTTCTCAGAGTGATAGGGAAATGTTTTTGTCGACGTGTCTCAGACCAGAGACTAGCATTTCGGAACTCCCTTACCCTTTAGATATCAATCTTTTTAATGAAAATACTCAGTTAGTCTTGACACTGTTGGCCGTAGTTTTAGGGTTAGATACGGATTTGTATATAACTGAGTTTCAATTGAGTTTATTGTACAGAATAAGTATAGTCCAGTCGGGAATTGACGAAAGTCAAATTCCCCGACTAAATTTTGAAACATTCATAGCAGAAAGGATGCATGACCAGATGGCCAATTTTTCCACGCACAAACATTTCAGGTTTCAAGATTTTTTAATGAGAATGATTATGGTATCCAGTCAGGAAGAATTACAGTTCCCAGAGATTGTTTTCACAACTCCACTGGAAAATAATATGTTCAATTTTATCAACTACATGCTCTCAGCAATCTTTAAGATGATTTTCGGAAAAAACCTGCCTAGAGTACTGCCGGAAATGCAGGTATCAATGCAATTGAATACAGAGTATGCTACAGGAGACTGGTTTTTATCGAAAGATAGTACAGTAGTCAGATTGTATGGATTCAAGCATAAACCCTATGTGTTACCAGCATTCCTCACTTTGAGGATTTTTGCCTTGGAATTCTTAAGACAGAAATTGATTGTAGAAGATAACAATTTTTTAGTTCACAGACAAGCAACGGACATTAAATACCCTTTCACATTAGGTCCGTTCACAATAAAGAATAAGAACGCTGCTGTATATATAGAGAAGTTGTTAAAAGACATGAATTTTGAAACAGATGCAGCTATGGAATATGACCCCTTAAATATCATATCCAAACGAAGAATTGAGCATCGTATCAAGGCTCTGAATCATCAAATTGTCGAAGGGATGGCAGACAAAGCCAACTGGCTCGAATACAAAGAAGAAATTATTCCAGACACGTCCGACAAAGAAATGTCATTGGAAGAAGCAGCGGCAGAAACAGAAAGCGAAATAAGTACTGCATTAGTGGGGTCCAAAAGACCTATACAGGACATTATGGTCATTGATGATGAAGAGACAGAAAAAGGAAAAAGATTGAAAACCGATGAGTCACAAGAATTGACAACAATTTCAGAAGAAGCAAAAGCGACAGAAGATGAAATACCAGAGGTTACAGTGAAAGAATACAACATTGAAGAAACCCCTGTAGAGGGTGATGTAAATAGACCCAGGAATATCATGGATGTACTTGATGAACACAGTAAAAATAAACAGGAATCCGCGAAGCAAACAAGTCTATTGTTTTCGAAGGTCAGGAATATATCTAATAATGAAGTGAGCTTATTTACCAGCAGGAACATCAAAGAAAATTCTTTGAAATTTTCAGTTGTGACAAAAAACAAGATCTCAGAGATGAAGATAGACTTGTCAAAAGTAAATTCCCCTCATAAAATTTTGTTACATAGGCAAGCTGGAGAGGTCATATACTCTGACTATTTAGGGGCCACATTGAGAGCTGACAAACTGAAGAATTCAGTAGACAAATTAAATAATCAGTTGAGACAGGAAAAGGCGGAGAATAAGTCTCGACAACAGCAAATTAAGAAATTGCAAATAGATTTGACTAATAAAGATGGAGACGCAGCCACTAAACTGCTCAAGGAGAAGGAAGATGTGATCTTAACATTGAGACGAAAATTAAAAATCCCAGACACTGTACTCATTCAAGGTGCAGAATTGACAATATTAGAAAAAGAGAAAGAAGAACTATCTAACGAAGTCAATGATGTCACAGCTAAAATGTTAAAGCTTTCTGACGAAAAGGATTGTTGGGAAAAAGAAAGGTTCATTTTAGAAGAACAGTTGGCAACAGCAAGAAAACAATTGGCAGAGAACATTCAGCAGCAAGTACAGATAGGCCCAGAAGAGGATAAGACCGGTGTAGATGGAATTTTACAGGCAATGTCACAAATAAGTTTAAAAGATAATGAAATCAAATTGTTAAAGGCAGAAATACAGAAATTGAAAGAAGAAAATGAAGTAAAAGAGAAAGAAATAAAAACTTTGCAGGCAAATAATCAGGAATTGAGCAATAATAATAAAGGACTAGCAGCTCATGCAACAGGGCAAGCTGCTATGCAGGGGTGTAAACATATGGTGTGGGACCAGATCATTAAAGAGGTTGAAAAACTTAGGCCATATCTGGATTATATAAGAGTTAAAGAAAAGGTAGCCAAAGATGCCTTCGAAAGTTGCCGGGCAGTCAGGGAGAGCCTAAATAGAAAGCCGAAAGAAATAGCCCAGAGAGCAATAACATTTTTAAACAGTTTATCTGAGACAGACCTGACAGCCATGAGTATAACAAACAGAATTTCTGTCATCACTTGGGCCAGAAGGATCTTGGGCAAATACTCACATATCGAAAACATCGAGGCCAAAGCAGGAGAAATAAGGAAAGAAGTAATCCAGTTCAAAAAGCAATTTGAAAAGTTAGTAAATAAGGGATTCCCAGCTTTCTGGAACGAAAATAGTGAATTAATCCCTCCAAATGAATATAAAAGATTACTGTTTGATATCAGGATGGATCACCGAAATTTCCAGCAGCTAGATCACATGCTCACAGGAAAAAATTTAATGGAGAAAATCTCAGGGGAATTTGAAATTTTAAATATGCTAATTTCAACTTGTGCAAACCTTCTTCCCATTTCTTATGCAGGTCATATCGAGATGCGAGTCTTGGTGAAGGAAATGACCAGTTATGACTTACCCACGGTTGACCAGTGGAATTATGTGGAGAAGTACGGAAAGACCAGATATTCTGTTCATACCTAGATGCATTTGAAACTCTTGCCATGTGGCAAAAGGATGATATCCAAAAAGTTTTGCCAAGTGGCAAAAAAGACATTTTTATTTTTAAATTTGTAATATTATTTGAAAGACGGTTATGGGTTGCTCGAAGACAGTTATCTTTTAGTTAAACATTTTTAATTATTAGTTAGAAGAAGCAGTTATGTAGAGCTTCTTCTAAAAATTTTGTATAAAAACAATGGAGGTCATTGTTGAAAGGGTTGGAAATTTTTTGAGAAACAGGTATGTTTTGAAGTCTATTTTTGAGAAATAAAAGCAGTACAGTGATGGTACCTATCTTTTGATATCAGAGATTCATGAGTTAATCAGTCTTACAGTCTGTTATTCTCCTTATCTTTATATGTGTATGTTTGCTTTCTTCGTTATATCTCCCATAGTGTTTTTCTTCCATATTTAAATGAGCACTTGAAATAACTTGAGATTCATACTAGTTATGCCTCATTTTATTTGCATTTAAATATCCATTATATTCTCCAAAGTTGACAATAGATTCATCCTGGATAGATGCCTATTGTTGATGGAATGTCTTTACTTCTTTCTACGCCACATGAAAAATTGAATTGACTGTAATATGGTTACTACCTTGCCTCTGTGTAAATCTGTATGGTGAAAATCTCTTACTGGTTTATTATACATTTTGAAAGCTTCGACTCCATGCCCAATGTTTCTTGTTTACCTTTTCGACCAGAAAATATTTTTTGAGAAATTCTAAAAGAACCTTTGTATATTTTAGCCTTCACATATATATCAAGAGAGAGCCCTCTCTGGTGGAGAAAATGGCTAGTTTTTCTGCCTAAAGCTTGGTTTGAAATAGGTTACCTTAGGTCTTATTTTCTTACAACCGGAATAAAATCTAAGTGTTAACATTTTGGCGCCGTTGCCGGGGATCGAAAGTGAAATTTTCCCTGGGAGAAACGACAAAGAAAGCTCAAATTTCTTGGGCAAGGAAGTTTGAAACAAGTTGGTTGTAGATATTGCCCTGGCGACTTCACTTGTGACAGTTTTCAGAAGTTTTGAGAGTAATTTGAGGAAGACATTGTGGCTACAAGAAGGAATCCCGGTTCGCAGTTCTTTTCAGGCGTGGACAATCCAGAAAAGCTCCTCAAGACGGAGAAAGGAAAAGGCAAGACGAAAGAAGGTATTTCTCAGTTTTCAAATATATTCCCTTCTTTACCAGAACATCTGTTTGAGGAAGAAAATATTGGTTCAAGTGAAAAGATTTTGCTTAGAACTAAGTCAGATTCTGATTTGAAAGAAACAAAAGTTGATCCACAAAGTTTGTGGGACTATTCTTTAAAATCTGTTTGGGAAAATTTACAAAGATCTGAGAGGAAAGAACCAAAAATATCCAAAGCCCAAAGAATACCTGTACAGGGTAATAGACAACAGGCGGCGGTTGTTGCACCTTATAATCCCATGGCTGCCAGATTTGCTCCTTTGGTTTTGCCAGCAGTTTTACATGATTTGCCTCAAAATTATGCACATAGAATCTTTACTTTTGATAATGAAGGTAATTATACAGCACAGCAACATGTTGATAATTTCAGTGATTTCATTGATTTAGAAGAAGTGGATTATGATGATGCTAAAATGAGGTTGTTTGCTCAAAGCTTGAGAGGTGAAGTGAAAAAATGGTTTAGAGCTTTAGCCGCTGGATCTATTGCAAATTATGATGCCTTTACAACCCTTTTTATCGAAAGGTGGGAAGATCAAAAAAATCCTTCGCAGGTATTGACTCAGTATAACAATCTAAAAAAGGGAGGTTTTGAGTCAGTTCAAGAGTTCTCTGCCAGATTTATGAAAGTCTACAATTCAATTCCTACAGATATAAAACCACCAGTAGGAGCAGCCAAGTTACATTATGCAGATGCTTTTGAAGGTGATTTTTCATGCACATTAAAAGAAAGAAGATCTACTACTTTGGCAATAATGATGAAAGATGCAGTAGAAGTTGAGGCTAACATGATGGCTTCTGGAAAAATGAGACATAGGGATATGGATAGAAAGAAAATTAGAGAAGATAATCAAAATGAAGCTTCTTCTTCTTCTTCCTCTACGGATATAAAATTCGAAACAATGATGAAAACTATGGAAAAGTTGCTAGAAAGATTAGTAGTGGATAACAAAGCTCCAAATAAAGAACAAGCAGAACCTCAGATCAGAAACCCGAATTTTAGGAGGCCTTTTGTTCCAGCTGTAAGGCCGAGAGAACAACGAAACCCAAGAAATGCAGAAGAAGATCAAATCCGACCTCCTTTTCCTGAAAATTATATTGTTGGGGAAGCTGAAGCCGAGATACCTGAAGGAGATATTCACCACTGCGGCAGTTCTGATCCAGAAGTGTATTTGACTAAACAGGAGCATGATATGTTCATGGTAGAGGGAGGATGTTGTAGTTTGGAGATAGGAAGTGATCAATACCAGATTGGTTATCAAAATGCCATAAACGATCTTCAAAGAAAGATAAATCTGAGGAACCGAGATGTTGTAATTGACAAAGGGAAAGAACCAATAGGCAAGTCAAAAAGAAATGCTGATAAAACTTCTACTAGTCAGTCTGAACCACAAACTAAAAGAAAAGAAAATGAAGATGTGCCCCAGGTAATTCCAGATAGCAAGAAAGATCCAATGAGAGAAAATGATAAAAATTTGGTTCCTTTCAACATACAGAATGAAATGTCAAAAGTCAAGATTTCAGTACCCTTTAATGAAATTCTGAAGAACAAGGAATACAAGGAACAAATTTTCAAGATGATGCAGGTAGAAAATCGGGTGGAAATAGACACTTTGGAATTAGATGATGATAATCCTAATATCTGTTTAGGATCAAGAATGGAAGACAATAGTTTGGAAGAAGTTTCTCCCTTCTATGTGAATTTGGATATTCATGACAAAGTGGTGCATAACTGCATGTTGGATTCTGGAGCTTCTCATAATTTGATGCCCAAACTTGTAGTAGAGTCTTTGGGATTGGAAATTACAAGACCATATGATGACTTATTTTCTTTCGATTCAAGGAAAGTTAAATGTTTAGGGTTGATAAAAGATTTGACAGTCAATCTCAGTAAAATACCAGCCAAAGGTATTCTTATGGATGTGGTGGTTGCTGATATTCCTGCAAAGTTTGGTATGTTATTGTCTAGGTCATGGGCTTCAAAGTTAAAAGGAACTCTACAAATGGATATGTCTTTCGCTACTATTCCGGTGTTGGGAGTACACAGAAGATTGTATACTGAAAAAAGAGCTGCTTATTTGGTAAGTGATCTAAAAGAGCCAGAGAAACATGCCATATATGCATTAGACACCGATTTGGGTTCTTGAATTTTATACAATGATGTTGAATCTAAAGAAAAGATTGATTTAATTGAACCTAAAGAAAATGAGAATGAAAGATTGTTAAGAGAAAAGATCAGAAGAGAAGGTACCTGGACGATGCACTTTGATGGAGCTAGAAGCAGAGAAGGAGCCGGAGCAGGAGTATGGATAATTACACCTGACAGAGAATTTCTAATGTTTTCTTACCAATTGAATTTTGAATGTACCAACAATGTTGCAGAATATGAGGCTTTAATTCTGGGATTGAATGTGTTGAGGGATTTGAAAGCAAAAAAGATTGAGGTGTTTGGGGATTCTGAATTGGTTATAAATCAGGTAAAAGCTATTTATCAGACCAAACACCCTAAAATGAGGTCCTATAGGAATGAAGTGTGGGATTTACTGGAAATTTTTTTCGATGAACATGATGTTATTTCAATTCCTCGAGTTAGCAACACTGTAGCAGATTCTTTGGCCACTGCAGGAGCTGCATTCAAAACTCCCATCTTTTCTAAAAAGGAATATAATATTGAAGTCATACATAGGCCATCTATTCCAGACAATGTCAAACATTGGCAAGTCTTTGAAGATGACCAACAGATCAAGCGCTTTTTGGAAATGACGGATGAGTTCAACTACAGGTCTATTGATGCAGAAGGTGATGAGATGGGCCCTGATGAAGTGGATTCTCCGGAGGAAACAGAAAAATTCAGGCAAAAGATCGGAGGTAAGGATATTATTCAACTGAAGAATAATGTTATCCCTAGAGGTTTAATTCCTTTAGAAAAGCTATTTGATAAAAATGATGTGGTAAAGAATCCAAAGATTGAACCAAAACCTGAAGATGTAAAAGATTACAATTTAGGTTCTGAAAAAGATCCCAAATTGGTAAAACTTTCAAAGAAATTACCAAGAAAAGAAGAAGATAAAAGTGTGGAAGTAATGAAAAGGTTTTCAGATATTTTTGCTTGGAGCTATGAGGATTTGAAGGAGTATGATATTTCTGTTATACAACACACAATTCCAATTAAACCAGATGAAAAGCCTTTTAAGCAGAAATTAAGAAGAATAAATCCCAAGCTACTGCCAGTGATAGAAAAAGAGGTGAGGAAACTATTTGATGCTAAGATAATTGTGTCTTTGAGGTTTTCCAAGTGGTTAGCAAATTTAGTACCTGTAAGAAAAAAGAATGGAGAAATAAGGCTGTGTGTGGATTTTAGAAACTTGAACAGAGCTTCTTTGAAAGATAATTATCCACTCCCTAAAATGGACCAGGTTTTACAGCAAGTTGTGGGAGCCGAAAGAATTTCCATGTTAGATGGTTTTTCAGGTTATAATCAAATCAAGGTTCATCCAGAAGATCAAGAAAAAACTGCTTTTACTACTCCTTGGGGAACGTTTATGTACGCCAAAATGCCATTTGGTCTAATGAATGCAGGCGCAACATTTCAGAGAGCTATGGATATTGCATTTGCAGATGAAAGGGACAAAATTGTGGTGGTATACATGGATGATATTACTGTTTATTCAAAGAACGCTGCTGATCACTGGAAGCATCTGGAGAGAGTCTTCATAAAATGTAGAAGATTTGGGATTTCATTAAATCCAAAGAAATCACATTTTTGCATGGAAGAGGGAAGGTTATTGGGACACATCATATCCAAAGAAGGCATTAAGATCGATCCGGAGAGAGTATCTGCAATACAAAAGGTAGGAATCCCTAGAAGTAAGAAAGAGATTCAGTCGTTCATAGGAAGGGTAAATTGGTTGAGGAGGTTCATTCCTAGTTTCGCTGAAATTTTGAGAAATATAACTGAAATGTTGAGAAAAGATAGAGAAATTAAATGGAATGAAGAAGCAAGAAAATCCTTTGACAACATTAAGAAAGCATTGACTGAAGCACCAGTATTAATTAGTCCAGATTATACAAAGGATTTCATTATGTTTACTTATGCATCAGAACACACAGTGGCTGGGGTATTGTTGCAGAAGAATCAAGAAGGTATAGAACAGCCTATTGCATTTTTTAGTAAGATTCTGAGAGATGCAGAATTAAAATACAACATCATGGAAAAACAAGCTTATGCTTTGGTGAAAGCAATGAAAGATTTCAGGATATATATTTTGCATTCTCATACAATAGCACATGTTCCATCAGCAGCCGTAAAAGACATTCTTACACAACCAGATCCTGAAGGCAAAAGAGAAAAATGGATAGCAGTGTTGCTAGAATATGATTTGGACATTAAACCTACCAAACTGATAAAAGGTCAAGGTTTAGCTAAAATGATGACAGAAACAAATTGGGACTCACTCAGTATAAATTTTCTAGCTGAAACTTCGACCGAAAATGTTCCAAAGTCACAGATAATTGAAGATTTTTCTTTATCTCCCTGGTACTCAGATATCGTATATGTCTTACAGAATCTCCAAGCACCTGCAGACATGGAAAAAACTAGGGCAAGGTCAGTAAAACTGAAAGCAGCAAAGTTTTGCATATTGGATGGGAATCTGTTTTGGAAAGATCTGGGAGGAATATTGTTAAATTGTCTTTTAGAGAATGAGGCACAGCATATTATGGTGGAATTTCATAAGGGTATGTGTGGAGGACATCATTCATGGAAGGCTACAGTAAACAAAATTCTTAGAGCTGGTTTTTACTGGCCCAGCATGTACTCCGATGTGTATAAAGAAATAACAAAATGTCATGAATGTCAAATTTTCGATGGAAAAAGAGAATTATTGCCATTTCCATTGAAACCCATTTCAGTCGAAGCACCTTTCCAACAGTGGGGGTTAGATTTTATTGGTGAAATTAACCCGAATTCTTCAGGACAACACAAGTGGATTTTGACTGCTACTGACTACTTCACAAAATGGATTGAAGCCATCCCAACCAGAAATGCTACAGAGACGGTGATTATGAACTTTTTGGAAGAAAATATTTTGTCCAGGTTTGGTTGTCCTAAAAGGATAGTGACGGATAATGCCCCAGCGTTCAAGTCAAAAAAGATGATAAATTTTTGTCACAAATACCACATACATCTAAATCACTCAACAGCTTATTATCCACAAGGAAATGGATTAGCCGAATCTTCGAATAAAAGTTTAGTGAGAATCATTAAAAAGTTGCTAGAGGATAATAAGAGGGCTTGGCACACTAAACTGAAGTATGCTCTATGGGCAGACAGAATCAGTACAAAAAGAGCAATTGGCACTTCCCCTTTTCAGTTGGTATATGGTACAGAAGTAGTTTTCCCTGTTTCTTTAGGATTGCCAGTCATGAAATTGTTACAAGAAGTTGATGAAGAACCAAATCATATGCAAAGAAGAATAAATCAAATGATAGAGTTGCATGAAGTCAGAGAAAAAGCATATAACAAGACTCAAGTACATCAAGAAAAAATGAAAAAAACTTTTGATAGAAAAGTTAAAGAAAGGGATTTTCAAATAAATGATTTGGTTTTGAAGTGGGATTCCAGAAAAGAAGAGCACCATGGAAAGTTTGAGCATTTATGGAAAGGTCCATATATTGTTGCAGGATGCCAAGGAGAAAACGCATTCATCTTAAAAAATTGCAATGGAGAATTTCATCCTGGAGGGCCAGTGAATGGGAGGCACCTCAAACATTATTTGTCCTAATAGATAGAAGTGACAGAAAGTCCTGTACAGTGTAAATATGAAAAAAAAAGGGGTTTGAATGCAGCCCAATGGATCAGGCACTTGGTCTACGATGTTCTTTGCTACCTCGCAGGGAGGATAGCATCCCCAGTTGGAGCCAGTTGTTGACACCAGGTCTGAGGAAACCTAAAATTTTTGCTAAAAGATCCTAAGAGAAAAAAAAATCATCACAAAAAGGGTTGAATTGAAAGTTTTTATACAAAAGTATAGAAGAAAAACCCATATTTATAAAGTCCGCCAGCAAATATATGTAAGAGTTAAGCCCCAGTCAAGTTTCGTCTGCGGAGATACTATAGATCAAGATCAACGGTCAATATCAACCCCGCGTCGCCAATGTAATCGTCAACAAATGGTGGAGGGTGGTAGCGGACATAATACCACCAGGGCACGTGTCCGATGTTCATTCATCCGCGTATAGGTAGAGTGGTATCGGAAACCACTATAGCACCGCGCGGAACCACCCATTATGGAAATGTGGAAAGATATCTTACGTGGCAAGATGGGACCCAACACGTAGCGCACAAGGAAAGTTTGGTAGGGCCATGGCACGTGGCACTATACTTTGAAATGATCGGAGGGCTAAATACATACCTAGATAAAATCAACGGCCAGCGTTTCATCCGCGGCCAGGAACATGCACACGGGAAATAAGTAAAAGCGGTCGCGGAGAATAAACCACCATAACAGGTGTCAACAGGTGGTGTATCCGCGTGGGGAGCAAACCGGGAAAGGAAACAGCCTTTTCGATCGCGGATACCACCGGGGTAATAAAAGGAGACGAGATTTGACGGCCCAAAACAAAGCCTCGAAGATCAACGGTTGGATATGACCCACGTTCATAAAGGTGCAAGGATGTTAATTTAAAAGGGCTTATATAAAAAGAAAGGGCTCCACATAACGGCATTTTGCATGTGTCGTTATCCTGGAGAGCTCCGAAGACTGGTGGAAGCTGGCGATTGCGACAGAAGGCGAAAAGCGAGCACTTACAGGTAGGGTCTGGTGACCTGTCACACTTTTTAAACGGAATTTTGTTTAAAAGAAGTGTTTAAATGGAGACTGTGCAAGATATAGACGTTTTTAGGTCAAAAGATGCCCTAGAAGACAGAGATGAAGATGTTTACGATACCCTAATTAGGTTTCCGGTCTCCGACGTAAAAATTAGGTTGTCTGAGTTGTTAAAAGAGGGTATAGACCCCCATAGGGTTCACCAGTCGTCTCTGATAGCTTTTGGCCCAGACCAATTTCCTGTTTTCCCAGAATTCGTCTCCTGGTGTGCCGAAAATTATTCCCGGGAAGAAAGAGTCATTTTAAACAGCCAGAAAACCAGAGCCATTTGCAAAATCGAGCCAGCCGAATTGATTAAAGCCCTGGAAGTAGATTTTCCCCAAACCCTGGACCCTGAGGTTTTTTCTGAGGTTTCAATTATTGAAAAATTTCATCATGCTTCTCAGAGTGATAGGGAAATGTTTTTGTCGACGTGTCTCAGACCAGAGACTAGCATTTCGGAACTCCCTTACCCTTTAGATATCAATCTTTTTAATGAAAATACTCAGTTAGTCTTGACACTGTTGGCCATAGTTTTAGGGTTAGATATGGATTTGTATATAACTGAGTTTCAATTGAGTTTATTGTACAGAATAAGTATAGTCCAGTCGGGAATTGACGAAAGTCAAATTCCCCGACTAAATTTTGAAACATTCATAGCAGAAAGGATGCATGACCAGATGGCCAATTTTTCCACGCACAGACATTTCAGGTTTCAAGCTTTTTTAATGAGAATGATTATGGTATCTAGTCAGGAAGAATTACAGTTCCCAGAGATTGTTTTCACAACTCCACTGGAAAATAATATGTTCAATTTTATCAACTACATGCTCTCAGCAATCTTTAAGATGATTTTCGGAAAAAACCTGCCTAGAGTACTGCCGGAAATGCAGGTATCAATGCAATTGAATACAGAGTATGCTACAGGAGACTGGTTTTTATCGAAAGATAGTACAGTAGTCAGATTGTATGGATTCAAGCATAAACCCTATGTGTTACCAGCATTCCTCACTTTGAGGATTTTTGCCTTGGAATTCTTAAGACAGAAATTGATTGTAGAAGATAACAATTTTTTAGTTCACAGACAAGCAACGGACATTAAATACCCTTTCACATTAGGTCCGTTCACAATAAAGAATAAGAACGCTGCTGTATATATAGAGAAGTTGTTAAAAGACATGAATTTTGAAACAGATGCAGCTATGGAATATGACCCCTTAAATATCATATCCAAACGAAGAATTGAGCATCGTATCAAGGCTCTGAATCACCAAATTGTCGAAGGGATGGCAGACAAAGCCAACTGGCTCGAATACAAAGAAGAAATTATTCCAGACACGTCCGACAAAGAAATGTCATTGGAAGAAGCAGCGGCAAAAACAGAAAGCGAAATAAGTACTGCATTAGTGGGGTCCAAAAGACCTATACAAGACATTATGGTCATTGATGATGAAGAGACAGAAAAAGGAAAAAGATTGAAAACCGATGAGTCACAAGAATTGACAACAATTTCAGAAGAAGCAAAAGCGACAGAAGATGAAATACCAGAGGTTACAGTAAAAGAATACAACATTGAAGAAACCCCTGTAGAGGGTGATGTAAATAGACCCAGGAATATCATGGATGTATTTGATGAACACAGTAAAAATAAACAGGAATCCGCGAAGCAAACAAGTCTATTGTTTTCGAAGGTCAGGAATATATCAAATAATGAAGTGAGCTTATTTACTAGCAGGAACATCAAAGAAAATTCTTTGAAATTTTCAGTTGTGACAAAAAACAAGATCTCAGAGATGAAGATAGACTTGTCAAAAGTAAATGCCCCTGATAAAATTTTGTTACATAGGCAAGTTGGAGAGGTCATATACTCCGACTATTTAGGGGCCACATTGAGAGCTGACAAACTGAAGAATTCAGTAGACAAATTAAATAATCAGTTGAGACAGGAAAAGGCGGAGAATAAGTCTCGACAACAGCAAATTAAGAAATTGCAAATAGATTTAACTAATAAAGATGGAGACGCAACCACTAAACTGCTCAAGGAGAAGGAAGATGTGATCTTAACATTGAGACGAAAATTAAAAATCCTAGACACTGTACTCATTCAAGGTGCAGAATTGACAATATTAGAAAAAGAGAAAGAAGAACTATCTAACGAAGTCAATGATGTCACAGCTAAAATGTTAAAGCTTTCTGACGAAAAGGATTGTTGGGAAAAAGAAAGGTTCATTTTAGAAGAACAGTTGGCAACAGCAAGAAAACAATTAGCAGAGAACATTCAGCAGCAAGTACAGATAGGCCCAGAAGAGGATAAGACCGGTGTAGATGGAATTTTACAGGCAATGTCACAAATAAGTTTAAAAGATAATGAAATCAAATTGTTAAAGGCAGAAATACAGAAATTGAAAGAAGAAAATGAAGTAAAAGAGAAAGAAATAAAAACTTTGCAGGCAAATAATCAGGAATTGAGCAATAATAATAAAGGACTAGCAGCTCATGCAACAGGGCAAGCTGCTATGCAGGGGTGTAAACATATGGTGTGGGACCAGATCATTAAAGAGGTTGAAAAACTTAGGCCATATCTGGATTATATAAGAGTTAAAGAAAAGGTGGCCAAAGATGCCTTCGAAAGTTGCCGGGCAGTCAGGGAGAGCCTAAATAGAAAGCCGAAAGAAATATCCCAAAGAGCAATAACATTTTTAAACAGTTTATCTGAGACAGACCTGACAGCCATGAGTATAACAAACAAAATTTCTGTCATCACTTGGGCCAGAAGGATCTTGGGAAAATACTCACATATCGAAAACATCGAGGCCAAAGCAGGAGAAATAAGGAAAGAAGTAATCCAGTTCAAAAAGCAATTTGAAAAGTTAGTAAATAAGGGATTCCCAGCTTTCTGGAACGAAAATAGTGAATTAATCCCTCCAAATGAATATAAAAGATTACTGTTTGATATCAGGATGGATCACCGAAATTTCCAGCAGCTAGATCACATGCTCACAGGAAAAATTTTAATGGAGAAAATCTCAGGGGAATTTGAAATTTTAAATATGCTAATTTCAACTTGTGCAAACCTTCTTCCCATTTCTTATGCAGGTCATATCGAGATGCGAGTCTTGGTGAAGGAAATGACCAGTTATGACTTACCCACGGTTGACCAGTGGAATTATGTGGAGAAGTACGGAAAGACCAGATATTCTGTTCATACCTAGATGCATTTGAAACTCTTGCCATGTGGAAAAAGGATGATATCCAAAAAGTTTTGCCAAGTGGCAAAAAAGACATTTTTATTTTTAAATTTGTAATATTATTTGAAAGACGGTTATGGGTTGCTCGAAGACAGTTATCTTTTAGTTAAACATTTTTAATTATTAGTTAGAAGAAGCAGTTATGTAGAGCTTCTTCTAAAAATTTTGTATAAAAACAATGGAGGTCATTGTTGAAAGGGTTGGAAATTTTTTGAGAAACAGGTATGTTTTGAAGTCTATTTTTGAGAAATAAAAGCAGTACAGTGATGGTACCTATCTTTTGATATCAGAGATTCATGAGTTAATCAGTCTTACAGTCTGTTATTCTCCTTATCTTTATATGTGTATGTTTGCTTTCTTCGTTATATCTCCCATAGTGTTTTTCTTCCATATTTAAATGAGCACTTGAAATAACTTGAGATTCATACTAGTTATGCCTCATTTTATTTGCATTTAAATATCCATTATATTCTCCAAAGTTGACAATAGATTCATCCTGGATAGATGCCTATTGTTGATGGAATGTCTTTACTTCTTTCTACGCCACATGAAAAATTGAATTGACTGTAATATGGTTACTACCTTGCCTCTGTGTAAATCTGTATGGTGAAAATCTCTTACTGGTTTATTATACATTTTGAAAGCTTCGACTCCATGCCCAATGTTTCTTGTTTACCTTTTCAACCAGAATTTTTTTTTTGAGAAATTCTAAAAGAACCTTTGTATATTTTAGCCTTCACATATATATCAAGAGAGAGCCCTCTCTGGTGGAGAAAATGGCTAGTTTTTATGCCTAAAGCTTGGTTTGAAATAGGTTACCTTAGGTCTTATTTTCTTACAACCGGAATAAAATCTAAGTGTTAACAACTGGCATCACACTTCACTTGAAAAGGATGTTTGAAATTTGGTAATTTCAATACTGGTTGCTCAGTAATATTTTTCTTCAAAAACTGAAAACTTCTTTTAGCCTCTGCTGTCCATTTAAATGGTTGTTTGTCCTTCCTAATTGTTTCAATGATTGGTGCACAAATACCACTGAAATTATTTATAAACTTTCTGTAAAAAAATTTCAACCCATGGAAACTTCTTACCTCAAATATGCTCCGAGGTGAAGGCCAAACAATGATTGCTTGCACCTTTTTTGGATCCATCTTCAGTCCATCTCTTGAGATAAAAAAACCCAAATACACTAGTTCTAATTTCATAAATGTACACTTCTTCACATTCACCAACAAGTTTTCCTTTTGTAACCTCTCCAAGACACATCTCAGGTGATTCAAGTGTTCTTCTTTTGTTTTACTGAAAATCAGAATATCATCAAGTTAAACTATCACAAAATTACCTATGAAATCTCTCAAGACTTCATTCATTAATCTCATGAAATTGATTGGTGCATTGGACATTCCGAATGGCATAACCAACCACTCATACAAACCATTATTTGTCTTAAAGGTTCTTTTCCACTCATCTCCTTCTCGAATCCTGATCTGACGGTATCCACTCTTTAGATCTAGTTTTGAAAAACATGTTGCCCCACTCAAGCAATCCATCATGTCATCCATCCTCGGTAATGGAAACCTATATCTGATGGTAATCTTATTAATTTCTCTGAAGTCAGTGCACATCCTGCATTCACCATATTTCTTTGGGGTAAGTACTGCTGGTACTGCACATGGAATCATGATTTTCTAAACCAACCCCTTGTCTAACAATCCTTGTACTTGCCTTCTAACTTCTTCATTCTCTTGAGGTGTCAATCTATATGATGCCTTGTTTTGTACGCTTGCTCCAAGAATAAAATCAATATAGTGACTTATATCCCTCTTCGGTGGTAACTCATTGGTAAAATCATCTACCACAATGTCACTAAACTCTCCTAGTATCTCCTGAATCTCCTCAGGAAGATCTATAATATTAGTCTTCATCACTACCACTCTAGGCTTACATACCACAGCATAGTTCAGTTCCTCCTCATCAATTTGTTGCAAATACTCTTTCCCTGTCAACATCAGGACCTTAGATGCTTGCTGCTCTATCGAACTCTCTCCTTGTAAAGGATGAAGAATATGTTTTATTCCATCTTGCATGAAACTATGACAATTCCTCCTACCATCATGTACTACCCTTTTGTCAAATTGCCATGGTCTCCCTAGAAGAATATGGCAAACATCCATGGGTATAATATCACATATAATCTTGTCCTTATATGTGTCTACTTGAAAATCAACTTCACATTGTTCACTTACCAGGATTTGATGCCCTTTATGCAGCCATGTACTTTGTATGGAACAGGGTGTTTGGTCCTCATCAAACTCTATTTCTCCACCATCTCTGTGGAAACAATATTGTCAGTGCTCCCACTGTCAATCACCATCTTACAACACTTCCCTTTGACTTTACACATGGTTCTGAATAAAGCCTTCCTTTGAGTTGGTTCCACCTCCTCCTTTTCAGGTTTCAATAGGACGTTGTTCAGCATCAAAGATTGTCCCTTCTCTGGCATATTCTCGACCATTATCATCTGCTCTGGATGCTACTCATTCTAATCTACATAGGATCCTCTCTGTCCTATGTCTTCCTTCTCTGGACATTCAAAGGATCTTTGCCCCAATTTGTTACACTTGTAACATCTGTAGATATCTTCTATGCCTCTTCCTCTACCTCTACTTCCTTGGTAAGGTCTTCTCCCTCTTGGGTCACCTCCCCAAATTTGGTGCTCCTGGTGGTTTAAGTTATTGGGCCTTCTTCTTTGGGCTACGAACCTTCCTCTTCCAATTATTTTCTCCCTTCCTTGGGCTGAACCCATGCCCCTATTCAAACTCTGCTTTCTCAATAAATTTTCATCTACTCTCAAGGCACATTGGTATGCCTCTTCCATGGTTCTTGGTGATATCATGTTGATCTCATCATAAATATCCATCCTAAGACCATTGACATATCTAGAATCCTTCTCTGTTGATTCTTCCACATAGCCTGCCCTTAGGTTTACTTTGTATAACTCTTTAGTATACTCTCTCACAGTCAATAATCTTTATCTGAGGTTCTACATTTTCCTATACAATGTCAGCTGGTAGTCCTTGGGTAGGAACTTGGCTCTCATCTTAGCTACCATCCTATCCCATCCTATCCTAGATCTTTATCAATGGTTTGTTCTTCCTTCTCCTTTCAGCTTGCACACTATCCCACCATAGGGACACATGTCCTTTCAACTTCGTCACTGCAAACTTGACCTTCTTGTTCTCTTCAACTTCATCATACTCAAAGTACTTGTTTAACTCGTTGATCCAGTCAATGAGGTGTTCAGCAGTGAGACTTCCCTCATAGGTTGGTAACTCAGGTTTTGGTCTCGACGTTGCTCCAAGAATCTTCCTAAAATATCTTAACTCAGGTGTCTCTCGCATGGGTGTTGCTTCTTCTCCTTGTTCCTCTTCATCAAGTTCACTCACATCCCCTACTTCTGGGTCTCTTTGTCTACCCATATCCATAGCTTCCATACATGCTCACATTTCTCTCATTTCCTCCATGACCTCTACATTCATTGCTGGTCTTCCTCTGTCACAACCTCTTGCTCAGCCTACACATATAGCCATGTCTTTCTTCTGCTGCATTGAGCAAAGCCTCGCTCTAATACCAAAATTGGTACCGGTGGAATGACCACAGCCCATCCAACCCGCACCTCCCCAGGAAATAGGGTGATCCCTTGAAGTTGAATCACCAACCTTAGCTAACAACCAGCTAGGTTCTTCTCAAATGCGTCTCTCCCCTTCAAAGTGGGCTTTCCGCAAGGTTCTAACAGTCAGGATTGACCTTCCGCAACTGTCTTGCGAAAATACCTTCCTTCCGCAATTGCAATGTCTTCTACAATGATCCTTCCGCAACCACCTTCCACAACGCGATTCCCACAATCTCCTTTCCGCACACTCCTTTCCACAGCTTGTGGATTGCAGGCGCACCTTCCATGCTTTATTGAAAGAAATTTTTGCAAAACTCTTCCGCAATATGGTTTCTGCAACCCTTCGCCATTAATGCCCATGCTTCTTTCTTTTGCGGAACGCGATATTAACCATCGATCTTTCACAGAGGGAATCTCATCCGTTAATCTTTGATCAACACGAAATACTTCAAATGGGCTTGCGGAAATGATAATTCCCACACACGTTCACTTGATCGATCATTTCCCCACCGTCGATCTCCCCTTCGGCTTCGATCTGAGCCATCCAACCTCTGTTAACTGAATCGCAGTAACTCTATGTCTTTCTTCATTGATTGATCAGAGAATCGATCAATCCAACTCGATTCTTCATTCATATCTAATGGAAACAAGATACAAACAAGAAATCTACCTATCTACTTAACGGTTGTTATTCTATGAAAGATTTGGGTTTCTTAACTGCACATGAAATCACACAGATACGAAACAGAGACTCATTCACACAGAAATCGGGCCAACAATTGCATACAGCTCTACCTGACAGAATCTCATATCATTCTTCATTCAAGATTTATAGTAACCCAATCGAATACACATAACTTCTAATTGCACTAACTGATAGCTAAAAAATTTACATCCCAACCAAAATGACCAACCCCCTTCTCATTCCGCTCTACCCTTTTCATCCCTTCGGCTCCCCAAAAATAGAATGACCGAACCACCAAACAAACTAACAACCTCACTCTCCCCATCACTAGAGGGGTCACTATCATCCTACAACAGATTCGATAAATGTCTTGATCTGCACGCAGGGAGTATCAAATTGCCACTACGTTCTATCTCTTAAAAAACTGACAACACACTATTCGGTTACACACTTGCAAATATTTTAAATTACTTAACAAAATGAATTCCCTTCATGACAGCTCATCCTCCTGCTAGCCAGAACATGTGAACACGCAATCACATTACTGAATCAGCATTGATGCTCCTGCATCAGATGCTATGTAGGTTCTCCTTTGATTGAATTAGTGGAAGTTGTTTCCATTAGTCATCCCAAAGCCATGTCGATGTCCCATCCCTGATTTCCCAGAAACAATTCTCTTGAATAAGATTCATTTGTTTCCAATCCATATCGCATATCAAAGAACCTTTTTGAGGCTCCTCCCATCATATTAGATTTTCTTCCTAAATAGTGAGGGAGTACATAGCCCTCCAAAGTCGAGTCCAGAGGACTATTGGCCTCTTTAACCATCTCCACCACACTTTCGCCCCTAAAATCTAGTTCATGATTTCAGGGTCTTTGAGTTCAAGACTGTAATACCCTCTGGTTTATCCCCTGGACATATTATTATTGTTTTTATGTTAAATATAGTGGCACAAGGTTCCTGGACTATGGTTTGCACATTATTTTTATTTTTATTATGTTGAACTTATAAAATAATTAATAAAATAAAAACAACCGGATGACCGATGCCACAAAAGAGAGTATGAGGAACCATGATGTTACGAGCAAGGGGTTGTGGAAAAGTGCTTACCTATGTGTGTTGAGACTATGTTGATGTTGTACACCCTTCCTATGTACTTTATGGACCCTCTTGGTTATGCACCCTGATGTGTTATGTCACTCCTTGGTTTTATTCAGCCTGGGATTAATTTTTTATTTGAGGATTGGAGTCCCTATCTCACCTAGAGCGCCCTAATGAGTTGGATTATTGTGTCTCTTGGTGTAGCCACCTGATGTGTAACTCTAGTTTACTATTCTGGGAATGTAACCCTCATGATTGTGTCTCTCTCTCTGCCAATTCGAATTGCTTATAAAGGAATTCAATTTTCTTGTGTTGGCTAGCCACACTTGTGTGTTGGTTCATCAATTTTTTGTTGTCCTCGTGTTTGGCACTTGTGGTTTGATTTTTCTGCTCTTGGTATGAGATCCATGTTGGTCATTTCTCCCTTGTGTATCCTATGCCCAAGCTAAGTTAATATGTATCCATTGGTGTATGTCTTGTAATTTCCTCTAGAGATCCTGGATTGGCAGCAGGGGTGAGGTCCACTACCATTGGATTTGAGATTGGAAAGAGATTTTTATTGCCTCTGGATATCCTAGTTTGGCAATAGGGGTGAGTTCCACTACCTTGTATTTGAGGTTGTCCTAAATCCACGGGAATTTCCCTGGATTGGAAGTGCTACTTGACATTGGGTTGTGGTTGTACTGTTGTCCTGGAGCCACTAGAATTTCCCTAGAGTGGAAGTAGAGGCCACACTTGTCATTGGGTGATAGTTGGACTGATTTATTGAGATAATTTTTGGTCAATTGCACTCTTTCTTGTGGCATCATGGTTCCAGCTCGGGGGTGACCATTGCAAAGTGAATTTTATCTTGCATTGTGTCTACGACTAGGTGGAACGTGGCAAAATCGATTCTGGTTGCGTATTTGGAAAAGATAAGTTCTTTATCTCATGTTTATTTAATTTATTTGGATCTGATATGATTTATTTATGGATGCACATGAAATTTTTTATGAAATGTATGAGCTATTTGTGGAACAAATTTCTCATGGAATCCAATCTATTTATGCAAATAAATTTTGTGAAGGAATTGGAAACTAGTTTTTGGGATTTTGTGCACAAATTGTTTGAGGAAATTATTCTTTCGAAAGCATGCTACAAAACTAATTTTTATAACCATGTTCATTATATAATGTGTATTTTTATGGTACAATAGCCTTGGAATGGTTTAAGACACTTCTTTTTGATGCTTCTACCTTTTACTCGAAAACTTGTTCTTCGATTGGATTGTTTTGCATAGTTTGGAGACTTGGCACGTGAAGTGTTTGTAAACATTACCGAGTGTTATTTTTATGATTATGTATGATAAATACACTTTAAATGTGTGATAATTTGAGGGTAAATCTTCTTGATAGTGTCTAGGAAATGTCCACCGAAATTCTAGATCAATTTCCAATTTCTAGCTCCTTCAATGGAATTGTTTTGAGTAGATTTGTGACTTTGCATATGAAGTGTTTGACGAAATGTTCGAATGATATATAAATATGTTATGGATTATAAAATATTTTATTTTTATTTGGAATGGAATTTGAATTATTCTATGAGTCATGGATTTAATTATTCTAGCGATTCCTAGAATTACTAGTCAATTCAGATGAGTAGAATTAGCTAGTTTTGTGAATTATTTAATGGACTATATATGGGTGGAAAGCTATAGACATATGACTGTAGGTGAACCTTGCTATGATTTCCATGACCTACAGTATTCATATATTTCTCTTTATTTGGAATTTGGAAAGTTAAATTGGAAATTAGGTACATTGCGATGAAAATTGATAACTAGTTGTGGATTGAAATATTCGTTTTCGTAAAAGCGGAATGCTACAGCCATGTGATTTATTTATAACATGTTATTGTGGTGTAGGTGGGTAATTATCAAGTGTGATCCTTTAATTATGTATGCATTTTATCTTGGTTTAGTTATTTAGACTCAAATCCTTGCGGTGAATGTTAACTAGTTTCATTGGAATTAATGGAAAATATCACCTTATGTGCAATTGGAATGATCTGCAAATAAACCTTTAATTGGATGTAGGTGCATGATTAAATATGTTGTTAATGGATGTAGGATTTATTTTGGGTTTAATGGCATGGTTACAAGTTGAATTTGTGCAAGACTAGCTACTTATATTGGAAAACTAGTTAACTAGTCTTGTGGACTCTCTTTCATAATTACCATGATTATTATAGTAATTTTGGTAATTAGGCCTTATTTACATGTAATTAGATGTTATTAATAAGGGATAAATTTAAGGACCCATGCTTATTTAAAAGTGTATAAACCTTGCCGAATCTTACTAATTCTTAAAATGTCAACTATAAACTATTTGGCAAAATTTTTCTAAAATTATTTCAATTTCTAAGGATTTTATATAGTTTATATAATAATTTGGTGATTTTTAGAGTGAAAAAAGTTTACCCCATCAAAATTGGGCGAAATGGGGCTTCAAAAAATGCAAATTGGCGAATCTTCTTTTGGAAAAAACATGGAAAATAGCCCATGGACTAAATTTCGCCCCTAAAATTATCCTTGTTATTAAGCTATCGGGATTGATAATCGATGGTTATTTGTTAAACAATTGGATTTCTGATAAGTGTCGTCATTTGTGCACTAATTGTCATTAAGTGTCATAATTAACACCCTAATTACTAGTTAACTGTGATTAAAAATAATTAGCCTTTAGAAGTGGTTATCATCTCTGATAGGGCTTGGATTGAAGGTTTGATGATGTTATATGATGTTAATAATCCTTCCCAACCCTTAGATCAAATTTTGGATGTGTTAATGAATTTATATTAAATTATTGTTAATTATTAGATTTTGTGTTGCAGTTAATTTTGGAAAATTTGAAATTAAATGTTTATGGTTTATCTGTTGCACTAAAAATCAAGTAATTAGCCTCAAAGATCTAATGATATGTCCTTTAGACACTCTGATAGACCCGAGGTACATTTCAAGTACCACCACAAGATTTGGGTTTGCACATATTGCTCCAACATATGAGAGCCCATTTCCTCTTGTCTAAAGTTCCACTCTATAGAAATTTTTGTTGAAGATTACAAATAAGATTTAAGATTTCCTTTGGAGTTGCTAAAGATGAAAATATATAGAGGGGGATAACTTGCAAGACCAATTTGAGTAGGATGAAT
This sequence comes from Larix kaempferi, assembly GCA_027924585.1. Lineage (NCBI taxonomy): Eukaryota > Viridiplantae > Streptophyta > Pinopsida > Pinales > Pinaceae > Larix > Larix kaempferi. The sequence goes on from BSBM01000887.1 coordinate 18,637,411, forward strand.
CAATTGACCAAGTTTAGAGGGTGGAGGGTCCAGGAGGCAAGTTGCTTGTTGAGGGAGGTCATAAGATCCTCCCAAGAGCTATTCCACAAGGCATTTCCAATGAGAGGTATTCCAAGATATTTGGATGGAAGGGTGCTATGAAAAAAACTAAGAATGCATGAAATATGGTGTTGAATGGAAACAAGTGTATTGAAGAAGAAAATATGGGATTTGAGGCTATTGATGGAGGTTCCAGAAGCATCACATAAGTATTGGAGAATGGCTTTGAGGGTAACAATTTACAACCTCTTTGATTGAGGGAACCCAGATTAGGATGGTGTCATCTACAAATTGGCTATGGGATATTGGCATGTCTAGGCCATGAAGAAGAACGCCAATAAGAGTCTGGATTGATATTGCATCTTTTAAACTCTGATTTAGCCCCTCTGCCATCAAAATGAAAAGGAAGGGTGAGAGCGGATCGCCTTGCCTAATGCTTCTGGAGGGAGTGAAAGTTTCAGAGGGATAACCATTTAACGTAATAGAGAAGAAGGTTGAAGAAGTGAGAGCCATGATCCAACTTATCCAATGATGTTCAAAACCAAAAGTTGCTAGAATAGTACGCATGTATTTCCAACTTAACCTGTTAAAAGCCTTAGAGATATCCAGTTTTATGAGCATACCTGGGGTTCTTGTCTAGCGCAGCGAGTGAATCACCTCATACACTAGTATAATGCTATCCATAATATTCCTTCCTTCCACATATCCAATTTTCTCTGAGGATATCAGATACAAAAAAAGTAGCTTGAGTTTAAGGGCTATCACTTTCATGATGACTTTGTAAATGACGTTGCAAAGTGCGATCTGTCTGAAATTTTTGGGGTCTTTAACATTGTCTTCTTTGGGGATCAGAGAGATGAAGGTAAAATTAAGAGAAGAAATGAATCCTATAGTTCTTCTTGATTCCTTGAAGAACATCCATACTTCCTCCCTTACCAATGAACAACAATGGTGAACGAAGTCCGTTTTGAAGCCGTCAAGGTCTGGGGATTTTCCAACGAGCATTTCTTTCATTTCCAAGTTGAATTCCTCTTGTGTTATAGGCCTCATCAACTCCTTTTTCTTATCCTATTTGATTAAGTGAGGGATGTGGAAGCTGATTTTGATGATGAATTCTTCCATGTTTGAGTTTGGTTCTAATAGGAGATCAGCGAAGAAGCAAACCAGTTCCTGTTCAATGTCTTCTCTTTCTGTGAGCATCTCCCCTTCATGCTTCTTAAGCCTATGAATACATTTCATGTGATGCCTCTGAATAGTTGATATGTGAAATAAATTTTTATTGTGATCACCCTCTTTAAGCCAAATAAATATTGATTTTGATGCTGTCATGTCTCCCCATCATCAATCCATCTAACATTGAAGGGGCATGAACCAGATCTTGGGGCCTCGAGAACTTTTCTCGAATCTATCTGACACCACACTGAAAAAATCCTGAATACACGTGCAAATGAAGGATAATATATATAGCGGAATGAGGTCGATCCACACAATGACAACATGCATGTAGAATCAATACATCTCAGTCATATAAACAAAATTATTCCAATTGAAATACAAGAGAAATACTTATCTTTAATATTGTAGATCCAAGAAAATGGTTGTGTAAGAGCGATTTTCCACCCAACCATAGGAACTCTGTCCAGCATATACTCTTTCTGTTGTGATGCCACCCCCAATATGGGATATGAGGCCACCATGGATAAGGAAAAAACCTATAGGATTCTATCTCTCAGCCCACAATTTTTTTTCTCTCCACTCTTTGCCAGTTACTCTTACAGAGATATACAAGATCTCACTCAGCAAACACAGCCTTGGCTTCCACAATACCTACCCCACATAACACCCTCCTAGGATCAGGAATCCCCTTCACCAATCGATGGTTCTCTTGGGAGATCCATATTTCCAATTTCTTCCAGTGTGTGCATAGAAGAAGATGAATCTGTTATGATGTTGGAGAACCACTTGTAGCTTCAAATTCGTGGCTTCCCAAGCATCTATGAGCATCGAAACTCAATGGATAAGGGTCCCTAGATTTCCAAACCTCCATGCTCACCTACAACCATCTCTTTCTCCTTTAAATTAGCATCCCTCGTCTAAATTTGAATTTCTGGGTTATACACAACAATGGGTAACTCACGTGAGGTAGCTCTGCATGAGAAAAAATGATAGAATGTATGAATGAGAAGATTACCCCAAGGTATATGGGAAAATGGATGAAAATATAGCTTACATTTATTTTGACTATAGAATAAAAGGACCGCTATCACTTTAGAACTGATGTTTAGCAACTAACAAGACTATCACCAAAGCCAATCACCCCCATGCTTCATTAACTATGTGAGGTGAATTTTCCCACAAACCTCACATATGCATTCAATGATTGGGTTCCACAGTCAAAAGGAGGTGATTGGCTCATTTAAAAACACATGGAAAATTTTGGACGAGTTCTAAGGTTGACACTTGGCAGCTTAGGATTTGGTCACCCATAGCCCCCCCTTCCTCTTCCTCTCTGGTGGAATCATAGTCCCTTTGGTGCTCTTAACACAACCATTGTTGGACCATTTATTATTTATGTACCTAATATGTACGTATATTTTGGGTTAGCATGTGAATCCAACCATACGGTCCAAATAACAATATTACACCATACATGCCTGTCCATTCACTAGTCAGGCCTTGGCCTTGAGCTCCACACTAGGAATCCACACTAGCATATTTACATCATTTACATAATTTAATTGAATACATTACGAGGGTCAAACTGGGGGTATTACAGATTCCAATAGATCTCCTCTTGTGTATTGCACTCTGCTATTTGTTGTTCTAGATTTTTATCTTTCTTCATAAGGGCCTCAGTGCATTCTAAGAGAATGATTTCCTGCTGCGATTGTTTCATTTGATCCTCTAAGTCCTTTTGGGCCTGAAAATTATCCCCAAATATGGTTTTGTTCCAATGCTTGAGCTTCTGCTTAAATCTCTTTAGCTTTTGTTGGAATCGATACATCAATGAGCCTCTATAGACTATCGAATCCTCCCACCACTTCCCCACATTGTCTTGAAAATTCTTGTTTATGAGCCATAATTTTTCAAACCTGAAGGGATTATGCAGAGGCCAGCCACTTAGATCCAAAGAAAGGAATATGGGCCAGTGATATGAACCATTTAAGGGGAGAATAATTTCTTTGATTTTCATCCATGCCATTAAAAGAGATTCACTGATTAGGAATTGATCCAGTCTGCAAGCTAGTTGTTGATTTCTCGAGTGCTTGTTGCTCCACGTGTAGACTCCATTGATATTTTCCATATCTACTAAGCCATGGTTCTGGATAAAATTGGATAATTCATTTCTATATGCCTCTACCCTTATGATTACCCCAAGCTTCTCATTCAAGGAAGTGATTATATTAAATCCTCCTTCGATTATCCAGTGAGAGTCCTTAGCCATTTCATTGATGGTGTTTAGAAGCCTTAGAAAGTTGACCAGCTTCTCTTGAAGAAGCTACGGTTTAGAAACATTGGTAAGTGTGCCCATTTCATTAGATCCCAAATGCTTGAATTGGGATTGAAATCATCCATGCAGTGGAGAAGGAGTTGGAGATTTCAATTGTGCTGGAATTCCAAAGAATTGCCACCCCCTCGTAGTACCTCTTGCATATGTGAAGACGATTTGAATTTTATCCCAACTTATTGAGATGATGCGTCGAGCCTCCTCCCTAGAACATTTAGTTTCCTATAACATAAGTATATATGGTTGTTCCTCCATTATGCGCTTTCATGGGAGCCTTTATTTTCTTATGTCATTAATGCTTCTTATGTCCCAGGAGTGTATGTTCATGGCTAAGATTTAGTTTGAATGGGGATGAAGATGCATGTAAGCACGTCCATCTAAAGAAATTTCACCATGACGTGCCCAAATTATTCAATGAGTTGTTTAGTAGGTTTCCTACCTCGATTCTTATCAAATTTTGTGTGTTTCTTAATGGGCTTGTTGGGTCCTATGGCTGCACCCATGCCTGATTTTTCTATAGTTGTTTCTCTAGATCAACAGTTGAGGTATACTTTTTGCACTTTCACCAGATGCTCCAGTGGGAATTATTTATAGTGTCTTTTCCGGCATGCCTCTACTATGTTCTCCAGGTTGATATCTACCAATTTTTTATCATCAAATATTGATTTTAGATCCAAACTGTCTTCCATTATCGCAACCTATAGCTTTGTTGCTTTTGATTCCTTGTTGCTAAATGGTTCTGCTTCCTTTCCATTTGACTCGATTTGTAATGGTTGTGTTGGGTTTTTCCATTTTGGTACATCTTGAGATGGATTATATTCAGTCTCCAACTCGTCTACTTCTATAATTGTATCCTCTAGATATTTCTGGAGGTCATCATACTTGTTCTTGGAAACAATTTTTTTCCCTTGATTTCCCCCTTGCCTTTTGTGCACCATTTTCCTTCTTCCCAATACTAGGATGTAGTTCTACTTGTATTTATTTGTCTCTTGAGTTGCAGCTTTAGGAAAGAGGTTTAGGGGGAAGTCTCTGAAGAGGCTCCCATGAACATGACATTTCCAGCACCTAAATGGGATGTGTTCATAGTCAATGGCCTGGATCTAGTCCTCCCCCTATTGCAACAGGCATATTTCCCCTAGAATAGCTTACGATATGTTGAAATAAACATCGATTCTCGTGTACGATGTGTATTCTCCAAATTTGGTAGAGACAAATGCCTTGAAAAACTTGTCCAAGGTGTTTCCAATACCCTCTAGGGTTTTCGACATCCACAAATTTAGGGGCACAGAATAGATCCTGATCCAAACTAGCGCATGGGAAAAGTATTCCTTTTCTAGGCTAAATTTCTCCATCCATTAATGCAAGAAAAGGCCGGGCGAATTAAGGAATTAAGGGATGTTGTTAAACATTTTATCTTGATCTTCTTGGTTGTGGAATGTTGTGTTGAAGAACCCCTTTGATCCCAAGCACAACTCATAATTACCTTTGGGATTCCAACAATTTTTTATCCAATGGATTAGCACTTGTTTTGATGGCCATATTCCTAGAAAATTCCCAATCAAAGTGTGTGTGCACATATATACTCCATGTATCTCTCATACCTCTCTAACTGCACTTCATATTGTGGCATCGAAGTTTCCTAAGGGATGCATTTCCCTGGTTCCTAGATGCGAGTCCCCCTTGGAGGAGAAGAATATGCTTCTAAGAAAGACTCATTTCCTTCACCTTTGTCTTCTGTCATCCTTGTGCATTGTGGTAGCACATCCAAGTTTCCTTGCCTCCATTGTTTATGGATTTCTAAAGTACTGTCCGTCGAATGACACTCAACTGCATTTTGAAATTAAAGAGGGGATGGTTGCTCACCCCCACTTGATGACACCATAGGGGCGAACCGGAGGTGGCCAATATGAGAGATACATGGTATCTTGCACCAGTGAGAGCTAAAACCCTAAGACACAAACCCTAGCTCCTCTTGATTATTTGAAGTGATCTAGTTGTAGTTATTAGGAGTACTACGCAATCTAAATCAAAGTTTGTGGATGTAGTTTCATTCTTGTTATTGGAAGAAATGATGTAAAACACCATAGAGGGTATAACCAAATATGTCTTATTTGTGAGAGGTTTTTCCCAAGATATAATGAAATAAATATAGGGATAGATCAAAGTCTAGAGGGAGGTCTAAATCTTTCAAAATATTTATAAGGGAATGTTAGAAATGCAATAAAGTTGGACATATGAAGAAAGATTATAGATCTAAAAATGTTGATAAAAGTAAGGAATTTGATTATGCTTATTGCATGTAAGTGATGTCCTCCTCCTCAAAATAAAGGGGTACGTACTTGGCATCTATATGTACACACTTTGATCATGATACATAGTTGACCAAATTGGTTTCTTCTTTTCATATAACTCCCCATGAGCAATGGTTTTGAGAATATGAAAATATGATGGAGGTGATGTCCTCTTAGGAGATTATTCGAGATCAAATATCATAGGATGTGGAAGGGTCAAGTTGATTCTTAAATATGGAAGGGTTAAACCCCTTCGTGGACTATCTAACACTAATGTTTTTCCTTTGTTTTTATCTTCTACTGATGGGGATCCTGGGATTGTTAGGGAGGAAATCAATTCAGGAAAAAACTAAACCTTGAAAGAAGGCTATGGTTGAAGGAATGGAGGTCATATACATAAATGATGAATGGTATTTGGTCAAGTTACCTTCTGGAAGATAACCTATTGGTATAAAATGGGTGTTTACGAAGAAGTTCAATGTAAAATATAAAGTGGAGAAGGATAAATATCACTTGGTAGAAAAGGGATGTTCCCGAGTGGAGTGAATTGATTTTGGTGAGTTTGTTTCTCTTGTTGCTAAGTTAAATCCCATTAGATTTATATTTTTCTATTGTTGTTTCATTTGATATTGAAGTAGAGAAAATGGATGTGAACATGGAATTCCTACATGGAGTTCTTGAAACATAAATATACATGAAACATCTATAAGGTTTTATAATGAAGGGAAGAAGGAGTTGGTTTGCAAGCTAAAAATGTCCCTATGTGGCTTAAATCTATCTCCAAGAATGTGGTATCAAAATTTTGATACTTATATATAGGGACTTGGATTTTCAAGAAGCAAAGATGATAATTCCAAGTAGGTTGGTGATCACTTTGTTTATATGGTATTATATGTTGATGATATGTTGCTAATTGGAAACAACAAGGAAATGATTAAGGACGTTAATTTGGTGCTGTGAATTTTAATTTGGGCATGGAAATTAAAATACAACATGTAAACAAAAACTATGGTTGAATCAAACGAAATGTGTTGAGATAATGTTGTAGAGGTTTAATATGCAATGATGTAAATGTAATATCCTAATTTTGACCCCATTGCATTAAAATGTAAATGATGTAATATTGTTATAAAATTGTGGTGAGGAGCTCAAGGCCAAGGCCCCACCAATGATTTAGTGATTAAAATTGATGCATAAGGTTTGCGTGCTAGCCAAGCACAATAGAAATCGTAAATACCATGTAAATATGCATTTTAATAAAAATACCCACAACTAGCTATGTAATGCAACAAGAGTATGGGGGCATGATTTTTACAAGGAATTGGGAGGGAAATATTCAAACCCTTGAACCAATCAAGTCAAGCCAAGCGTCAATGAGAGAACCCATGAACCATCGACTACCCATGTTGACTTTTGCACCCAATCATTTATTTCTCCCAAGAATTGGTTGAAGTAATTATTATTTGGGGAAATGGAGAGGTATGGCTATCCCATTTTCGTGTATGGGCAAGCCACCATTTTTGGAAATTCGCGTTTGGATTCTTGGGAAATAGAAGAGCCATGAATTTTCTCCCCAAGCCATTATTCATCAACCAGTTTGGCTCTCTCACGAGTGGGTATCTTGTTGGGTGTTTTTCTCCATGAAATTTTTGTGTTTTCCTTCATTTTTAGCCGGGAGAAGGGTGTTTTGTGATATAGAGAAGTGAGAAAGGAGAGGAATTCGATTTGGGGGTCCTAGGAGGTCATTTTTTCCATTTAAATTCCCATATACTTGTGGGAAATTCGATTTTGTTTCCCAAGGGTCAATTTCCCCTCTCAAAGGTCGGTTTTGGTGTGCCACAAATTGGAAGAATCAATGGGAACCCTATTTTTGTAAATCCCATAGGAAAAATGTTTTTATATTCGCATCATATGTGCTTGTTGTGTTTGTTGTGTGTTGGAGAGAATGTTTTGGTTTGAGTTATGGGTATCCATTGCTTTGGCTTGAGCTTGAGTGCAAGCATCCAAAAATAGAAGAGGGTTGACATTTGGCTTGATAAACCCAATTATGGAATGGCTTGGCTTAGATGTGATGTTCACTTTGCTGTGCATGAGCTTGAGTGTTCCCATTCCTTTTGGAAATCATGCCCAGCTCAAGGGTGGTAGCTGTGCTGAGAAATTAATGATCACAGTTGGCCTATGGCTGGGTGGAATGTTGCAGTTACATAGCTAGTTGCTTGGGACAACATTGTTTTAATATAAGTATTATCTTGTATTTCATTACGTAATGTTTTTATTTGCTGCATGTCATCAATATGCTAGAAATTGCATGATATATGTGTGTGTAGAAGAATTTTTCTTCTGTTGTGTTTAATTGAATTATACATCTGCACACACATTTGTTTTATTTGTATGAATCTGATGAATGGGGCTAAATTTTTGTAAAATCCCGGAATTTTAGTCATGTTCCCTTCCTTGTGTTGGATCGATGGGAGGGGACGTGGCAGTAAATAGGGAAAGGTTCCTATCCCTGTAGGTGTAAAATTCATCTATGGAATAATGTCCCAAGGCACATGAAGAGCTACAAGACATGTTGTATGTTCATATTCTTGTAGTTGTAAATTTATTTATAGAATAGTGCCCCAAGATACACGAAGAGTTAGAAGAGATGTTGTATGTTTTCTATGCAAGTGTTATTGGAACTTTAATGTATGTTATGGTTTGTGCTAGACCAAAACATACCAATGCTACTGGAGTTTTGAGAAGATATATGTCAAATCTAGGGAAGGAGCATTAAACAAGTATAAAGAGGGTCTTTAGATATTTTCATGGAACTTTAGATTATGCATTCTACCACCAAGGAATATCTAGACACAATAAAATGATAGATTTGTACAAGATTTTGCTGATGTAAATTGGGTCAAAGATCATGCAAATTGTAGAATATATACAAGTGGTTATGTTTTTAACACATTTTAAGGAATAATCCATTGGATGAGCAATTGAATGTGCTTTCAATCTCAAATATAGAATATAAGTACATGGAATCCATTCATGCTATTAAGGAAGTTATATGGTTGTTGAGATTCCATTCAGATTTTGGTTTTGTATTAAATTTTGTAATTATAAATCATAGAAAAGAGTGCAATCTTTTGAGCAAAGAACCCTACCTAGTATGCCAAGATGAAGCATATTGTAGTGCAATACCATTTTATTAGAGACATGGTTGAATACAAGGTGTTGTTGAAGAAATTTGACTCTTTAAAAAATGTTTCAAATTCATTAATGAATTTTGTGAGTACTAAGAAGTTGTCTTGGTGTAGGGAGTCAATGGGCTTAGCTACGCTAAGCAGCCGAGTTTGTGACTATTTGGTATCCTTTGCAAAGTATTCAACAAGTGGGATATTATTGGACAAGTATCTTGAATGATTAAGTAAATACAATGGGATATAAGGTGTAACTCTAAGTTACATTGGTTTTCCTAGTTAAGGATTTCCATTGTAAAATTTTGTATATTGTATGTGAATGTGCCACTCTTTCTTTTTTTAAGCTTATGTTTGTATTGCTTCTATTGAACAACTTTATCAATCTCTTCAAATCCCCATAAAAAATGGCGGCCTACAAACTCTTTGAAAAATCCCTTAGAAAATCTCTCTTGGCCACTTCCATCTAGGGAAAAGGATTCCATGGCATCAAATGGTATATGTTTTACATGCCATGAGACTTGAAGGTCCTAGGAATACTCAAGACAAGGATTCAAGCACTAGTTATTTATGCAAAATGGTTGGTTTGATCCAATACATGAAATGGATTCTCGAATATCCTTCTAAGGCACCATGTCATTCAAGGGATCCAAGTGGGAAAGTGTAAATTATTCTACGAGAAAAAAAGAGAGAGTAACACACAAAAATAATAATTATACACAAATGCACACCTATGATATTCCCCAGAAACTCTTTACTAGGAAAAATAACCCCAAATAGATATTTATTCCCTTGGTCAATCTGGAAAAGATGGCTAAAACAAACACCTTATAAAGGAGTGCATCAATCCATTAAGTAGGCTTCATCATATGAAATACAATGGGAAAATACCATGGGCATGTAAACTACCAATAGTAAACACACGACTAACCTAATCAAGGTTAATCTAACTATCCTTAACGGAGTCAATATTGACATAAAATTCCCCTATTTAAAGTTGACCTAAGATAAACACATACCCACTTCAAATTTTATTTATTGGGAATTCAGTATTACAATATGCCCCCCCAACCCACCTCTTAATTCTATCACCTATGTCTATTTCTAGACCTTACACTAGTGAACCAAAAAATCAAGGGTATGCATGCTTAAATTGGTTTACAACAATATGCTCATTTACATGTGATTTCTTCACGTTTTCCTTCTGTTTACCTCTATGTGTTTCCACAAATTCTCCACTTTATAACCTTGTAATGAATTTCCATGTTTCCCACCACTAGGATTCTACACTCACCACCAAATTGAGTCATCCTCACTCATCATCTTGAGCTTTGCATATATGTTAGGCCATTCCCAAATTTGGGAAACCTCTAGATCCATCCAAAAAATTCTATCACACATTTTTAAAATGTGTTTGTTTCATGCACAGAGTATGAACCTCACAATGACCGAACCGGGTGAAGGCCACACCTAACTTCTCATAACATGCTATCAATCGAGTGGATAGCATACAATCCATAATATATGCAAAATAATAAACAAGAATATTCATTCAAGTGGCTATTGTCACTGGTATTATAGTGACATAAATTATTTGATCAAAATGGAGGAGGATGGAAGAAAAAAAAAATCCATGTAAATTTGAACCTTCTCCCACCCACAACAAATGTTCATATCCAATTCCCTCTAGAAATATCATATGCTAAGAATTTATTGACAATCAGTGTGTTCCATTGCACTCAGAACAACAAGGAATTTTTTAAACTCCATTTCACATGAGACATGAATTTCAACCTAATATAGAGAGTTTCTAGTTGCAACTCAATTTGTTATAACCAATATCATCCCTTATTTCATTTCAAGATGCATGATCCTCCATTAACAAGTTATAAAAACTAGTAATATTTTGTGATATTCAATGAGATATTTAAATTTCCATCACCCTCACTCATAAAAAAATTAATTTCACTCAAGAATAGTAGCCTCCTCTCCACACTAATTATGTGTCGATATCACTACCTCCATCAATAATCCACAACTATGACCATGCTTTCTAAATAGGATGACAATTTACAATTTATATTCACATTGCCTCCTTGGCCACCAAATGGACATAGTTAGGTTAGAGCATGTTCAAGAACAACCACTGATACCAAACTTGATACGAATGTTGGATGCCACTTCAAATCCACTTTTATACTAGGTTTGATTTGTGGACATTTTAGATTAGCTCGATAACATATATATGTGAAAAATGGAAAATGAGTGTATCATTTGGACATTCTTCCATGAAAATACACATCTCTAGATCCACCTATATAATTTTCCCTCCTCCAACAAATGATATGTCGAGTTGTGAAGCTCCAAAATAAAATCAATGCAAAGTCTTTCATGCCTATTGGTACTTCTAATTCCCCACCAACCATGGTTATGAAAGAGGCCACCGGATCCACTCGACCTTCTTACAAAAATAAAGCTAGGGGGGATCTCTGTAGCCAAATTGGCCCTAGAAATGGTCATGAACCCCCCACTCCTTGACCTTCTAGAGACCTCATTCCTTGTGAGATGTGCGATGTCCTTAGCTGTGCCACCCATCAATGTGCATAGTTTCCTATTTTGCATAGTCATATGCATTCTCAGGATGAGAAAACTAATGAGACTACCCTCGTTGTTCACATTGCTCATCCTGAAGCTACTAAGAAATGCAATAAGGAATTATGTGATAACCATTCATATGCATTGTGTGGCATTATGGTCACTACTCACACCATTGCACTGATCTCCAAAAGTGTCATTCCAACTTAGTTTAAATCCAACATAGATCCCATGAATCTTAGGTCACCATTATTAAAGAGGTACCTCTATCCACCCTATCCTCTGAAGGAATGATTTCCATTTATTACATTTTCTTCTTTTAGTGAGATCTCCTCTTCAATTGTTTCTTTTTCCACATAAACCCCTATGGCTGTGGACCCTATAGATCTTCATAATTCCACCTTTTGAAGCAATGAGGAAATTCTTGAAGCCCTTACCAACCTTGAATTCCCATGGGATGATATGCATCATCACACTTACTTATTCCTGCAGAAATCCTTGTTGGAATACTAGCTTTCAAATCAATTTACCATTCAATCAAAGGATTTTATCCCTCTAAAACATGTTGATTGGTTTAAGAACCCAATCCATACTCTAGAAACCTTTGAGGAGGGTAACATGGTCACTATTCTACCACCATTCAAGTGGATATTTTGATTAAGATTAGCGTCATTAAAAATATTTTTCTTAGTGCTTCTTTTACTTCCAAGGAAGTTGTGTCCTATAAATCCCTCTTTCAAGAGTTTCATGATGTCTTTTCCTAGTCCTATGCCAAAATTCTAGGACTCGACCCAACCATAGTAGAACATCATATCGACACTTAGCCAAATGTCAAACATGTGCACCAAAAGAAGAGACCGATACACCCTTTCAAATATCTAGCTATCAATGCCAAAATCGATAAAGTTCAGAATGCATGTTTTATTTATTTGATTGCATGTACCACATGGGTCTCCAATCGAATTCTAGTTAACAAGAAACAAGGCATCATCTGGGTTTGTACTAACTTTCACAATGTGAATAAAGATTGTCCTAAAGAAAACTTCCCCACCCCCTTTATTGAACAAATTATCGATGCATGTGATGGCCATGAGGTTATATCCTTCATGGATGGTTTCTCAAGGTATAATCAGATCCAAATTCATCCTCGGTATTAGTACAAAACTATCTTCACCACTCCCTTGGGACCTTTTCCTATCATGTCATGCAATTCGGACTCAAGAATGCCAGAGCCACTTTTTAGCATGCCATGGCATACTGCTTTTATGATATGGTTTATATTATCCTATCATATTTGGATGACCTCACGTATCATTCAAAGAAACGCTTGTAGCACTTGAAACATCTTCGTAAAGTGTTCCTTCGGTGCCGCAGGTATAAAATTCACTTGAAAACACTTAAGTGCATATTCTACATTCCTGATGGTTGATTGTTAGGATTTATATTCTCTAATAAAGGGATCACCATTAATCCTCTGAAATTTCAAAACATTCTTGAACTCCCTTTTTTTAAGACAGTATGTCAGTTATAAAGCCTTCAAGGCAAGGGGAACTTCTTATGAAATTTTTTCCATATTATTCCACGATCATTCATGGATTCTTACATTTTCTTCATTCTAACATTCCCTTCTTATGGGATGAAAAATCTCAAGATTCTTTTGATTCCATTAAATGTGCTCTCACTTTGGCTCCATTGATTACCCCCCTAGACTTTGTGAAGGATTTTTATCCTTTACATTTCAACGGAGTCCACCTATGTTGTTGCTAACTTGTTTGTTCAAGAAGATGTTGACCAATGTAAACATGTTATTTATTATGTCAATAAGAACCTATCTGGATTCTCCTTATTGTATATCCATGATGAGAATCTATTCGCCATCATATTCTCAATCTATAAATTTCTCCATTACATCCTTATTGGCAAAACCAAGGTTGTTACGGGGTGAAAACATGAAGTTAGGTAACTATTTTGCTTGTTTTTTGACAAAACAAACTACCGAATTTTATGTTTTTCGACTTATACCCCTTTAAACCCATACCTCCCTTAGGAATTTCACCTTGAAGTAAACACAAATGTTTTAGAGAATTGAATTAGCATCATACCCATATTTGTTTAAATTTTTTATGGACATATCGTGGGACAAATTTGGTGCTCACCAACAACATATACTTGAAAATTTTAGGTATGGATAATGAGTGACCTACATGAGCACTAGTTTTTTGAGAAATGGTTATTCATTTTTGGGAAAAAAATATGTGGTCATAATCTACACACATTGAACTTGCACATGGTCTATATTTTGAGGTGTTTAGGACTTGAGCACAATTTTTTATTATTTTTCGAAATAGCATATGTTCAGGAAAATGGTGCATTATCGACACATGTTGGTGAACCTTGATTATCTTTTCAGTGTGACTACTGTTGAAAAAACTAAAAGTGCACTTCCGAAGAGGACACGACAAGGAAGATATCTGTGAAGATTTCAATTTTTTGGTGGTGTCTTTGTTAAGATATTGAATTTTCATTGTGAATAATTTTCAACTCCCTAATTTTTTAAACGATGGAGTTTGGAAAATAAATAAATATAAATATAAATCCTTAATGAAATTTAAAATATATATATATATACACCATAGGAATTCAAACCCCATGTTGTATCTCTTGATTCAATGCCTCATTCATGGAAAGGTCACAAAGTGGAACATAAAAATTAAAAAATATGTCAACTTCATTACTACCAATATTAAAAAAGATTTGGCTTTGGAAGAGTTTATATCTGACCTCCCCTTTGATGTTAACCACCCCTATCAATGATGAGCTTTCAGATGAGCATTTGTTCACCATTTCTTTGGAATACTCTTGGTATGCAGATATCCTCATTTACATGTGCAGTCATAAGTTTGGTCCTCATCTCTCATGTGATGATTGTTATTAGATTTGTCACCAAGCACCCCAATAAATTCTTATCGGTGATGTTTTATATCGATAAGGACTCGACACTATTTTAGGCCAATGCCTCACATTTGACGAGGCCATAATGGTTCATAAACCAATTCATTGATAAGGGGGAATACCTACTTGACAATCCATGTGGTCAACTCTTGAAGAACCCTCGTAACGGGTTATATCTCAAGAAATACTATCCATGATATCGACACCCGTTTTTCTTGTATTATAGTTGTTTAATAGTTCTCCATTTTTAGGATGAGCCTTATGGTTTTTTTCATGTCCTTTCTAGATGGATCATAATTCTTAATGTTACATCGATTATGTCGACAATGCAAGTAGATGTTCTCTACATCTCACCTAGGCCATATATTCCCTGTCACATTTTGTCATCCATGAAAGTGGATTATGTATTGGTTCTTCCACCAATATTTAGGTGGAATACGATCCTGTGAATTGACTCTTGGTGGATTCTCTCCATATGTGTGTTCATCACCTTTGTGTTTACCTTGATTCCCAGCTACTTGTCACACAGTTGAATAACTATTATCGGGTATGTGATCTTTGCATATTTATAAAGTATCTGTGAGATAGACAAATGGTTCGACAATTTGAGTTCATTACATTCATTCATATACCTAGGAGACTCAATAGTTTTTCAGATCATACTACAATTCAAATTCTATATTGACATATTAATCATCAATAATAAGGAAATCAACCATGCATGTGTCTGTAACATCATAATCATAAAGTGCATCCACATGTATATAAAGGAATAAATCGCATTGCATCATAAAATAAAGCTCATGTATATAAAGATGCATCCACATGCATATGTAAATATATAAAAATAAGTCCAAAAATAAGACGTGTTTACATATGTAAGCCCACATATCAGTCCAAAATATGTGATACATAGTCAAAAAAATCCCATGTCCATAGCACAAGGAAAAATCTCTATAAATGCCTACTCATCATCATCCTCAATAGTAGGGTCATCGTAGTTTTCCTCCTCGTCATTGTACTCATCATCATCACAATGTGGGGGACGTTCAACCTCATCATATCTATGTTTCCCTAGGAATCCATGGCTATCTACCTCATGGTGGATTGCCACTCAGGTGGTGCCTAGTAGTAAACCGTGATCAACTCATGTCCAGGTAACTGGTCAATGTAACTGTGAAGCCCCTTTAGAGTGGTCTAGACCCCATGCCATCACCACTATGCTAGGGAGCAAGATTGACCCCCTTGATCCTACTCCATTGTGATGATATCTTGCCAGTGGCATTGGTCCCACATCTACACACACATGAAAAATGAGAAATTAGTACAATGTATCATATAAATAAATATAGATACCATCTATGCTAGTAATTAAACACAAATAAATAATAATAATGCATAATCATATGTACCATTGAGTACCTAGTGGTTGTGTAAAATCCAAGTCACCCTGGAAGTCCATCCCAGCATACAAGTATTCCTTGATAACTACTGGAAGCTGTCACCACTGCGTGAAGAAGGATCGGAGGATCATGTTTCCAACAACACCACATTCACCTTGTATCATCATCTCTCCCCAACGACAAATCCATGGCTCCATTCACTCTGCATCTCAGATAAAAACATGGGATTGTAGTGTGGGCACTCTCTCAAATAAGAAGGCAAATAGAAATGTACCAAACCCAAAGTATCCTCTTTGTCATCTATAATGGTTGAGTTTTCAATGCATTTCCAACCAAAAAATATAGTCCCAATTGAAGTAAGTCCCACCTAGTACCTACTCAATGATCATCATCTAACCCCTAGATATATTGTGGGTCCCTCCCAAACCTGGTCACTGTATGACACTTACATTCACTACTCATGTCTTTAGGCTCAATATGTATTTCAGTAATATGGATGACCCATGTAACTGAATCCCATATCTGCAATGGGATGCTAGGATATTCACATATCAAATTCCTTAGTCCCATGGGTTGGGTATCACATATAAATCCTATTTTAGGGATCCCTTTCATGAAATAGACACCAAGAAGGGTGAATTATATCCTCTCACTTCATACAAAGAATGCTCCTACATTTGGGTCCCAGTACTCTATGATATTCATCAGTAGCAACCTAGTCAGCTACATCAATGGGTTCTCATGGAACTTTAGTAACCCATATCTAGCTAGTAAATCTGTCACCAGGGCATCATTCTTGATCACACCCCTTGGACCTAAGAACATATATTTCTCTATAATTCACCCTCGTAATTTTTCTCCACAAATTTTTTTTGGATCATATCACGCCTTTTCAAACCAACTCTCACTTTTCCCAAGCAAAAATGTGGCCTTCCATTGCAACTATTTTCCTAGAAACTATGACCCAATCGCTCTTTCTGAGTTAATAGTCGTGACCTTGGGTATCTCCTTTTCTTTGGCCAAGCACGACCAAGTCACTTCTGTCTAGAGTTTACTTGTGACCTAATTCATGGGAAAACCATCGGAAATTTTTACATGTGGCTGAAACCCTCTGGGATTCCCCAATGACCCTAGGAGCAATAATATAGAAAATGAAATGGAAAAAATGAAGAGAAGGGAAATACCTTTAACATGCAAGTTGCAAAATCCAAATATGATGAATAGAACAAAAGAAATCTATGTCTGAATATTTAGACCCCACAAGCTCCTCCAATGGTGAATAGTGAAAATGGCACCTAAGGTTGTGGGCCCCCACCTATTTTATGGACCTTTAGGCCTATTTTCCTTTTCTTTGTATGGCCTCATATAACATCCATTTGGAAAACCATTTGCATAGTTGGAACCTTGGTTATTCTCTCTTCTTGTTTACAAGATTAGATTTATGTGATTAATATTTTTTCTGAGAAGCCCATGTTTCCTCCATTTTATTTAGACATGTAATTTAGTCCTTTATTCTATGTTATATGATGCTTTTACATTTGTTTTTATTTCCAAAAACAATTTTACACTTTGGTAATCTTTCAATGTGTACAGGTCTAGGTTGCATCGGGTTCCTCCTATCTCTGCAGACTCATCTTACAGATATATTTCTTTAAACTGGCATATAGGTGATTTTCATCTACATCAACCTTGTTTGATCCCATTTTGCATGTAGGACCCCCTCCATTTGGGTAAGTGGCTCATTCTTTCCACCATTGCATTCACCCTTGCCTCGTATTAGAGCCTCCCTCACATGGGTTCCGTTCATTAGTACCCTTAGTGTCTTTGGGTACATAGGTCATTTAATCCCCATGGGATTGGGAGTACGTTTAGTTTGTAATATTGAATTTAACTGCATATGATTCTTCATTTTCACTCATTGGACTACCCTCAGACTCCCTCATTTATGGAATTTTGACGTTTCATTTTACATTTCATAAGCCCATCAATTCATCCATACTGTAAAATTTGTTACACAAAAGTCATCACCATGATAATGAACTATATACCTTCAACCTTGCCACAATACTTGAAGTATCTTGATAAGAATTTCCAGGAAGATGAGAATTATGAAGTTTCTTCCCTCCAAACAAATTACATGGCAGCATTGTCACAGGTTGTTGTATGACAACATGTGACACTCTTCATTGTCATAGGTTGCTTTCTAGCAACTTGAGACAATTTCACAACTTGATTTCATGCAGATTGCCACACCCATAAATGTTGCAAGTTTCTCTTTAGCAAGGTGCGACATTCTATGTATGGATGAAAAAAAGAAGGTTCTAGGAGCTTCTAGAGAGAATCCCTTGTGGATGGATATCCCCTCCTATTAGGGTGGATCTCAGCCAAACTCCTTACTTGTTGGGATCTCACCTTATCCTTCGCCCCTTATCTTCTCATCTTCTCCTTATCCCTTTTGTCCTATAAATGCAATCCCATTCCCATGGGTAGGAGGAAGAGTTCATAGTAGATAAATACTGGAGAAATTGTGTTGAACCTTTGATAGCCATTCTCTTGAGGAAAGGTGGAAAGTTAAGGCAAAGGACCCATTGGAAGTACCTTCACAACGTCAAGGCATGGTTGTAAGTCTTTTCCTTTATTGATTTATAATACATCAATACATTCTTTTTCCCATATATATTTGTCTTATGTGATCTAAATCTTTAGAGAATTTTTCCTTGACTATTTGCTTAGATCTTATCAATAGTACAATGTTGCTTTCACTTCGTTGTTTTATGGTGTCTTTGTCTACAAACCATCAACCAAAACAAAGGAGCTGGAAGGAACGACTAGCAAGGAAAAAATTCAATCATAATGTATAAGATCCCTTCACTAGTCAATACTTTGATTGCATGATCCAGGGGAAGTAGTGTATGTTGTCCTTTTTGTTCTAGTTCAAACCATTTGATCTAGGGAGGTTGGTTTGTGTCCGCACTAATAGACTAATCTATAAACACAATTGGCGACCATACTGGGGAGTAGCCTTAGGGTTTGCTGATTTTGAAAACTTGCCCTTCTTTGATATTGTCATTTTTTGCCTTATTTTTTGCTTGAGATTGGCCATTTGAGTCGCTGGGAGATCCATATTGACTCTCATACCTTTATTCCACTAAGTTTTATTTTTATTTCTTGGAACCTTTTCTCATTTAAAAAGTTTTAAACGTTTCCTGTCGCACTATGTGTGAAGACACAGTGCATAATTGTCACGCCTAGGTTTTGATGTGCCTGCGACACTGCTAATTGTCCGCACTGGTGTGTTCTTGCAAACTGTGACACTATGTGGAATTTGTAAGTTTTGGCTAGCTTTCCTACTTAGGTCTTGGACTGGTTTATTTCTTAGGGTTTTTCACCATCTTTCATAGTTGTATTATTCTCTGAACTGGATTTTGACTCCTTTTTGTCATTGCTTAGAGATTGAAGTGTGGTTTTTTTTTGCATAGGATTCTTTAAAAGTTTGGTGTGCATAGTGATCGAGCCATGTTGTCTTGGGTTTGGTATTTGTTTCCTCGGATCTCTTTAGCCACTGATTTTTGTAGAAGTATATTGATCTTTTGTTTCCATAGTGATTCAAAGAAATTTTTTCCTTTTGTCTCTTTTACTAGATTGAAAATACTTGAAAAAAAAAAACAAAAAACAAAAAACAAAACTTTTGTATTAGTTTGATTTAAGTTTTTTTTAGATATTGCATTCATATAAAAGAAAAGAAAAGAAAAATCAAGTTCCATAGGCATTTGAGTCTTAAAAGAATCTTTGTGTGCTCTTTTCTTTGCTTTGCATTTTTATTGGAAACATTAGTAGGATCTTTCTCTTCATAGCTTAGAGATCTCTTTTTCAGTATTATTAAAAAGATAGGAAACAAGTAAAAAAATTCACATTTTGGTGTGAAATTGAAGTATTTCGTTTGTTGTAGTTTCAAATTTGGGGTACATGCTAGTTTTTTTTTGCATATCATTGAAAAATAAAAGTGAAAATTGCATGTGCATGGGGTTTGTTGCATTTGGGAAAATCTCTCTCTCTCTCTCTCTCTCTCTCTCTCTCTCATAAGTAGGACATTCATCGAAACAAATTCTTGCACTTCATTTTTGCATGGTTTTTTAGTCAAGTCAAAACTTCATTTTGTCCACTTAACCATCATAAGATAAAATTAAGCACCCATTAATTTAAAATATTTAGCAGCATTGTGTGATAGGATAGAAGACGTATTCTGGAATCGTTAAACGTAGGAGTTGTCGTTATTTTTAAGCACTGCATCCTGGGGACTGTGTGGTTCTTCCATGTACATAGAGTATATTGGAAGGCCCCTTTTGAACAGTTGCCCATTAGACAACACTACTTAGGATTTGAGCTCCCTCGTACCTTGAGTATATCGGGAGACCCCCATAAAATACTAGAACCAATTGAGTAAACCTTTTGGCCATCTTGTTGTTGCAATACACCGAGAACAACACTTGGGGATATTAATACACACATACTATCAGGTAGTTGGGTAATATGGTCAAGGGTACAGTCCTAATCCTCCTTAATTAGTTCTCTGAAATATTGGTCTGAGAATTACTGTTGGACCCTACGGTATATCGCAAGTTGTGACAACTTGACACACCTATGAGGATCCAACTATTTATACCACCTATTCACATGTTTTTTTGTTTCTTGTATATTGACTAGCGTTGTCTATGTGTTTTATTTAGAAGGCATTAGAGAGAGACGTAGCTTGTACCATCCATCTCTATACCCTGGAAGACCATGGTTTGAGAAGATCACATAGGATGAAAGGGTTGGGATTTGAGGAATTTGGACCTCGAGATAACCAACAACCACCACAAGGCACCCAAGACCTGTCTAACAAAGGACATATATGTGAGGAGTTTGTCTCCGATGAGGCTAGTGTAGAACCACAAAATTACCAACCCGAGGGGTTCATCGAAGTCATAGAAGAGTGAAATCCATTCCCATCCACAACTATTCAATTAGAGGAAGGATTTTTTCAACCATTTTTTCAATTAATGTCAACAAACTTTGTACCACTACTCCCTCCTATCCTGAACCATCTTATAGGATGACTTTAGGCATGGATTTCCCTTGACCCCGTCAGAACAAATATTTTCTAGTATCACTTTGAGGGAGGTTTTCTTTCATACACCTAGCTACACAAGACCTAGGTATGGATTCCCTAAATTCAGAAGTTTCCTTACCTTCCACTTCTGAAGTGGTAAATCCTAAGATGAACTTACCAACTAGACATGGCACTTTTCCACCACCTAGGATACATGTGGCCCAAGTGAGTTCTTTTGGGACAGAAACAACCCAACCTTCCATTCCCACTACTTGGCCGAGGGTATTATCAAGTCAAATTATTGGTAGGTCTTTGTTACCATCCTCTTTTGTCCATGTAAACAATAGTAGGCATGTTTCCACTCCAATGACAAGTGTTCCAACCACATCGCATTCTCGTCCCTTTGATTATGGATTGCAAGAACTGCAAAACACTCAACAACTTCCACCATAGAACTCATATATGGCTGGGGGGGAATCTTCAGCCATGGGGCACAATATAGTTGTAGGGAAATCATCAGGATTTGGAAAATACATGGTTGGGGGGGAACCCCTAGCCACAAGGAAACCTACATGGGGTAAGTCCATATGGGGCCATCCCCTTCCTGGGAACCAAAACATGGATATGGGTCATACTCACCAATGTAATGCTCTAGCGAACATTTACCCTGGAGCACCTTATCCAAGAAACAAAAGTACCCCATAGGGTCAACATAATTCAATGGGTATTCCCCCAGCTAGAGATCCACCAATGACCCCCCCAACCCCTCCCTCACCACCTATCCAACCCCCCCTCCACCACCTGCCCAACCCCAGAACATGGGAGGACCTTCTAAATTTAACTAATCAACTTATGGTCCTACTGGTCCATAAATGCCTTATCAATACTACCAGTATACATAGGAGAACCAACAATTACCCTTTATGGCTACATTGGATTTTCCAGACTTGTCACATTTGACTAAGGACCCCATACAACATGCCTCATATTAGCCACCCATCCCTGCGAAGCTGCCATCTGACATACCTAATTTTGATGGTAAACATGGTGAGGATCCCAAAAACCATGTGATGAATTATCATTTGTGGTGTTCCTCCAACTCGTTAATGAATGACTCCATTCATTTGAGTCTTTTCCAAAGGACCCTCACCTGTACTGCCACAAAATGGTATATAGAGTTACCCCAACATTCCTTCAATGATTTCAACACTTTCTCCATGGATTTTTTTGACTCATTTTCAGTTACCGATCCGTTATGAAACTGGTATTGAATTATTAACTTCGCTAAGACAATCCACCTCCACTTACTTTTCAGATCACATACATGAGTGGAGAAGGAGGCATAGATTAATAAAAGCTACTATCCCGGATAAATTATTGGTTGATTTGTTTACAAAGTATTTATTGCCACCCATCACTAGAGATGTTTCCATGGGGGGAGCCATTACTGAAGAATAGGCGATTGATCATGCCCAATATTTAGATTTTTCCTATTCCCAATTAGGCACCCTGTATGATAATTTGATTCCCAATGCTCCTTGCCCAACAAGCGATCCTTACAGGCCTTCTACCGAACCTCCTATGGATGGTTTAGTTGGTTCTGTGAAGGCCCATCCTGCATCCAAATTGGTTGGCCAACAATGTCATTCGACCTCTATGCCAAATCAGAATCAGGATGGGAATAACACCAAGACTCCCCCTTCTCATACCCAATCCTCTGAGGTGAATGTGGTCCAATCTTCTTCATCTCAAAAAAAGAATAAAAACGTAGGAAATTCCAAAAAGTATTCGAACCAACAGGAGAAACTGAAATCCAAGAGACCAATGCTAACACTAATCCTAACAGAAAGGATAAGTTCTTGTGCTTAATATGTGAAGGTGACCACTTTACCAAATAATGTCCTCATCACAAGGAAATTAACAAGTTTTTAAAGGGTCCCTCACATCCTGTAGTGTTAATTGACCCTTTTCCACCACCACCACAACAATTGGTCATTGATGACACTGCAACCCATTTGGGTAACACCAACCATCCCCACCAAAGAGATACATCCTGGACCGCTAATGTATTTATGATGCATGGCAAAATGATTGATCTAACTACCCGATGACATACATATGATCGTGTTCCAAATAAGACACCTAATGGAGGTACTTCTGACAATACCTAAACATCTATATCCACTACTCCTCCCCCTCCTTCAGGTCCTCTTCAGATAGAGAATCATGTTACTGACTCGGTGTTGCACCCACCTAAGGACACCATATGAAAGGTGACATTCAATCTGAATGCTCAAGCCGCTCAAAATTATAATATCATTGAGGATTTGGCCCACGCACCTTGCTCTATGTCGATCCTTAAGGTTCTACAGAACTACCCCAGTCAACACATAACCCTTTTGTTAGCTCTAGGAGCAGTGGACCCTGAAACATCCAATTCTATTATGTTTCATCTGGAGTATTTCAAACCAAGGCTCTCCCACCAACTTGTGTTTCTAATTAATACCATAGTTTTTGGGAAAAAAATACATCGTATTGTTTTGAATGAAGGAGTCTCTACCTCGATCGTGTCTCTTTCATGTGGTAGAGGCATCGGTTATCCTGAAGTCAATCTATCTCCTACCACACTCAAATCCTTTGACGATCGTGGCTTCCAACCGTATGGATTACTACCTTCATTGGCCGTGGAGTTAGGGCATTCACATGGAAGTGGTGGATGCATCCTTGGATTATAATTTGTTACTTGGTCATGACTGGTTCTATGCAATGACTGCCATTGCATATTCAGTCTTTTGTTCGGTACAATTTCCCCATCAAGGGAAGATTGTTACTATCAGCCAACTCGATGTTTGTACGCCTAATATCCATGACAACTCTTCTCACAGTGTCCCTTTGTTAGGACATGCAAAAACTTAGTATGAGGATGATGGAGTCAGGATCCTAAAAGACTCTTCACTCATGGGATTCTTCCCTTTATCCATTCCTGATCCTCCATCACGAGTTTCCACAATTAACATGATTACGTCTGTGGTGCAACAATACCATGAGTCATATGAACCTTTGGTAGTACCTAGTTTATCACAACTTCCGTCCATCGGTGAGTCTATGTTGTTCATCCCCACTGAGGAAACATACAATGTTATTTAGTCCATATATGATGACCTAGTCCTCGACGACCAACACCTTGAGGCATCAAACCAATATTCTCTACCATCCTAGATTGACTCTTCTATAACTTCCATGGATTATCTCTTGCATACTTTTCCATCAGATGAATCCATTATGGAGGTTATGAGTCTAGATGAACCACCATGGGAAGATAATCATCATCTGTCATCATTTCTCGCCACACTGGACAAGGTAGAAAACGATATAAAATCTGTGGTTCCACCTGATATAATCAACGATCCGGAGTCCCCTATTTTGACTCAGGGCATAGTATATGAAAGAAATTTAGGAAATATCATGCCCATGATGTCGATTGATATATCGGTGAAACCTGGTATTGTGGAAAACATCCAACTCGGCTAAACTTGTTCATCAGAAGAGGTTAAAATTTATAAGGCCTTTTTTCAAGAATTTCACTATGCGTTTGCATGGAGCTACTAAGAAATGCCAGGTATTGATCCATCCATTGTAGTGCATGATATCAAGACCTACCCGAGAGAAAAACGTATCAGGTAGAAGCTTCACCCAATACACCCTAGCAATAATGCTTCCATCAAGGAAGAAGTTGAATTTTTTTTCTTCTGAAATATGGATTCATTTATCCTATGCCACTACCTGAATGGGTCTCTAATATTGTCCTAGTATTGAAAACACAGGGCACTATTAGAGTTTGTGTTGATTACAGGGATCTAAATAAGGCATGTCCCAAGGATAATTCCCTACTCCCTTTATCGACCAAATCATCAATACATGTGCTGGAAGCGTCATCTTCTCATTTTTGGATGGCATTTCTAGCTATAATCATATCAAGATTCTCCCATCTGATCAACACAAGACCGCTTTCATTTTCCCATGGGGAACCTTTGCCTATCACAAGCTACCCTTTGGTCTAAAGAATGTTGGGGCTACTTTTCAATGGCCCATGGCATATGCCTTTCACGATATCAAGCATATTGTAGATCCTTATCTTGATGATATACCCACGCACTCTACTTGTCGAGACAATCATCTAGACCACCTTAGAGCTATTTTCCTTGAGTTTCATCACTACAATAAATGCTTAAATCCACATAAGTGTGTTTTTTGTGTCTAAGTTGGTAGACTCCTGGGATTAATAGTATCCAAAGATGGTATCAGGATTGATACACTAAAATTTGAGGCCATTATGGCCTTACCATCCCCCACCAATATACCTAAAATTCAAAGTTTGTAAGGGAAGGAAAAATTTTTGTGTCATTTCATTTATAACTTCGTAGAGATCACTCAAGGATATATGGGATTGTTGAAGAAGGATGCCCCTTTAGTTTGGGATGACCAAGCTCAACGTTCATTTGATAATCTCAAAAAATACTCGACACATGCACCCGTGTTGCAACCTCCTGATTATACATGGGACTATATCCTTGATCTCGCCGCATCCACTTCCACCATAGGAATGGTGTTAGTGCAAGAAGATCATAATGACCAAAAAAGTGTGACTTGTAATCTAAGTAAGAGTCTTGTTGAATCCGAAACTCGATATTCGCATGTTGAGAAGTTGGATTTGGAATCCATCATCATTGTCCAAATATTTTGTCACTACATTTTGCTCTGCAAGACAACAATCATTGCAGACTCCAACCCCATGTACCACATTTTAACTCATCAAGTACTAGGGGGAAAGTTCTCTCGCTGGATTTTGGTCCTCTAAGAGTTTGATTTGGAGTTCACAAAATATAAATCGAAAAAATCATTGATCTTTGCCGAGCTCATATGTGATCTTCCCCGTACTGATGCAGAATATGATCCCATTGACCCCCTTTCGGATGAGTCATTTTTTTGAATTAGTACATTTGATCCATGGTATGGAGACATCGTTTGGTATCTCCAAACCCAATGTTTTGGCTTGACTTATCTCATGACGACCATCATCACATTCGTCATCATGTGAAGTATTATCTTATCATTGGTGACACATTGTATCGTCACGGTATCGACTCTATCCTACGACGATGTCAAACTCATGAAGAAGCTGAAAACGTCCTAAATGATTGTCACTCTGGAGCATGTGGAGGTCATCGCTCTAGGATGGCTACAACC
This sequence comes from Larix kaempferi, assembly GCA_027924585.1. Taxonomy (NCBI): domain Eukaryota; kingdom Viridiplantae; phylum Streptophyta; class Pinopsida; order Pinales; family Pinaceae; genus Larix; species Larix kaempferi. The sequence goes on from BSBM01000887.1 coordinate 18,663,720, forward strand.
CATAATATTTTACGCACTAGATCATTTTGGCTTTCCATTTTCAAAGATTGGATGGAAGCAGTAAAAAAATTTCCTCCTTGCCAATCATTTTATCCTAAAATGTGCTCCCATGCAGCTCTACTACATCCAGTCATTGCTATAGGTCCCTTTTCAAAATGGGGCATAGATTTCATGCACTGTAAGCGTACCTCAGCCGGGGGGCATGGTTATGTTATCGTTATTGTTGACTATTTTACAAAATAGGATGAGGCTATGCCTAGATATACCGAAGATGGCAAGACGACCACATTATTCATTTTTAACCACATCATCACTAGGTTTGGAGTCCCACAAGCCATAGTTACTGATCATGCTTCCCATTTTAGGAATCACATGATGGCTGAATTAAGTGCCAAACTTGGCTTTTTCCATGATAACTCATCTCCGTACTATCCCCAAGCGAACATACAAGTAGAGGCCATCAATAAGGTCTTGAAAACCATGATCCAACAAATGGTAGGAAAAAATAAATCCAGTTGGCATTTGAAGTTATTATCATCTCTTTGGGCATATAGGACTTCAGTAAAAACTACGACTGGTTTTACACCTTTTCAATTGGTTTATGGACTAGAATCTATTTTACCTATTGAGTGAGAGATTCCATCTCTCAATATAGTTGTCGAACTTATGTCTAATACTACTTCCAAGGAAGAACGGTTCTTGTATTTGGAAAAACTTGACGAGACTCGCTGTGATGCTACTTTCTCATATGAAGCTCACAAGAAGGGAGTCAAAGATCAATACGATAAATCCGTTCAACCCCGCACCTTTAATGAAGGTGATCTGGTCTTGGATTATGATTAGATGCATGATAAGCTAGGTCCAGGTAAGTTCAAATCCATGTGGAATGGTCCCTACATCATTAAATGTGTCCTAGAAAAGGGGGCCTATGAGTTAGTAGATTACAATGGGATACCTTTGGGGAAGCCTCGAAATGGGATCTATCTAAAAAATTACTATGCTTAGGAACATCCTAAATGTGTACTTTGTACATTTTGTATATACTGTGTGTTTTAGTGTGGTGTGGAATTTTTATTTTTGTGTGTTAGGGTCTCTTTCTATGTATTATTGCTTATACCATGTTGTGCTTGAATGTGCAGATGGAAATGTATTCTGGATTTGTAGATGGTGCCAATTGATATACTTGAAACCTCGATTCAGTAGCATGGGTACTTTATTCCCCTGCTAATGAATTAGTGAGCTCAGGTGGAGTTTTCCTAGGTCCTGCAACTAATAATATCATGCGATAATTGGATTATTGGCGTAAGCCATGTTATTGTCTATCTTGATTCCTAGCTTGTGGTTTCCCAGTTAAATTGTATTTATGCTATTCACGATCCTATACTACTTTGTCTTTTTTAGAGGGTCCGTCTTGTTGAGAGATCGTTTGAGTTTATACAATATCAACATGTTCCAAGGCATATGAATACGATTGTTGATTCTTTAGCTAATTTCATCTTAGATTGGAACATTGCACATTCTTAAACATTTCATTATGAAGTGTGTATCAAAAATCACACCATGTAAATAATCCATGTAAAAACAAGTAGTCCAAATGAGATCCATGTACATACAATCCACCATAGACACATTGTATAGTAAAGCCGCTAGAAATTGCTTTTATACTAAGTGTAGCAAAATGGTTTTACAAAAAATTATTGAGACAAAATTGAAGCCCATGAATTACACACATCGCTACATGCAGATGATAAAAAAAACTAATCACGATGCTCGTGATAGCATATGATGGCCCGAGCCACTCACCGAAGCAAACAACCAATATGCCTGGAAACCCCAACTATGTGATGTTGGTAGTGTCGTGGTAGCTTGTTCACTAATATTTCCGGTATGTCTGTGGTAAGCCTCTCCAGGTTCTGCTCAATCTCCTCAAGCTCCTCAGCTGCCTCACGATCATGAGCAACTATGGCTCTATGATATCCCTGCCTCTAGATGGGGGAAGATCCAACTGGCCTCATAGGCCCAACATCTGCATAACTGAAATATAAAGTCTCAGTACAACAAAAAAAATCAAATACTCCAAAATGCATAAAAATTAAAAAAATGTGAGAAAATTCCTTTTACCTAGGTCACTCCAGTGTGCCCCCTCTGGAAGCACTAAGTCGGGGTCTCCTCGAAAATCAGTACCTGCATATGTGTAGTCCTCGATCATGAGAAGTTTCCCATGCAACCATTTGAAGAATGTTGGCCTGTAGGAAATGATAGGATCGCTACCATGTCGAGACATCAAATCAACTCACCTTCTCATGTGCAGCTCTCCTGGGTCCGGGATACCAATCTCTATGTTTTGTGGACAAAAATGAGGAACCTGCTTTAGGAATAAGGAAACCAAAATGGATCCATAGCCAAACCGTTTTAGTTGACCTGTCCTGCATTTCATCAACTGGTATTTCATGTTCTCCAAAATACCCTCACTCCAGTTAAAAACCATAGGATGCATACACTCTATTGGATATATCATCTGGGCCTTGGTTGCTTAATGTGGGGACTTGATGCCTGCAACCTGTGCAATGGTGAACAAATAGTCCTCAATGTAAGATCCCTCACTTATTTGATCGATATTTTCCCACTGACCTTTTGGGTTCCAACAGTGTAGTATTGATGGATCAATTATTCAGTGCTATCTTCACCTCCCCTAAACCCAGAGAGGAAAACACATGCCCCATGCCTTGAAAGTCCGATTAGGAAGTAGATGTATTCCACTTCCAAAGTGAGAATGTGAACCCAGACTTGAAAATGGAGCTCGTTAGGGTCCCGCATCCTCACTAGACATTCCAATAATGGGACCTGGGCTCTCATTCCCAGAGTTAGGATGAATTTTGTTAACCCACACTCTTGGAGGGAAATCATTGTGTTGGCATCATTTGTTGCTGCCATATCCTCCATTCCATGCTCCCTTTCTCTCAAATCCAACATTTTGCTGGATAAAACCTGCATCAAAACCATACAAGAGGGGATTAGAACACATTTTTATGGAAAATCCCAAGAAAAATGGTTGATTTTTATTTTTTTGGGGTTTCGATGTGGGTGTCGCACCCTGCATTTGTGCATAGTGTGAAAATTTCGCAGTTCTCCTTTTCAGGAACTTCAACACTTGCAGTTGTCGCAGTCCCCTAAAAGAGAGACTGCGACACTTTGCATGCATTTTTCCCTAAAAAACACTCCCAAAAACAACCTAAACCAACATAAAAACATGAATTTCGACCATAAAATGAAGAGGAGTTGAGATGGTTTACTTGGAGCTGACGAAATTGAAGATCGTTGCCTGATGCGTCTGGAATATCCACTACAAAAATCAACCAAAATGGGTTTTGTCTCTCTTGGAAAAAGGGTAAAACAAAATGGTGAAAATAAATTACTTTTACCCCTTTTTATTAACTTGAAATATAATATTTTATTTCATTCTTTTTATTATTTTTGCCATTTTTTTCAAAATCTCATTAATATTTTGATTTAAATATGTTTTTAAACTTCAATTGTGGAGATGACAAGTCAAAATTGATGACATAGGCTATGGTTGAGCTTACTTTTTACTTTTTGGTGCTCTGTCAAAACATGAAAAAAGGTTCCGATTACTTTTGACACCATAATTGTGCTTGTTAAAAACCAAGTAAAAAGGTGTCAAGCTTAGTCTTTGTTCTTTCTCATGCTCGTAAATACATGAGAATAAGTTACTGTGTATAATTTTATCACTTTTCCGGGATCATGAAAATTGTTACGAAAAAAAAAACCCTAGAGTTTTCTTTAAGCTCTTTTCAGACTCTCTAAATAGGAAAAGATTGCCAAGCTAACTTGTTTCTTTCATGCTTGTAAAATTATTTGAAAGGTCATCTATCTAGTGATAATTTACCCCTTTTTCAGACCGTTTAGACTATTTTCAAAAAAGGAATACCTTGGTCAACAATTAACTGAGAGAATTCTCCAAGGCATTATTTTATACTTTTTTCGGGATTAGGGGACTAAATTTATGAAAAATTCCAGCTTGGAGTCTTCTTTAAGTGCTTTTTAGACTCTCTAAACATGTAAAACCACCGAGATTTCCTTCTTTGGAATCGTAAAACTATACATCAAAGGACCCTTTTGGGACCGAACCCATCCTTTCTCAAGTTCGTAAAACATGTGAGATTGGACTCATTGATGATGAGCTACATCGAGCATTTGTTACCCTCTTCCAACTCATTCAAAGTAAAATAGGTACTCATCAATCATGATGGGAAAAATAAGGGAAGGGGAATGTATTTGAGTTTGTATTTATGGCAACTTATAATCACCCTTGAACATGGCACCTATTTGCTTCTCATTCGAACAATTGGGTAATCAACTTGTCTTCAATTCATACCAATTCCATGAGTCATCATACTCCTTTGGGTCATCTAAAGAATGTCGTAGTCATTTGTTTCATTATATCTTGGTCTCTTCCTTGTTGAGTCAATTATTCCTAGTCACTTTCGTGTTGTTGAATGTTCAAGGGAAGTCTTTTGCTGGAGTCAACCTTTGCAGTAATTAAGCCTTCTCTTGCATCGACCATCCCTAAAACAACCTATCAAGCATTATTTTCCATTACACCTTTATTCCAGTTCATGCTCGTTTTACTTATCATCTTACATCACTTTCCTATGTCGGTTTCATGTCAATGATGTGGGATACATCATGGACCTCCTTCGATGAGTCTGTTCCTGTCGACATCATCACATTATCTGGGAATTAGACTTAGAAACCAGTTAGTACCTTCGAGCCTGCATGCCTTAATGGTAGGTTTCCTCGCTTTCAATAGTAGGATTACATAATTGGCCTTTCATTGAAATATTCCATCGAGTGTTCGACTTCAATTGATCGATTCACATTCGTGGGAATGTATTAGGGTACCTTGGGAATCATTGACATCAATGGTGGTATCCCTCACACTTGTTAATGGTATACCTAAAAGACCGGTAATCAAGTGGTTTCTACCATGTTCGATGTCAAAACATCTATTCACATCCATAGAATCATACCATTTGGGATCAGGATGAAGACCCTAGGTTTTGTTGTAGGTATTCCTTAATTTGTATTATTTTCCTTCCCCAGATTGCGATGGAGTATTTTATGTATGTATCATTACATTGATCCACAATGTATGTCTGGTGGCTATGCTCAAATTTGAGTCATTATGACATAGATATACAATGTATCTTGTTAGCTATGTATGGATTTGAGTCTTTTTGGCATGGATCTACACTATATTTTGGTAGCCATGACCTGTATCACTTGACATAGATGTGCAATGTATACTAGTTAGCATCCATGCTATGAGTCATTTGAGATACACTTCTCAGAGATGAAAATTATTGTATTGCAAATTCCTTGTTAGTTGTTGACAAGATTTCAACCAGTGGTTCTTTGCCTTAACCTTCATCTAACAAAGTATTTCAACTATCACTTCACTCTAGCTTCATACTTTGGGGGGGAATCTAGCTTCTAAAAAAGTATTTCAACTATCACCATGATAATGATCTATGTACCTTCAGCCTTACCAAAATCCTTGAAGTATCTTGATAAGACTTGCTAGGAAGATGATAATTATGAAGTTTCTTCCCTCCAAACAACTTAGTTGGAAGCATTGTTGCAGGTTGCTGTATGACAATTTGCGACACTCTTCATTGTCGTAGGTTGCTTTCTAGAAAATCAAGACAATTTCGCATCTTGCTTTCATGCAGACTACGACACCCATAAATGTCACAAGTTTCTCTTTAGCAGGGTGCGACATTATCTGTATGGATGCAAAAAATAAGGTTCGAGGAGCTTCTAGAAAGAATCCCTCGTGGATGGATATCCCCTCCTATTAGGGTGGATCTCATCTGAACTCCTTACTTGTTGGGATCTCACCTTATACTTATCCCCTTATCTTCTCATCTCCTCCTTATCCCTTTTGTCCTGTAAATGCAAGCCCATTCCCATGGGTAGGAGGAAGAGTTCATAGTAGCTAAATACTGGAGAAATTGTGTTGAACCTTTGATAGCCATTCTCTTGAGGCAAGGTGGAAAGTTAAGGAAAAGGACCCATTGGAAGGACCTTCACAACACCATGGCATGGTTGTAAGTCTTTTTCATTATTGATTTATACAAAAATACATTCTCTTTCCCATAAATATTTGTCTTATGTGATTTAAATATTTAGAGCATTTTTCCTTGACTATTTGCTTATATCTTATCAATAATACATTCTTGCTTTCACTTTCGTTGTTTTGTGTTGTCTTTGTCTACAAACCATCAACCAAAACAAAGGAGTTGTAAGGCACAACTAGTGAGGAAAAAATTCAATCATAAGGTATGAGATCCCTTCACTAGTCAATACTTTGATTGCATGATCTAGGGGAAGTAGTGTATTTTGTCCTTTTTGTTCTAGTTCAAACCATTTGAGCTAGGGAGGTTGATTTGTGTCTGCACTAACAGACTAATCCATAAACAAAAGTTACATTATTTTTCCACCATTCATCTTCCCTCAATGGGATTACCATAAGTGTCCTACCCCTAGTCTCTTTCATATGCTATCACATGCTTTGTTGATTCACTTGGTTGTACATTTAGACAATGCTCTTCAACACTATTGTAGACTGTATATGATCTCTTATGGTAGCGCCCTTGGTTTCCTTTATTCATAACATTCTACAATGTGCACCCATAGAGTCTTACTGACATTAGCCTCTCAGAGTTGACCTCGATACCTTTATTTTCGCTCCGTGAGAATCCCCATCGCAACTATGTCCCCTACTTATCCTCATTTTGTCTCTCCCCTAATACTATCAACAGTTTCACACTTGCTATCAACTCAACCATGCCTTCATTCTACGAATAAAGGAAGTTTGATTCCATCGCTTTGTGACCTTGCATCCTCGTTTCATGTCTAAGTCCCTTTACTCTTCCCATCTTAGTGACATACCTTGCATTGTTCAACAAAGAGACCTCACAGCTTTGTTTTTAGTGGGTCTCTCTCTATCATCATCAACAATTGTATTCTAGAGGATATACATGGAGACATTATGTAGCTTGGCCACATAATCATCATTGATGGGTTCTCTTAGACCAACTGAAGGGATACCTCATTTCCCCTTAGATTGGTATGTTATCACGTGCTCAAATTCATCTTATTATCGCATTATTGGTAATTGTACAGCATGACGATTCCCTTATCTAGTTTGGTAGAAGACCCCAAACATTCATGAATCCCTCTAGTTCTTGATTCCATTCTAGAATCCCTTCAATCTTCTACTTCCTATGATGTCTGGGTTGCATTGGCGACACTGATCCAATTTCATTTGCAGTTCCCTAGACCTATTTGGCTCAATTTTTCAGTAGTTTGAGTCACCTATGAGGAGTTGTATCATTTTTTACTCCTTTCAGATCTTGGGTCCCTTCTAGTTTTAGCATGGATTTAGTTCTCGTGATTTGTCATCGTGATAGGATGCCATTTTTCCTACTCATGTACTTCATGTCAACCATGGTTGGACCATATTTATGTACTTGGATCGGGTCCCTCTTTGACCCTCTTTTTTGTTGTAACCAACAATTATACATGTATTGATTAGACCCCTCTTGGTATACTAAGCTCCAAGATTATATTGATACATTGATATGAGCACGGGGATGCCTACCTCATTTATATTTGAGATTATATGCACCTCACCCCTTTGAGCAATTTCTCTACATGTAGGGCCTTTCTAGTCCCTTGGGAGGGTAACTCCTTCTCTGGAGTAGTCCTAGTTTCTTGTCCTTGGTTCCCTTGATTTCTATATAGAAAGAAAGGAATATTTACAATGCATTTTGGCCATAAGTTGAGCTCTTGACCTCACATATCAAGGGGTAATCAGTTAATAGCCTAATTTTTCTCACCTACCTTGTCATGAGTTTTATTACCATCATACATCATTATCTATAATATTAGTCTCATTTCCATCTCATTTATCCATATGACCTTAGAAAAATGACAAAAAACAAAATTCAAGTCAAAATTTTACCATATCAAGCAAGTCATGACTTTTCCCTCGAAACCCGTGTCCCAGGTTGTGCCTTTTGCCCAAAAACCCACGAGCTAGTCTAAAAATGCATCTTTTGGTTGTCATTCGTTATTGCATGCTTTCCAAAGGGAAGTAATGTCTAAAAGTGGACAAAACACAATTGTTAAGGTCGAAACTAACTATTGATTTAGTCTTCTAAACCCTAACCTCTCCACTAAGTCATCAATGGGATGGAGAGTATCTACATCAGAACCATATCTCAATTGTGTCCACCATATTTTCTATAAATGCAACACTCAAAGTCACCATTTTCATCCATGATCACCATATTTTTAGAGCACTGTTATGATATTGAAATTCCACTAGAAAGCAAGAATGAGGACATCCCATTCCTTCTTCTTTCATGATCATTGAATCACCAATTAGTCACATGGATGGGAGCTTGGCTAAATGGATATCAAAGAACCCTCCCTTGGATTAGTTGTGAAGGCCATATATCGTCCACAACCGATACCAAGATGCATTTTTAAAATCATATTCTTTGTGTAACAAAAATACCATTCTTTACATGTTGCGTTTCTCTTTTTATGGTTAGCTTTGGAATGAATGTGACATGTACAACCCCTTAGTAGGTGGATTTTTCACTAGTGGGTGAGAAATCACACACAACATAAGGCCTTTAGTACCTTCACTCAGCATGGAAAATTGTAGTTTTGGATATTTGTTAAAATATAAGCATTTGTACTTTGTATGACATTTTTCCAAATAATTGCCATGGACACAATTGCAAACTAGTTCATTTTTTAAAATTAGGCATCAAAAGTACATTTTCTTGCTCATAGTGCAAGATGCTCTACCTCAACACTCCAACAATTGGCATATATGTGACACTTTTACTCCAGTGGGTTAGCTTAAGTGGTTGAGTGTTGTGAATTGCTAGTAGAAGGTCACGGGGTCAAGTCCCCAAGCAACCTATTTTTGTGGGTAATTGTGGGCCTCACTCAATGTCCTTGTCGAGTTAGGTTGTCAAAACTACAACCAAATAGCTTACCCCAAATACCATCATTGAAATGAGATGAAGTGCTTGGAAGGTTTCACATGATGTACATTTCATTGAAAAGAGAAAAAAATGTGACACATCTAACTCCACATTTTAGACATAAACAATAATATACATATAATGGTTAGAACAATTCATAAAACTATCGAAATAATAAAATCACTTAAGAGGCTATGCATAATTGAATCTTTCATTGATTCATTACATTTTTACCTTGATGGGAAATAGCACTTTAATTCTAATAAGCTACATTTTAATTCAAAATCATACTCAATAGGGTGTCCTACACTATTTTATGGCAAATACACCTATATGCATCATTTAACTTACATTTCTTTAACTCCTTATCCTTAACCCAATTCCAATACTTCCATTAGGTTACAAATGGATGATAGTGTAGCTTCATGGAGAGAGAATAAATAATGGTCCTCTTGTTCCATTTAAACACAATTTTGTTTTGAGTGACCAACCTACGTTTGACTTTTAATTCAACCAAGGTGCCCAAACATTAGTCTATGCATAAATAATGTCTATGATCATGTTGATGCCTTTTCTAAAATATTATTGAGTCGAGAAACAACGTGTCTCATTGTTTAGAGTGTAAACCAAGGGATAATGTGGATCACCTTATTTGTGAAAGCTGAGAGCATTACAATAGCTGAGTGCTAGTTCTCCACCATGAAGTTAAAATGATAAATTTTTAATGTGTTTCCTTATTATTATTTAAAAGAAAATGTGAAACCACCTAAAGAATCTAACTAAGCTAACAAAGTCTAGGGAGTGGAGACCTGATTTTCCACATTATGTAGTCATGGTTAGGGCCCACACTTAGCAAAGATGCCCCACCTCGAAATGTAAGTTTTATCCCATTGTTTGCTTATTCTCTATCCACTAGTATATGTTTGCTTATTCTCTATCCACTAGTATATGTGGACTCCATTTTTGTACCTTAAGTTACATAAACATCATGATTTTATGGGTTGTGCCAAAGTGGATTATAATGACTATTGTTTTAGACTATGCCCTACGGTGATTTTGACAACCATGATGATCCTCGGCAGCTTTGCTAGCTACTATGGCTTTAGCCTACTCTATTTTCGCTTGAGATGGTTCCTTAACAACCCTCTTTTGTTAAATTTGTAAACATAATATTATTTATTTTTATTAGTGTACGCTATGCTTAATGAATATTGTTTTAGCATTGTATGGTTTTATTTTTTATTTTTATTTTTTAAATATTGTATTTTTGTGTATAATGTATATAATTTGATTGATTTTTTTTCTTTTCAAAGTTAATAATTAAAGGAGTTGTTTAGAAATTTGACAATTTGGTATGGATGGGTTTTTTTTACGTGAATTCAATGTTTTTTATTTTGCAAAATTTGAGTTTAATTATGTTTTAAGGGTGATTTTGATAGTAGAAACGGATTCAACACCATCAAAAACCCTTGGGGTACCCAAAATTTAAGAATTTGAGTTGTTACCAAAGTTTTTAAAAATTTATGTCGGATTTTTCAAAAATTGTGCCGGAAAAATCAAAATTTTCAATTTGAAATCATAAAACTTTTAAACTATATGCAATTTAAATATGGAGTAAGTAAAATATGTACATTTCAATAAATTAAATAATTAAATCTTTATATAAAGGATATTCTTATTTCCATAAAGAATGAATCTTATACATCAATTTTAATATCTAACTAAATTATAACCTTACAAATATATTATATTAATTAAATGTAAAAACATTTTATAAAAAAATTATATTTTTAAAATATTTTTTTTTAAGCATTGTTAATTTTTTTGAAAAAAATTAATAAAAAAACCCATAAAATGCAATTATTAATATGGAATATTTTATATAAATTTATTTAACTCAAAATTTTTTTATAATACTTTGAATACTGGTTGAATTAGAAAAATGAAATTGAATACTTTGTATGAATTATATAAATTTTTTAAATTTAAATAAAGAAAAATCTAAAATAAAATACTTTATGCAAATTTATTGAAATACAAAAATTGATGATAATTCATTGAACTACATTAATTTCTTAATTATATTTATATATAAATAATAATATTTATTATGTTCATTTTTATTAGTTTATTTAGTTAAGGTATGGGTCTCGTGATAAGGGTGATCTAGGTTCAATTCCTCTTAGGGGTGAGTTAGTTGGGAGAAGACACCCAAAATCCAATTAGTTGAGGGTTGGTGTAGCTCAGGCTAAGCGCCATCTCCGAGTGATTTTAATCTGGATGCCATGAAGGTATTTAAATTTGCTAAATTTATTTATGGATTCAAAAACACACTTTAAACATTTTCAAATTTAGATTTAACAAAATAAAATTATGACCCAACCCCACTAGAAAATCCAAAAAATAGAATAAAAAGACTATTCCTTTACTTGTAAAAAATTCATTTTTTAAAAATGAACCTTGATTTCAGGTTACTTTACTCATTAACTTGAATGGAATAATCCAAAAATTTAAAGTGAAATTGAATTTATGAAATAATATTACACATGAGATGACCATCAATGAAATTTTGTAAAGAAATAAGGATGTTGTACTTTCTTATGAGAAAAGTTAAAAGCCACCTTTGAAACTTAATAATGATATATCCTCTTAAAAGAAATTGCGTTAAAGACTCAATAATTGTGAATAATAATATAATCACAATGATACTACAAAAGCATAGACCACGTAATGGTGGAGTAACTTTGATTAAAGTTGACCACAAGATCCAGAGCATAAATTGGTCCTCTTAGTTTGATGCGCTCCCGGGGATAGATCAAACAATCCCACAATGGATAAGTGAGCATTACTTACAAGTGTGTAAAGTTATAATGTTGAGGTCAATACATATAATGTTAAATTATGAATTCTAGTTAGGAATTCTAGTTAGGGTTTAGTGAAGAACCAAATTATAAGAAATCATTGAACTTAATAACCCAATATGATATTATGAAAATATTATAGATGGTTACACTAAGATTCAATTTTCTTATATCAAGTTTAAAAGGTCATCTTTTAAATAAAAATAGTAAGAATCATAATAACTCGAAATCATTATGATGACTTTATTATATATGTAAACTTTATATTCTATAATATTACAATATCGAAAACAAAATTTACTAAAAACTAATACCAAAAATAGCATAATGAAACATTCCTAAGATATTTTTTCTTTGAAAACAATGCTTGAATCGATTGGAATCTCTCAAGTTGCTCCCTCTTCCTTCAAAAGGCATACTCTCCCAGCTATAACATAAGTTCCTAGCAAAATTCTCCCTCTTCCTTCAAAAGGCATACTTTTTCAGCTATAATATAAGTTCCTAGCAAAATTCTCCCTCTTCCTTCAAAAGGCATAGTCTCCCAGCTATAATATAAGTTCCTAGCAAAATTAGACAACATTTGCACAAAAATGCCTTGTAACCCTTGTGAAGTTTTGATATTGAACATATAGTTCTCGGATGTCCCCTACATGTCTCATAACCTTAACGAGATATAGCTTCTTTGACCACAAGCATACCAAACTATTGAAATTCTATCTATTCTCCTCTACATCATTGGTTGTCTTCAAAGTGTGTGCCTGTTAAAATGTGAACAATGACAGTTATTCAACATGATCATCACTGCTTTTAGTATATGGTGGATCTTCAACAATGGCTACATTTGTTTTCTCTTTTAAGATTTCATTTGAGAATGTTGCTGGAATGAGTTTTTCAATTAATTGTTACATGACCTATTTTTCCATAGTAATAGTACTCAATCCCACTCTTACAAATAATTCTCTTTCTTGTCTTTTTCTTTGAGCATAGTGTTGTCTCTCATTGAGAATATCCTGCAATCGCTCTCTTTTCCTTATTAGGAGAGATGAAATCACATCTTCTAGAGTGTGTGAACACATCTACTAGAGAATAAATATGACATTGTTGTATTGTGAAGGTAAATTGTTTAACAAAATGGATTTGGCATCTCTTCCTTTATCGTACATTTGAGGTCAAATCGATATCTAATTAAAGATCTTAGATTTCTTATATGGCTAGACATAGTGAATTTGGAAGACATCTTCAATCTGGATGATTGTAGCTTGAGAGAAAACTTTGCATTCACTACTTTTGCTCCAAATAGCTTATTTAGAATATCTCAAATTTCCTTAGATGATTTTTTTAAATCTACATGATGCAACTCAGAGTTTGAGAGAGCAAGGTCAATAATAGCCCTGGATTTATCATTTTTGCTCTGTCATTCTAATAATTTATTTGGATTTTTAGGAAATTGCTCGGTCCCTTTTACTATTACCCACAATTATTTGTTCATTAACCACATTTGGATTTTCACTTTCTAGATATGGAAATTTTGGCCATCGATTTTTTATAGAGAAGTTTCCATTTTGAAAATTCTATGTAAACTCTTTTGGAAATAAAGAGAAATGATGTATGGTGATTTGTATAGAAGCTGGCGAGGTGCGTATGGTGTACGTACATTGGATAATAGATGTACGATGACTAGTAGGTGACTATTTGATGGATAGCGATTGTATGATGATGGTAGAATTTTTTCTTATCGTGGTTTAGTTTTTCCTTACAAATTGACCTTGGTGGTGGTCATGACTATACAATGACAACTCCTTCATAGATATTCCCTTTTGATATGATGACTTTCAAATTCAAGCATGTTGGCTTATTCAACGACTTCAATCTTGGTGGTGGATCTTTTTTTTATTGGAAACAAGCATGATCTTCATTGAATATGATTTCTCCCCTATGGCTCCCTCTTACATGAGTGTATAGATTCCCACTCTCCCCACTCTTATACCATGTTATGAAATAGTAAAGAACATTAAATCACAAAACACTTGTTAGGGTTTAGTGAATAACCAAACCATACAAAACCAAGAAACACAATAAGTAAAGATCATATTATGAAAATACTTTAGACATTACAATGAGATTCACCTCCCTTATATAGAGTTTGAAACATCATTTTTGTCGAAAACCCTAAATGATAATAATAATTGGAGAACATATCTTATAGCTTAGATCACTACGGTGACTTTATTACACATGTAAATTCTAACAATATTCTATGTCCATATAGTGACTTTGACAAGCATTAGGCTTTTGGGTAAATTTGATAGCTAGTATGGCTTTAGCTTACTCTATTTTTGCTTGTGTTAGTTCTTTAACAACCCCCTTTTGTTTTGTGAACAATGCCTAATATGTATAGCTTGAGTGAGCCTAACAATTAAGAACATGTGTTTCCTTCTTAGATGTCACAATTTGAATCCAAAGCAAGGTAGGGTATGTACACCTTCATATATTAAATAATCAAATTATTGCACGAAGGGGGTCTCTTCCACAAACAAGGGGGTCTCATACATCAACGAATACAACCTTAAAAATAGATTATATTAGTTGAATGATTTTGTTTTTAAATTACATTTTAGAAAGATGAAATTGTATAATATCTCTTCTCCTTTTTTAAAAGATTGCTTAATTATTTTCAAAACATTCAAAATATAGAAAAAACAAAGATTTTAAGCAAAGATTTTGTAAACAATGAATGGAACAATTTATTATAAATTGTGCTCATCTTAAAATGTGAAAAAATGACTAATTTCATAAATTTATTGAACTAATGAAATTAAATACTTCACCTAAATTTGTTGAATTAAAAAAAATATTTGTCAAAAATTTAAACTCAAATATAATACATTAATATCAATAAATTTATATTTTAAGTATATACATATAATACATATTAATATAAATAAATTTATTTAATTTCATATTTTAGGAGTATACATATTAATTTGAAAGTGAAAATTTATGGGGAAACTCAAAGGCACGTAAGTAACCAAATGTCCATTAAAACTAACCAATAGAACTAATCCTTTAAACTTTTAAGTGAACACTTATATTATCTATTAATTGTAATTTTAAAAAAATTGTCCATTAAAACCAACCAATAGAACTAATCCTTTAAACTTTTAAGTGAACAATTAACCTATCTATTAATTATAATTTACAAAAAAATTATTACATTGGGCATCAAAATCATTTATCAAAGTGTACATACAAGTAATATTTTTTCAAATTAAATTTTAATTCTTATTAATATTGATTTTTTATTTATTTTTAAAATATGAATGAAATAAGTCCCATAACTTAATTTGAATTTAGGATATAATAATTATAATTTAAAAAAATTATTACATTTGGTACACAATAATTTACTAAAATGTACATACCTTATCTCCCTGCTTTGAAAATACATAAATATTCCACCCCGCTTTAAAAATACATAAATATTCCACTTAGATATAGATTTTTTTTTCCAAGTCTTATTGATATTGAATTTTACAATTATTTTTTATTGAATTATAAAAGATGAATGAAATAAATCCCTTAACTTAAAACTTAACTTGAATTTAGGATATAATAAGGTAAGCATATTTTGTACACGCGTTTATCATGATGGATAAATGACCCATACTTATTACAAGTGTAAGTGTATTTATAATGTCGAAGCCAATACAAACATTTAGAGCTAGATTTGGGAGTGGGGTTTGTTAAATAGTAATCCCCACCCACATGGCATTGGGTAAGTGGGGTACGTATCCCCACCCACTATCCATACAAACTTGCTTGTTTCTAATAATTAGATAAATAGTTAGTACACAAGGCTTTATATATATACACTTTTAATAACAACTTATTTGCTTCCTTGTTATCCATATGAACTTAGTTTAATATATACACATACCCTCTATCACCATAGTCGATATGGAGTAGTTGGAAACTGCCATATGTATCCCTCTCTTAAGAACTTGGTTAGTTATATATCCTTTGTCACCATCCATGTTTCAATTCTCAGGCTATCTTTTCTAATTGTTTATGCAAACTTATTTTGTATAACCACCACCCTAACCTCGCTACATCTACTTCACTAAAAAACATTAAAAATGAAGGAGTGAATAAGGACATTAACAATCATGTTAACTTTAAATATTCCATGCTTTTAAAAAGTATAAACTTTGGAGGGGTTGATGTTTGAATGATTCCAAGGCTCACATGTGAAGTTAGGCTTAGGTTAAGTCAAATAGATTGAGTGTTACGAATGCCAACTGAATATAATTTTTTATGTAGGGTTTTTTTATATCGATATAAAAATGGGCCAATGCCTTCAATGAAGCCCTAAACCACCCAACATCATTCATATAAAGTGAAAACATTTGAGAGTGATTAGACATCAATTTTATCTCGGTTTCCAAGCAAAAGTGAATGAAACGATATACTCAAGTGCACGTGAATCCACCAACTTGGGCAATGTGCATCTCATTGCCAATAGTGGGTAGCTCCACCTATACTTTGGACAGTCTACATCTCATTGCAAATAGTGGGTAGCTCCACCCATAGTAGCCACCTCAGTCCCTTGTTGCTAGTAGCGTCGATTAAGCTTTTGCAACAAGATGCAATATTCCTTTGAGATTTTCTCATGATGGATAGGTCTCATAAAAAAAAAGACTTACCAAGGATAGAGAAGCCTTTTCAAATAAAATTTAATTAGTAATTTTTCTAAGAGCGGTAAAAGGAACGTCGAGAGGAAAAGAGCACAAAGAATGAAAAACAATGTAGTCAGTGGGCAATAGGTTACATCTCGAAACAAGAAAGAAAATCACAATTAAAGTATCAATCTTTGATTAATTAATAGAATGAAGTAAAGTAAATTCTATAAGTAGAGTAAAGAATCAAGCTTGGTAGATACTTCCAATTCTAGCTCCCAAGTATCTCTTTCTCTCAATACCTATTTATACCATAAGGAGGATAAAAAGTGGTCTAACAATAGTAAATATGAACATATGGCAAGTTGGGTATAGACTATGATACATACAAATACATGTGTCAAATGTATCAAACATGTTACAAGAAGATACTAAAGCGATCTATTTTTCATGTTTCTTACACATTGCTTTGTGTTCATGTCCTAGAGGCAAAGTATATGCTTAGATGTTGCAAATTTCAACAATAAATACAGGGAAGAGAGAATAGTAGCATTCAAAACTTCCATTGTACTTAGAGTGAGTCCTTGATATCAAAGGTTTGTTAATCACATAAATTAGTACTTTGCTTTGAATAGCCTTCCTTAATAAGAAAAACCAATATGTGTGTAATAACCTAAGATGGTTAAGTTAAAGTGAATCTTAGTATGAAAGATTGACCGATTACAAGTTCATATTATTTAATCTCAAAAGATGTGGACATCCATCTAAATCCCACTACTATATGGCTAAGTGTCTTTATGATTTCTTTTCCTTTGGGTGCTTGTCTAAATTGAAAGATTTTACAATTATGAGATGTAAAACTTTCCATATTGTACTGACCAATGATTATTGAAGGTAAACTTTAAATAATTGTCGACTAAAATGAAGGAAATAATTATCTTTTTTTTCTAAGGAACAACCTTGCACAAAACCCTTTGAGTACTTCCCCATGATTCATGTATGGTAAAAGGGGTAACCCTAAAGGGATCAACAGATTTGAACCCGTGACCTCCCCAACTTTGGGGGGGAGAGATCTCATGTGGCTCACAAAAACTTGAGCTAACCCTTGGGCCTATAGGCAGTAATTATATGTTTCTATGTTCAAAATAATTTATAAATTACATGTTTAGTTGAAAGTGGCATGCAACTCCACCATTTCTTATTGTTAACTAATATGCATACATTGACATATACTTCTTTCAAAATTTGTTCTTTCGTCATGTATAAGATCATTTATGTATATAAAATCTGATCGGTCAACCATAAGCAATTTGTAGAGATTGAGAAAGTTTCAAATTGATTAATTGGAACCAAAAGTATAAATCATACATGGAAGTTATAACAATGTGAATTCCAAAATGTTAAACCAATTACTCATGATAGAAAATTACACATATGTTCAACTTCTCTAGCATGCACTACATCACTACTATACGATCTTTATGATAACATATTAAACCTCTTAAATACTTTTCTAAATTCTAATAACAACACTTAAGAAACTTGCAACCTGAATTTAAAACTCATTGAGGAGGTTGCAAACCTGACATTATGAAACACCCAAGGGGGCCACAACCCCAAGGTTGAGGAACACCTAAGGAAGTCATAACCCCGAGGTTGTAAAGATCAAAAGAAACCAAAATGGCACCAAAGAGAAATCATTGTGACATCAATGTGTAAAGAAAGTTGAAGAATTGCAATATCCAATATGTCATTGGCCTTTCAACTTTAATGGACGTTGAGATTTGAATACAATAATGGTATACTTCAATAAATAGAACAAGATCTATAACAGTAAGAAAGAGGAGCTAAATGCTATAAAATAATTTTCTAAAATCCTAGCACAAGAGGCAAGTGTAAAATTGTAATACTCGAACATGTAATTGTAATAAAAGTATAAGTTATGATAGTGATGTAATGTTCCAAGAAAGTGCAATATATTAATGCTATAATATACAGTCAAATTGTTAGTTTTGTACTTTATGTAAACATTTCAAGTGCAAGAAAAATGCTAGTTTTTGTACTTTGTGTAAGCACTTCAAGTACAAAAAAAATATAGTTGTAGTCATAAAAGGAAACAATGTAAATACCATGGGTATATCAAACCACAACATTGATATTTGAGATACAATGTGAATCTCACAAGATATTATGTGGGATTTGAAAAATAATCTTGTGTTATTGAATCTTATATGATTGTGAACATCAAATCCATAGTCCAAAGGCTACATACATCCACATTTTAAAACTTTACATCAAATTATTTACAAGCATGTATGCTTGCAATAGGGTAATTAATAATCCAATTATACTATATTTCTTGAGGAATATTTCATATGGACACTGCCATCAAATAAGTTAATTTCTTCAACATATATTTTCCTAACCAGGGTTAAAAAATAACTAGCAAGAGAAACAATGGGACTTGGTGTCTAAATGAATTTATTGTACATTACCTTCTTGTTGAAAGCATACACATTATTAAAATATTTCAATATGCCAAAGGTGTGTTAGAGCTCATAACAATGTATATTTTCCTAAACAAGCCTCCATGTTGATCTAGCATGCAATCTTAATTAAAATGGTGTAAAATGTCTCTTAGAAAACTAAGTGTGAGTAATATCATATTCATAGTCCAAAGCATTAAAATAATTTTTCCTCCTAAAAATTATGTTGATCTAGCATGCAATCTTAATTAAAATGGTGTAAAATGTCTCTTAGAAAACTAAGTGTGAGAAATATCATATTCATAGTCCAAAGCATTAAAATAATTTTTCCTCCTAAAAATGTGTTACTTCACACAAGCAACCTCGGAACATGATTTGGTAAAGTACCTCATCTAAAACTAATGTAGAAAGTGACTCCTCAAGCTATGAAGATTGCAAAATATTTTTAGAAATACATGTTCCTATACAAGTTGGTGTTACAACTACAATGCATGGAGGCCCAGTGATAGCATCCATTTGTAAAATAACAAGTTGTAAGTCAATTTATGTTTTTATTAATCACAACTAAAGCTTTCACTTAGAAATAATAAATAACACATCCACCAATTGAAGTTGTATGCAATGTGCAGTTTTAGCAAACATTTCACTAGAGGCATACACAAAAAAATAATCAACTTGCTTATCCTAGAGAAATGTTTAATATTATAATTCAAGAATATTTGAACTGAACAACTAAGTTGTGTTGGATTGATAAAATTCATTGCATATTATCTACATTACTATAGAAAATTCCTGATGAATTTTAAATTGATCTTTCAATGTCTTTACAATGCAGTTTCATTTTCTCTTTGTTAATTTATAGAAATGTAAAAAAAAATTAAAAAAAATGGCAAATACATGTAACTTGTAAATTGAGTGACTTTCAAAGAACCTTTGCAGTGCTCCAACATAAATAAGATTTTCGTGTGAGCCTAAAAGATTGAACAATAAGTTTTTGTGAGATAGCTAAATGTGATATTATTCTCATTTTTTTGTGAAATAGCTAAATGTGAGACTATTCTTTGATATGCATAATAGATTCAAGTTAGAATGAACATCATAATTTTCAATCTACATCATGTTTAAGTACATATATGTACCATTGAAATTCACTTCTAAAATCACAAAATTTAGCATTCCATTACAATCCATAGAAGTAAGATGTTTTTCAAACTAATATTACATAGGTAAATATTTCTAGTTGGAACACAGACAAATGTACTGGGAACACTCATAGTAGACAATCCAAAACCAAATAAAAGGAAACTAGTAATGATGAATGAAGGCTTTCAATATGCATCCAACAATAGAGTATTTAATGTTGTTATGGGATTAGGAGCCATTGGTTCAAATCCATACAACAACATTAAATGCTCTACTGCGGGGTACTTATTGAAATCCATGGATGAATAACAAGGCATGCCAAGAAGATAAAAACCATGAGTATTTAATATTGTGGTGAAACATGAGCAACCTTTTTGAAGATATCCATATCAATGTGCTACTTAATAATATTCAGAATGTAATAGAACATACCATTTTGTATTTAAAATTTAAAGTTAATCATTCTTTAAAATAACTAATAACTTGAAATTCTGGATTTTTTTTCTTTCAAATTCACAATATAAGCAGTCATGTTTCACTAGCACTACCCTTGCCAAATCCAATGCCAATTTATACAATATCAAAATCAAATCATATCAAAGAACAAACAACATTAATTGCATCACTACGACCCTAAAATTCAATGAATGCAAAGCCAGGTGCCTTACGAGCTACCCATACACTGTTAATTACAAGAATTTCATAAAAAACAAATAAAAAACGGTTTGCCTCACATATGCATTGTCAACTTAAGTCAACTTTTATACTTTGGTTACGTAAGTATGTATGAAAATATAAAGCAAAATGAAATTCCAATAATGTAATATTTTTTTTACTTCAGACAAGTTAATACCAAACACTATTTTCTCTACTAAAAAGCCAAACTTGGAATCAAGATAGCAATGGCAAGCACTATTTTTCCATAGATTCAAATGCGAGGAGAAGCTATATGCCAAACCATATAAACCAATCATAAAGGTATCAATGTTGGAACGATATGACAATATTTAATAGGATTATATTACATAAAAGTAGGCTCTTTATTAACTGCACAAGCAAAATCTATAAGCCAAATTGAAGTGCTTTAAGTGTAAGGATTTAATAAAAATTAACAAATTTTGGCATAAGTGTTGATGACGGGTGTGAAAAGTTAATTGCACTACTATGAGATAGATGAAATGGCTAAGCCTCCCATGGATGAAAAACATTCACCCTCTAATAATATTTACAAACAATACAAAATTAAATACTAGCTAGTTGGATGTTTAGATGTGAGAATTTTTAAAATTAAATATCAGCTGGTTGGATGTTTAGCAGTATCAAATTTCAATAGTTTCCAGTTTAAATTATAGGTTATAGCCGTGATGGGTGCATAGTGTAAACAATTAGTTATTTGTTAGCAAAACACCTTCATCACCCTATATTCCTTTTAACTTCCAAAATTAATTTGTAATTTTGTTGTAATTTTTTTGGCTTAGATGTCGTAACATAGACTCTCCGGTAGTAGCAATTAAATATTAATATTTTTCTGTGGGATCATTCTCCCAACAAGTTTTTTCAACACAATAGGTTCACTGTTCCAACCAAAACTATTGACTTCGATTTCCTCCACCCACATTTGGACCTCGAACCCCAATAGGACTACCATAAGAACCTCCTTGAGAATAGCTTGCACCTCTACCCCCAAATTTTCCATCTCTTGATTCCTGGTTTCCCATCCCATGTGGTGCTTACCCTCCCCCTTGTTGTTGAGGAGGTGCATATCCTCGATTCGTGTTATATCCTGTCCCTTGGGATCCATGGAGTGGGTGTGTATTTTGAGGATGCCTTTTCTGTACACCGACTTCCCTAGGATCCCCACCATAATGACTAGGTCCAACTGGAAATTGAGGTGGTGGATTACACATAGGTGGCTTTGGGCCTAACCTTAGAGGAAGATGACCTTGACCAGTAATTTGTATAGGAGGGAGTCTAATATGTTGTTGTGGATGCTGTGAATTTTTTCTCTTAGCCATTTCATCATGTTTCCTTTGTTGCTGTCATTTCTTCTTTGTTTGAAAATCATGCAATGATTCATACTTTGGAAAGCTGCAACATCAGAAAGAATCCATCAGCAAATCAATATTGCTTTCTACATTATGAGATGCATTATTTATTCCTCCAAAGACATAATTCAACCTAAATGGAAAAAGGTTATTTAATTCTCACATAATGACATTCCATAACTTTTTTGAACAATTAATGAATATATAAATAAAATAAAATCGACCTCCTTGGTGCACAAGGAAAATGATCCGTCCAGAAATATTCAACATTGAGTGCATCCTTTGCACATAGTCTCTATAAATTATAAGACCAATCAAAACATTCCAATTCCAGCCAATCATTTTTGAAGGGGCAAAAAATAGGAAAAACATATGATTGGAAATTTCATGGAAGTGACTCTAATAAACAAGGATAAACACAAAATATGATAATCACACTCCAACAAATTCTAAATTGCAGAAAATGGAAAAAAAAATCATGACATATGCAATGTCATTTGTCAATTGGGTCTAGCTTGGGTTGTTGAAAGTAATGATTGTTATCCCATGCACCCAAGTTCAATTCCCGTAAGAGACATGTTGAGTTCTTAATGAGTATATTATTTTTAATGGCCTTGAGCCCTGTGTTGTGAAAGTCTCAAGCTTCTATGTAATCCAATTTATAGTGGGTACTTTCCTTGGAATGAAAGGATGTACTTAGTGAGTTTCTCTAGGATATGTATTTCATGGGGAAAAAATATGCAATGACATTTAAGAGAGGCGGTAAGGAGTGGGTTTACCCATGATTTAGAAAAAGAGTGAGTAGCTAAACATAAGTAACAATATACCTGACTAGGATCCAAAGTGAGCATTTATTCCACAAGATCCAAAGTATATCTGTCAAAACTGTCACCATATTAAAAATAAGCTAAAAAACAATTTAAAAGTATTGTAACTTAAATGTATCCTACAAGGAAGTATAATGTACATTACATGAGTACAAAGGCTCTCATGCACCAACAAAACAATATCTCAGCCTAAAAGCACCCAAAAATAAATATAGTGTACATTACCCTTACGCAATCCCAAATGCTCATGCAATAAGAGATGTTATAGCTACATGAGCTTGGTTTATCAAGTTTTAAAATTTAAATTAATGGTCTTATTAGAAAAATATCAAAAAGAGTTCAAGGATAACATCTATGCCAAATATGTTAAAGTCTAGACCTAATCCCATATATTTCTTGTAAACTAACATGAAATTTAGGAGTATGAGTTAATTTAGTACATAAATTATCTCATTATAGGCACCACATTATTCATCATACATATCGCATTCAAAGCACCTTTGAATTAATTTAGACACTTCGATTGTCCATGAAATCCATATTTCATACAAAGAACAAGAGGTGCCATGCACCTCATCTGGGGAATTTCTCTAAAATACATGAATACAAATTTTTCATCTTGGGGCCACATGAATCAAAACTTTTCAGCTTGGGACCTAACATACAAAAACAACATGTTTTTTTTTTGTATAAGCTGCAGATTATATTAGATTAAAAAAAAGAGTACAAAATAGAATACAGTCCTGAATGGCCTGGCTTGAAGGTGCCATCCATGTTTTTCAAGAGAGTTCATGACAATCAAAATATCACACAAAAAACCTTGTCTATAGAGGGGAGAATCTGAAGGAAATTGATAGAGTTTAAGGTCTTAGCAGCATTAAGCTAACTGCATATACATAGTAGGGAAAAAAAGACAAAAACAAACAACAAAAAAACCTGCTTAGACAGTAGCTCATGGCATCTCTTCCATAATGGGGCAGCTGTAAGGTGCATTGTCCCTCCACACCTTGTTTGAGATCAAGGTAGCGTTCTCCTCCATAGAAGCCGAAGAACCAGGTGCCATTACTGACTTGATAGGCAGGGGAGCAGTTTTCCTTGGCATCAGAGGGACGAAGGCTGACTGCTCCTTTCGAGTGCGCTTCGCCAGAATAGGGACTAAGGTACAGGGGATGGGAAATGAAGCCTGAGCTTTCTCCTTACCTTTCGTTTGAAACTTGCTGTGTGTCAGTCCCGCAGAGTTGCCACCTAGGTTGAGGTTGTCCAAGCCAAGAGTAGAATTCAGAGCAGCAGCAGAATAGGTGGCTCCAAGGGTGGTGCCGCCAGAGCGAAAGTCGCGGCCGAAGGAATGGGTAGGGGCGTGGGAGTCCCAGCTTTTAGTGTTACGCAAGGTGCTAAGGGTGGTGGCCCAATTTGGCAGAGTGGCGAGCAGAGACTGAGTTTCCTGGTGTGCAGAGACCCAGTTGGCTTGCATGTTTCCCATCAGCTGCCTCATCATGTTCTTAACCAACCAGTATGGGTCCCAAGCCGGTTCTTGTTGTCCAAATGCCATGGTTTCTGAATTGATCCTAGCTTCCCAATTTTCCAGTAGCAGACGAATTGGGATGGAGATAGCTGGACTGTAACCTTGTCGCAGAGGAGCTCCCGTCTGAGCGTTGGCTTCCTTCATGCTTTTTTCTTTGGCCCCCTTAGTTCTGCCCATATTGGCTACAGGAAGGGTGATACTAACACAGGAGTGCGCTTGCAGGTAGCTGAGGTTGCAGAGATTTTCGATTTAATGTCCCCATTTTGACCCCCTTTGCATTAAATCATAAATGATGTAAATATTGTTATTTAATCACAGTGATGAGCTGAAGGCCAAGGCCCCACCATTGATTTAGCATTTTATGTATCGGCAATTAAAAATAGATGCCTATGGTTCTTGTGCTGGACATGCACAATGTAAATTAAGACATCATGTAAATACAAATTTTAATGAAATACCTGCAACTAGCTATGCAATGCAACAAAGAGATGGGGACATGATTCTACAAGGAATAGGGAGGGAAATTATTCAAACCCTTGAGCCAATGGTGTAAGCCAAATGTTAATGAATGAACCCCAACTACTCATTCTGACTTATGCACCCAATCATTTAATTCTTCCAGGAGTTGGTTGAGGCAGTTAATGCCTTGGGAATGAAGAGGTATGGAAGCCAATTTCATGCATGGGCAAGCCATCAACTTGGGAAAACTGTAATATCCTGATTTTGACCCTATTGCATTAAAATTGTAAATGATGTAAATATCGCTATTTAATCATGGTGAGGAGCTCAAGGCCAAGGCCCTGCCATCGATTTAGCTTTGTATGTATCGACAATTAAAAATAGATGCCTATGGTTCTTGTGTTGGACATGCACAATGTAAATTAATACATCATGTAAATTCAAATTTTAATGAAACACCCACAACTAGCTAAGCAATGCAACAAAGAGATGGGGGCATGCTTTCACAAGGAATAGGGAGGGAAATTATTCAAACCCTTGAGCCAATAGTGTTAATCCAAATTTCATGAGAAAACCCATAAACCACCAACCACCCATTTTGACTTATGCACCCAATCATTTAATTCTTCCAAGAGTTGGTTGAGGTAGTTAATGCCTTGGGAATGAAGAGGTATGGCAGTCAATTTCATGTATGGGAAAGCCATCAATCTGGAAAATCGTATTTTTGCTTCTTGGGCAAGAAAACACCCATGAAATGGTGCCCAAAGCCATCTTTCACCCATGGCATTTTCCCTCTCATGCAGTCTGAGCTAGCTGGGCTTTCCCCATCACGTTTTTCACCATTTTTCCTGCATTTTCCATGCCTGGGAACTCATTTTTGTATTGCACAATGGCTGGGAGGAAGGGAGCCATGATTTTGGGGTTTATGGAGGCCATTTTTGTCCCTTGAATGCCCATAAATGTTTTCTGGAAACGATTTTGCTCTCCCTGGGTGATTCCCCAATTGTCATTTCGTTTTTGGCTGCCCAATGTTTTTCTGCAACTAATGAAAACCCCATTTTGGACATCCCACTGAAAAAACATTTTCTTCATGTACATCAATTGTAGTTTTGCTGTTATGTGCATCTCTATTTTGGTTTGAACCTGTGAGCAAGAAATTTGGAGTGGTAGTGGATAGAATTGGCTTGATAAACCTAGTGAGGGGAGTAACCTCTCAGAAAGATCAAAAGGCTGGCTACTCTTCTATGCACACCTTGGACAACACTAGAATGGAAGGTATGGCCTAAGGGAATGTGTATTGGTGAAGGGAATACTTCCTCAAGTGGGGTGTGTAGGCATTGTGGGTGCCAAGCTAGATAGATCTTGTAGAGGACATCCATATCTCTGTGGTTGAGCTCACTAGCTTAGCAATTCTTCCTTTCCATTTCCTTAGCAGCCTGATAAACCCAATTGTAGATTGGCTTGGCTCATTTTGGTGTATGTTTGGCTATGTGTGAGTCTGTTGTTCTCTTGTTCCTTGTAGAAATCATGCCCAACTCGAGGGTGGCAGTTGTATCAAGAGATTGATAAGCACAACTGGCCTATGGTTGGGTGGAACGTTGCAGTTGCATAGCTGGTTGCTCGGGACTGCTTTGTTTTAATGTTTGATAAGTACTCTCATGTGTTAAATTCTGCAATGCAATTATTTAATGTTTGTTATTTAATGTTTGAATGTATGCTAGATATGTAGATGATTTTTAATTCCGTTGTGTTTAATTACAATATGTACATGTATATGTCTTTTTTATCAATGAGTTTTTACTTAATGGATATGGGGCTAGATGCCTGGAATCAGAGTCATGTTCTCTCCCCGTCTAGGGCTGATGGGAGGGGACTTGACAAAAATGTACTTTTGCTTCTGGGGCAAGAAAACGCCCACAAAATTGTGCCCAAAGCCATTCTTCACCCATTGTCTTTCCTCTCTCACGCAGTCTGAGCTAGGGGGGTCTGTCTCCTTCACGTTTTCTACCATTTTCCTGCATTTTTCATAGATGGGAGCTCGTTTTTGTATTGCACAGTGGCTGGGAGAAAGGGGGTCACGTTTTGGGAGTTTATAGAGGTTGTTTTTGTCCCTGGAATGCATATAAACGTTTTCTGAAAATGAATTTTCTCTCCTAGGGTTGAATCCCCATCTACCAGTTAGTTTTAGGGTTGCCTGCGTTTTTCAGCACTTGTGTTTTGTTGTTGGTTGCATCCCTGTTTTGGTTTGAAATTATGAGCAAGAATTAGGAGTGGAAGTGGACCAGAATTGGCTTGATAAACCTAGTGAGGAGGTAACCTCTCAAGAGGATCAAAAGGGCTGGTTGCTCTTTTATGCACACCTTGAAGAACACTAGAATGGAAGGTATGGCTTGAGGGATTGTGTAGTAGTGAAGGGAATACTTCCTTGTGCCAGGTGTGTAGGTATTGTGGGGACCAAGCTAGATAGATCTTGTGGGGGGTGTCCATATCTTTATGGTTGAGTTCACTAGCTTAGCAATGCTCTGTTTCCATTGCCTTAGTAGCCTGATAAACCTAACTGTAGATTGGCTTGGATGATTTTGGGTATCTTTGGGCTATGTGTGAGTCTAATGTTCCCTTTTTCCTTGTAGAGATCATGCCCAGCTCAGGGGTGGCAGTGCGTTGAGATATTGATGATCACAACTGGCCTATGGTTGGTTGGGTGGAACATTGCAGTTGCATAGCCAGTTGCTCGGGACTACTTTGTTTTAAGATAAGTACTCTCTTGTGCTAACTCTGTATTGTTTTAATTGATGAATGGCATGAATATCTTGAATGTATGATAGATGTGTGATTGAATTTACTTCCGCTGTCTTACATTTATACATCTGCATATGTCTCTTTATATTATGTGAATGTTTATTTAGTAATTATGGGGCCAAATGCCCAGCTTTAGCATCACGTTCTCTCCATCACGCCGATATGATGGGAGGGAACATTACATTCGAGTGCAGAGAGAGTGATGATGAGAGCACGGAGTACCTGGAGAATGAAGTATCCAGAGTGCCTCATCGAACAAGCAGACAAATGAACGTCGCCTTGATCCTTGGGCCCGTGGTTCACATGCAGGAGGATCCCCATCATGGTGGCCAGAGAGGCTGAGGCGACGTTGAAGACATGCTTATTAACTAGCCTCAGTGTTTGACGTCGTTTCAATGACATCAACATGGATGTGCGTGTGGCTATGTGTCACCGGGTTGTATCCATTTGGCCTCATGGTGGAGTTGGCACCCGCATCCGGGGATACAAAAACAACATGTTACAGAGGTACTTTTATACAAATGTGTTTGGTGCACCCTAATAAATTTATTATTATTATTATTATTTTTTCTCAACTATTGTAGCACCTTCACAACATTTAACACAATTGGTTTGCATAGAAAATTATGATGTCTTTGGATAGCATTATTTTAACCTCCCACTTGGCATGCAATCCTTGCTTGCATTAAGTGACTCTATCAATAACATAGATCCATCAACAAGAACGAGATCTATGGATTAAAAAAAATGGTGTAAACCTCTTGATGTTTAAAATATCAAGGATTAAGATGGATCTATGTTTTTTTCTAAGTTGCCAGGATTTATGAAAATCCAAGATTCAGATACAACATGGAAACGAGAAGCAAAAAAAATAGTGAAGAATGAATATTACTATTACCCATTAATGTACATTAAATGATAATTTGATAAGTTATAACCATTATTCATATTCGATCATTCTGAAGGTCATTTCAACATGAACATGAAGTAGATCATAACAATTTTTTTGTGAGCCACATCTACATACCCATATTAGTAGTGAATAAAGTGGTTTTCTTGAAGGCTATGGAAACACTAAATAACAGTGAGGGTGAAGTGAGAAACAACATAACACATAAGGATAGATCATCCCTTGATAATAGACCTTGACCATAGAGATAAATCAAACGAAAACCTTGAGAGAAGACCTTAATAGATCAGAGCTTGCGAGAAGAGCTTGACACAAGGATGGATCATACCTTGACAAAGAATGGGGTTTAGGGTTTTATCATATAGGTGTTCAGTATTTTGGAAATATTTTTATTAAAAAACAATTTTTTGGGGGGATCCGTGGGTCACAAAAGCCTTGGAAGTTTCAAGATCCATTTGAAAATTTGAGGATTTATTTGATTTTCCAAAGGATCCATTTCTTGGAATTAGGATCCATTTCCCTCTCTAGGGGATCCATTTCCACAACATATCCTAGGTGAACCCGGATCAGATCTACAGATCCTACACATTGGGGTGGCGGATCTAGTAACACAAGTTTTATCCTTTTGATGTTTAGGGTTTTGGATGTTTTTTCATTAAAAAGTCAATTTTGGGGGGGTTTGTTGGGTCACTATTAGCACACAACATACTACCATGTTCATCTCATGCAAAGTCATACTATTCTTTAGCTTTACATTGTATCCACAAAGATGTCAATAATGCAAGAACTACTAACTCTAAAGGAACTGTGCGCTGAATATGGAATATGCTTTGGTAGGTATATCATTTCTTTGCACAAGATGAGCATAGTAGCATGTTGTGTTCTAATGTTAGTGAACAAAGGGCATTTCCTTTCTTGTTAAATCTTTCCATTGTTTAAAGGAAACAATGCTCCCATTTTTTGAAAGTAGCATTATTGCTATTAGATGAAGACAATGCTGATTTGGTGAGGGATATGTGCTTCTAATTTTAGAATTTAGAAAAGAGGCTACTATAATAAGCAAAGGAGCGTGTTGTCTTTGTGCCTAGTTTAGCATGTGGTAAATTTTTGAAAAGGATGTTGTTGTGTGTAATTATTTTGGCACTAGTATGGGTTGAGTAAGAGACCAAAAATTATGCTTTCAGAGTAGCCTAGCATGCTCCTACAAGTTCTTACGATTGATTGCAATTGTCTTATCTTATCCCTTCAGATTTTTTGAATTGTGACCAATGATTAACCTTCAGTTTTACCACAAAATCATGTACAAAATTAAAATCTTCATCATTGATATTTTCTCTTTCTCACCTTTCAAAAGTGAACCTCCTGGTTCCTAAAATATTAAGGGATAAGTTCTTGTTGATAAACTGAGACTTGCTACAAAAACTAAAAAATCCCAAGGAAAATTGTTATGAGTTGTAGAGATGAGATCTTTATTTCCAATCTTGTAACTAACACCAATTAGTTGATCTCTTATATTTTTGTATTTGTTAAGGTGATATTTGACTGAGTCACCTTCTACCATCCTCAACGTATACAACTTGTTTCTCAAATAGAGGCAAACTATTAGGAGTTGCAGAGATGAGATCTCTATTTCCAATATTGTCACCAATGCCAATTAGTCGATCTCTTATATTTTTTGCATCTGTTAAGGTGATCTTTGGCTAAGTCACCTTCTACCATCCTCAAAGTATACAACTTGTTTTAAAAGTAGAGATAACTAGTTTAATTAAAAACCTCATACATAGCCTTCAACACATCATAAGCTTCTTGACACATCATAAGATTTTAGGTTGTACTTTAATTGGATTGAGCTTCAAAATCCCATCAAGATAAAATCGATGTATTGGAACAAAACTAGATAGACCATGTGAGACCCATGATGTGGCCTCAACCTACGTAAGAAGAAGTAGAAAATAAGGACATACCGAGAAATGGGGCTAGAGGGTTTTAGGGAATTAGCAATGTAAACCCCCCAAGCATATATTATGCATGTAAAATCATATACTAATATACAAATGTAGTACAAATATGGGAATGGAAACAATCTCCAGTGTCCTTATTAGGTTTCAGTTAACATAAAATCCTATTTAGCAAAACAAGTTTTCAGGCTACTTGAATAATAAGAAATGGATAGAGGGAACAATCCAGGCATGAAAGATTATTCCGAATACGAAGTTCAAGAAGTAAAATTCAGGCATTTTTATGAGAACCCGAACATGTCAAAGTTGTGGGATACTAGTGTATATCAATAGTACTACAAACTATGGAACCCTAGAGGCACCAAAACACAAAAATTGGATATGAGGGTTGACTCATACAACCCATGTTACTGAAATTTAGTTTCACATGGATGACTCTCTAAATGCACATATATATCAATAGGCTACATAGCCATTGAACATGAGTGGTCTTATGCATAAAAATTGAAATAAAATTTCAAATAGGAAATTAGATTTCAATCAATTGGTAAATGGGAAGAAACCAATTTATAATTACAGGGCCTTCATGATACCTTTACCAACAATCGACAAAATCAATCTCTTGTTAGGTTTCTTGGAGATGAGGGTTTGATCTATAAACCAAAGGATTGAAATTTTATTGAAAAAAAAACAAGGGAAAAGAGTCTCAGTACAAGTAGTAACCGCAAGAGACATACGAAGCGTAAAAGCTTCTTAATGCCAGTAATAATTCTAAAATGCCCACAAATAATCTAAATCCCACATGTTGGTAAGTAATAATAATAGATTGATAATGGATGATATACATTACATTGAATGGACCACTTAAATATAGCTTGGTCACCTTTATTGAGGAGTCTTGGATCCTCCTGATTTATAAACGATATTAATTAGTAGTAATTATTGTAATTTATTCGATATTGTATTATTTTATGTCTGTAACATTGCCTTCCCCTTAAGGGAAGCTTCGTCCTCAAAGCTTTGTTTAGTGAAGGAATTATCAATTATTTTTGTTCGTAACATATTTTTCATGTCTCTCTGAAACTATAACTCTGACACTTTATGAAACATGGCGATATAATTTATGAATCCCTAAATTGAAATGTTGCATTCCCTGGGAAGTGATCCATCCGAGATTTACTTTCATCTGAGATGAATGTTGGTCACCTTGTTGGGTAAATCTTCATGTTTTCTGTTTATGGTGTAGATTTTGTGTTCCTTCGCATCTGAAATCATAACTTCTCTGTTTATGGTCATTTTGGCCCTATCGTTGGTCAAAATGACTTTTATAATTGGGGTCTCGATAAGGAGTTTTTATTGTTTGTTTTCTGATGGATTGACTTCTTTTTGAACTGTGATGAGGGACGAATTTGTTTTTGTTTCTTCTTTCTCAACTTGAATTTGTTTTCTGGAGAGTCTAGATGCTTCCTTCTAAATTTGCACATTCTAAATATTCTCTAACCTTTCATCTTGCGACTTTTTTTCCTCTTTTAACTTCTTAATTTGTTCCTCTAGTTCTTGATTAAAATTTCTCAGGTGTTGGTTTTCTTCCTCTTTATCCAGTAGTTTTCCTTTGGTATCTTCGTGTGATTGTTCTGTCTTATTAGTACTTTTTAACTTCTTGATTTTTCCAATTAATGTCTTGTTATGGTTTCTTAACCGATATATTTCTTCAGTGTTATTTGATAACGTGATTTTGATAGCTGTAATCTCCAATTTGTGCGTCTTTTTAGTGTCGTTCTCTTTCTGCTGGAGTTCACTAATCTATTGCTGAAAGCGACAATTATTGGCTTCTAGGCATCTTACTATTGTTTGAATTTGCTTGATTTCATTATCTTTCTCCTTGATAATTTTTTTTAAACATTTAATTTCTTCTTCTAAATCATTATTGCTTCTATAAGGTGATTCTTCGACAATTTTTGAGTTTTTGATTTTGTCTTCAAGGTTTTCATTGTGTACATTCAAACATGAGATTTCTTTATCCTTATTAGATAACATTTCCTCGTTATCTGTCCTGGTTAGTTTCAATTTTGATCCTTTAAGCGAAAATTTTCATTGTCCCTTATTGATTTTAACAAATTGTGTGTCTTAACCTCAACTTGTAGACGTTTATCGATCACCTTATATTGCTCCAACTCAACCAATGCTACTTATAGGTGCCATTGTTTGTGGTTACGACTTTTCTTCAACTTCGTCTTCTATTCTTTCAGTCTATTCCTTGGGAAAAATAAAATCTTCTTTTGAACCTTTTTTTGTGATGAATGGTCTTCCTTTCTTTTTATAATAATTGTAACAATTACAACTATTAAATAATGATAATAATTATTACTATTTGTTGGCAGGCGGTTAGGATGGGTCATTATCGTAGCACCACGAGTGTTGCGATATCACGAAAGGCAGAAAGTTGAGCACAGATGATGATATTCTATGTAATTTTTGGTCAGTTGTACTGCAGTATGCGTGTTTTTGGGTCATTTGGACCACATTAGATAGATTTTGGGTCATTTGCTCGAAGTGTCGGTTAGGAAGTTGTTAGTAAGTGGACAAGCGATGTAAAGGCGAAAGCCTATAAATAGTCATAGATGTGTAAGTGTTGAAGCATCTTGGATTATGTGTCTTAGATCTAGAGATATCTGTGAGATCTGTATTTTGTGGAGTATAAGTTGAAGACTGAATATTTTGTATCTAGGTTTTTGCAGAGTTAATATGATGTGATAGAGCTATTTTGTGGAATCCCTGTGTCTCTTATGTTCATCTGTGGTAATGCATGTTGTGATATGAATATATGAATGATGCAATTTTTCCTTGCTGCAATTAATGCGTTACTATTATATCTATTGCGACTATGAATGGTTCTGTTGAATGATGCTACGAATGTGAATGATGTCTAAGTTAAATGCATAGATCTATTTCTGAAATGTTGCAACAAGTTAAGTAATTGAGCCGCAAAGATCCTCCTTCATTCAGCGGAAACATGGTTCTGTCAACTCTCCCTTGAACATCTTGGGTGAGACCTCATATGCTCTACAGGTGTTGCTGGATGGGGCTAAACCTGTCGAGGCCAGTGCTCAGGGAGATCGCGGTGGTTTGGGTGTCGACAGTGAGTGGAACCCCTGTCGACTGGGTTTGTGTCAACAAATGGTTCCATTGCTGGGACTGTGCACGAAGTGAAAGGAGGATATGTTGTGGCATCCGACTCAACCGGAGATACAAAGCTGATTTGATTAGAGGTTGAAAGAATTTGCTGAAAAAGAAAGTCAGAATTCTCAACTAACGATAGATTAGTCGGTGGAAAGATATATTCACGACGGTCTGCATGAATATTTTTTCTGCGAATTCCTAGTCATCTTGT
This sequence comes from Larix kaempferi, assembly GCA_027924585.1. Taxonomy (NCBI): domain Eukaryota; kingdom Viridiplantae; phylum Streptophyta; class Pinopsida; order Pinales; family Pinaceae; genus Larix; species Larix kaempferi. The sequence goes on from BSBM01000887.1 coordinate 18,697,886, forward strand.
TCGAGTGGTTGGAAAAGTTGACATTTCAGAAGAGGAACTTCCAAGGCGGTGAACCGATGACCTGGACCCTAGAGCTGATCTAGGAGCTGCAGGAAGTTGACAACAAAGCATCGCGGGTTGTCGAAGTTTGGCTTGACAGCATATTGGAAGTATATATCACTGAATTTGCGGTTGATACGAACAAATCCTATATTGAAGCTAAAATATATTTCTTCTGCGGACCACGGGGAAGATTTCTGCTATCACTCCAACTGTCCATTAAGATGCTTATTTGCGAGAAGGGTATATTGAATATGCATCTAGATCAGTAAACAGCCTGGTGGGTGGAGGCCGTGGGTACTGCGATAGTAGGGGGGAGGTACATGGAATGATAAGGGGTAGATGGGTGTAGGTCATGATGAGACTGTGAGTGAAGCCGAGGAAGAGAGGGGTCTTACAAGGGGAGGAGCAAGGTTTCAATAGGAAAAGAGGCAAAGGACAGGAGAAGGTCCTGCAACGATCGAACCACAAGTCCACGAAGGAAGACCACACGGGACGAAGCGACCTCACAGTCCGGACAAGGACAACCAGGATACGCCCAGGATAGAGGCAGGACCAAACCCCAGCAACAACGTAACCACACCTCCGCTCACTATCTCTCAACTAGTAAGAAACACAACTTCGACACCACCGTGTTCATCAAGTCAACAAAAGGTAATTGCTAGTAGCTCAGCGTCTAGATGAAGGAAGCCCAGGAACAATGAGAAGTATGGTGTACACGATGTCAAGGAGAGGGGCATACTAAGGACAATATCCTTGACTTCCGCAATTATTTGGTTTCAAGGGAACCAAACCCGTTGAATCGTGGCGGTATGCCATGGTGTCGCATTTGTCAAGTATATGGGCACCTCCATGAGGAATGCCAATACATGCAGAAGATGGTCACAAAATCGATGAATCTGTATTGTACGTTCTGTAAATCTATGGGACATGAAGACAAAGATTGCTGTGCATATGGGTTGCTTCAGGAGAGAATGTACGATGCATTCTATGTGAAGGACGACCAACGGTGGGTCACGCAACAACTGAAACCGCAACCGCAGGTAGCCTAGCTGCTACCTCAACCACAGGTGCAGTTTGTACTACATCAGCAACCAAAACAGTTTATGCCACAATATGCTCCAATGCAAATGGCTCCATAGCAGCCACAGTACGTTCAACAACCACAGTATGCGCAGCAAGGGCAAGGCATGCAACCGAATCCTATGCAGCCAGAGTTCAATCAACCATATTACCAACAGTAGGGCGGATTTGGTGGAGGATTCTGGGGCGGATGCGGCAGAGGATTTGATCGCGGAGGAGGATGAGGAGGTCGCGGACCTATTCAGTGCTATCACTATGCGGTATGGGGCCACTACCAACGGGATTTCCCACTGTTGCAGACGCAATGTATGTTTTGTTTTGTTACTGATTACACAGTGGAAAACTGCCCGCAATTGATTGCGCGATGGCAAGCAGGGAATGTGCCATAGTTGCAGAAATAGAATCAGGCGCAGCAGCCAGTACAGAATCAAGTACAGTAACCGACACAGAAATAGAACCAATGCCCGAATCAGAATGCTAACCAGAATGTGAACAAACCGGGGAATCCACCGCTGAACCAGAATCAGGGTGCGATTGTTGAGACAATTTCTGCGGAGCCAAGGCCACAAGATGCAGTTGTCACAGTTATCACTCGCGGAGGTGCAATGACTAGAGGGGATAGCTCACACCCGCTCATTCGATTGGCAGGGCAGAAGAAGGTGTCATTTGACATTGAGTCCGAGCGTGATGCATTCTTTCAAGTGCGTCGTGCGATGGACCAAGATCGCAATAAGGCTATTATTTGCAACATGCCCCCTGTCTTTGATGCCACTTCAGAGGCAGGTCCATCATCACAGTCTGGAACCTTGCTGAAATTTTTTGAGAGCTGTTTATTGTTGGCAAGGGATCCCGTTGATCTTGATGAGATCGAGGGATTGTTGCAGCGCCCAGCTAGGGGACAGCAGGAGTCCGTAGTAAACTCCTTACAATGACGAAAGATAGGTAAGGAGATGCACATGAACATACAAATTGGGGACTATGAGGTTGATTCAGTTATTCTATCTTGGTTCGGATGTCAACATCTTAACCAAGCAGGCATGGCAAAAAATGGGGAGCCCCCCATTGAGTTGGTCCCCTGTACAGCTCCGGCTAGCTAATCACGCCAAGGTGACACCGATTGGGAGAGTTCCATGCCTGGTGGTGGACATTGAGGGAATGAAGACTTATGCTAACTTTGACGTCATCGAGGTAGTTGAAGGGGGAAGCTCTTATCCCGCGCAGGGATTGGATGGGATAACAACAGTAGAGCAGTAATCAACTTTAAGAGGTAGATGATGACTTTTGAAAACCGTGATCTCAGAGTTATAGCCCCATTGGATCCAGATAAAGGACACAGATACATTGAAACAGTGAAGGACGAAGATCCCAGCGGATGGGACCATGCATTCAATATTTCAAAAGACTATAATCATCCGACTGCCAACGGTGAGATTGGATGGCGCAGTGACAGCTCTGCGTCTTCCGACTTTGACGACGCTTCAGAACATTGGCATAATCGCTTGCATGAGGTGTCGCTCCGCAAGTGTGGCCTAATCATGCAATCATTGTGCCGTGTTGCGACTAAAATGGTTACACAACCCGTATATGAAGGGCTTCCTGGTTTGTCTCACTTTCTGGTGGCATTCAAGGAAAACGTTTCAGAACCACAACAACTGCTAGCATTGGAGGAAGCACTAAAGGCTGATCCAGCATGCTGGCGGGTGACACATAAGAAGTTGATCGTAGGTTGGCCGCAGTGTCGACGATTGATGACGATTTGTTTCGGCGATACCGAGGTTTACCACACAGGAAAATATGATGGTCGGAATGACACTGGCAGTCATTTGATGGAGTGTCAGACATTGTGGGCATCGCGACCAAGAGATGAGTGGGTCCATGCCTTTGTCCATACTTTGGACGAGATGCCGCGATCGTGGTATACTGCAGTTGAATTGCGGGGATAAATTACTACTTGGTTGGAGTTGACAGTTTGTTTTACTCATACATTCAACTTCATGGATGCCAACCCAGATGTCCATAATGCTTTATAGCTCATCCATGATGTGGTTCTGAAGGTTGTTCCAGTGGCATATCCTGTGGATCCACATACGCACTGCAAGATGCAGTCCATGATGGAATGTTATAATATCACTGGTCGGCCAAATGATGGTGATGATCCACAGAATGTCAATATTTTGGAGTCTGAAGGAAGTCGCGATGTTGTAGCCCCTGATGCGCCAAGTGATCCGATCAGTCAACCGCTTAAGATCTGTAAGGTCAACATTGGGACAGAGGACAACCCCAAGTTCGCGAATGTTGGGGACTATTGGGACAATGAGATGATGGGAAAAGTCACCGACTTGCTACATGAATTTCAAGACTTATTTCCTACTAAGTTTTCTGAGATGAAGGGTATTTTGGGCGATTTAGGGGAGATGAAGATCCCGCTGAAACCAGATGCCAAGCCAATTAGACAGTGACCCTATTGACTGAAAGCATGCCATAAGGAGAGGTTCAAGGTAGAACTTGATCGCATGTTGGACGCTCGCATTATTGAACCAATTGAGGAGTCATAATGGATCAATCCTATGGTGGTGCAGGACAAGAAGACCAGCAAAGTGCGCATTTGTGTTGATTTGCAGAAGTTGAATGATGCCTGTTTGCATGATCCATTTCCAATCCCGTTTACTGACGAGGTGCTCGAAGGTGTCAGCGGACAAGAGATGTATTATTTCACGAATGGGTTTTCTGGCTATCATCAGATCCACATTGCAAAGGAAGACCGCCACAAGTGTTGCTTGGTTTTTGAACCAAGCATGTGCAATGATGCACCTGCTAACTAGTAGTAGCAGTCTCAATAAAAATATGTAAAAACTAATGTAATCCGATCTAACATTAACATGTGCAAATAAATAAAAAACAAGATTTAAGAACATAAGCAATAAGATCTATGAGAAAAAACAAGAAATTGAAAAATTCGATCTTTTGTATTACCTCAAATGGTGAGGATGGTGAGTTTGAGCAGCTCCAATGTCCAATGGTCTCTTCTTCTCCAATGCTTCAATGGGGATCTTCAAACTCAAAAAGGGAGGCAATGGCTCTCAAAAAGAATTTGGCAGCATAAGGATAGGATGAAATGTGGACGAATAGTAAGGAGGCCCTATCACCTTTTTATAGTTTTTTGGTGATGGGGAATACCATTATGGTTTGAGGAAACCAAGGTATTGACCAAAATGGTTTAGGTTTCTTTTTTCCTCTTTTTCCTTTTTTGAATATTTTTTATATTTTTATTCTCTTTTAATATTTTTGGGAATTTTGGACCCTTTTTTAGGGTTTTTTGAGGAAAAATACATATTTTGAGTGGAAAAAGATGGGTTTTGGTCTTTTTGGTGACCTTTTGAAGGTTTTAGAGGCTCAAATGGTGGAAAAAGTGGAGAAATGGGTCATGAGGATATGGGAATGAGCCAGTGAGCACTTTTTGGGTGTTAATAGATTGCCCCCTGATGTGTGAGGGTAGGAGCTCATCGTATGGCCGATAGACATCATAGTTCTTTTGTCTTTTTTCTTGGGGTTTGGAGAAGAGAAGAGACCGATTGTAGACTGGAACACCGGACCCTGGTAAACTGCAAAAACTGAAAAATACATGGCCTCAAAAATGAATGAGGAATAATCTCTAACAATGGACGAGGCAGGCATATCCATGCTCGTATCAAGATATATACATAACAATTAGGCCCAAGAAGGGGGACTTGAATAATACATAAAAATATGCTGGTACATCATGATGGTCCAGAGGGGACACAATGCTGGGACATACTCATGGTCATACCATGACTCATCTGAAGGACTCATACACTAGAAAAGAGCAACAACCATTCTGAATAAGGTGTCAGAAGGGTTGATGAATTGTTGAATCTGAAGGTGTCCAACATCTATAGGGACTCAATGACTGTGAGTCAACTTCTGAGGAGTATATGTAACTGTATACTCGAGGGAGTATAAAACTGGGGTACATATGAAAACTGTTGCCAAGCGCAACCCGGATATCCATAGGAATGTGTAACTAGTTGTTTCCTCTATTAGACTCTCAAACGTGGTAGAGTCAGGTGATATCCAGGGTCTTCAACAAATAACTGAAAGGACCCATACCCTGTATGAGTCTCAACGATGCGATCAAGGTGTTGACGTCGAGCATGTGAGAAACAATCATTTTGAGAGGCACTGAGGACTCCTTTCAAAATGATCTGTAGGCACTCATCACTAATGGTGATGAGTCCAAGGCACTTATCACTAATGGTGATGAGTCCAAGGCACAGGGACCTCTAGGTATATCCTCTAGAATAGATTTGGTTGGCGTCGACAGAGGGAGACCAGCAACTACCAAGGCAATGATGTTTCCTTGATAGGAGTGCGAGGTGTACAACTGAAGTGTGATAGTACTGATGGTAGGACTGACATACTTGTGGGGATGGGGTATAACTGGGGTCATAGAGTGGGTGGACTTAAACTTCCTTTGTTCAGAGTATGATGACATGGTTGACTTGGCAGCATATGAAACTGACTTTTAGGTGTGGGGATCATAGCTTAAGGGATCAAGGTTATGTATTGCAGACCGGAGTGACTCTAGGGGACGAGCTGATGGATGCTATTGGGAGATTCTCAGGGTGACACACTAAAGAATACTCTGAACAAAGGAGACCATAATGGGGAAGCTTCCATATGAGTAGACATGATCTGTTGTGGTGCCGAAAAGCACCGTTGGGTCCTTCTTCATGGTTTTAATGAGCTCTAAGAAGGGTAAAAAGTGTGCTATGAAATGGTATTGTCCTGTGGATATATGGGAGACCAGGACTGTTCATGCTCGTGAGTGCTTTCATTTTTAAGGATTTTGAAAACGATAAGAAGACTCTAAATTAGTGGAGGAATACCGTCCTATAGATTTGTACGAGCCCAAGACGGTGATTGCTCGTGGTTGCTTTCAATTTTAGAGAGTCTGAAAGTTGTAAGTAGACTCCATTGGTGGTCTTTTTCGTATGTTAGTCTCCAAGGCCCGAAAAAGCATAAAATGATGCAAATGGAGAACTCTTCTAGCCAATGTGACTAGAGTATTCCTTTTTCGTAATTAGTCTACAAGGTCTAGAAAAGGGGTAAACTTATACTAGGTAGACGCCCTTTCATATACTTTTAGCGAGCATGAAAGGAAGCCAGATTGCTAAGCAATCTTTTCATTGTTTTAGGAGTCAGAAAAGAGCTTAACAGAAACTCCCTAAGTGCCTTTTTCGTAAAGGAATTGCTCAGCCCGAAAAAGGGATAAAATTATATCGAACAAAAAGGTATTGGTGAGAGCAAGAAATGATCCTGAGCGTTGTCACAAGCGCGGAAAAATGAATCCGATGATGTGAGAAATCTTTAAAAAGGTTAGCGGCCGATGTGGCATGCAAATCGAGGAAATGAGGGGCATTTTGAAAAAATGCCTAAAAATTATGGGGGTGAGAGCGAGAAATGATCTCAAGCATCATCACGAGCATGGAAAACTGAATCCGACGATATAAAGATCGTAAAAAACGGGTAATGGCCGATGTGGCATGCAAACCAAGGCAACGAGTGTGTGAAAAAATGTCCAAAAAATCTGGTGCTGAGAGCGAGAAATGATCTCAAGCATCATCACGAGCGTGGAAAATTGAATTCGACGATATAAAGAATGTCAAAAATGGAAAATGACCGATGTGGCATGCAAACCAAGGCGACGAGGGGCATGTGGAAAATGCCTAAAACGGGACATGGTGGAATTGAGAAAAAGGAGTGGACTATCGTGAAGTTCTCGCTGTGCTGATTCCAACGGTACCAACAGTTCGGAAAACGGACGTTGTATGATGCCGAAATGGTTGATTAAAGATTGGTTAAATTCCTATAAAGAGCTAGTGGACCCAATATGACAAGTGTCATTTTCACCATTGAGTTTTATAGAGTAATTTGATTTAGTCAGAGCATTTTCTTCATTTGCGGGAGATTTGACCATCGGTTTTCCATTCCGCGAGTGTTAGGTAAGCCTATTTTCCTTAGCCTTTCAGTTTATTTGATTTTTGGTGAGCCTCGAGGTCTTAGAAGCAGTGAATATTCCATGTTGGCTTGCCAACGTGGAATATCGTAGGTTATGGGGCTTTCTGCGCGATGCACATTGTGGGTATGGGCTTTACAGCCGCGATGTGCATCGCGGCTGTGGGTGCTTACATCCGCGATGTGCATCACGGCTGTGGGGTCTTATAGTCGCGATGCGCATCGCGGATGTGAGGGTTGAAATCCGTGATGTGCATCGTGACTGTGAGGGCTTACAGCCGCGATGTGCATCGCGGATGTGGGTGCTGAAAGTTGCGATGTGGATCACTGACTAGGAAAAAATTTATTTAATATTTTCTAAAAAAATTTCATGTTGGTTTGGCAGGATGCTCAGGAGGCCGTAGGAATCGTGGAGGGAGAGGGATATTGATGAGGGGCTGATGGAGAGCATTTGGGCGAGCCCACATGTGTGGGCGGCTTTGGCTTTGGGTGGACTACTGAAGTTTGCTCAGATCCCTCTTATGCGTTCAGTCAGAGAGTTGTTGAACAAGTTTATTGACTTCTGGGAACCAAAGGAGGTAGCTTTTATGGTGCGGGGTGAGCGACTGGAGCTCACCTTGACTGATGTGTATTTCGTTATTGGATTGCCTCATTTGGGAGAGATAGGGGATACCCAGCCTAGGATCCCGACTGGTATGGATATAGAGGATCTCCTTGAGAGATTTTGTGTTTGAGGGGCCCATGTGCAGAATAGGGCACTGAGTATCTCGGATCTGTGAGAGCCGGAGATGCAGGCAGTGGCGGCTTGTGTTTTGCGGGTGCTTGGTGCACAGGTGCCCCATCGTTTGTTGGGGGGTCAAACAATGATGGTTCATCGTGTCATGACTGGGACCTACTTTGCTTGGGGTCAGATGTTCCTTGCTTGTGTTTGGCGAGAGCTGAACAAGGTGAGGCATGAGGGAGGTGAGTTCAGTTATGCCTCTTTCCTATGTTTCTTCTTTTTCGAGTGGGTACCTACCTTGCGGCCACGTGTGTCGGTTCGGGATGGACTGAGGAGCGAGCCGTGGATGGTGCGTTGGGGGGAGATGATGCCCTGGGGTTGTGGTGGTATTCCGTGGTTCTTCATGACCGATCTGTACGAGCAGTGGGAGCAGATGCCAGTTGTGATTGACGACTATCCATACCAGGGTATGGACTTCCGGGGAAATATCGAGATGCCTCGAGCTTAGGGACAGGCTTGGGGATTAGACGGTACGTCTTTGTTTTTGTTGTTCTTATCATATCATGTTTTCTACATGTTTAGTTGTGATGAAAGCCAGAGATGTATATATGATATTGACATGTTTTAGCGTGGTTTACTGCAAATGTGGGTCCGCTGCCTCTAGCAGATCATCAGGGCCGTACAGGACGTATGGTGGTGGTGGTACCTTCACCGGTAGTGGTACCTCTGCCTCATGTATGAGGAGTTGTGCGTCACCGAGATGATGCCATAGAGGATGTTCGTGATACATTTGAGGATCTATTGGGTGATGTACCTGATGATGGCTGGAGAGACCTAGATCGACGTGTATTGGACTGATGTTTCGATGCTCCACGTGAGTGGAGATCGATTTTACTAAGGGTAGCTATGTTGGTAGCTGAGAGGAGAGCTCGGGATTAGTATGATCCAGAGGATCTAGAGGAGCCGGGTGACCGTGATGATTAAGTTATCTTGTACCTGCCCGCAAATGTTGATGAGCATATGGGGATGTATTTTGTTGATACACATTTTGTACGGCTGGTGTACTTTTTGTATATTGGGGCGTTGAGGGCACTCTTGACATTGTGACTATATGATGATATATATATTTATGCATATTCATGCATTTTGATTATACAGTCGTGTATGCACGTGGATGCACATCTTGTCATTGCTTTTATGTCTTGTTGCACGTGGATGCAATTGTATGTTGTTTGTTTTCCTGTGGAGGCACATTCGATGCACGTGGATGCAACACTATTGTTTTTGTATGCCCATGGAGGCACATGTTATGCACGTGGATGCAATGTTATGATGACTTATTTAGTTTGTTTATTTGATTTTTCGATGCCTATGTGATGCATGTTTTGATGTCCTACATGTTTTGGTTGACGTGCCATTTTAGAATGTCATTATACATTTGGTCTGCTACACTATTTAGATTTCTTGGGACATGAGTGAATGAAATGGATTCAAAGTGTCGAATCATTTGTTTAGTGCGCAGGAATTTTTGAAATAAACAAGGATCGCGTACCTGGTAACAGTTGTTGAGCTGGGAAATAAGGAGTTGGGAGTTCAGGAAAACACTAAGGTGACTTATGCCCATCTGGAGAGCAGCGGCTAGTAGACCAGTCACGGCATCGTACTCAGCTTGGTTGTTTGTGGCAGCACCTATGCACACTCCGTTGAGGTGGACCAACTCATGTGAAGGGTAATAAATTACCCAAGCTGCTGAAGCTAGATTTGGAGACCAACGACTTGCACTGTCGGCAAAGCCGATATGCTAGAGTGGAACAGGATCGTTCTGTGTTCATGCAGGAAAAATGGAAAAATGTAAGGTTTTGAAAGTTTACAGCGAAAAAATGAATTAAAAAACTATACAATATGGACTGTGGTGTCCAAGAGATTTTTTATGGGTAGAATCATTTGAGGTACAACCCGTTACGGGGGTTGTGCATGGGATTGCCTTATGAGTCGGTCAAAAGGTATGCCCCATGTCCAAGGAAAGTGTGTATGATATATGGGCCTTGCCACATGGATTCAAACTTTCCTTTTCCTGTTTTGTCATGGGCTTGGTCGTAAACAAGTACAAGGTCTCCTTCATTGAATGCTCATGGGTGAACATGTTTATCGTAATGGAGTTTAGATCTATTCTTTGTGGCTTCGATTGTTTGGAGAGCTGTGCGACGATCTTCGTCGGCCTGCTCTAAAAGAAGTAAGCGTTCAATTAGTGCAGTATCCGGGAGGAGTTCCATGGAAATTAGTAATGTTGGTATCTGACACTCAATGGAGAGGACAGATTCCATGCCATGAACCAAATGGAAGGGGGTAAAGCCGGTGGCAATTTTGGTGGACGTGCTGTAAGACCATAATGAAGGAAAAAACATATGATGCCAATTGGATTTATGTCTGTCGACAGTGTGTTGGAGGATGGTCTTCAAAATTTTGTTAACAGCTTCGACTTGGTCGTTCCCTTGGGGGTAGTAGGAGGAGGAGAAATGATGTTCAAACTTAAGGAGTGTTGACAATTCTCTCCAAATGGAGTCCTCGAAGTGAGAGCTGTGGTCTGAGACAAGTTGCTTTGGTACACCAAAACGAGTGATAACATGGTTGAGGAAAAAATGAGCTGCAGTGTCGGCTTTGCAATTGTAAGTAGGCATGGCTTCTTCCCATTTGGTAAAGTAATCAACAACCACAATAATGTGTTTATGGCCACCAGCTGATGCAGGATTGCAATCCATGAAGTCGATGGCCCATTTGTAAAATGGTCCAACGATGACTACCAGATGAAGGGGGGCGGGGGGGGGTTCTCGCCTTGGGGGAAAAAAGTTGGCAGTTTTGGCAATGTTTGACTGTTGTGATACAATCAGTGAATAATGACGACCAAAAATAACCTGCATGGATTACCTTTTGGGTGGTGGCCATTCCAGAGAAATAGCCGCCGCAGGCACCGCTATGACAGTAATTAAGGACTTGTTTTTCTTCTTCTTGGGAAAGGCACCGTCGTAGGATTGTGTCGACACCACGTCGATAGAGGACATCACCCAAGAGGAGATAATGGTGGGAATGGTGACGAATGCAATGGCATCCATCATGGTCAATATTGGGTCAAAACTTCTGTGTGTAGAGGTATACCAAAATGCCACCGTACCAAGGGTCATCAGACGAGATGGTGAACAAATGTTCGTCAATTATATCAGTATGGATAGCTGGTGATGACGACGAGGATGGTAGGTCCGTAATGAGTTGAGCGAGTGCTAGTGTTTTGGTGCTCTTCGGGGTTTTGAAAGTCAGGTCATATTCTTGTAAGATAATCACCCATTTGGAAACACGACCTTGTAGAAGGCGGCGATTCAAGAGATAGACCATTGGGTTGGAATTTGCCAGAACCATAGTATGGCTTAGGAGAATATAATGGCGCATCTTTTGTACTGAAAAGATGACGGCGAGGGCCATTTTCTCTTCATGTGTGTAGCACAGTGGTGGGCCTGATAAGGTTTGTCTCACATAGTAAATGACATGCTCTTGACGAGTAGAGTCTTCTTGGACAAGTACTCCGGAAACGGCGTAATCGGATGCCAAAATGTAAAGGGTAAAGTCTCTTGTGAAATTTGGAGGAGAAATCAAGGGGGCACTTGTAAGTGCTTTCTTCAGGTATGTGAAAGCTCCTTTTGCTTGGTCGTCCCATATAAAATGGGTATGAAGGCGTAGCAAATGGAGGAAACCATGTACTGTCGTGGCGTAGTCTGGGACAAAGCGATGGAGGAAGTTGGACTTCCCTTGAAGGCTTTGTAGTTGTCTTAGTGTACGAGGTGATGGTAGGTCTACTATGGCTTGGACCTTTAGAGGGTCAATGGTGATCCCTTTTTTCTGAAATGATGAAACCCAACAGACGGCCTACTGGAACACAAAAGACACACTTGAGTGGGTTTAATCAGATTTGGTATTTGCGATAGCGCAAGAAGACTTGTCAGAGGTCGTCTAAATGGTCAGATCGTTTCTTAGATTGAGCTGTGAGTTCATCTAGATAAACTAATATGATGTTAATCAGGTCATGAAAACAATAAGTCATAGCTCGCTGAAAAGTAGCTCCAGTGTTCTTGAGGCCAAAAGGCATGACGCGATAGGCGAAGGTGCCCCATGGGGTAGTGAAAGCGGTTTTGTATTGATCTTCCTTGTGGATGTGTATTTGGTTATATCCAGAGAAACCATCCATGAAAGATATTATCTCATGCCCCACACATGCATCAATTAGCTGATCGATAAATGGTGTTGGGAAGTTGTCTTTGGGATAGGCTAAATTGAGGTCTCGAAAATCAGTACAGACTCGTATGGTGCCTACTTTCTTGTTGACTGGAATTGGGTTAGAAACCCAGGTAGTATAAGAAATAGGGTATATGAAACCTGTTGTTCGAAGCTCAATTTCGACTTTCACGACTGGAAGCTTGGAAGGGTGAATGGGGCGTTGTTTTTGGCGGACTAGAGATATGTTGGGACAAGTATCTATATGATGTTCTACAATGGTAGGATCAAGACCAGGCATCTCGGTGTAAGACCAGGCAAAGACATCACGAAATTTTTGGAAGATTTTCTTATAGGCTTGGGTTTCCTTTTCAATGCATGATGCGCCTAAAGAGATAAGCTCAAGTTTTATGGGGGTGGTGGAAATGTTGATTTTTATGATCGGAGAAATGTTGGCCATATTACCTTCTTCAAAAGCATCTGGGGCTGGGATAGGATATTTGAACCAGTCGACCTTGGTTGGTAAGAAATCTTTGGATTCGACAGATAGTTGGTTTTCCGTGGTGGAGGTAGATGCCTCAGAGATGAAATATGATCGATGGTGCATATCATCCCAGGGGTAGTCTGGTGCAGTAAGTGTTTCTAGGATTTCCTCATCGCTACGGAAGTAGTGCGTCATCAAATTAATCGGTTCAGGCTTGTAGGTGGTTGAAATCATATAAATGGTATTGATTTCTTCTGAAGTGGAAGATTTTGGGGGGAATATTTCCTCAATGAGTGGGGGGGATATCTCTAGGTGAGCATTATTCAGTTCGTATAGTGCTTCTCTATAGTCTGGGAGATCGGGGTAGTGATATGAATAATGGCCATAGATGCCACAGATCGCACAAGGGTGGTTTGTACGTAGTGATTTATCGCGATGCTGAGGGGGTAGCTGAAGTTTAACAACTGGAATGTTCGTGTCATCATCCAACATATTCATATGTTCTTGAAGTGCCGGTAATTATGGACATAGATGGGTAGCATGGCCTATATCATCGCACAAGGAGCACTTAGGGGGTATGCGGATTGTTGGGAGATTCTTTGCTAATTTGGATCACTGGGGGGGTGCGAGTTGTGGGTCCAGTGGTGTAGGTTTATGGACCTTTGCCCCCAGTGTGGAGGGATTGAGGGGCCACATAACTAGATGTTGATGTAGTGGCCCCTGTTGGAGGTGGTCGGTTTTGGGGGTTCGGTACACCAGGTGGTGGACGGTTTTGGGGGTTCAGTACACCAGGTGGTGGATGGTTCAAAATATTGATGGGTTGTACCGGTTGTAAAACAACGGTCGGTGTTGGTGGAGGGGTTGGGGCAGGTAGGTACCATATAGGTAATCCTAACATTAACCCTGGTAGGTTAAGTGTAGCCATTACTAGCATGTTGACAACTCCTGAAAATGGAAACAAGAATGGGATAGTGTGAATCAGTGTTGTTCCGATATGACTAGGCACTATGGGTGGTTGTGGCAGTGGTTGAGGTTGTGGAGTATGTTTCTATGTGTTGTGTGAGAGGGTGCACAAATCAGATATTTTAGCGGTGGTCATGGGAGTATCCGAATAAATTCGGGTCCAATTGAGGAGACGAACGATGTGGGTGCACTCTGAACGGGTTGTTCGATCGTGGGAAGAACATTTTTAGGCGCTGCAGGGGCATTGAGATCATAGTATGTTATCTGGTCGATTTTGACTACACATCCTTCGTGGGGGAACATCATGAGGCGGAAAACTGAAGAAGCAACAACTTTCATTTTATACATGTAGCTTTGTCCCAAAAGGAGATTGTAATCAAGTTGGGCGTTGATGACCTCTATATCTATGAGAACCAGTTTGCCCCCAAGCTGTATGGGCACGTTCACTAACAGACTCCGAGGTTGAGCTGCATGACCATCGTAAGCTCGCAATGCGGTGGTTGACAGTTGTAGCATTGGGGATCCAAGTTTCTGCCAGATGAAAGTTGACATAACGTAGGTGGAGGCACCTTCATCGATTATGCATCGATGAACGATGAAGTTTCGAATTGATACAGAATCCTGAAAAGCTAGAGATGAAGGTAGACAAGGTTCGGCTTGGTCTAAGTCGAAAGCCATCATATTGGAGTCGTTAGGGTCTATGGCACCAATGGCGGATAACAACAATTTTCTCTGTGCAGGACAGGTTTTTTAGGATTTCTAGAGTGGACATAGTAGCGGGGGACTGGGCTAGGTCTTTTACGATGTTATAGTTCGAAGTTGCACGAGCATTAGGGTTGTTGTTGATTCGTCGTAAAGGGAAGCGAGGTGCTTTTGGATCCCCGTCCATGGGCATATTAGGTATGCGAAGTGGCTAATCAGTTGGGAGGGTACTTGAAGATGGATCAGTGGGCGTGGCCTCAGGGGCTGAGCTGTATTGATTTCAGTGGGTTTGAAGGTTGACATCATTTGATGATATCATTAGAAAATTGTGAGTTTTGGACTCTGTATGTTGGTAATCGGTTGTCGCATAGGTAATTTGCTGCTGTGTTGCAGTGGATCCTTGTGGGGGATCCATTGGACGAGTGTTTACTACTCCTTGGTTGGGTAGAGGATATTGCAATATCATCAGTTGTGGCTGAGGAGGTGGTGCTGGCTGTGCAGTATGTCCTTGTCATTGGGCGTCATCGGTCCAGAGTTGACGCGCTTGATCTAAATGGGGGAAATTATGCGTGTAATGGCCATAGACTCCGCATATGGAACACGGGTGGTTTGTTCTCAAATTAGAATTTTTGCCTTGTTTTGGTGGACGATGAGGGTTTTGATTTGCAGGAGTAGTGTTATTGTTATTGGGAGGATTAAGTGGATGTCCTCCTTGGTTTTGTTGTTGGTTATTTCCACGGTTGCGTCCTCTTCCGCTATTCTGTTGACCTCCTTGATTACACTGGTTGTTCTAGTGTTGAGGTTGGTTTTGTTGTGCGTATACATGCCCTTGGTCAATAGGTGGGTTTTGAGGTCATGTAGGAGCTGAAGCAGGCTGCGGTGGATAGTAAGTGGGAGGGTTCTGATATGGACCTGGTGCTTGTTGCAGTTGTGGGTAACCTTGAGCTACTGGAAGTGTTGGAGCAAGAGGTGCTGCCTATTGAGGATAATAAGTCGATTGGGATTGTGGGTGAACTGGAGTCTAATGGGCCTATTAGTTATAATATGGAGGTGGTGCATAATATGATGGTGCTTTCCCATAACACTACGGTGGACATGAGGGTCCATGAGTGTGGTGGGTGTGCATTATTGGAGCATACAAAGTTGTAGCTCCAGAATGAGATGTATCCCTAGAAAGGTCTGGGGCATTGTTTGTACTCATCATGGTGAAAGGTTTGTTTTGTACCATAACATGGTCGATAATACCGTCGGCGGCATGGGATTCCCCCGGCGTGTCATTCCGGGATGGATCGCCGTGCGGGGCATCAGGTAATATGGTGTATAAATATCCAGACTTGGTATATACGAGATCGAACTACTGAGCTTTTAAAATGGCTTCTTCTTCCGACTGGGGTCGTTCATAAGCTACATATTTAGCTATGAGAGGAAGGAGTGATTTCAAGAACCAATCTAGAAAGATATGATCATCTAGTTTGATCTTGCAGAGACTACGGCGTTTACGCTACTCATGGATATGATCTGTGACATGGGTGGCCATATTCTGTCTACAAGATAGTAGGATTTCTACTCATGCATCATAGCGTACGGGTAGTTGAAAGAATTGTAGGAAAGTTGAGGCGAGGGATGTAAACGTGGGGTGCGTCCCATGTGGCTGCTCAATATACCATTTGGGTGCAGAGCCAGTGAAAGTTCTTTGTAAAAGTCAGAGTCGAATAGAATCATCGACTATGGAGTTTGAGGAACACCATAGGTGAAATGACATGATATGGTTTTGGGGGTCTTCCCCAGCCTTCCCTTCAAACTTTGGGATGTCTGACGAGAGCTTTTTTGGCATGGGGGGCCATGTAGGGTCATGTCTAATGGTATCATTTGTTAGCCTTACTAGGTTTGGTAGGTTAAGGCTAGCCATAAATGTCAAACTAGAAGAGGGGTGTGATATGGTTGGTGGGGCATAAATGCTAGTGGTAGCATTATGAATTGGGACACTTCCCCCAAGGGGGATATTAGTTGTAAAAGGGATGTGCCCTCCACCTAAATATGTGTGAGAGGGGCCAGCGCCTCCAAGTGCAACATGAGTTACAGATGGGTTTGGGATGGTTCCATTAATTACTGGGATCTTAGTAGTGGCGGTGATAGTAGGTGTAGGTCCCATGTTGGGAATACCTAATGTAGGTGTAGGTCCCATATTGGGAATATCTAAGGGAGGCGTGGTAGTTGTGGCTACCGTGGTGGCCGTTGTGGTGGCGAGGGTGGATGATGTTCCACCAACAACCCCTGTGAAAAATTTGTCGTAATGTGAACCAGCCATGGGGCTAGTGGGTGTGGTGTATGTGGGATTTTCGGATTCTGCCTCAGAATCATATGTGAAATGAGGCACATCAGAATCGGATGATGGGGCTCTATTCCGATGACATGTGGAGTCAAGGGAACTGTACTGCGGGAAGTCTCCCTGGAAGTGCCAAGAAAGTCTCGGGGAATCAATGGTGACAGTTTGTGAATTAAAACTACTAGGTGGTGGTGAGTGGAAAACTCGAAAAACCCTAATGCAACAGTGTGTGCAGGAGGGGAGTGTAAAAAATAATGGCACTCAGGCCAAAAACCAACCTCAAAACACTTACTATAAAAGTTGTGTTATAGCAAGTGGAGTAATAAAAAAATGTGGTCAGAAAACCAACATGCAAACAGCTCCTAAAAATAGAAAAAAAAGTACTCCATGACCAAAGGGAGGTAATGGAGCATGCAAACACCTAACCAAAAAGTATTATCACTCAACAAGATATATCCTCTGCAAGGTGATGAAATCCAAGTCAGACAATATAAATTATAGAACCAAAGGCTAGATATCCCCCTACCGGGAGGGATACCGGGTAGTCAATCCTAGAAAATGGGCCACTAAGATACCTTGTTCATGACACGTCCGATTGGGTGAATATGCAGCTCTTGTTCTATCACCGTTGTACTCCCACAAGGGTGCTACAATGAGAACAATGAGTAGGTATCCTTCCGTGACTGAATGGATTGCGGTATTCCACTCAGGCCTCCGGAACCAGTCTAGCTACCTCAACCCTCCTAAGGGAGAGGCTTTCCCGACAAATTGGTTTTAAACCATGTCAAAAAATAATAAGGGATTTTGGTACCCTAAATGTCAACCACTATGTCTCAACATGTAAAATGAGTGAAGGGTTTTATTTGGATACTTATCCCCTCAGTCCTGTTGTTGCAGCAACATCCCCCCAAAATTTTTGTACATATTGGGGCCCCTCCTTTATTTTTCCAGAAAGACTGCTGTAAGAGGTCAATTCTCCCTTTATTTTCAACTGAAAATCCTGCTTTGAGAATTCCAAGTTTTTCTTCTTCTAAAGGATAAAATTTGTGAAATCTTCCTGAAGTTGCGGAAGCATTTGAGAAAGCCCCGCAGTTGCGGAGGTATTCAAGTTATCCTCCCGAAACCGCGAGAAGCGTTCGGGTTTCCCTCTCGAAACGGCGGGAGCTATTTGCATAAGCCTCTCGAAAAGGACTTAGAAATTTTCTCTTGAAGCTGCGGAAATTATTTGGGAAAGTCTCCCGAAGCGGTGGAACCTTTCGGGTTATCCTTCCGCAAGTGCGGGATCATTTGAGTTATCTTCCCGAAACTGCGGGAGCTGTTCGCATATCTTTTCTGGGACCGCCGAAGGACTCCTCTTAAAAAAACTCTAAATTCTTTCCTCTCAACTTGAATTTTGCGGAACCATTCAACTTATCTTTCCGAAACTGCGGAAGCTATTTGCGAAAGACTTCCGCGATTACGGAAGCATTCACGAAGCCTGCCGAAAGACTTAGACCTTTTTGCGGAACCATTCGCCAATCCGTTCCGACACTGCGGAAGCTATTTGGGTTTCCCTTCCGCAACTACGGAAGCTTTCACGTTATCATTCCGAAAACCCGTCAAAAAACTTAGACGTTCATTCAACTTGCGGGAGCCATTCGTCAATCTCTTCCGACATAGCGGGAACCTTCGCAGAATTGTTCCGCGATTGCGGAAGCCATGGGCATATCTCCGTCGAAATTGCGGAAGGAGATCCATTATTCTCCCGAAGCTGGGTCTCCAAAGGTCGCATTGCAGAAAGATTCATCAATCTCTTCCAAAACACCAAGGGAGTTCACCATAACATCCCGCAATCGCGGGTGGAATTCGTGAATCCGCCCCGCAAATGGCAGTCGCGCACAATTGCCGAGGTGGATTGAAAAAACCGTGACGTACAATAATTTTAAAAAATGCTTTAATGGCACCACCCACCATATTAAACATCGCACGTGCCCAACTTGTTTAAATGGACGGTCGGGGTTTGGATCGACCACATTGTTATTTTTGGATTAACAAATGCCATTGGGACGCTGCGTCAGACTGCTCCAGCTCAGTTCGTTCATCCACATCAGCATCCACCTCATTCATCCACCTCGTCGTTGCCAGGTAGGTTTCTAACCGTTATTTTTTGTCTTATTTCCACGTCAGATTACCTTTGAGTTTTTCTTTTTCGTCTAAAATGTGGCCGATAGACATTAGTTGCATATATCGTTATTTTGTCCTTAAAACCACCGAGGCCCCATGGGTTTCTCATTCCACCATCCAAAAACCAAAACTATGACCGGCCAAGATTTTTCACCAGCCATATTCCAGGCGTCGTCACCCTAGTTCAAATTCCAAGCCGACCATAGAGCGTCTCGTCAAGTGCTATAAATAACCATGGCAGTTGGTTGAATCCCTCGCCTGTTCATAAATTTGGAAAGCGACCCCTTATTTCGTCATAAGGTTGTTTCACCCCAGACTCACCTGCCACTAACCATTCGAAGCACAATGACGAAGGACACCCTCTCTCCTAGGACTAGATGGGAAGCAAGTTGTTTCACGTCGTATGCGTGCCCTTTCGGGAACATTCCAAACTTTGATTCCTTAGGATAATCAAGTCTATTTTTTCTTGTTTGGAATGGTTTCTTTTGCTTTCCCCAACATGTAGCTTCATAGTTTATCTATATCTCTCATTAGCATGTTAAATTGGTACTGCGTTTTGTTAAAATCTCATAACAGGTTGCACATTTTTATAATGACTTGTATTTGGTGGCTAGCAGGGATAAGTCAAGATGCAAAAAGGTGGTAGGAAGAAGGCTAAAATGATGGAACCTAAGCCAGCACCACTTAGGACTGAGACTATGTTCCAAGATACTAGGTGTACCACCGGTATTCCTCCCGAAATCGGCTGGGGAGACATTTACAGGATGATCAAGGACCAAGATATCCCGGATATGTTACTAGAAGAGGAGCAGATCTATCTCAATATCAGAACTTCAGGCATAGCTAGGTCTTCTACCCGCCCTGAACTGTTCCCATGTTCTGAAGTAATCGGGTGGATACTCGAACATACTAATGCGGAGACAAGAGTATTACATGACAGCGAGAAGATAGCCATCGCCTCATTCCACCCAGCATATCTTGTCGCAGCCTATAAATTCCCATGTCCCCAGCAAGCTCTGAGTGATGAATGGTTGGGCCAGATGAACAATATTGAAATGGCCAAAAAATTATTGGTCGCAGGCAAGCATTTAAGAAACAGAGGTAATGACGGATATGATGTATAGAATCTAATACCTCCTTTTAGGTTAATCGCCTTGATGTTGTGCAGAATCTTCGGCATGACCGATGGCACCGTGTACAAGATACAGTGTGTTCCCATCATCCACTTCGTGGCATTCAAAGGAACTGTGTTTGACTGGGCTACCATCCTGTCAGACAGTTTGGCATCAATGGTGGTTGCTACAAGAGAAGGTCTGGCCTTAAAAAAGACAGAATTTTACATGTCTTCGTATCTTATTGATTGTATTTTGGCCAAGCTATCTTTTCCCAGCTTAGGTTGCACGTGGGATAGAGCCAACACCCCATTTTACACTGCTTTCAGGATGATGTGGGATCAAAATTACAAACCTAGCTATAAGCTCATCTGTGAGGGGTTCATCATGCCCCTATATGAGTAGATATTCAAGGAAGAGCCTAACTGTCTGTCCAAAAATTCCATGGAGATCCTAGAAAATTATGGAGATTTTTATTTCTCAGAACAAGGCACCTACATCAGAATGTTTGGAGGGACTAAAGCTCCATATATTTTGCCAAGGTATGCTACCGACTATGTAGTCCTGAAAGAAGCAGTGAGACAAATTTTCCTGGATGGAATTGGAGCTGTGCTTAGCAAGCAGCATAAGGCTTCTTTTCCCCCTCTACCTTTCTGCATAGGAGCTTACAAATTCTCAGGAGTTGCATCAGCTGAGGAGTTTGTTCAAGAGATGAAAGCCTTCCACTTCGGTGAAGTAATTTTCCACAGGAATGATAGGAGAGGAAAATTTGTCGAGCATTGCAAGGAAATTTATGGTCATTTCGAGTACACCCATTATTATGATGCCGAGGAAGAGGCATTCAGAGGCATCAGCAACATGACTGAGTTGCAGATTTGTCGCCAAGGCAGTGGAGCAACCTCTAGCTCCACCAAGGCCCAAAAAACCAGTCTGCAGAAGGAGAAAGAAGCTAATAATGCCCGAGCCCAAGAAGAAAAAAGGTTAAGAGAGGAAGCAAGGTTACTGCAAGAGGATGAAGTTGCAAGATTACAGCAGGAAGCTGAAGTGGTGAGAGTGCAGCAAGAAGCAGAAAGTGAAAGGATGCAGAAAGAAGTTGAGGAAGCCCAGCGGCAAAAAGAAGCCGAAGATGCGAGGCAGATGGAAGAAAATGAAAATCAGCGGCAAGCTGAAGAGGAAGAGAGAAGGCAACAAGCTGAAGTAGGGCAGAAAATGGAAGAAGAACTCAAGACAGTTGAAGATGCCCAGGCAGGTGGCTCCGGTGCCCAGGATATGGAAATAGATGTACCTCAAGCAGGTGTCTCCGGCACTCAAAATGTGGAGGCGGACATAACACAAGTAGGTGTCTCTGGTACCCAAAATGTGGGAACAGATCCAGCTAAGGTAGTCCAGACCCCACCCGTGGAAGCAGAGATAGATATTATAGATCTCCCAATCGTCCCGTACACTCCATCAGAAGAGCATACCGTGTCCAGATGGGATGAATTTGTCTATGATAAGAAAAGGAAGGCAATGGTCCTTAAATCGGAAGAGAGGATAAAGAGACTCTTTTAAGAAGATATCGTTACCCACCGGGAGACCACAGTAATGCAAAATACAAATAAGGCTCCCTTAGCTATGGCATCCGCCGCGGTAGAGACAACAAAAGCAACGCTGGACAATGTGGCTGATATAGTTAAAGAATTTGAGTTGACAAAGAGGAGGGCTCGCATGCTACAACACACTATGGCCAATGAGCAAGCCTACAGGGATCTCGTGGTGAATAGGTATAATCGTCTATCTGTTGAGCATAAAGAACTGTCAGACAAGTATAACCAGCTAGAAGAAGAAAAGGAACAACTGACAGTCCAGATGATGATTGTAGAAGCAGAAAAGAATGATGCAGGAGCCAGAGTGTCCCATCTAGAAGCAAACAAGCTAGCATTGGTTGAACAATTAGAGCAGGAAGATAACAGAATGATAGATATGTCCCCCTTCCATGAGCTGTCCTGCAGCATCCTGAAACAAATGCATGACACTCAGCAGCTAATTATTGATGAAGTATGCAAGCTCAAGGCCATGGTGGTCAGATTGAAAGAAGTTAATGTAGAGGCCAATAGGCTTAAAGATAAATATACTCGGGTTAAGGCAAATGTCCTGAGCCAAATAGAATGGAGAGAAGGAAAGGTGGATTTCCCCAAGCATCTCCCATTCAAATCTGTAGATGGCTTCAATGAAGACATAGCCCTTTTGGAATTTTGCAGAAACTGTAGCATTAAGCTGATAGCCAAGATCCGAGGGACATTGGATAAAAGTAACAGTCTGTATCAAAGAATCCATGAAGTGCATGACAAATGCAAGTTGAGTTTCCCTTAGTCCCTTGATGATTTCCCGGGCAAAGAACAACGTTTATCTGACCTGAAGGAAGAGCTGGGCATCCAAACTGAATACGTGAAGAAGATTGATGTCTTAGCCATTGATGACCTCCATCATTATATTGGTATGTCATCAATACACAATCATCTGCTTAAAGAAATACACCAAGCTGCAGTAACAGAAATTCAAGGTATTGGAGCAGAGCTTGGTAAAGATGTAACTTCCCAGAAAATATTACTCCCTGCCTCAGCAAATGTAGTTATAAGGGACACTTGTGTATGGTATAGTTACATTGCAGAAGAAGAGAAGAAAGCAGCAGCAGTAGCAGGAGCAACAGCAAGCCCGATTTCTTCTCTCCCAGAAGCAGCAGCAATACCAGCTGGCTCGATTTCCTCTCTCCCAGCAGCAGTAGCAGTCCCAGCTAGCTCGATTTCTTCTCTCCCAGCAATAGTAGAAATTCCAGCTGGCTCGATTTCTCCTCTCCCACCAGCAGCAGCAGCAACAGCTACTTCGAGTGCCTCTCTTCCAACTGAAGCACATTCCCAGGAGTGAAAGCGCTGATATTAGAGCATTAATTCCTATATTTTGTATTTTGGGCTTTCATATGTATAAAACGTGGAGCTATGGGACAGCTGTCCTTTTCCTTTTAAAATAATTTATGTTAAAAAAGGAGTCACATTTTTGTTTGTTATAAGGAAAAAATCTGTAGGTGACAAGTGTAAAAGGCCAGGTGGCAGCCCAAAGGGCATTTTGTAATATTATAAATAGAAGTTAGGAAGTAATGAATAAGACTTTTGGCAGGGAATTATTTTCTAGACTTGTACGAGCTATCTTGCACATGTTTCAAGAAAATAAAATATTCCTAATAAGAGCCTGGAGAGGACGTTTTTGCATGAGAATGGAGATTGGATGCATTGTGGATTACTCCTGTGTCTTCTATACTTTGCTATGAGATCTTTATTACTGTCTTGAATTATTTCATTGTATTAAATGATCTTGCTTCTCTCTGTGCAAATGAATTCTCTCTTTCATGAGTAATGAAATGTGTTATATTTAATTAGAAGCTATCTTCTGATATCTCTTATCTTTGTTGTAGCTTTATCTTTAAGATTTGATGGCTGTCTGTTTATTGTTTAGATAATTCCTACAGCTCATTTCTTATGCTTTCAATTTGCTCCTTGCAGGGATAGTTAGATTTATTTCAGTTTTAGACATAGATCTGTTTTGTTTTAGTTTTGCATTTAGATTAAATTTAGACTAGGCACTTGCATATCATTCTAAAACATAAAATTCAAAAGAACGGTGGATCGGGCCATAACCGGTATAATTGGAATAAAAATCCAAACCCACGGTTGTCGGAACCACTAACCGGACGGATTCCCCATACCAAACGGTAGATAATCTAATTGGGATAATCTATCGGGGAGGATCCCTTTCTGATTGATGCTGCGATCTCCGAGGCATCAACAGTTTTTGGCGCTAGAAGGAGGGCCTGAAAGTGCATGGCTGATAAGGGAAAATCTCCCACTGTCATAAATGTTACTGAAAACCCACTTAAAGAAAGAATTTCAAACAACCCAGATCTTGAAATATTAAATCAAGAAAGCCTCGTTTCTGATCTTGAGCCTTAAGAAGCATTATACGTTGTACCTTTTACAGAAATAGAAGATCTGAGGAGGCATACACGATCCTACGTTAGACAACTAGGCGGTTTAAACGCGGTGAATTTCCTCCCTAGGAAAAGTACCCCTAGAAAAAGCCACAATACACCTGTGATTCGATTCTTGTTCAAAGTTTTGAAGAGCTTGTAAATTTAACTTTAGAAGAAATTTCAGACCCTGTGAACAAGGTAGATCTTGAAAACTCAGAAAACATTTCAGATCAAGAAGGCCTTGGAGAACTCATTACTCCAAAGAATACTCCACATAATTCACCTTACAATTCTCCACCAGGTTCTCCACATAGAAACATGGTTGTACCTGCTTGGAGAGCAAGGGGGGCGTTGAATCTAGCTGGACCATTCCACAATCTCTCAAAAAATCCAGAGAAGGTCTTACCTAAGTTCGACCCAGGGAAAGCCATTTCAGCCGAAGATCATCTCAAGAGTTTCTACTTAGCTCTGAATATTTTGAACGTGCAGCATGAAGATGTAGTCTGCAGGCTGTTTCCTTACACGTTCGAGCCAAAAGTATCATCCTGGTACTTTAGCCTACAACCCAGCTCGATCTCTAGTTGGGATGAATTCGAAAACTGTTTTTTGAAGAAGTATGGAAACCAAAAGACTGTGGCAACACTTATGAAATAACTCTTATCCATGGGAATGGAAAAGAAAGAAAAGGTTCAAGACTTTAATCAAAGATTCACAACACTTTTAAATAATTTCAATGAAGCTAATAAACCAGCAGAGGAATCTCTAATTGAATATTATACAACAGCTCTTGAAGGACCCATAGTAATGTTCGTAAAAAGGTCCAAGAAAACTACCCTGATAGAGAACTTCGAAGAAGCTAGAAAGGTAGAAGAAGAAGCTGATAGCATTGCTAAACATGCCTTAGATGCAGAACCAAAACCAGCAGCCAGCAAAAACCCTTTGCTGCTCACTAGAGGTAAAGAAGAATCATCTACTGACATGGAAAATGTAGTCAAGATGATGCAGAAGTTATCCAATAAGATTGTAGATCTCGAAAAGGATAAGGCTGCTAGTACATCTAGGAAACCTTTCAAGCCATTTTATAAAAAGAGGGAAGACGACGATCAATCTCATCCACCAATGAATACTTCCCCTGTTTTAAACCTAAATGAAATCAGGATGGAAAAATTCTGCACTTTTCATCAAGAACCGCATTCGGAAAAGAGCTGCCCACAATGGATTAATTCCATGAGCTTAGTCATGAACCAAATGCTGGATTCTCAGATCCCAGACCAAGATGATTCTCTAGAGGAATCGAGCCCTGAATCAGAGGAACCAACCTCGGACACTACTATGGTGCTATGGGATTGGGTACCTATGACTGAATTAGTAGAAGAGAATCCCATAGAAAGCTCTCCCTCTACCGTGAACGTTGCCACTCGCAGCAAAGGCCCTATTGCGGATCCTGTGCCAAGCTCGGCTCCTCCTAAGCCTAAAGTTTCAAAAGAACTGCCTAGAAGGCATATAACAATTATTCCACCATAGCCTAAAGTTAACCAAACAACGGCCAAATAGCCAAACGCTGACACCATAGTTCAGCCACCTAAGGTCACAATGAGAAAAACAGATCATCTAGCCCGAATTAGGAACGAGTCTGACATAGGATATGACATTATTGAAGATATAAAGAAGGTCAAAGCAAATGTGTCAATATTTGACATGTGCAGCTTGCCCCATCAACGAGAGAAGCTTCTACACATTCTGCAAACCCAGACCAGCACTCCATTAACGGACTCTCAAGAAAATCCTGAAATTAATGAAGCTAGCATCGGAGGGAAATCTAAATCTCAAACGTTGCCTTTCCTGTTGACCTTTGAAATTTTTAACCATAATGTTCACAACTGTTTGGTAGATTTTGGGGCATCTTCAAACGTCATGCCACTGTCCATTTGTAAAAAAAATAACGAGCATCCTGTGCCATCTCCAGCCCAAATTATCCGATTAGACCAGACTGCTGTCAAAGTGATTGGGGAGATGAAAGATGTTCTCATTAGATTATCAACTGACTCTAGAGTCTGTCAGTTTATTGACATAATGGTGGTTGATATACCTGAAGCCTATGGTCTGATCTTAAGTAGGGACTGGTCTACCAAGCTGAATGGCTACTTTTCCACTGATTGGTCTCATCTGTGGTTGCCTTATCAGAACAGGCAGAATCAGATTAAAGTCCTGAGAGAACCACACATGAAGCAAAACGTAACTCAATTAGAGGAAAAAAATGAGGCTGTAACCTTCTCATCCTCGGTTCTGGGGAATTATTTCTTAGAAATGGATCTGGGTAATTATAGTTTGAATCCATCAGCCATGAATCCGATGAACAGTCCGATCTCCTTCATTTCTCTCGGACTGATGATATTGACTGTAATATAGTTAGTTTAGTTACATATTTAGATCATAAAGATACTAACTTAGTTGAATCTAAAGATATTTTCTGGACATTATACTTTGATGGTTCTAAAACTATGGAAGGATCCGGAGCCGGTTGTGTTCTGATGGATCCAAAAAGAAACAAGTATTTTTTGTCCTGTAGATTAGAATTTGATTGTACTAACACTGCTGAATATGAAGCTTTGGTACATGGATTAAAGAAGGCCATTGATTTAAATGTTAAGTACCTGAAGGTTTTTGGTGACTCAGAGATAGTTGTAAGACAGGTAAGGGACACCACTCATTGTCTTTCACCTCATTTGAAGTGTTATCAGGCTGAGGTATGGGATTTAATTATGCATTTTGATGCTTTCAATATAAAATCTATTCCTAGATTGCAAAATTCTGCAACTGATTTGTTAGCAACATCTGCTTCTAGATTGGTGCCATCAAATAATAAATGCTCAATTGAATTGATTTTCAGGCCTTCCGTTCCCGATAACATCACAAACTTCAGAGTCTTCGATGATGATGAACAGATTATCAACTTTCTAACAAACGAAGACAGCTTCCAAGGAGATGCGATAGATGAAGAAGAACACGATGCTGATTTGATGAAGAAGGATGAGGAGAAAGGAAATTTCATCCCCAAAGGGGTAAGGTCCCTCGAAATGCTGTTCGATATTGAAAATAAGTTCAAAAGGCCAGCTAATACCAAAACTAACAGTTCATCAATGCAACATGAGTTAGTTAATTTGGGTACCGAGGAAGAACCAAAATTTGTCAACCTTGGCAAATGTTGTTCACCAGGAGAAAGAGATAGGTTCATCAAACTTTTTAAGCAATATAAGGATGTTTTTGCATGGGTCTATGAGGATTTGAAAACGTATGACGTCCGCATTATTCAGCATGTTATACCAATGAAAGCGGGTGTCAAGCCATTTCAGCAACAGTTAAGAAGGATGCATCCTACTCTAGAACCGCTGATTCAAAAGGAATTAAAGAAGCTCCTGGACACTAAGATAATATTTAAGGTCCGTCATTCTGAGTGGGTTGCTAACTTGGTTCCCGTAAGAAAGAAGTCAGGAGAGATAAGGCTATGTGTAGATTTCAGAAATTTAAACAGAGCTTCGGATAAAGACAACTACCCCGTCCCTTCAATGGAACAAATCCTTCAAATGGTGTCAGGATCTGAGCTGTTTTCTCTCCTCGATGGTTTCTCTGGCTACAACCAAGTACTAGTAGCCGAAGAAGATCGTCTTAAGACTACTTTCCGAACTAAGTGGGGAACTTTCACATACAGAAGGATGCCATTTGGTTTGATAAACGCAGGAGCTACATTCCAACGAGCAATGGATATCACCTTCCGAGGATTGGGTGGGAAATGTGTTGTTATATACTTAGACTATGTGACAGTCTTTTCAAAGAAAAGGGAAGATCATGTTGTCCATCTGAGGCATATTTTTTATCGCTGCCGAAAATATGGTATTTCTTTGAACCCCAAGAAGAGCGTGTTCGCTGTTCCCGAAGGTAAACTATTGGGTCATATCATTTCCAAAGGGGGAGTGTCAATAGATCAGGAAAGAGTACAAGCTATCAATAAGATTCCAATGCCTTACAACAATAAATCTATGCAGTCCTTTATGGGCACTATCAATTTTGTCCGCAGATTTGTTCCAGATTTTGCACAAATTGTTAAACCATTGCAACAGATGGTTAAACAAAGCATACAATTCAAGTGGAAAGATTTGGAAAAGGACGCATTTAGAGATATTAAGGAAGCTATAGCTAAGGCTCCTTCCTTAAGAAGCCCAGATTTTGATAAGGATTTTATCCTGTATACCTTTGCCTCGGATGACTCCCTCGCAGCGGTACTCACGCAAAAGGTGGAGCTAGGAGACGAATACCCAATCTCGTTTATGAGCACTGGTCTGCAAGGGGCTGAGATGAACTATCCCGTGGTTGACAAGCATGCATATGTGGTCTTCAAAGCAGTCAAACAGTTCAGGCCATATATTCTTAAGAACAGAACTAAAGTCATAGTTCCCCACCCAGCTGTTAGGTCCCTTTTCGTTCAAAAGGAACTAGGAGAAAGGAGAGGGAACTGGGTCACAGCTCTTCAAGAATATGATTTAGAATTTAAACCAGCCACGATCATCAAAGGGCAAGGCCTATGCAAATTACTTGCGGGAGATTCGACTAATGAAGAACAACATTGGAAGAATGAAGCTGAGCTAAACTCGGGTGAAGTATGTCCTATCTTCTCGACTCCTCAGTCATGGTATAGAGACCTGGTGCATTATTTACAGCAAGGGTACTTACCTGAGCACTGGAACTCTAAACAAAGAAGGGCACTCCATTTGAAATCAGCACCTTATCAAATCATCGATGGGATACTTTTCAGAAAAAATTATGATGGATTTTTCCTTAGATGTTTGGAAAAGGAAGATGCAAATAAAGTTGTCAAAGAATTACATGATGGCCTCGCAGGTGGACATTATTCAGGAGAGACAACAACACACAAGATACTGAGAGCTAGATATTATTGGCCCACTCTGTTCCGAGATGCCCACACGTATGCACGAAATTGTGACGTATGCCAAAGAAGTACTGGGAAGTTACCTAAGGCAGCAGGACCCTTGTAGCCGGTTATTATCTCTGAGCCTTTTGAGCAATGGGGTATAGATGTTATCGGAGAGATAAATCCAAACTCTTCTTTGCAACATCGATACATTCTGACGGCTACCGACTACTTCACTAGATGGACGGAAGCTATCCCGTTGCGCAAGATCAATGAAGATACAGTCATCAGTTTCTTGAAAGAAAACATCATAACCAAGTTTGGGTTTCCAATTTCCCTTGTTTTTGATAATGCTTCTTATTTTTTGTCTTGCAAGATAAATGAATTTGTTTATGAATGGGGAATTAAGCTGCATTATTCATCCAATTATTACCCTCAAGGGAACGGATTAGCTGAATCCTCAAACAAAAATCTGATTCGGATTCTTAAGAAAACTGTGATAGAAAACCAGAGAAGTTGGCATATAGCTCTCCCAAACGCCTTATGGGCAGACAGGGTGACTCCAAAGAACGCATTGGGGGTTTCCCCTTTCACTCTTGTCTATGGCAAGGAAGCCATCCTTCCCCCCAACATCTTGCTCCCATCCTTACAGTTATCCCAAGCCTCTCGAGGGTCTGGTAGCCAAGCCTTACAATCCAGGATCAATACCCTGCTTCAACTTGAAGAAGCCCGACAGAAAGCTAAAGACCGATTCCATCAACACCAAGACATAGTTAAGAGATGGTTCGATAAAAGGAAGTCCGGTAAAAGAAGTTTTGAAGTTGGGGACTTAGTCTTGAAATGGGACCATAATCATGAAGGCAAAGGAATGCATACAAAATTCCAACATTTATGGGTAGGCCCATACCAAATTTCGGCAAAATTAGGCCCATCCACTTATAAATTGACAAATCTCGAGGGAGAAGAAGTAACCCTTCCTCTCAATGGCCTCGCCCTGAAGCAATACTTTGCATAGTCTCGCTGAGACTTTTTGTACATAAATAAAAAATTTCTTTTATTGTTGCTTTAGCCTTTTGTTTGCTTTATTTTCGGCCATTTTGTTTTTTTTCTTGTCATTTGAACCTTTGCAACAAGTTTGTTTTCTGAAGGCCCTTGTGGTTGAGTTTCTCATCAAATATAGGTCTCTTAAAGAAATCTCACAACCCATGAGTCCAGAACTATGCTCGAATAAAGTCGATCTATGTATTGTGCTCTCGCTGAATTTTTTCAGAAGAAAGGAAGCTTACTCTGCTAGCCACAATAATCCTGTCTAAATAGCAGAGACCTATGACCATCTTTAGTACTATCTTTGGGCTCCACGCACTCTCACACTTAAAGGCATCCCAAGAAGGTTATTGAAGTTGGACCCATGGAAAGTAGCACGCCCCGAGGACATAGGGTATTGAAATGACTCCATGCTGCAAATTTAACAGCCAAAATGGCTTATATTCAAGGATTTGTTTTCCAGAGATTCTCGCCTCAATTAAAGCATGGATGAGACAAAAGCAAAGCATGTAAAATCAAGAAGGTTGTCGAAAAGGCTCAGCCCGAAATAGGATCCTCTCCGTCCGTGAGACTTGATCAAAACAATAAAATCTCTAACTCACACAAAAGGACATTATGGATTGAGGAGCCTAAATCAAAAATCATGTCTACAGGAAATATCTCTGGAAGGATCAAACAGCTAAGCTGTCCAAAGTTCAAACATCCAAAAGGATGCAAGCGGCATGGGAATGAGGAACAAGAGCAATAATGTCCATGAGAAAGTGTTGCAAATCCTGTGGAGCCCGACTGTAGTAGCCATCCGAAAGATGATCCTTCTAAAATGAATCCCATATGTTGGCCCTTTGAGAGTTTTAAAGATGTCACTGTCAAAGCTCCCATTTCCCCAATGGCTAGCAGGAAAAGTGCATTCTCCCTTCACAGAAATTCAAATGCTCAGCTGAATATTGCATATAGATGGATGTCTTTAATGAGGTTTCGGATCATGGAGAAGAAATTTTTCAAAGATCTGTGTTCGCCCCAGTGGTAAAGTTGTAGTGGGGTTCCTCATTATACACACACTAGGGTGGTAAAGTTGTAGTGGGGTGTTTAACCCAGTGGTAAAGTTGGGTCCAACCTAGTTAATATAAAGTACAAGTCGGAGATGTGTATAAATAGAGGAGGTGTGTTCCTCATTATACACACACTTCCCTCACTCAGAATGTAGCACACTTGTGGAGGAGAGGTCTACTATGGAGGAGGAGGAGATCATTTATTTGGTTTGCATCTTTGTATATTGCTGGTCATCTATATTGAGGAAGCTTTGCTGGGTTTTCTACCCCATGAGGGTTTCCCAGGATAAATCTGTGTCTCTTGTGTTTATGTTGTGCTTGTTGTTTCTTCAGTGATCATGTATATGCTATTATTGTGAAATGGAATGTAATGCTACTATTTTCTATCTTAGCATATTGAATCTTAACATGGTATCAGAGCTAACCTGAAGGAAGGCAATGTATGGCACTTACGACACTTACTTCACTTGCGACAATTTGAAGGTTAGGGTTTTGTATAGCAAAAACAAGTCATCGTGGAACTTTCGCAATAAATCCATTTTGGCAAAGGATCAGGATCTGAAACTTTTACAGGTCGTAGATAACATTCCCATGTACCTTGTTTCCAAAGGGAACTCTTAGATTCATTGTAATTTGTGAGTTATGATCAGTACAAGTTAGGGTTTCTGCCTCTTCCAGATCTCAGTAAAAATCAGGTGACCTAGGAAAAAAGGTCATAACTTGGGCTAGGAAGCTCCACATGAAATTTCATTAAAAGTGACAGGCAGTACACAGACTGTACTATCTCACGAAAATTTTTCAGAGGCCGAAGTTGAACCAGTGACACGTGGCACGCCGTACAAGTTCACTCTCCTGTTTTATCCCATAAACATGTCACGTTGCGACACTTGGTATAACTCTCTTAGAAAATACAATTGAGGTCAGACCTGTCGGATGGAAATATGACAGGTCAGTATACCACAAAAAAAAATTTTCAGACCCTGTGGATCAAAAAGTTCGGAGTTACAGCAGAAACAATCAGGTGCATATTTCTGTCAAAACAAAATTATTTTTGGAGCACCTTCATTCATGGCTTCCGGAATTTAGGGTTTCGGAGAAAGTTAGAATTTTTGGAATCGGAGTCCACAGCTGAATGCTACTCAGAAAAATCAAAATTTAGAGACCAAGATCGAATTTTTTGGTTGGGTAGAAGACCGGGCTTGATCAAACCCCAGTTCGGGATTTTGATCGGAAAGATGGAAAATTAGGGCTTCAACAAAAGTTGGAATTTTTGAAGTCTGTGACCATGGCTGGAAGCTCTTCAGAAAAATAAGAGTTTAGAGCCTTGGATTGAACCTTTTGATTGGGTAGAAGGGTATGCTTCATCAAACCCTAGTTCGGGATCCTGTCCAGAAGACCCAGAAGTTTCGAAGGCAATTTTGAGGGGTCAAATTTTGGAGATTTCAAAATTGAAGTATGCTAGTTTGATCAGCTCAGCAAGACACATCCTTTCATCCATTCAGAAGTGTGAAAGTCAAAGATGGAATTTTTTAGGGTTTCTCTAAAAAACCCTAATCAAGCTCCAGATCAAGTTTCAGGGGGAGTTGAGGCTAAGGCCTTACATAAGAAGACTACAAGAAATCTCGACAGGTATGACTTAAGGAGATACAGGTATGTCTTGAAATCTTATTCTTAATTAAGTTTATAATATGCTTTTCTTCATATTATTTAGATTAGTACAATCTTGATTAATGTTAGATAAAAGTTTGAATACATGTGAATGATAGAAGACATTCATTGATTAGGGTTATATGATTGTACTAATGCACTGTGGTGTTGTATGAGGTTGATGTTGTTTGCTAACAAGATACAGGTATGTCACGAAAGACAAATCAAGTTCCATGACCATGACAACATGAAGACAAAGACTCATCCATAATCTTTGTTCTACTTACGAGGTATGTATGACTTTGTTATATTATGCTTAACCTATGAGATATGCAAGTTCTAGCATAGGATCTGTAAATCATTGAAGAGAACAAAGAAGATATTGTTTAGGTATGTTAGACATAACTAAGCAGGAATACTAATCCAGGTATGTTTTCCTATGTCATGTTAGAATCTTACCTTGTATTAGGATCCCTTATAAGTATACTTGGTATGATTGGTTATGCTTATTCATAAAGTTAGTAATCAAGGGTTTATGAATATTATGTCTCTTATCCTGATTGATGCATGAGTAAAAGAAGACTTCCCTAAAACCTTGAATACTAATGTTTATTATCTATGATCATGGCTATACATATTTAAGATTATAATATACGTGTATGAGATCATGAGGATGACACTAGTGCACACTTGAGCATGCACAGTGGTACCGAATGAATAGAATTTCAAAAGACATATCGAAGCGGGAGGCAACCACACAAACATAAAAGATAAGTATTTGAGTTGTTATTTGAAATAGTAAATGATATTGCCTGTAATAGGTTGTATGCATATTTGTATTCCTAGAATATATCATGCTAAGTGTAAACATTCATAGAGCATTGAACAGTATACTACTAATATGCATATGATTGGTAAGTTGGACAAACACTCCATTGTTGCTTGTCTAGAATGAAACCTCTTTGCTGACATGCTGAGAGCTGTGCACACTCTCGATAGTATGTTCTGGTAGAGATGGAAGGCATCTCGATAGCCACTGTATGCATACAAGATATGGAAAAGTGTTGTGCCAAAGTATTGGATAGTAGCATAACTATGTAAATCATATCTGTATGCATAATAGGTTATCATGTCAAACATAATTTGATGATTATGAAGCATTACTAATCATGTACTTAATTTTGATTTGTAGGAAAGATCATGAAGAATGATGAACACCGAACAAGTAATGTATGTTCAACAAGAAGATTTACAACTCAAACACACTATAGAAGGTTCATGGCTAGAAGATTCTCTTAGAAAGAGGAAGAGAATCATGATGAGATGTTTGCTCCAAGTGGCTAGATAAGACCATTATCTTAATAATGTAATTGAAGAAAGCTTTGTTCGGGTACCCAGGATCGATAGTGATCACCATGGGTGATGTGGATCTCAACCTTTGCTACAATGTTGAATATGGTTTCTATACACAGATGACATGGATGCAAGAAGGAACTCACCACAGAGTTCGAATGATGTTGAGGCTTATATCAGTAGACCCATCTGACGAGAGATGGCACAAATAGATGGCTGCAGAAATGAAAATGAAAGATCTCAGATTGATGCATTACTTCCTAGGTTTGGAAGTATGGAAAGGCTCAAAATGAATCTTTCTCAACCAGGGAAAGTATGCCGAGAAATATTAAAATCACTTGATATGTTGGAATGACCACTCTCATGGATTCCAACTTGAAGCTGTTAGTGGATGACTCATCATAGTTAGTGGATATAACTCTGTACAGACAAATATAACTATGTACAGACAAATTATTGGGTCATTGATGTATCTAACAAATACTAAGTCAGATATATGCTTTACTGTGAACACCTTGAGTCAGTATCTAGTGGAAACTAGATGTGTTCACCTGATAGTTGCAAAGCATGTGATAAGGTACCTAAAGGATACGTTAGACTTTGATCTATGCTATCTTGGAGATCATGACTTCAGATGGCTACACAGATGTTGATTGAGCAGAAAGTGTATCAGTCAGGAAGAACACATTGAGAGGATGTTATTGTTTGGGATTAGCCATGATCTCGTGGTTTAGCTGGAAACAGTCTAGTGTGGCTCTCAACACAAGCGGAATATATGGTTGCTTGCTCTGCTAGTTGTGAAGAAGTATGGCTTCAGGATTGTTTGACTTAGAGATAGACCCAACTATGATCCTATGTGACAAAAAGAGTTGTATCAAGATGGCAGAGAATCCAGTGTTCCATGATAATTCAAAGCACATAGAGATCTGACAAGATATGGTGCAGAAAGGAACTATAAAGTTCGAATTTGTAACAAGTTACCGATGTACTGATCAAACCTCTACCTCAAGTAAAGTTTGAGTATTTCTGAGACATGCTTGGAAGGACCCTCCTCGAAAGGGGGAGTGATGTGGTCACTTATGATGAGATTGCCTGCATCGACAGTGAGGTCGATGATCTGGATACCTATATTGGTGATGCCGACAGAAAGGTTGGTGGATGGTCCTCAGACAAGATCTAAGTTGACAAGGGGATTGCATCGTCCTTGAACATATGTTCTAAAAGGATCTGTAGACAGATGTCTCCGAGAAAGAAGGGGGATTGCATCATCCTTGAACACATGTTCTAAAGTGAGTCGTAGACATATGTCTTCGAGAATGAAGTCCTTAGTGGACAGGTGGGTATTGTATCGTCCCCGGACTTCAGTCCTTTGAATTGATCCGTAGACATATGGTCTCCGAGAATTAATTCCGTAGTGGACATGTGGGGATTGTATCGTCCCTGGACTTCGGTCCCTTGAATCGATCCGTAGACATATGTCTTCAAGAATGAAGTCCTTAGTGGACATGTGGGGATTGGATCATCCCTGGACTTCAGTCCTAAAGTGAGCCGTAGACATATGTCTCCGAGAATGAAGTCCTTAATGGACAGGTGGGGATTGTATCGTCCCTGGACTTCGGTTCCTTGAATTGATCTGTAGACGTATGGTCTCCGAGAATGAAGTCCTTAGTGGACATGTGGGGACTAATCATCCTTAGACCGTAAATCCAGTAATTCCAAAAGGAAGGATTGTCTTAAAAGAGATTGAGTGGGACTAATCATTCTTAGACCGTAAATCCTATAATTCTGAAAGGAAGGATTGTCTTAAAAGAGATTGTGTGGGACTAATCATCCTTAGACCGTAAATCCCGTAATTTCGAAAGGAAGGATTGTCTTAAAAGAGATTGAGTGGGACTAATCATCCTTAGACCATAAATCCCATAATTCTGAAAGGAAGGATTGTCTTAAAAGAGATTGAGTGGGACTAATCATCCTTAGACCGTAAATCCTATAATTCTGAAAGGAAGGATTGTCTTAAAAGAGATTGTGTGGGACTAATCATCCTTAGACCATAAATCCCGTAATTTCGAAAGGAAGGATTGTCTTAAAAGAGATTGAGTGGTACTAATCATCCTTATACTGTAAATCCCGTAATTCTGAAAGGAAGGATTGTCTTAAAAGAGATTGAGTGGGACTAATCATCCTTAGACCGTAAATCCCGTAATTCCAAAAGGAAGGATTGTCTTAAAAGAGATTGAGTGGGATTAATCATACTTAGACCGTAAATCCTATAATTTCGAAAGGAAGGATAGTCTTAAACATGATTGTGATGGATACCGTAATTTCGAAAGGAAGGATCACTAGAGTTGATAGGACTATATCGTCCCTGGACCTTGGTTCAAAAGATACGTGATCTGGATTGTATCATCCATGGACCTATGTCCTAAAGAGAGCGGGATTGATCATCCTGTAATATGATCGTGTCTGTTGCAGAGTATGCTGCTATTGTGTATACTTGAGGATACTTGTATTGATGATATGTATTGATGAGGATACTTGTACTGATATTGATGAGGATACTTGTATGTATACTTGTATTGATGAGGATACTTGTATTGATGAGAATACTTGTATTGATGATGTGTATACTTGTATTGGTGTGGATACTAATACTGATGATCTAGATGATGATGATGCTGATCGTGATGGTCTAGATGACAATGCTGATGATCATGTGATGTCGATGCTGCTGATCGTGATGATCTAGATGACGATGCTGTTGATTGTGATGGTCTAGATGACGATGCTGATGATCATGTGATGAAGATGCTGATGATCGTGAGGATCCAGATGTTGATGTTGATGTAGTTGTTTGAGTGTTGCAGAAGATAAAGACTCAGTACTGAAGATGTTGATGTTCCAGTATTGAAGATGTTCCAGTAACTTCTTGAGTTACTGATGATGTTGAGAAAGCTTCCAATGATTTATAGATGTATCATGTATGATGTCGATGACTCCTTGCTCATGCAGATGTTGTTATAATATCCTTCTCGTTAAGGGGGAGTGTTGAAATATTGTAACTTCAAAGAATATTATATTTGTACTTTATTATTCTGGAGATGTTTCATTCCTCTGTGAAGATGTTATTGTATATCTGGAGATGTTTATTCCTCCATCGGATTGTGGTAACTTGGGTTATTAGACTTCCCTAGTGGGGGTCGGCCCTGTATGTGTTATGTGGGTCAAAGGGTTGTTAGACCACCCTAGTGGGGTCGGCCTAGTCAGTTGTAGTGGGATTTTTAACCCAGTGGTAAAGTTGGGGCCGACCTAGTTAATATAAAGTACAATTCAGAGATGTGTATAAATAGAGGAGGTGTGTTCCTCATTATACACACACTTCCCTCACTCAGAATGTAGCGCACTTATGGAGGAGAGGTCTGCTATGGAGGAGGAGGAGATCAAGTCTTTGGTTTGCATCTTTGTATATTGCTGGTCATCTATATTGAGGAAGCTTTGCTGGGTTTTCTACCCCATGAGGGTTTCCCAGGATAAATCTGTGTCTCTTGTGTTTATGTTGTGCTTGTTGTTTCTTCAGTGATCCTGTATATGCTATTATTGTGAAATGGAATGTAATGCTGCTATTTTCTGTCTTAGCATATTGAATCTTAACACATTGGTGGATATTAAAGGTAAGATTGCTAAGCAATCTATTTCTGTTTTGATTGATCTAGGGTCTACTCATAGTTATGTGTCTCCTGAGGTAGTTGAAAGTTGTTCTCTTGGTAAAATAAAGCATAGTAAGGTTTGGCTAGTTCAATTAGCCACAATGACCAAGAGAAAGGTAAGTGAGTAGTGATGGAGTGCCTCATATAATTGAATGGACTCCTCACACATGCAAATTCAAATGTCTTACCATTAAGATCATATGATTCCCTAATTGGCATGGATTGGTTGGAAAGACATAGAGCAAATTAGACTGTTATGAGAAAGCACTTGAATGCATTGATGAGGAAGGAAGGACAAAGTTGGTGAGAGGAATTCCCAAGCAAGTTTCAGTAAGGAAGATTTCAGCCTTACAACTGAGGAAGTTTTATAAAAAGGGTTGCCATATATATGTTGTGCATATATCAGACTCGTCAAAAGATAAAGGACCCAGGTTAGAAGACTTTCAGCTGTTACAAGAGTTCCAAGATGTATTCCCAGATGAAGTGCCAGGGATGCCACCCAAGAGAGATATTGATTTTTCCATTAACCTTGTTCCGGGGGAAACACCAATTTCCAAAGCTCCTTATAGAATGAGCACACCAGAATTGGTAGAATTGAAGATGCAATTGCAAGAATTAATGGAAAAATAATATATCAAACCTAGTGTGTCTCCTTGGGGTGCACCAGTGGCAATTTTCAAGAAGAAGGATGGAACATTGAGGTTGTGTATTGATTACAGGTAGCTCAATAAAGTGACAGTTAAGAACAAGTATCCATTCCCAAGGATTGATGACTTGTTTGATCAAATGAAGGAAGATAGAGTGTTTTCAAAGATTAACTTGAGGTCTGGATACCATCAAGTGAGGATAAAGGAAGAAGACATTCATAAGACAACTTTCAGAACAAGGTATGGCCATTATGAATTCACAATAGTGCCATTTGGTCTTACCAATGCACCTGCTACATTCATGTGTCTCATGAATAGTGTATTCAACAAATATTTGGATAAGTTTGTGATTGTGTTCTTGGATGACATTCTTTTTTATTCAAAGAACGAAGAAGAGCATAATGAGCATTTGAGAATGGTGTTGCAAGTCCTTAGAGAACATCAGTTGTATGCAAAGTTGAGTAAGTGTGATTTCTATCAGCAGAAAGTACAGTATTTTGGTCATATTATTTCAACAGAAGGCATTGCAGTGGATCTAGAAAAGATTGAAGCCATAATGGATTGGACTACTCCAAGGAATGTTGTAGATGTTAGATCTTTTATGGGTATTACAGGTGCTACAGAAGATTCATTGAAGGATTCTCCAAGATAGCTCACCCAATCACTTAATTGCAAAGGAAAAACATCAAATTTGTATGGTCTGAAAAATATGAGAAGAGTTTTCAGCACCTGAAGGAATTGCTTACCAGTGCTCCTCTTTTAACGATTGCATATCCAAAGAAAGAATTTGTGGTATGCACAGATGCTTGCATTGAAGGGCTTAGTGGAGTGCTCATGCAATAAGGATTTGTAATCTGTTATGAGTCCATAAAGATAAAAGAGCATGAAAGGAACTATGCCACACATGATTTAGATCTGGAAGCCATACTTCATACTCTCAAGAGATGGAGACATTATCTCTTGGGAAGAATATTTGAACTCAGGACTGATCACATGAGTTTTAAAATATTTGTTTGACTAGTCAAATCTGAATGCTAGACAAACTAGATGGATGGAGTTTCCTTGTGAGTTTGATTTGGAGATTAAGCATGTCAAAGGTAAGGAGAATAAGGTTGTTGATGCACTCAGCATAAAATTCCATATTGTAGCAGTAAATGTGTGTAAATCAGATTTGAAGGAAAGGATGGTAGAAGCTCAAATCAATGATGAAGTTTACCTTCAAGTCAAGGAGAAATTGCAGCAGGGTAATGTGGATGAAGCATGTGCAAGATATCAGTTGGGTGATGATGATGTTCTCATTTATTAGGGTGCCAGACTGTACATTCCAGATAGTGCAGATTTGAATAACCTTGTGATGGATGAGATACATCAAAGGCCATATTATGGACAGCCAGGATATCGGAACACTATAACAACAACAAGAAAGCATTACTTTTTGCATGGTATGAAGAAGGGCATAGCATAGTACATTGCTAGGTGTCAAAAGTGCCAACAAGTCAAGGCAGAGCATCAACATCCAATAGGATTTTTGCAGCCATTTCCCATTCCAAAATGGAAGTGGGAAGTTATCTCTATGGATTTTATAACACATTTTCCAATGACGGTGAAGAATCATGATGCATTGAAATTGCAAATATATTCATGATAGAGATATTCAGATTGCATGGATTTCCCAAGGAAATAATTTCATATCGTGATACAAAGTTCACTTCCAATTTTTGGAAAGTATTGTTCCAGGAATTAGGGACTCAACTGAAGTTTAGCACAACCTATCATCCTCAAACTGATGGTCAGACCAAGAGCGTGAATTAGATTCTTGACGACATGTTGAGGATGTATGTGATGGATAAACCATCCAAGTGGGAAGACTATCTACATTTGGTAGAGTTTGCATACAACAATGGACATCAAGCATCATTGAGGATGAGTCCTTTTGAAGTGTTGTATGGAAAATGATGCAGAACTCCAATGAATTGGGACATCCCAATGAACAGGGTAGTGCTTGGAACATAAATGATCAAGGAGATGGAGCAAGAGATTGTTAATATCAGGCAGAATTTGAAGGCATCACAGGACAAGAAGAAGAGTTATGCAAATTAGAAAGTAATACATAAGGAATTTCAGATTGGGGATCATGTTTACTTGAGAGTGAAACCAAGAAACATTTTCATGAAGTTGGGAAGTTGTGCCAAGTTGGCACCAATATATTGTGGGACATTTGAATTCCTTGATAGGATAGGACCAGTTGCATATAGGATTGCATTTCCTGCTAACATGAAAGATCTTAATGTTTTCCATGTCTCTTTGCTTAAGAAATATGTACATGATCCTAATCACATAATTGATTGGAATGTGATACAAGTAGAACTAGAGGGAGAGTTGCAAGTGGATCCTATATGCATCCTCGACAAGAAGGTCACTTTGCTCTTGAACAGGGACACATGGCAAGTAAAGGTGAAATGGAGGCACCTTAGTCCTGAAGAGGCCACATGGGAGCTAGAGGATGCCATGAAACAAGCATTCTCATTTTCGTTCCGTTTTGAGAACACTGACGACGATGTTATTTTAAGGGAGAGGGAGTTGTAATACCCCTATTTTGACCCTTATGGTTTATTGGCTTTAATGTAAATATTTTATAAATGCAGTGTGTGTTTTCCATAGTGTGGAGCTCAAGGCCAAGGCCCCACTAGTGGATGTTCAGGTTTTATTTGCATAGGAAAGTGTTTGACAGTTTGATTATCTGGTTGTTCATGGTTAACCCACAGTTTAGTAATTAAAGGCTAGAGAAATCTACGGTGAGAATTTTTCAATTCGACAAGTTTCGAACCTATTAAGCAAGTTCATCATCAGGAGACAAGTATCTCACTCTCTTCTTTGCACTTGGATGTGGGGATAAATACTGATTTTCAACAACATTAATCTATTTTTATGATGTTGAGTTTTTTGTCGGTTCAAATGTTTAAGTTTTAGTGTTTTAGGTTTTTGTTTTTATTTTTAAGTTATCTTCTTAATAGTGTATTCCTTTTAGGGCTTTTATCTAATTAAAAGTGTAATTTTTAGGTTTAAGCATTTTTATTAATTTCTTATTATTATTTTTTAATTTTT
Source organism: Larix kaempferi (assembly GCA_027924585.1). Lineage (NCBI taxonomy): Eukaryota > Viridiplantae > Streptophyta > Pinopsida > Pinales > Pinaceae > Larix > Larix kaempferi. The sequence continues at coordinate 18,739,254 of BSBM01000887.1, forward strand.
AAAAAACAATGACTTGTGTAATTATTTACTAGTTTAGATTAAAATGTTTAAATATTTATATATTTTTTTAGGTTAATGTAATATTGTTTTTAATTATATATTAGTGGTTATGAATAATTGTAATGTTTAATTACTTCAATTTCCTAGTTTCTACTATGCTTACATATTTGTTGTAATCAATAACAATATAAATATTATACTATTTTATTTAATCTACCACAATTTGTGAGTGGATATTATGTATAAGTTTTAATATTTAACTAGATATTAAATTATAACATATTTTATTTTAATATTGAAGTTTTTAACTTTATTTTGTTTATAAATTGATTATATAATAATATGATTATATTATTAATCTTCATTTTTTATTTTTATGTTAATAATATTTATATTATACTATTAAGGTTAAGTATTATTATTTTGATGTTTTTTTAAGTTTTTGAATGATGGGTTTCCAGGTTTTTTTCAATTTTAAGTCATCATCACGATTGAAGTTTCTCCCACATTTTTCAATTTCTATGGCTTCGCGTACTTTTCTTTTGTAGTAATTAGGGACAATTGCTAAAACTTCTGAGTCTTCTAGGAAAATGTGATGTTTCGTAGTGTGAGAGTGTTCTGCTATGGCTAAGTTTTTTATTCTTTCATGTCGTAGATATGCACTATGTTCTTTTAACCTAGTTGCGATTGATCTTTCAGTCTCACCTATGTATGCCTCACCTCAAGAACATGGTGTTTTGTAGACACCTTTTTGGTGCTTAGGTTCAAGACAGTGTTTGAATTTGTCAAGCATGGTTCGAAATCGTCAAAGTGCAAAGAAGAGAGTGAGATACATGTCTCCTAATGATGAACCTGCTTAATAGGTTCGAAACTTGTCAAATTGAAAAATTCGCACCGCATATTCCTCTAGCTTTTAAGTTTGGTTATCCATGAGTTGTTAAGCCATGAAGATTTGTAAATGATGTAATTACTAATTATTGCAATAAAATACCCAAGAAGCTATCTAAGGAGGGAACCAATGAGAAGGGGCCAAGTGATTCCACTAGGGATAGGTGAGGGTATTATGGGATTGGTATCCATGCTGCCACATGTCCAATGTGAACCCATTTGAATACCCATGATGACATTAGTGCAACTGTAAGAGGGTGGTTGAGAAAACTAGACCCATGAATTCAATGGAGTATGGGGCATCCTGTGAATTCGTATGGCAGGGCATGGCCCTATGTTTTTATTGTTCCTTAAGTCACTCCATGCCTGGGATTTCTCCCATAGGATAGCTAACCCATTTTTTACCAACAACCCAAGTCATTGACGCACACACAGAGCCCAGCCGTGAGGAAAACAAGAGAAATCGAGACCTGTGTGAACCGATTTTGTAGAGCCGAGAACTCCCAAGAAAACCCATTGTAAGAATGAAACTGGTTGGGACATCCATAGATCTATTCATGGGGATGAATTGCAGAGCTTGAGCATCCCAAAGGACCCACAAGATCACTCATATCTATTTTATAAAGCACCGAGTTGCAAGGCAGAGTTTAGGCCGCGACCTTGTGAAGAATTAGCTTGTGTAACAGAGAAAAAAGGTTGGTTGGATCTGCTTGATAAACCTAGTGAAGGCTGAAATCTCATGAAGAACAGAAGTTGTACCTTTCTATGCCCACCTTGAATACCACTGGAGGGAAGGGGCCTTGACAGGATGTACAACATAGGAGAGGGCCTTCCTTATGTTGGGTGAGGTAGGTAATGTGGGTGCCATGTTTGCTGAGTGATCTAAGATTCCTGTAGCTCTATAGTTGAGCTCAGTAAATTAGCAGCATCCTCCTTGTTCCCTGGAATGCTTAATAAACCCAAATGTAGGTTGGCTTAGCATTGGGATCATACCTTGACTATGAGAGGGCCCATTATCCCTCCTTAGTGGATACACATCCCAACTCGGGGGTGGTCTCTCAGCTAAAAGAGTATAGGATAGACAGAGACCTAAGGTTGGGTGGAAAGTTGTCCTCACTTATCCAGTTACTTGGGGTAGCTGCAGTTCCAAATATAAGTGCTTCTATGGTGTCAAATGATGTTAATTCATGTGTTTTATCTACTTGTTATGTTATTCTTGTCATGCTCTAGGATAATGATTGAATGATTACATGGAATGGATCAACATGAAGCTATGTATGAGCATGAATATGAAGTTAAATGCATGTTTGAATACTTCATTATTTACATGAATGATATGCATGGATAACCCTTATAGGTTGTTGATATTTTAACTAGATTAGTTCATTGTATGTGTTTATTATGCATTGTATTCACTCTTCATATGGATGGCTTGAATTCACCTGGTCTTGGGGAAGAAAGGGGATAACCCCTTATGTGTTTCAGAGCCCCTCTGTGGGTCGGGTGAAGGGAGAAGTCATGGTAGAAAGGAGGCAGAGTCCCTTGTAGAAGGATAAAGGCACTTAGGTGTGGTTATGGACTGAGTTTTCAGTTGGGAAATTGGCATGGTTGGAGTGCTCAGATGGGGTGGGTATTGCACCATTGGATAGATATCTCCAATATATTTCCAACGGTACCGACCTTGTCCCATTTGGACCAAGGATGAGGGAGTTATGGCCCTTGTAAGTTTTCCTTAGAAGCTTGCTAGAGCTGGGGTCTTTGGTCCTGACCCTTCCGCATCCGAAAGGACCTTTCCGCATCCACAATGCGGATCGTGGATTGTGGAGGTTGAGGACCAACCATTGGTGGCGTATGGAATTCTGCATTTCCACATCCGCAATGTGGAATGCGGGATGCAGATTACGAGAGGTAATTTTCCCCGGAATTGGAATATGGAATTTTGCATTTCGTCATCCGCAATGTAGAATGCGAGATGTGGATTGCGGTAGGTAATTTTTCCCCGGAATTGAAATATGGATTCCCTCATTTCCGCATCCACATGCAGATTGCGGGAGGTAGATTTTGTCAGGATAGCAATGGAGGACTCTGAATTCTGAGTTCCGCATGCAGATTGCGGAAGTCAGATGGATAAGATTTTTGAGGCCAAAAGTGGCTTCTGAATTCCGACTTCCGCATTGCAGATTGCGGAAGTCGGAAGCGCAATTTCAATATAGAGTTGGTTTTGGAAATCCGACTTCCGAGTCCTGCATGCGAACTACGAAACCTAGAAAGGCGGATTGTGGATTGCAATGGTGGATTGCAGATCCGATCCCATTGCGGCTGTGTGTGAAATTGGAAGAAATTGAAGAAGAAAAAAATGAAACAAAGGGTCTCCCATGGCCTCTGAAGGCCACCAGGGAGGTCATGGAATGTGACAGGAAGGGGATATGATGAATTAGATTCACGGCGGAATGGGAGGTGGAGAGCCTGAGCAATAGTGAAAAAATCCAACAACAATATCCTTGTGAAAAAGTCCAACAATAATCTTAATATCCTTATACAAATTGAAGATCAAAACATTACAAACACTTTAAAATAAAATCGTATAAACTCTCGATACACTAGCATTGTATCCATTTTTAAAGTTGTTAAACAAAGGGAGGATAAGTATACTTAGAAACATTTCCACTATCCTCTTCTTGTATGATCCATTCACCATGAGTCAGTTGAACACCATCTTTCAACAAGCCATTTACAATCTGATTCATTTCCTTATAGATATGATAAAAATAAAATATATTAAAACCTGGAATTATACTTTGATATTATTCAACAAAGGTTGCATTATGAATTTTTTCATTTCATATTCCCTCTTCAACCATTTTATCGTGAGTATAAAGTCATCAAAGAATTGTTATTATGTTGTTATGTCACACAATTTTCTACTACCAATGAGAGAGTTAATTTTAGATCCATTCATTTTTGCAAATTTATTTGTACCCTAACTTCAAATCTCAAGGAATGAGAATCTTTCAAAAATATAATCCCCCATGTCCACTAATCAATGGATTCTCTTGGAAAGCACCATCAAAGAACGCCTAAGCGTTAGATTTATCAATATTCTCCTCTATTATCTATTTAATAGTTTTGTCCTATTTTACTTGATTAAAACTAGTTAATATATTAAATCCTTATGTAGCACACTGTAATGGAGGAAAGCATTCTTGGAAATCCATATACCCCAAGCTAATATCAATGGTAGAACTATGAACATTTTTACCTTCTCATTTTCGCACTGAACTCTTAAACCTTCCTTAGTTGTAGCCTTCCACCTCCTTCCATACCTATATAGAATATGAATATGTCATTATAAGATGGTAATTTGTTTCTTCATTTTCCTTTCACAATGAACACTTCCTAGGACCACATTTATCCCTTTTCTATAGAATACCACATGTAAGTACCTTGTTATTGAGAAACAATTGCATGAATATATAATATTTTGAAGCGAATTTAGACTTCCATACTTTCTTTTACCACCACACTTGAACCCCAACTCACCCCTAGATATTAAACCCTTATATCCCACATTGGGAGTGTGAACATCTTGGATGCTTCAAATGACCAAATCAAACTATCTTCCTCATATTCAATCTTTTATGAATTGCTATGAGCTTAGCAATGTATGCTTCCAAAATTATTGCATCCTCTTCTCTAAAATCGATCACCCTTGAATGCTTTTATTCATAACTATGGATCAAAGCCATATTTAGATCAACTACTTGGTTGAGGTTAAATAATCATCTTTCTCTTAATAATTGTATCATATGAACTAGTAACCTAAACTCATACTCACAACTAATCCAAGGTTCCTCCACCACTCTATACAACCCTATCCCCAAAACCAACTTTCCACTCAAACCAATTTCTAATCAAAAGGAAAGCTAATACCATGACTAGTTTCAACTTTACTAAAACATTATGCAAATTCTTCAAAAATCTTATGGTCCAATTATCAATTGATTTATGAAATATATACTTCTACAGAACTATATAACATCATAACCCTTTACCTTGAACGAGATTCCAGACACTTTTAGGTACGAAATCATTTTCAAAATTATTAACTAATAATTTCAAAACATAAAACCTACCATTAAGAAAATTGATAAGATTTTAAAAAATATTAAAAAAACCTTAAACCTCAAACCTTAGATGGTTGTGCATTCCATAGCATTGTTCATGTTTCTTAGGTTCCTTGGCATATGCCACACTTGTAATGAAAAAACATATCCATGCACATTGGGAGGGGCACACATGGAGTTTGGAGGACTTTTAGTGGATGGACATTTTATATTGCAAATGGCTTAATAAAGTATACATTGTTATAGCGAGCATGAACGAAGGGAAGGACCAAAGTGATGGACCGAGAGGGAGAAGAAGGTTGTTAACATTTTTCTATTTATTATATTTGTTGAAAGGTAGTGTATCCTTGTGTTCAATCATCGTTGGTTGGCTATTCTAATTTATGTGATTACGATTTTTCTGTTGTATGTGACTACAGACAACTCACTAAAAAATGGTAATAATTATTTCCAACTTTTCTAAGTGTGTTAGTTGTATTCATTTAAACATGGATATGGTACGAATGAGGGGAATTTCCTAGTGGACTTCCCCGAGAAATGCATTATGCGATTAAAAAAACGAAAAAAAAAAATAATGATCTAATATAAATCCAACCATATTAACCAACAATAAAACATAGGCTCCTCTAAATACACAAATTAATATGTTTGATTACATTGATTTATGACACAAGTAGTGATTGCTAGTAGATAAAAAGTTGAAGAAAGACAGTCAAGTAATCAAAAGACATTTTATTATTTCAAGAGAGGTCACGAGTAGTGATTACTAGTAGATAACAGTTGAAGAAAGACATTCAAGTAATCAAAGGACATTTTATTATTTCATGAAGAGAGGTTATTTTGAGTGGAAAAGATTAAAGTCATCTTCAATTCGATAAATTTAGTCATCATCAATACATTATTAAATAAATTAAATATGAAAACTTACACATATAATAAAATAGATTTATTAAATAAATTAAATATAAAAACTTACACACATAATAAAATAGATTTATTAAATAAACTAAATATGAAAACTTACATAGATAATAGACTAGCTTTATGATTTCTTTAAGGAAAAAACATCGTATCTGGATGCATATGGTTAGGAAAAAGGATTAAAGTCATCTTCAATTCGATAAATTTAGTCACCATTAATACACTATTAAATAAATTAAATATGAAAACTTATACATATAATAAACCAGATTTATTAAATAAACTAAATATGGAAACTTGCAGAGATAATAGATTAGCTTTATGATCTCTTTAAGGAAAAAAACATCATATTTGGATGTATTTGGTTGGGAAAAAAGCGAGGAAAGTGGAAGAAAAATAAATTATTTTGGTAATTCAATGAAAACCTCAACTCATAGAAACACGGTTTTGTAATGTTTAAAAATATGTTTTTATATGTTTTTAGATCAATATCACAGAAACATGGTTTTGTAATGTTTAAAAATATATTTTTATATGTTTTTAGATTAATATTTTATTTTAATAATAAAATTTTAATATAAATAATGATTTATTCAATTTATTTCCAAAATAAAACCAATTTAATGAATTATTATTGAATTGTAAATACTAAAACATGTTAAAAATTTAGTATAAACATTGTTTTGGATGTAGCCACCACTAAATTCGATTAAAACTTTGAAACACTTGGATAATATCAAGCCCTAAAATATAACACTCTTCAAGGTGGAAAAATTACAAGGTGGGAGTAGTTCATCATCTTCTAAATAGGAATTAACATTCGCAATGATGCATGGGCATTGACGCCCAGAGAAAAAGTTGAAGATAGATGACGGAGGGCCCAGAGGATAGTCGACAACCTCTAGGAACAGGGGCGATAGTCGACATAAGTTGGATGTGTCACGGAGGTTCCGACTAATAGCAGTCGATGGAAGGCAACAAGACAGTGGAGAAAATGGTCGAAGGTGGTACCGACCAGAGAAAGAAGCAGTCGGAGTTGATGACGGCTGACAGTACGTAGTTAGAGGCCCAAGGAAACTAGCCGTGAAGGTATTTGGGAAGTTGCAAGAGCAGTTATGGTGGTAGTTACAGAATACCAGGTGGAGCCACCTAATGAAGAAGTACATGTAAAATATTTAATGCAATTGGACCATGCCTAGAAGTAATCAAGGTTTCTGAAGGATGATCGAGGAGGTTGGAACGAGTATAAATAGTTGTACACGTTTAGAGAAAGAGGTCTAGGATATTTGGAGATCCTTTGAAGGAAGGCAAGGGAGACGCTCAAGAACACTTAGTCCAGGGTGTAGCAGAGAGTGTTGAGGACGAATATTCCCTCATGATTGTATGAAGTTGGTAACATTCGATGTTCATCCCAACCGATCTGAGTATCAACTCATGTTGTAAACAATTATGTGAAGATATTTACTCATTTAATTGAAATCCATAATTCTTGATAATCATAGTATTGTTGTCATGCGACGTTTTGTGTTGTTTTCCGTTGTGTAACGTTGATCTGCAGACCAACCACTGTCGTGCCTACATCAATTGGTATCAGAGCAGGAATTTATTCTGTGTGTAGAAGGTATAGTTGTGATTGGGAAGGGGAGAACAAATCCAACTATGGTTAGGTAGAGTTGTGGAAGTGGTGACTTGGTTTCCTGAACGGAGTGATGGCACAGAGAGGCTTAAACGTCAGTGGTATAAGACGAAGGATACATGGAGGCACAGGGATCATGATTGACTGAGAAATGTTCGAGGAATGTGTCCAGACCACAAGGAGTCTGAAGAGAGAGTTGGATACGGTAAAATAATCCTAGAAGATGGGATTGGGTATTGATACCCTCGATCATAGTGACGAGGAGGTCGAAGAAGAAGAGCAGATTCCTGAGGATGAGCATGAAGAAGACCCATGAGACGAGTTGTTAAAGCTATTGTCTAAGATGAAAGGCATATAAAAAATGGAAGTCTCTACCTACTCAGGGAGTCTAAACCCTCAAGAGTTGATCGATCGGATCATATAAATGGAGAAATACTTCGACATGGAGTAGATAGAGGACCCCAAAAGGGTGAATATTGCCTGTCTAAAGCTGAAAGGTCATGCCTCATTGTGGTGGGACAATGTAAAGGCTGACAAAGTAAGGAAGGGAAAAGATAAAGTGAAAACTTGGGATAGGATGGTCACCAAGTTGAAGGATAAGTTCCTTCCCACCGACTACATGATTTATCTGTTCAGGAAGCTACAAAACGTGAGATAGAAAGAGATGACCATGAAAGAGTTCATAGAGGAATTCTATCGACTGTCGATTCAATCAAGACATACCGACGATGGAGAGGAGGCAATCGCCATGTATGTGAATGGCCTGAAATATGCCATCAAGGATGAGTTAATTCTTTCGAAATTCAGGATAGTCGGAGAATCCTATCATCTAGCCCTGAAGGCCGGGGAGAAACTGTAGCGAAATACCTTGATGAGTAGGGGAAAATCGACTACTCGAATTAATAATTTTGTTGCCACCAGAGGATAGACCAGTGGGGTGAGGAAGGAATAAATTCATGATGAACGATGAGAAGAAAGCATGATCGAGGGTGATTCCGGGTTTGAGCACCGATGGGGAGGAGAGAATCCTATAGGTCGAGGTGCCTATGATCGAAGAGTATTTTATGGAGGAAAACGTGCAAACCAACCAAAAATCGTCTACTGCAAGTGTCAGGAGTTGGGACATAAGGCATATGAGTGCCTGGAGAATTTGCATACCACCAGTCGACCAGAATCTAGAGGAAGAAGTAAGGACGATGAGACTGGCCTGACTGGGAGGGGAAGTTCAAACAAAGCTGCATCGAAAGGAGGTTAAAATTTGACCACCCAAAGAACGTCGTTACAATCAGTACGATGGGAAGAAGTGGAAACGACAAAGAGAAAGTCCATCTTTTGGACCAAAGTTAAGATTCAGGACAAATGTTGTATGACGACTGTCAATGGAGGAAACACGGAGAATATGGTATCGACAGAGGTAATCGATAAGCTGGGGTTGGAGTGTCGACCACACCCGACTACATACAAGGTGTCATGGTTGCAAAAGGATCATCATGTCACGGTGACGCAATAGTTCCTTATCAACTTCAATATTGGAGGGTTACAGGATAACGTGTTGTTGACATAATCTCAATGGACGCATGCCATTTATTGTTGGGACAACCATGGAAATACGATCGGAACATGAGGTATGATGGCCACAAAAATGTGGTTACGGTAGAGAAGGATTCCATGAGTTTCTAGATGACTCCATTAATCGAAGAGTGGGATAGTCAGAAAAAAGAGAATGACTATTGGGAGAAGAGAGTGTTGATGTGTTCAACTAAGGAGTTTTTGAAGGAGGAAGAAAAGCAGTAGTATTGCTTTGCTTCCATTCCCAAGGGATTGAATGTCGACAGGACAATGGAAGAAATTTCGAAGAAAGTTAGAGAGGTGTTGTCGGAGTTCAAGGACATAATGGTCGATGAGATGCCGACTAGATTGCCACTGACAAGGATCATATCCCATCAGATCAATTTGATTCCAGGGTCAATTCTACCTCATAAGGTGCCGCATAGAATGACACCAATAGAGAATGTTGAGATGAACCGATATGTCCAAGAGCTATTGGACAGGGGGATGATCAGAGACAGCTTGAGTCTGTGTGTAGTACTAGTTGTACTGGCACCCAAGAAGGGAGGAGAATGGAGGATGTGCATAGATTCAAGGGACATCCACAAAATTACTATCAAGTACAAGTTTACATTGCCACGTATAGACGACTTGATCGACTACTTGAGTGGAGTGACATACTTCACCAAGATCGACCTAAAAAGTGGATACCACCAGATCCAGATTAGGGATGGTGATGAATGGAAGAAGGCATTCAAGACGAAGGAAGGGTTGTATGAATGGTTGGTCATGCCATTTGGGATGATTAATTCCCCAAGCAGATTTATGAGATTGATGAATGAGGTGTTGAAACCATTTCTAGGGAGATTCGTTGTAATCTACCTCGACGATATCCTAATTTTTAGCAGGACAAAGGAAGAACACTTGTCGCATATTAGACAAGTTCTACAGAGGTTAAGCCAGGAGGAGCTATTGGTGAGTCTACAAAAGTGTTCCTTCATGCAAAAGGAGCTGGTGTATCTAGGATTCATGATTTCCAGACAAGGACTGCAGATGGATGCAAAAAAGGTACAAGTTATTTTGGATTGGTCGGAGCCGATGAGTGCCACAAAGGTGAGAACTTTTCATGGACTTGTCAGTTTTTATAGGAAGTTCATAAGGGATTTCAGTCGAATATGTGCACCATTAACAATGTGCATGAAGAAGGGCGAGTTCAAGTGGACGGAAACTTCCCGATGAGCATTTGAGAAGCTGAAACAAAAAGTGATGGAGAGTCCAGTATTGGCTCTCCCAGACTTCGATAAGGTATTCCAAGTCGACTGCGACGTGACTGGATAAACAATTGGATCCATGTTGAGATAGGAGGGCCGAACGATTGCATTCTTTAGTGAGAAGCTGGATGAAGCCAAGAAGAAATATTTAGTCTATGAACAGGAATTTTACGACATTATTTAGGAATTGGAAAAATGGACACTACCTGTTGCCCAAGGAATTTGTGTTGTTCATCGACTACCAAGATTTGAGATATCTGAATACTCAGACGAAGTTAAATCAAAGGCACATGAATTGGGTTGAGTTTTTGCAGAGTTACACTTTTGTGTTAAAGCATAAGTTGGGAAAGACTAATTGGGTAGCCGACGTATTGAGTCAAAGATTCACGTTACTAGGAACGACTATTGTTAAGTCGATGGGACTAGAGTCGATAAAAGCCAACTATGAAGCCGACGAATATTTTGCCGATGCTTGGAATGCGTCGAAGGAACCATGGAGAGGTGATAGAAATCCATACTTGGATTACTTCATCCAATAGGAATATATGTTCAAAGGACATCAGTTATGCATCCATAGAGGATCAATAGGAGAGAATCTGATCAAGGAATTGCACAGTGGCACATTGGGAGGACACTTTGACGTCGAAAATACCAAGGCATTGGTCGAAGAGAAGTATTACTAGTCAGGATTAGTGATGGATGTGAAGATATGGATCCAATAGTGTCGGATATGTCAGCATGCCAAGGAACAAAGTCAGAACACGGGGATATATACACCGTTTCTGGTACCGACTACCCCATGGGATGATATCAACATGGATTTATTTTTGGGATTGTTGAAGACACAACAAGGTAACGAATCCATTTTTGTGGTAGTCGACAGTTCTTAAAGATGGAACACTTTATTCTATGTCAGAAGACAAGTAATGCCACAAGCATTGTTGTTTTATTTTCCAAGGAATTTTTGAGGTTGCATGGGTTGCCGAAGAGCATAATGTCGAATAGAGACACCAAGTTTATGGGTCATTTCTGGAAAACCTTGTGGAAGAAGCTCGACACGAAAATGCAATTCATTTCTGCATACCACCCATAGATCGATGTATGGACTAAAGTCTTGAACAGGAGTTTCATAAATTTGTTGAGAAGTTTGGTTGTTGATCGACTAAATCAGTGGGAAAATGTGTTGGCATGGGAAAAATTCGCATACAACACTTCAGCGAACCGATCGACTGGAATGAGTGCATTCCAGATAGTGCTGGGGAGAATCCCATATGGGGTAACCGACTTAGTCGAGTTACTAACAAAAGGGTGGAAAAGTGCAGACGTTGAATCATTTCCTGACCACATGAGGGAAGTGCATGACAAGGTACGACGACAGCTAGAGAAAATTAATGTAGCATACAAGTTGAGGGCCAACAAGAAAAGAAGGCTACATTCATTCACAGGGGGTGACTTAGTATATGTGTACCTGAGGAAAGAATGGTTCCCCAGAGGAACATATAACAAGATGAAGCCAAAGAAAATTGGTCCATGTAAGATCGTAAGGAAGATTTCGGATAATGATTATATACTGGAGTTGTCGGATGGGTTGGATATATCACCAACGTTTAATGTTTCTGACTTGTACAAGTTTGAGGCAGAGTCGATGAGCGGGGGCAAGACAGAAACTGACTGGCAGGAACAACTACCAGTTCAGATGATGGAATAGGTTGCGGAAGTGCTCGACGAGTGAGAAGTCGGGAAGACCAAAAATAAAAAGAGGAAGGAATATTTAGTCTAGTGGAGGAACCAAGATTTGGAGGAGGCCACATGGAATTCCGCATACAAGCTCGAGGAATTCCAACACCCCGAGCAAGGTTCTTTTCAACCCGTGGAGGTTGATAGAGGGGCATCGACACCCAGAGTAAAAAGTCGAATATAGATGAAGGAGGTCCTAGAGGATAGTCGGCGACCTCTAGGAACAGGGGCGATAGTTGACAAAAGTTGGATGTGTCACAGAGGCTTTGACCAATAGTGGTTGATGGTAGGCGACAAGATATTGGAGAAAATGGTCGAAGGTGGTACTAACCAAGGAAAGAAGAAATTAGAATCGATGATGACCAACAAGATGCATTTAGAGGCCCAAGAAAACTAGCCACAGAGGTAGTTGTAGGAGAAGTTATGGCAGTAGTTGCAGAATTCCAGGTGGAGCCACCTAATGAAGAAGGCCACGTACAATATTTAATGCAATTTGAACATGCCTCGAAGCGATCGAGGTTTCTAAAGGATGATCGAGGAGGTTAGAACGAGTATAAATACTTGTGCATGTCCTAAGAGAGAGGTCTGGGCTCTTTGCAGATCCTTTGAAGGAAGGAAAGGGATACGCTCAAGAACGCTCACTACAGGGTGTAGCAAAGAGTGTTGAGGATGAATATTCCCTCACGATTGTATGAAGTTGGTAACAATTGATGATCATCCCGACTGATCTAAGTATCAACTCATGTTGTAAACAATTATGTGAAGAGATTTACTCATTTAATTGAAAGCCATAATTCTTGGTAATCATCTTATTGTTGTCGTGCGACATTTTGTTGTTTTCCGTTGTGCAACGCTAATTCGCGGACCGACCAAGGTCGTGCCTACATCGCGCAATGAGCATGAATCTCAAATTTTTCATTCATATGCTAATTTAATGTGGAAATTAGACAAGCTTTGTAACATCGAGGAAAAATGACAAAATTTATTTGGAGTTCTATAAAATTACACCTACTTAATTTTTTTATTTTAGTTTTAAGGATGAGAATAACATTGCTTATAAAAATTAATGGTTTATTTAGCTAAGTTATTACTCTATAAGAGGCATATCTATGATTTCTAAAACCCCTCACATCTGGACTAATCCAAAACCAATGGTACAAATATGATTTCCATGCTTCCTATTAATTAGAATTGTGTACTCCAATGTCATGGTTTTTCATGGTTAGCCAAATTATTAAAACACCTTGCATCTAGACTAATCCAAAACCAATGGTACAAATATGATTGTCATGCTTCCTATTAATTAGAATTGCGTACCCCAATGTCATATTTTTCATGGTTAGTCAAATTATTTTAGAGCTCCCCATCATTTAGCTTGGATTGATTTCCAAAGTGCATCAATGTTCAACCATATGATTGCATTTTGTTTCCCTTTACTTTGGTATTAAGTTATGTAAACAACCCCAATTTTGGAGGATAATACCATGATGGATTTCATGACAGAGGAAGGGAAAATGATCAGGAGATGGATTAAATTTAACGAGGATGAATTTATGGTATGATGGTTGTTTCGTTTCTTCACAGTTTGGTATGATGTGTAATGGATTTAAGGTTCTATAGTGCGTCGGGTGGGGATTCTAAGAAAGGATTTTATTGCATTGTTATGGTTTCTGGTAAGTTTTCGATGGATTTCCAGTTGAATTTATATATGTTTGCAGACCTGGTTTGCTGTTATGGTTTTTGGTATTTTTTCAATGGAATTCTGGTTGAATTTATATATGTTTGCAGACTTGGTTTGCTGATAAGGAAACAAGAGCAGATCTCTGTCTACTACTTCCGAATATTCAGAAATTGATGAAAATACTATGTGTTAGCAATTAAAGGGTGGCGCTAGTGACTTAGTGTGGCTTTTATTTCCCTGTAATTACATGTATAAATAAGCTAAACCCTTTCTAAAGACCATCCTGAGGGAAAGGGTGGAAAAAAGTGTCACGGCCCTAAGGGGAAAGAGGATTCAAGGATCGGTTGAGGCTTGAAACCGAAGCAACGAGAAGGGGATTGGTCCACCTCATGATTGATTTTAAATGTTTAAATGAGATGATAATTTGGTATAGTACTTGAGGTTTGATTTTGAATTTTTAAATTAATTGGTAGAGAATATATAAATATTTTACAAAATTTTATTTGACGGCCTATAAAACTGCATAAAACGTAAAATGACAAGCACCAAAAATATGTACCTGTCATCAAATATCCAATTGACAGGCATTTATATTTTGAAATTACAGGTCTGCCGGGCAGTAATCCCTACTACTTTATAAATGTGGATTTTCAATTTGAAAAAAAAAATATTTGTGAAAAGTTTGATTTGGTAGTGCCAATCTAAGCATGATGTCAGCTGAGTTATCATCGTTTAGCATGCATTCTAATTATATAATAATCCATGAACATCCTCGATCCCATGGTCGCATCTCTGCAATCCAGTATTTGATGTAATGTCCATAACAATATTTTATGTAACCTTGGCCTTTTCAGACCCGTAAAAAGTATTTATATATATAAATAAACCAGATCCATTAGGTGGCAATGGCTAACATGCTATTTTGAAATTAAATACCTAAAAGAGTATAAGGTTGTGGAGTCACAAAGTAAAAATTCAACAATTTAGATCGGACAACCATTTTTTTCCAGAATCCAGTGTTTTTTTATTTTACAAAATTGGAATTTAGTTGTGTTTTATTGAGATTTTGATGGTAGAAATGGATTCAACACCCTCGAAAACCCCTCGGGCACCCAAAATTCTAGAATTTGATAGCTATAACCTATATTTTGAATAATTACAACCAATTTTTTTTCAAAATCGTGCCCGAAAATTCATCTATTCTAGCTCAAATAGTCAAATTTGCAAACTACGCACTTTTTAAATGAGTGTTAGTGATGATCAAATGTCTTGACTATCTATCATTTCATTTCCATTAGACTTGACTAGGACTACATTCATTCTTACACTTATTATTAATTCATTCTTTGTGGTTTATTTGTTCATTGTTTTTTTTTTTAAATGATATGTGAGTGGCTCTCAAGTGAATTAAGATAAACACTTATATTAAAATTCACAATTTAATATTTTATTTAGGACTAAGGTTAACAACTATTTTTGAATTGTTAAATTTTCTCATATGGACATAAGATTCCATAACATGTGAAATTTTAATAGTGGATCCTACGTTCATCAGACCAAAAGGCATTCTACTAAAAGCAAAGGTACCCCACTTCGTCTGAAAAGTGGTTTTTAAACGATCAACCTCCGCCACAAGCAATTAGTTGTATCCCGAAAACCTGTCTAATAGATAAAACATCTCGGATCTAGAGACAAGTTGCAAAATTATTCCATAGGAGGAACATAGTAATTATCCTTTCCAGAGGCCCTATTCAGATTCCAAAAATCCACACATAATTTGATTTTACCTAACTTTTTTCATACTGGCACCAAATTAGCCACCCACTCTAAATGCCTAACTTTGAAAGAAATCCCAACGTCCATGAGTTTATTCAATTCTTTATGGATTAATGGTTCCAGATTTAGGTGTACCTTTCGTAACTTTTACTGAAATTGTTTGACACCCGGGTTAATTGGAATAACATGTTGTATGATCCGAGTGTCATATGTTTTCAAATTATCGTAAGTCTAGGAAAAGACATCCTTGTATTGCTTAAAGAGATGAATACGTCTTCGCCTTTCTCCTGGCGAGTAGCATGTTCCAAGATTCACATTCCTAGGCTCCTCAGGTGTTCCCAAATTCAACAATTCATATTGCATTGAGGAGATGTCCGTTTTGACATTTACAGGCTTCTTAAAATTCTATTGTAGGTCAAATAGATTTTCAAGTGTACGCACTCCTTTAGCCATGAATTTTCCTTTAGCTAGGACACCATATTTATCAGTCTTATTCCTATTGGATTGGGGTTCTTCATCATCTATGATGGAGCCTCTAAAGGTACCTTCATCTGTGAAAAAATCAATGAGTCGTCGGTCATCATTGAACACTCTCCAATTTGTCACGTTGTCTGAAATAAAGGGCCTGAAAAGCATTTCAATGGAAAATTTGTCATTAAGAGGAACTAAATATGTAGTGTTTGCCAACAAATTAGTAGTAGATTTCATTGATCGAGGAATACAATTATATTGAATTCTTCAAAATTTGAGATCAAATTCGATACCTTTGTCCGGTACCATTTTAAGTGTGGAGATAAACAATGAATTGTATTTCTAACCTGTCTGACAATGATTTTTGAGTCACCATTTTTTTTAAATATTTTACATTAAGATCAATGGATTTTTTTAGGCCTTGGAAAAGGGATTCATACTCAACACTGTTATTGGTGCACTTGAATTCTAACCTACAAGAGAGAAACGTTTTGTGCTTCCAAGGATTTACAAGGGCACATCCAACCCCTACACCCTCCTATGTCTTTGAGCCATAAAAAATAAAGTCCAAAAATAAGATCCTATACTATTGCTAGAGTCTATGTCAGTACCTATGTTTACGTCGGTATCTAATTCTAATATATTACAATCATTATCATCATCCCATGAAAACTGAAGGAGATTGAGTTGTGTGTCTGATTCATTGCTGATAATCTCCATTTGGTAGCAAGCTAGTTAAGTTCCACGAAAATAGTTGCATAAGACTGAGTGAACAAATTTCACAGGTTCATTTTGTCCTTCCAATTCCGTGATAGTAATATTCATGTGTGGCTCCCTATTTACCCGTATCTGGTTTGGCTTGTTTTGGTATGGGAGCCACAAATGTGACTAGTCACTGGAAAAATACCCTTGTAACTTACTAGACCAATCTCTTCTCAACAATAAACCATAATCCTACGGTATGTCGACCACCACAATATCAATAAATTGACAAACCCTCTCATTTAATGCTAATCTTATTAAAAAAGTATTCAACTCACTGATCACCTTGACATCAAACCTATCAAGTTGTATTATTCTAGAAGGGCAAGCACTCGATTGATCATTTATTCTTTTACAAACATAGTATGGCATAACATTGGAGGAGGCTCAAGAATCTACCAGATAGTTGTGAACATTATAATTATAAATTTCAAATGTGAGCATAAAAGGTGGTGTCTGATACTTGGATTTACCTCCAATACTAGCCTCATTGATTTCCTTATATTTCCCATCACTAGGTTTTTTTCTTTCCTTTTCTTTGAATATGGTGGGATTATATTGAGTAGTGAGGTCAAGGGATTCTATCAGGAATTTCCTTTGTTGAGGCAAGTTACATATTCCAAACAGTAATATATTTTCCTTAGTATTTTTAAAATTCTCTATCACATCATATCCCATGTTATAACTACATCAGTACTCACATATGTTGTGGCAACCCCTTGTGAATGGGTTGGACCTTTGGTATTCACAGATGGTGTGGTCTTCTGAGATTCATTCTGGACACTCATTTTATGAGTAGCTACAATCCTTTCTATGTTTTGAGGTTGTTTATTAGTAGTGTTACTTTTAGCAGAAACTGTCTTATTTTGTGTCTTATCAGCAAAGTCATTCTTTTTTCCGTTTTTAGCTATCTTGAGACTCGTGCTAACATGCCCTTAACTCTTTAAGGAATAGTTTGCAGGGGTTTTCTACACATTCTAAATTTCCATAGCATATTCATCACCATCCTCATCAATATTAGGATCCCAATCCCATAATACTAGAGCATTTTCTTTGGGATCCTCCTTAGCTTCATTGTTGCATTGTTTCTTCTTCCTCATCCAAAGCTTGCTTGTCAAGAAGTTGATTTATCAACAATGTCATAGAATTTATCCACTGAGGACATATTTTTTCTGAGTGATTTTCTTGATGATAAGTGCATAAGTGATCCATACCTACATATTTTAAATTGAAAGCATTGGCTTCGTTTTATGGGGGCTTATGAGTTTCCTCCTTTTTCTTGAAAAACGGATTGAAAGGTTTCTTGCCTGAAGAAATTGCTCCTTTATCCCTTTTCAAGTTGACTATTTCATTGGATAACTTTTGAACCAATTTAACAACATCTCCTAAACCAGTGCTCTTTTCATCGATTAGTTTGGTCAATAAAAGCAGTTTCTTGGATGAGGTGGCCTTAGGGTCTGCTTCCATAGATTGTTTGACAATACTACTCTTCTCCAGTTCGATTTTCTTGGCCTATTCAAAGTTTTCTACCAATGTAGATTTACAAGACCTCTTGAAAAACATGGCCAGGAATGCATGTAGATATGTGGTGTAATACTCTACCAACACTTCTTTAGGAGGTTTGGTGGAAGTAGTGAACTTACTCAAAACCGTAGTGAACCTTTGATTGAAATCCTTAACCTTTTCCTTCTTATCCACTTTTAGAGACAATAGTTCTCTCATTAGGGAGGCTAAGGTTCTTTCTCCACCAAACTTACTAAATAAATCCTTTTCAAAATCATCCCAATTAATAATCAATCAATCTGGGAGACTGAAATACCATGTGGAGGATTTACTCTCAAAATTATAGGGAAAGAAATGACACACCACATCTTCATGATCCACATTTAAGATATTCAAGGATAAATAAAAACTTTTCAAGTGATCATCAATAGTTATTCCCTTGCATAGGTCGAATTTAGGAAAAATGCACTCAAGGTGTTTGGGTAGGTAGTGAATTTGTGCAACTAATTTAAGATCACCTTGAGACATACAGGCAAGAGGCTAGTTCATGTTGCATGCCATGTTAGGAATATATGGAGGTGAATTTGTGTTAAATTTTGAGCATTAATTCACAATACTCTAGGATATTTACTAAGAGAATAACATGTACAGTATTTCAATGCATAACAATCATATCAAGCATGTCAAGCATCACAAGAATCAAAAGCATGAGAGACAAGAGACACAGAGTTTCCGTGGGGAAAACCATAAGGTGAAAAACCCCACAACTTCCTCAAAGATAGAGAGAGCAATGGCTCAACCAAAGTACAACCAAAATATACTGAGATAGTCTCCTAGTAGCAAATGACCCTCCTCCTCACTAGTGCGCCACTTTCTGAGTGAAAGAAGTATGAGTTTCCGAGTGATCCAAATAGAGATCTCCCGATCTCTATTTATACTATTCTGTTTGCCTAGTGACCTTATGGGGCTGACTTGTCTAGCTAAGTATATCAACCATATAATATATATTTCAGGGCTGACCCCACACATGGTGGTCTAATAACCCTTCGCCAAGTACACACACTTGCGACACTTGTCAATACACATGACGACACTTCCTTATAGAGGAATAACACATCTCTTATAAGGGTACAATAAATATATATGAAATACATAGATGAAATACATTCCGAAGTTACATATACATCAACACTCCCTCTTAACTAGGAAGGTATTTCTCGACATAGTTCTTCTAGACAAGTCTTCTTCTCAGGATCATCGTCATCATCATCGTCACTACTGCTGCTATCTCAACCAATCTTTGACTCTACTCATCATAGGAAGTTCTACAGAGCCAGTCCTTTTTCATACTAGATGTAGGCCCACCACCTGCAGGTCTTCGTCATCACTGGCCATACTGTGGAATCCTCAGGACTTATTACGTGCATCACAAAACCTTGCAAGAGCATCCCAAGACTTATTATGGGCACACAGCCCAACCTATCGGATCTCCCAGGGAGCTATTACATGTGACCCTACCACAAAACCTCGAAAGAGAATCCCAGGACTGATTACGAGTACACAGCTCAACCTATCGGATCTCCCAGGGCGCTATTATATGTGGTCACCACAAAACCTTGCAAGAGCATCCCAGGACTTATTACGGGAACAAATCCCAACCTATCAGATCTACCAGGGCGATATTACATGTGGTCATGGAAAAACCTTGCAAGAGCACCCCACGACTTATTACGAGCACACAGCTCAACCTATCGGATCTCCCAGGGAGCTATTATATGCCATAGGACAAAACCTCGAAAGAGCATCTGCCAGATATCCCAGGGAGCTATTATATGCCAGCGGCAAAACCTTGCAAGACTATCTGCAGATCTCCCAGGGCGCTATTATATGTCCTCCCAAAGCAAAACCTCGAAAGAGCATTTCCCAAATCTCCTAGGGAGCTATTATATGCCAGCGGAAAAACCTTGCAAGAGAATCTGCAAACCTCCTAGGGTGCTATTATATGCTTATCTGCACAACCTGATCCACGGCCATAGAGTATCATCCTGATACTCACCATACATCATCCTAATGTATACATGATCATCCTGATCATCATCACTGCAACATCCTACTACATGTCATCTGGACCAACATCCTGAAGCTTATCATCCATGATCATCCTGATCATATAATGCATCTACCTGATGCATACCAAGTATCTACCTGATACATATCATCATACATGATCCACCTGATCATACAATGTATCCACCTGATACAAATACAAAAACATGATCCACCTGATCATACCTGATACATATCAACATACATGATCTACTTGATCATACACAGTATCCACCTAATACATATACAGATACATGGTCCAAGCATCCAACATGATGCATACATACATATACATATAAATGATCCAACTGATAATATCCAGCATCCGACATGATGTGTACATACATATACATATAAATGATCCAACTGATCATATCCAACATCCAACATGATGCATACATACATATACATATAAATGATCCAACTGATCATATCCAGCATCCAACATGATGCGTACAAACATATACACATAATTGATCCAACTGATCATATCCAGCATCCTCCTAATGCATATATAGAGCAGTAACTGGAGCATCGTTCCTGATGCTCATCATCCAGCGCTTACATCCACAGCCATGTGAAGGATCCTCCTTCCAACAACCTTGGAATGGCTTCTGCAAATGTGTCCATCACTTCGTCCTCGAAGTGTCATCAATCTGAAGAACACCAAGCCTCTCCCTGAAGTACTTGAACTTCACCCTGGCTAGTGGCTTCGTCATCACATCTGCAATCTACTCGTCCGTCGCAATGTACAGGAGCTTCACAGCTCCTCTCTGCACCATATCCCTGATATAGTGATATTTGATCTCTATGTGTTTCGACCTGTCATGAAACACTGGGTTCTTGAACAGCTTCACACAACTCTGGTTATCACAAAAGATACCAGTAGCATCCAACGAGAGATCAAATAACTCAGACAGTAGCTTCCAAAGTCATACTGCCTCACAACTAGCTGAACAGGCTGCAACATACTCTGCCTCAGCTATACTCAGTGCTACGCAGGACTGCTTCCTGCTGAACCAAGAGATCACACCTGATCCCATACTGAAGCAACATCCAGATGTGCTCTTCCTATCTGCAACATTACCAGTCCAATCTGAATCAACATAACCCTGCAGGTTAAACTTTTGATTCGCTTCATACTTGAGCCCATAATCCAGTGTACCCTTCAGGTACCTCAGAACATGCTTTACAACAACTAGGTGAACACTCCTTAGATCCATCAGGAACTGGCTCAATGTGTTCACCGCAAAGCAAATATCTCGTCTCGTGTTCATCAGGTACATCAAGGACCCAATCATCTGACGATACATAGAGACATCAACCAGCTCAGATGAAGCATCACATAGAAGCTTAAGATTTGATGCCATAGGTGTGGCCATGGCCTTGCAATCCATCATCCCGAATCTCTTCAGGATATCTATTGTGTACTTCCCTTAACCAAGGAAGATCCCACCTGCACTCTGCCACACCTCCATACCTAGGAAATAATGCATCATTCCCAAATCTTTCATATCGAACTCGGCAACAAGCTTCCTCTTAGTATCTGCAATCAATCTGTCATCTCCTGTTACAAATAAGTCATCCACATACAAGAGTAGAATCATAGGATTCCCTTCCTCAACCTTGTAGTAAAGGTTGGAATCCGCTTTACTCTTGGTAAAGCCCAAGCTAGATAGGAAACTATCCATCCTACCATACCAAGTTCTAGGAGCTTGCTTCAAGCCATACAAGGATTTCTTCAATCTGCACACATATGACTCCCTATCATGTATTTCGAAACCGAGTGGCTGCTCCACATATACTTCCTCTTCAACTACACCATTCAGGAAAGCAGTCTTGACATCCATCTGGTGTATTTTCCATTTCATTGCTACAGCTAGGGCAAGTATTGTTCTGATGGAAGTATACCTGACTACAGGTGCAAAAGTTTCTTCATAGTCTATTCCCTCCTTTTGAGAGAAGTCACGAGCTACGAATCTTTCCTTGTATTTCTCTACACTGCCATCTGCAGCATGCTTGATTTTGTAGATCCATTTGGAAGTCACAATAGACTTCTCTTTAGGTCTTGGGACAACATCCCAAACATCATTCTTCATTAATGATTGGTATTCCTCATCCATGGCATCCTTCCATTCTTTCTTTTCCGCTACTTCTTCATAACTGGAAGGTTCTTTGTTCATAATGTCACAAAGTAAAGCAACATAGCTGGTATGTGATCTGGTTCTCTTCTTTGCTTTGTGTTCTTCTTCTGGAATGCCAAATCTTTCTGCATCTTGAATGAGCTCTCTATCCCATGCAGGTTTCCTCTTGTGAGAGTTATCCTCATGGGGTGGATCTACAGGTTCTTGCGGATCTTCAAACTCACGAACAACTTCTGGAATTGCTTCAGTCATGGTAGTGTCTTGAAATCTAGTTTCCTTAGGTTCTTCATAAGCTTCGATAGGTGCCTTCCTTGATTTGATGAATGCTGAGTTTTCATCAAATGTTACATCCTTGCTTACATCAATCTTCTTGAACCCTGGATAGTATATTCTATAAGCCTTCGAGCTTTCATTGTAACCCACAAAGATACCCTTCTTTCCTGAAGGATCTAGTTTGGTCCTCTTTTCCTTTGGGACATGAGTGTATACTGGACAACCAAATATTCTGAGATGGCTGACTTCAGGTTTCTTACTAGAAAAGATCTCTTCTGGTGTCTTGTTGTCCAATATCTTGTGGGGAGTTCTGTTCTGCACATATACCACTATTCTAGTTGATTCTGCCCATAGATGCATAGGTAGATCCTGGTCATGCAGCATTGCCCTTGCTGCTTCCATGATTTTTCTGTTCTTCCTTTCTGCAACTCCATTCTGTTGAGGATTATAAGGAGTAGTCAACTCCCTCTTAATCCCTGAATCACTGCAAAGCTTCTTGAAGTCACCTGAGGTGAATTCTCCACCATTGTCGGATCTGAATGTTTTGATCTTCTTGTCAGTTTGATTCTCCATCAAGGTTTTGAATTCCTTGAACTTATCAAACACCTCATCTTTGTTCTTCAAGAAGTATACCCAAGTCTTCCTGGAGAAGTCATCAATAAATGAGCCATAGTAAACATACCCACTCAGAGAACTGGATGACATAGGACCACATACATCTGAGTGGATGATTTCCAGGATACTTTTTGCCTTGCTTTCACTGCTTGGGAAAGCCTTCTTAATGTTCTTACCTTTTGCACATCCTTTGCAAACACCTTCATGTTTGGTCTTGATTTAAGGAAGACCCTCTACAACCGTGCTTGCAATTGGAAGTGCCCTATAGTGCATATGAGCAAGTCTTCTATGCCAAAGTTCACTTGGCTCCATGGATTCATGCACCATGGCATGTTCAGGTTGTCCTTTCAATTTATACAAACCTCCCTCTTGCTCTCCAATCACTACTGCATCATCTATGGTCTTTCCCTTTGGCCACATTAGGACTTGGCCATCCACAAATGCAACCCTCATACCTTTTGCATCCAATGCAGATATGGAGAGTAAGTTCTTCTTGAGCCCAGGTACATAAAGGACTTCTTTCATCTTCAAATATTTTCCAGAATCTAGGTTGTAGGAGGCTTCACCACTTCCTTTGATTGGGTATTGATAATCATCTCCAAGTTTCACCTTATGGGGTGATTCATGTTCAGATAGGTTTACAAAAGATTCCTTAAACCCAGTCATGTGTTTGGAAGCCCCACTGTCAATTAACCAATCATTACAACCATGGGAGATAGTACCTGTGAGAGCAGAGATTAGAACATACTCTTCTTCGCTTGATGAGTCATCATCACTATCATCACTTTCTGCCCTAGCCTTCTTCTTTGGAGGTTCATCATCTTCAGCAGCATGAGCATGGAACTTTCTTTTGTTGCCCTTCTTCTTCTTGCTAGAGTTGATCTTATCCCTTTTGTTCTTGGGACATTCTGAAGCAAAGTGACCCTTCTCATTGCATGTGAAACATCTCATATCCTTCTTATTCTTTTGTTGGTTGTGATAGGATCTCTTGTGGTGAGAGTGCTCCTTCTTGGGCTTGCTTCTTTTGGTGTGGGCTGCGAGAGCTTGATCTTCACCTCCCATCTTTTCTTCACGAGCTATAAGCCTAGCTTCTTATTGAGAGCATTCCTCCCACAGTTTACTGAAAGAGATCAATTTATTTCTTGCATAGATTCCTTGAATAAAGGAGTCTCATGACCTAGGAAGGCCATTCAGAGTGGTCATAACAACTTCACCATTATCCACTACTTCATCCACAGCTTCAAGTTGTTCCTTGATCTGAGAGACCTTGGAGAAGTAAGATTGAATGGTTTCTCCATTCAACATCTTGACCCCTTTCAATTGATTCCGCAGAGTCATCTTCCGATTTATGTTCTTCCCTTCAAATAACTTGGTCAAAGAGTCAAACATCTCCTTGGGTGTCTTTAGATAAGACACATGGGGTATGAGATGGTCTTTGATGGAATCAACAATGATTCTCTTTGCCTTGACCAAGTTCTTTTTATGCAATACCTTAGCCTCTTCATCCTCTGGGATAGGGATGTCTTCTTTTATGTATGAGTCCAACTCATTCTCTTCTAGGATTAACCCAATCCTATACTTCCAAGCTTGGAAGTTATCAGCCCCTTCAAGCTTATCCTCAAGCTTGGTGTGGTGAGACATCTTAAAGAGTACTTCAAATGGAAATAGAAAAGATTTAGGTCTTACCACTTGAAATGCTGAAAACTGGATTTGGTCCCGGATTCGGGTTTGTCGAAAAAAACCTAAAAATTCAAAATGTGAATTTAAACTTTCTGAAAGGATAGAAAGATGCGCCTTGATGAGCTGATCAGCCTGGTGTATTCAGAATTTGAGATCAGTAAAGCTTTACCCTTCAGATTTGCCTTTTTGTCCTCCCGGGTTCACTAGGAAGAGCCTTGAATTAGGGTTTGAGTTTCCCAGAGATCTACCTAGCCAAAAAACTTGATCCAAAGCTCTAAACTTCGATTTTTGCAAGGAGCTTCCAGCTATGTCTTCAAATTTCAGAAATTCCTATTTTTGTGGAAACCCTAATTGTTAGGGCCAAATCTGAAAATGCTCAGAATTGAATTCTAACTGGACAAATAGATTCTCCTTGATGAGTAGAGTCAATATACTATACTGCTTTTCCAAAATCTGTGGAGGAAACCCAATAAACAAGAAACTCAAGTTTTCGTCACTGCAAAATGTCTTCTTCTCAGGTTAGCTCTGATACCATGTTAAATTTTGAGCATTAATTCACAATACTCTAGGATCTTTACTGAGAGAATAACATGTACAATATATCAATTCATAACAATCATATCAAGCATGTCAAGCATCACAAGAATCAAAAGCATGAGAGACAAGAGACACAGAGTTTCCGTGGGGAAAACCCTAAGGTGAAAAACCCCACAACTTCCTCAGAGATAGAGAGAGCAATGGATCAACCAAAGTACAACCAAAATACAATGAGATAGTCTCCTAGTAGCAGATGATCCTCCTCCTCACTAGTGCTCCACTTTCTGAGTGAGAGAAGTATGAGTTTCTGAGTGATCCAAATAGAGATCTCCCGATCTCTATTTATACTAGTTTGTTTGCCCAGTGACCTTATGGGGCCGAATTGTCTAGCTAGGTATATCAACCATATAACATATATTTCAGGGCCGACCCCACACATGGTGGTCTAATAACCCTTCGCCAAGTACACACACTTGCGACACTTGTCAATACACATGACGACACTTCCTTATAGAGGAATAACACATCTCTTATAAGGGTACAATAAATATATATAAAATACATTCCGAAGTTACATATACATCAACAATTTGGAGGGGTATGAGTATGCTGAGAAGCATTGTACTCACGATATGAAGGTCGAATTTGGCCTCAGTAGCTCTTTTATGATAATCACACCTTTTGGGTAACAAAGGGATCACAGGTAATTGTCTAATTTGTTTAACATAAGACCTAGTATATCGACAAAATATGTTAACCTCTTGATGTGGTATTGTGTACAGAGTTTCTAGAGAGGACTCAGGATGTTCCAATTCAAAGTTACTATCTTTGAAGTGATCTGTATCGTGTCCAATTTTTATCCCTAAAGGAACTGAACTTTCAGGTTGTGAAGTTTTGGGAGGAGACCTAGAGAAAAATCCACATGGGAGAGGAATTCCTCTACCAACCATGCACTGGAGTACCTCCTTCTAGCGCCAAATGTGTTGATTCCTGTAAAAATCCTTGCATCGACAGTAGGGGTTCTCCCCAGTAATAAATCCCAATTAGACTTTGAACCATTTGTGGTAGGGAACCCATCCAAATTCTGCCTAGGCTACCATTCATTGGTTGGGGATTTTACCGGTTGCGGCCTAGTCCACCGTTTAGGGTTTTATTTTAAAAGATGAAATGAAAAATTCCCTAATCTATGATGCAGTCCTAAATTATTCTAACCTATCCTATCTACGAGCGAAAATGGCAGGGATAAGCAGTAAAGAAACTTGGAGTACATTTCAATAATAGATAACCACATAACATGAAATGTGAAACAACTATAAAAAATTAAGTGAACTACTAGAATAATCACAACATGAACAAATTTTGTATTTATATCTTTTAGAAAGAAAATATACTGCGAGAGTACACACACAAAAAAGTAATGAACCACAAATTTTTTTCAATAGGTAAACAAAAAAACCTTACTGCATATGAGCAACAGATGAAAAGGAAATCATTTCCATGACATTCATCCACATATCAATCACAGTCTCCATGCCAAAACATGAGTCTAGAATCTCTCTATTCATTCTCAGATATAGTTCATTACAAAGAGTGAGTAGAAAAACTCCCATGCCAAAAGTCCTTCTTCCCTGCTTCTATTATTCTTTTATAATTTAAAAAATAACTTCCCAATGACTATTCGACTCCCCAAAGGTAGTTATAACTTTTGGGATCCCTATGCACATGTCACTTAGGTATTTACACTTTTCTCCAAAAGAAACTAACATGAAATTTAAATTACATAATCAAGGAGGAGTGTTCCCTTGAGCTTTAATGAACTCATCCCAAAGTTCACAATCATAAGATATAACATTTAATTGTTTTGGTTCTAATAAACGTAATAAAACTTCATGAAGAATAAATTATTTATCCAACATAGTCAGTACTTTGGTAATTGAGTTGTGCCCTATGGTCATGAGTTGGATTTTTCGAGTGGGTACCCCAATCTGCTCTTGTAAAGCTTGTGTGGCGAATTGTGTGATGTTTCTTATAGTTCCCAAGTCTTCATCTCTAATTGTCCTCAGTTGTGTCAAATGTTGTTCCCTCAGAATAGGTTCTTAAAAGGTTCTCAGTGAAGGCATTAAGTGACATCTTTCAAACACCATTGCTATGGTCACACGCACATTTTGACATTTTTTAAGTGACGCAGTCACATCCTTCTATAGTGTTTCCCCTATCTTTTGACAATTATCTAAGGGGACATAATCAAGCTGCATTTCCTCTATCGTCCTCCTGGGAAAATTAGATGGGATTTTTGTGTTCTGATTATGCCACACTACCACACTCTTTAGCTTTCCTTTACGATCTTCAATCTTGAAATCACTTCTATGGTTTGCTTCTAACACTTCCTTGAGCTTGGTTACCACCTTGATCAGCACTTCATACAATTGTTCTATGACTCCTATTCATGAAACAACTCTTCTTGTAACGTAGTTGCACATGTGTGGAATCATGCCAAGCTTTGGCTTTCTTCACTGGAAGCATATGCTTCTAATGATAGCGTATCATTTTCATGCCAAAGAGTTTCTATTTTTGTTTCCAAGACTGCATTCCCTGCCACTAGCTTGTTGACTTTCTCTGTCAGTTCACTCCTCTCAGCTTGCAAATTTTCTATTTGTGTGGTCATAGCTACCTTTTCTGCATTGAGAACTTCAACCTGCAAAACTAGTGCATCCTTATCTATTTGAAAGTCTTGGGCCAATACTTCTAAATTTATTTTTTCAACCTCCAAATTATCATGTTCATGCCTTAGCTCAACTCTCTCTCTACTAGATTCCACGAGAAGATCTTCCAGAATGCCAATCTTCTTCTTAGCCTGTTTGAGGTACCATGCCATCTTTTGGATGTTGTCTTGGTTAGCCATGGCATCAACCACATTTATAGAAGCCATCAATTCTTGTGCCTTATCAGTCCCTTTGAATACAAGAACTTCTTGAGTAGTGACGATCTCTAGTTGTGATGAAATTTTGAGTCTCTTTGCTATTCTTTTAACAATATGTTTCTTTTTAGGGTCGAATATTATGGTATCCAATCTAGCTACAACATTCTCCTTGGATGGTGTGTATGCGGTGATGCCTATTTCTCTAAAAGTAAGGTGACCTCCGATGAGTGGGATATCGATGCTTGTAGAAGGTATTTCAATATCCATTTCATGAGTCCCGCTATATTGTTCCTCCATGGTCTTCCATTGTTCCTTATCTGCAATAGTCTTCGAGGTTTCTTCTTCTTTCTTCCTTTTAATTTCCTCTTGCAGAACTTGCTCCTCTCTTTTCTAGGCTTCTTCTTGTTCTTTGAACAACTTCACTTGCCCATTCTTTTCTTCCTCTTCTCTCTTTTACTGGTCCTCATCTACCCATTTTGCTTACTCTTCAGCCTTCAATTTGTTTTCTGTTTCTACTAGTAAAACCTCTAATTCAACCGTTTTTAGGGCAACTTCTCTCATCAATATATTTTGTAATTCTTTATGGGTTTCTTCATCTTGCTTGTTAGTGGTAGCCTCATTTGTGCCTTTCGTCACTTTATCCTTTTATCCAATTCTTAAAAACTATGTGCTCGTTGATAGATCTCTTCATCTACACAAAATTGGTCACCATAGACCCAAACAAACTTGACAGCTACACTGTGATTATCAACTTTTCCATGGCTATAATTCTTATAGAAGGTTCTTTCACCAAAATTAAAGGCTTCAAAATTATTGATTAAATTCGAATACTCCTTTATTTTGGAAATATTGTAATCTCTAATAGTTATTGGTAGGGGTGGCCAAGATGCCTTCTTATTACTATTCAAGGTATGTCCTATCCCGTCGATGAATGTCTGTCTCACAATTTCCTTGAGAACACTGTAGTTTATGACCTACTTACGTAAAATGTAAGGGGCCTTAGATCCTCCATAAATGTCTAGATAAGTACCTTCCTGATTCAGGTACCAGTCTCCTAAATGAGTTACTGTATTAATGGCGTTGTCTGATAAGAAATTAGATGGCTTCTCGTAAATGATATTGTACAAGGGTATGATGAATTCTTCACAAATTTGCTTATAGTAGATGGCATAATTTTGTGCCCATAATGCTTGACAACATACATGTATGGGTGTTTCTTCAGGGTTCCATTGCCATCCCATGCCTGGGAAGTCATGGAAAATACAAACTATATGCAACCGATATGAAGACTTATGAAATTATGATTTATGCACAAGAAGACCATCTTGCACCTTCTTAATTGCATATTCCATGTTTGTAGAAATAAGGGCGGCCTAGTTAAAACTTATGGCACACATCATGACATGATATAACATCGGATTCCATTGGATCTTGAAGTGCGATGCACTAACAGTCCCATATAATCTACATAAAAGAGTCGTGACTACTCGATAAGGTTGCTTTAGTATCTTCATCTCATACTCATTGCTTTCCCTTTGACAAAAGTATTTTTTGGGCATCCATACTTGCTTGATGAAGTCTACAAAGTTGAGTTTCAAGCCTTCGACCCATTCAAGTGTCATGTTAACCTCATATATAGGAATCTTGTAAGCCTTCTCTAAATGGGCTAGTTGAAAGGAAGCAATACCTTCGCCTACATCATTCTTCAGAATGCGAGATGTGGCATCAATATGGGTATAAGCCAACTTATTATTTTTGCACAGGGGAAAATATTGTCTTTTCCCGCTGCTTTATGGAGTCTTGATCATTTGATATTATGATATATCAATATTTCTTCTAGGCTAGCAAATTGATACTCTTAATTTCTGGAAAAATGGTATTTCTCCCGCCACTTATACTTTTGTTCAACTCCATTTGTGCTTTGAGTATTGTCATATTGAATTTGGAGGGGACCCTCTTTTACTTGCTTGTGACCAGATGATACCTCCTACACAACTTTGGAATGTTATCTGGTGCTCCATCGGGACATGGGGAAAGGATAGTGAGTTGTAGCTTCCTTCCAGTTGGTGCTGGTAAATTAGGTAGTTGGAGATTCCTTCATGTTGGAGCCTATAAATCAAGGGGTTGGAGCCTCCTTCTAGTCAGTGCTGGTAAATCAGGGAGTTGGATCTTCCTTCAGGTTGGTGCCTATATATCAGTGGGTTGGTTCCTCCTTCGAGTTGGTGCTAGAAAATTAGAGAGTTGGTGTTGGTAAATATATTGAATGTAATCTTGAATATATAAGAAAAGCATTCCGTGTTTTTTCTCCCATTTGGTTTTCCACGTTAAAGCTCTTGTGCACTGTGTATGGTTTATGTGATGATGGATGACATTGTTAATGGTTAATGTTTACATGATATAATTAATGTTTGAAATGGTAAAAAGTGATCAATACTAATTCAGCCCCTCTCTTAGTATTTCCAAAAAATGGTATCAGAGCAGGTTCCTTCAGGATAGTCTAACCGCTGGAAGGAAGATTTCTAGAGAACATGGATGAACATGAAATTATTTACTCTACAGATGAGGTTCCTATATTCTATGGATAAAATTTTGATCATTGGATTATAAGGATGAGACTCTGTTTACAAGCACAAGGTTTTGATATCTGGAAATCTGTTGTGAATGGTTACATCGCTCCAAAAAGACCACCAAAAACAACAACCAAGAAGGAGATAAGAAAGAGTAAATCAATGGAAATGGATATCATATTGTATGGACTATCTAATCATGTGAAAAACAAATTTGGAAAGTGTTCATTAGTTAAATAGCTCTGGGACAAACTACAAAACCTCTACACCAAGGGATCTCTTCATCAAGAACATGAAGACAATCAAAAGGAAAGGTCAGATACATAAAATGAAGAACATCTAGAAGCAGATGATGGAGTTTCTGAAAGTAATGATTCTGAAGATAAAGAAGATTCAGAAATTGAAGGGGTTGTAGATATTGAAGCAAAATTGATTAGTTCCTTAGATGAGTTGACGAAAGAAAGAAAGAAGAAGAAGATGCTAATGGAACAACTAAAGAAGTATTAAAAGGAGAACTAAGTACTAAAAGTCAGCTGCAAGAAACTCGTGAGGATGATAATAATTCAAAAGGACAGATGGCAGAGAGTATTGAAGAATCTAAAAAGACCATTGTTGGTCTAAAAAGTCAAATAAAAGAGGCCAATAAAGTTGAAGAAGACCCAACAAGTCAACTTCAAGAGAAGAAGAAATTTTTTAAAAAGAAAGAACTTGGGATCCTTTCTCTAAAGGAAGATTTGGACAAGACAACTGCTCAGTTGAAGACAAATTCAAGGTTCGAGAAGAGATTTGAAGAAAGTGAAAGCTCCAGGATACCATAAAAGGAAAGTATTGAAAAGGATAAGAGTTATGTAGATATTTTCATAAGCTCCTATCGAGGAAAATATTACAAAGGAAGAATTCATGGTCAACATGATTCAACGAAGAATGGATACAAAGAAGTTACATCACAAATAATATCCTTTTCTCCCAGGTACCAAAGTTTATTTTCGGTTATTGTTTGTTATGTAACAATTTTGGACATAGGACTAGAGACTGCAAAGATTATGGAGGAAATGATCAAGCAAGGAAATGGAGGTGTCCATATGAACTACAATGTTGAATGTTACATCTGCCACAATTATGGAAACATGGCAAGAGATTGTAGAAGTATGATGAACCATAATATTGAATGCTACAAATGCTACAACTTTGGACACAAATCTCATGAATGCAGAAACATGATGGAGTCTTCCATGAAAGAAAATTGTTATACCAAATTATGGAAGAAGAAGTCAGAAGGACAGAAGGAAGAATCCTTGTGGATTGGTCCTCTCTATAGATGATGAAAGTTCAAAGGTCAAGACAGGAAAACAAATAAATTCTCTTATCTTAAATATGGGTAGCATATTGAATGAAAGCAGAATAGGTCCTAGGATCGAAGAAAAAAATGAATTAGTATTACATGCTGAAGATGTGGGGAAAAAACAGGTCAATAGATAAATTTCAAAGGAAATACCTACAACAGTTGCTAAGTCAAACAATGCAGATAAATCAACAAGCAGAAATAAAGAGATCCAGTTTATAGATGATGATCTTATCGCAGAGAAGTACCTATTGTTCTAAACATTTTTCCATGAACACTCCCAGTATTATGGATAATGTTGAGGGGGAGTCTAAGTAATAGGCAAGGAAGATCAATGAAAATTCAGAAGAGATATGGTTTGGTAAATCATTTAGGAACACAAGGAGATTTACTTCAGAAAGATTCAAGAAATGGCCAAGTCTAAGGGGGGACATTGTCAGCAAAGAAAGATATTTTCAGAAGGAATTCATAGTCAAGTAAAGTTATCTTCTGCAAGGGAGAAAATGATCAACAAAACAAAGTAAAAGAAGAGAAGCATATTGACAGGGGGATCCAACATAATCCCAAGGGGAGTAGGTGAACTAAGTCGCTTCACCCATTTTTTCATTAATGTCAAAGGGAGAGAGAGAGTTGAAGTTGTTTCCATCAATGAAAAAGGGGGAGATTGTTGGAAGAAGTTACCATTGATGTCAAACGGGGTATCATTGATTTCGAAAGGGTGAAGAGATTTGTGGTGTTTTCATTGGTGTCAAGTTGATAATGATGATGTGGTTGCAGTAGAGATAGATTGTTTGGGAATGTTTGATGAAGCCTTGAATCCCCTAGAGAAGACCCTAATGATCCTAAGGAACCCCTTGAAGAAGAAGCCTTGTTATTAGTGTACATAACTCCAAAGTGGTCCCCTTATGGTGTAGCGGTTGTGAATGGCCCTCACAGGAAGACACTTTGATTTATACACGAGTGGTAAAAATATCCTAGATAATCCCCTAATGATCATGATGATGTGGAGTGTAAAGGAGTCCCTAAGGAGTCCCAAAGAAGTGTGAAGAATTTCCTAAATAAATGATGTTGGGTCACATGACCATGATGATGGGTTACATGACCATTATTGTGGGTCACATGACCATGATGATAAGAAGTGTAAGGAAGTTCCTAAATGTGTCACTAAGCAATGCGAGTAAGAAATGTGAATAAATTCCTAAAATAGTGGTGTTGGATCCACATGACCATGTGGTTAAGGTCACATAACCCATGTTGGAGAAGGCCCTAGAGAGCCCCTAAGGTTGGTGCAAAGCATATTGGGATGAACTGTGAAAGATCTCCCAAAATCATGATGATGGGTCCATATAACCCTAAAAGTAGTAGTGTTGGGTCCACATGAATAGAAGGATTGGTCCATACGACCATGATAAATAAACCTCGAATTAATAAGGATTGGTTCACACGATAATGCTGAAATAAAAGGTGAAGAAACCTAGAAACAACGGTGTTTGGTCCACTTGCCCATGAGTTTGGGGTTACATGACCCATGGTGGAGAAGTCTATAAAGAGTCCCCAAAGTTGTTTTGAAGCAATTTGGTGTGAAGCATGAAGTACCCCCAACATAATGATGTTTGACACACATGACCCCGAAAGTTGTGGTACACTGGCCCATTGGACCATATGAAGTGGCAAGGATCCCCACAAGAAATAATGATGTATCCACCAAGTATGATGATGTGGACAAGCCCTAAGATCCATTTGAGAATATATGGAGTGATAGTGAATTTTTAGCACAAAGTGTCATGATGGATCCTTGAAGTGGGGTACTAACCCTTGAGACCCCCTTAAAATATGGAGATCCACAAATTAAGGATGAGTTTAAAGAGACCCTAAAAGAAGCTACAAGGCATGATGAAGTATATAAATAGAAGATCAAACATTTCATTTTTATCATCCATCAAGTCTCTCTTTGGTATTTCACACCTCTTGTAGAAAAGTGCAAAACTTTGTAGAGAATAATGTTTTGGGCATCTTTGAGTATTGAAGAGATTCATGAAAACTGGCATGACTTTCTTGTACGAAATCAGAACTACAAAATCCTTGGCTTGTTGGAAAGCTTGTTGCGAGGGCTATGTGATGGCATCCTATAGAGTTTCTTTTGGTTTTTATATTGTTTTTTCGTCTTGTGATCTTGGAAAAGGTATGGTTCATGCTTGTTGGTTTCTCTTGTGATGGCACATGTCTCTCACAGATAGAGTTCATATTTTATCCTGGTATGGTATGTGAGATCATTGAATATGTTATGGAGGCTATGATGATGGTTATCTTGGAATAGATCTTGGTAGCTATCTTGGTATATTTTTTTATGGTCTTGGCATAGATCTTGGTGATCATCTTGGCATATTGTTGACATAGATCTTGATGATTTGTTGGTATATATCTTGATTTTATATGGGGATAGATATTGATATTACCTTGGCATAGATCTTGATGATATATTGGAATATTGTATGATGATATTGGCATAGATAATGATGATTATATGGGAATGTTGTATGATAATCTTGACACATATCTTTATGATTATCTGGGAACATTGTATGATGGTATTGGCATAGATCATAGTGGTTATCTTGGCATAGTCCATGGTTATGTTTTGGCATATGGCTAATCTCTTGGAATGTTTAATGTTTTGAAATTATCTATGATGTAAAAATTGAGGATGCAAATGAAATCAATGGATGATTGTTTCTTGGTATATATTTGAGGTATGTACAGGTTGATACAGTGTGACAGTGATTGTGGCATTGTGACATTAACAGTGGCATTGTGACAAAGATAGTGATTGTGGCATTGAGACAGAGACACAGTGACTATGGCAGGGTCAATGATAGAGGTACATAGATAGAGATACAAGTACAGGTTGATATAGACAAATATACAAGTTGCAGGGACAGTGATTGGGGTATTGTGATAGAGATAGTGATTGTGACAGGTTGACAGAGGCAATGATACAGTGCTACAGGTTGACAAAGATAGTAATACAGGTACATATTGATAGAAAAAATGATACAGGTATAGGTTGTGACAATGATACAGTGACAGTGGTAGATTGATCTTCTTATTCATATTAGGGTGGCAGGATGAGGCAAGGATAGGGATTTGTAGCTTCCTTCCAGCTGGTGCTGGTAAATTAGGGATTTGGAGCTTCCTTCAGGTTGGAGCTTGTAGATCAAGGGGTTGGAGCCTCCTTCCAATCAGTGTTGGTAAATCATGGAGTTGGAGCTTCCTTAAGGTTGGTTCCTGTAAATTAGGGGGTTGGTGCCTCCTTTTAGTTGGTTCTAGAAAATTAGGGAGTTGGTTCTCCCTTCGAGTGGTGCTGGTAAATAAATGGAATGTAATCTTGAATACATATAAAGAAAAGCATTCCATGGTTTTTCTCCCATTTGGGTTTCCACGTTAAATCTCTTATTCCTTGTGTATGGTTTATGTGATGATGAATGACATTGTTAATGGTTAATGTTTACATGATATAATTAATGTTTGAAATGGTAAAAAGTGCTCAATACTAATTCACCCCCCTCTCATTATTTCCAACAATTAATACCAATTCTCAATTGCTATATGTACCTGCAAGGACATAAAAAATGAAAATATGTTTGGATGGATTAATAGCCCAAACCCATCACCATGGTAAAACAAATTGTTTTTACCATGTAATATTGAGTAATATTGAAGAATATCATTGATGAATCAATAATGCCTCTCCAACCATTTCATATTGAATATGATTTACTAATTTTACCAAGTTGCATAGGCTTCTATGTACGTAGTTGATGATCATTCGCTACCCATGCCTGGGCTATATTTCCCGAGGGAGACGTCATGCACCTCCAAGCCAATAGATTGGAAAATAAATAATTTTCATAAATAAAAAAATTAATACTCCCTAAGTTAAACCATGGAAAAGTAAAAAAAATGAATTTCCATATAATAGATTAATACCTTTGTACGATCCATATATGTCCCCATAGGGACATAATAATTTCTCAAAATCTACTATTTTTTAAACAAATTATTATTTATGAGTAAAATATAACTTAAATTGTGGAGTAGTGATTATCTCATGTACCTTTTTTGCAAATAGTAATTTTGAACAAGAGATCGTATTCATGACTCAATTTCCCTTGGATAACGGTAAGGGAAATCCTTAAATGAAATTGCATATGGGTAATTATTTATTTATTTTATTTTATTATGGGAGAACTCATAAGGCACTTTATCTTATTTTGAGAATGGTATTCAAGGTAAACCATATGTTCAACATATCATTTGTGGAAATTTTTCCAACGCAATTGACAAAAGGGTAACTCAATATGTTATACATTTTGAGATTGTTTTTCAATTTACAGCATGCACCTTTACTATATCATTTAATGCTATAAAACAAGTTTATACTACTAAATCTACAATGCAGACGGACCAAACATGCTTCAATACGACTACTATGTCAAAATCAATCTCTAATAGCATTGCAATATACACTATGATAGCACAATGTAAATATATTTCTAAGTCTCATAAACTCTTGAAACTTTGTTGGCATGGATTTTTTAGAAGCTAATATAGAAATACTGATTGTAAAGAGTACCTTTTAACAACTTGTATTAAAAAAAACAATACATTAGGAAAGTTTGTTGTGTGACACAACTACCAATTTTCTCAATAGAATGTACAACTCAAGAAATTGCCATTAACAAATGTGGTAGTTTCAAGTGATAGGTGTTCAAGGGGAAGCATAATGCCCACGCAATAGGGAAGAAAGATGTTACTTTCTCAAGTTTTTGTACTAGAGACAATCACTCTACACCAAGTTTAAGTTTGTTTGCAAGTGGCTTATGTTGAGTGTTGGGTTGGCATGCTCCTCATGCTCTATTACTTAATGAAGGCTTTATCTCCTATCAATTATTTCTTTTGTGAAAAGTTAAAGCTCTAATATCCTGCCTAGATTTAAAGACTATGGTTAATGCCGGGGTACTTTTGATTTGAGAATTTACTCTTCTATTAGTGATTTTGAATGGTTCCTTTGACTAATGGGTACCATCACCAATATCACACAAAGCTACTCCATCATACAATAATAACAAAGCATATTTTTCTCCCATGTGCAGCGAATCAACTCACAGAGTTGTAGGGGATTATAAACAAAATAGTGGGAGATCCCTTGTACAAGGTGGTAATTGGGGCTAGGGCTTGGGGGAATATATTCATGCAAATTATTTGGGAGGCCTACAATCACATGGGATATTCCAAAGTGTAGTTTAGGATTTGGAGAAGGTTTGGGAAGGAAATGGATAGAGGCTCTGTAACTTTTATCTCTTTGATTTTGTCGACTCTAGGGAGGACATGCTCAATAGGCATGTTTGTGTGGAGGCTAGGTTGGGGGATCTAGTCCTATATGATGATGAGATTCTATGTGATGGGTTTTATGTCAATCTGCTTGAGACAACCCTTTATTCTATCAATGTAGTCAACGACTTGTAGGAGGTCACTTGGGATGCTGACATTATTGTCAATGAATTATCCTCGACTGTTATGAGGTCAATGTTTGAAGATATCGAGAGGTATGGGGGTGATAGGATTGCATTTCCTATTGTTATTTCTCTATCCAACTGTCAATCCACTATTTGCATGGATGATGTGAATGGAATCCCCCCTTGAGATATGGATAGGGAAGGGGGTTCCATGATATTAAAATTCGACAAGCTCACTGGTTATATCCTAAAATAATATATTGGTTGGTCAGTATGTTGAACTATAAGAGGATAATACTTGATTTAAACTATATAATCCTCTCCCACCATTTATTGTGGACCTTTTAGCAACCCTTCATCATCAATGATAGTAAAACTAGACATTGGTTTAGTGATCCCTCTATTATATACAAATCCGATTCTCACCAATCCTAATAAGATACCTATCAAAATAATAGATGAACATACTCATACCATGATCAACGTCTCTCTTACATGGGTACCTTTATACCATGACCTAGTAAATGGGTAGTATCCTAGTTTTTTTTTATTGAAAACATATTTAGAATTGTCCCATGTCCTACTATATGGGTGGTTGCCTATATTTTTTATTGAAAACATATTCAACATTTTCCCTTAGTGTAATAGGTTGATCTCTTCATAATCACTTACTTCACGAGCATGGTATATAAAAGAGCCTTTCATGGGTGGAAAAAGTAGAACCATCAATGCAATATTTGAGGACAACAATAATAAATTATCAAAAAAATAGAGCAAGATGATACAACTTTCAACCTGCATCACTACTCCCATCAAGTCAAAAGAATAGAGCAATATGATACAACTTTCAACTTGTAGTTAGTGGGTAGTCACTCAATATTGAAGGGTCATGTTTATTAAATAAGGCCCACTATATGGTTGATACTCATTAATGATAAGATCACAAGTGGTTAGAATTTTACTAGTATGAAACTATTTATATAGATTGAAGGCCATGTAATGTTTTTCCAAGTATTTTTATTATATTGGAACTATGTTCAATTGGAGGTTATGCCTTAGAAGAGGTCAGTGGAAATTACTCTCTTATTATATATCATCAATACAAAGGTCATATTCTATAGGTTCAATACCACTCCCTCTCCTATTTATTTTTTACAGTTATATTTCTTGGAATATTGCTCGTAATTTATTATTTTGTTGGTTAAGTACAATATACTTATATTGTATTGTGGAAACATCTTTTTAATGGTCTAAGATTTCAAGCTTTTCATAAATCATATGAAAATAGAACACATGTTTTCTAGTGAGTCCCATAGTACTATGACTCAATAATGGAAATCAACCCTTCAATAAAAAAAGTAGTGCTATCGATAGAAACTCATTTTTCTTTTTGGGATTAAAATTACAACTTGTGTGAAATCATGGCCTTGACAACTGCTATTGTTGTAATAAAAACCTTAAAATCGACGCCAAAATTGAAAAGTGATGCTAGTAGTGGCGCCCCCAATTTTTGTTAGAGTTAAAATTACAACTTTATATGAAACAATGACCTTAATAAATGATACTGTTTTGAATTGAATTTTAAAATCAACCCCAACTTGAAACCAGGTGTTATCGATAACATAATCATTTTTTAGGATTACATTATAACATTTTTGAAAACTTGACTAAAAAATTGTAACCACAGTAAACAAAATAACAAAAAATTTTGTAAAAATAAAACATAAAAATAACATAAACACTCTAAAAACATGTTATTAAAAATAAAATTAAAACAAAATAATTTTTAAATTTAAGAATAAAATAAATAAATCAAATTTATTAAAAAAAAAAAATTAAAAATAAACTAAAAACATTTAATATATAAAAAGAAGAGAATGGTACTTACCTCATTTTGCATAGAGCAAACCAACACATAGTGTGAATCACAATATTCATGAAAGATGATATCACTATAAACACCATGATGCTAAATGACAAATTCATAATTCTTTCCCTTATTATCTAAAAGAATAAGCATTGATTTGAAAAGGCTAATTGAAAACCCATGGTCCAGTATTTTAAAGAGGATCACTCAATTAAAAAAGTCCAATTTCCAGATACATGTTTCATTCTCGTTATTGCTTAGTTATTATTATTACTTTTTCGTTAAAGAGAACTTATAAAGATTATTGTTTTATTATATGTCCAAGCTTGATGATTTTTATGAGGAATTATAAAGATTATTGTTTTATTATATGTCCAAACTTGATGATTTTTATGAGGGATTATAAAGATTATTGTTTTATTATATGTCCATGGTCGCAATTTTGACGAGCATTATGATCTTGGAATCTTTTTTGTTTTATAATATATCCATGCTCGCGATTTTTTAATATATATATAGAGTATTTAAGGATGGTTGAAAGATATTTATTATAATAATGGAATTAAACAACGTTGTTTTTTTTCTCCTGTTCTTTTCGGCATATATATCGATAAGCTAGAATGTTGTTTAGAAAAAGCAGGTTGCGTTGGCACGGCCTTAGCTGAAATAGTCGTCATCCTCTTTCTCTATGCCAATGATATTGTTCTTATGGCAATGGGTCCCTTAAATCTTGATAAACAATTAAGAATTCTCAAGGATTTCTACTCTCATATGTGTATGACTGTTAACACCGACAAAACACTAGTTATGATTATCAAGTTCAAGAAGGTTACTTAAACTAATTTTGAATATGACAACAACAACTTGGAAGAAGTGTCTTCTTACAAATATCTCGGAATTGATATTGATCACAAGCTCAACTAGAACTATAGCATTGAGAAAATGGTTAATGGAGGGTGAAAACTCATTTTGGTCCTGAAAACAATTGTAAATAAGCAAACCTTGTGATGTGGGTTAAAAAGAAGTTCCTTTTTGAAGCTCTCGTTACTCTAGTTATCTTATATGTATGTGAATTTTTGGGTTGCAGCATCTCTAGAGAATCTTGGAGAAATATTGAGCAAATCCAGAAGCGTTTTATAACGTATAAGCTCGAAATTAAAAGTAATACACCCTATCCTATTCTCCTAATAGAAGTATCTCTCCCCCCATTGAGAGCATCACTATGACTAGGTACTTGATGTACAAGTATATGATAATTAAAATGGAAGACCATAGACTTCCTAAAATCGCTTTAAAATCTAGTGAAGATCATGCTCAAGAGAGGCTAGTATAAAGACGATGTGGCTTGGTTAAACAATTGGGGGATTAATGAAAATGCCACTTTGAAAAATATCAATAACATTAAAAATATTATCACATCTAAGTTTAAAGAGAAAATGTAAGGTGAGAAAGAATTAGAGTGTAAAAGAATATTAAGGCATTATAAGGAGGTCATCAACCCTAATCTAGAAGATCAAAAGTATCTCTCTCTGTTTTAACTAGTTCGAAGAAGAAAATTATAGAGCCGAGATAAGAACAAACTCTCATGAGCTTCATAGTGAAACATGACACTGGGAAATTCCTAAAACACCATGGGTGGAAAGGATTTGCCATCTCTGTGAGATTATGAGCGTTGAGGATGAAAGTCACTTTCTTTTAGAGTGCCTTGTGTACACCCACATTAGATCACAATTTCAGAATATTTGCTACAATACAAACCTCCCTAGCCTTCTAACTTGTCAAAACTATGACAACCTACTGACACTTCTTTTTAAGCTTTTTAAACATAGGAATAAAATTTTACAGCAATCCAAATAAATCTTTTCTTTTTTCTTAAGGTTAAAAATACCAAAGTTGGTCTCAGTGGATGTTAACCACCACCACCACTATATATATATATATATATATATATATATATATATATATATAATTAAAAAAAGTATTGTTAATTATTTAAAGGTTTGGTAGAACAAAGTTGGTCATAATTTTTTTTATTTAATTTAAAATTTAAATAATTTTTTAGAATAAAAAATAATGAATAGTTTTGATTTTAAATATAATAATTTGGTTTTATTGGATGTTAACCATCAGCATTATAATAAAATAATTAAAAAAAAAAAAATAGATAGATTTTTTTTCATAAAAAAATCATATTTAATTTCTCGTATTTGAAAAACAAAATACATTCATTAAGTGCTCCACTTAATACATGTTGAGTTCCATCCATTCTCTTTGCATTTATTCCTTAATTTCATTGAAATTCTATTCAAATAATATAATTTTAAAAAAAAATCCCAACATTCAAAAACCACTGACAATTTCTATCATTTATATCTATCAAATTTCAATTAAAAAAAAAAAAAGTATTTTGAAATAAATCTCTTTTTTTCCAGCGAATTTTGAAGTAAATCTCTATCATACCAACTAATTCCCAATTATAAACAATTAAAAAAAAAAAAAAAAAAAAATCTTCACATTGATATTAACTTGCTTTATTATTGATTTGTTCATTATTCTTGGTTTTGAATGATTTATTCCTTACATTAAATATTAACTTGCTATATTCTTGATTTGTTCATTATTCTTGGTTTTGAATTATTTATTCCTTACATTAAATATGAACTTGCTTTATTCCTGATTTGTTCATTATTTTTTATTTTAAATGATTTATTCTTTGACTTAGTATTGTATGAACTTGCTTTATTCCTGATTTGTTCATTATTTTTTATTTTAAATGATTTATTCTTTGACTTAGTATTGAAAAAAAATTTCAACATTCAAAAACAACTATTTAAACATTATAAATGATAATTTCTATCATTTATATCTATCAAATTTCAATTCGAAAAACTAAAAGTATTTTGAAATAAATCTCTATCAAACTCCCAATTATAAACATAAAAAATAAAAAATAAATTCTTCACATTAGATATTAACTTGATTTATTCTTGATGTGTTCATTATTCTTGGTTTTGAATGATTTATTCCTTACATTAAATATTAACTTGCTTTATTCCTGATTTGTTCATTATTCTTGATTTTGAATGATTTATTCTTTATGCTTGATTTTGAAAGATTTATTCTTTGACTTAGTATGCCCATAAATCAAGTTGTCGTTATACAATAATTGAGCCATTAACATACTACGCTTCAGATATCGAAGTGTCATCTTCGTGAAGAAATTACGTTTAATGCAACTTTAAAGATTCGATATAATTAAATAACAATGTTATGAAAATAATAATTTGTCCAAAAGGCTCTTCGAATAAATCAAACAACCCCAAAAGGCTCTTCGAA
Organism: Larix kaempferi; assembly: GCA_027924585.1. Classification (NCBI taxonomy): domain Eukaryota; kingdom Viridiplantae; phylum Streptophyta; class Pinopsida; order Pinales; family Pinaceae; genus Larix; species Larix kaempferi. The sequence goes on from BSBM01000887.1 coordinate 18,782,475, forward strand.
TAATTTGTCATAAACCATTTGACCAAAAGGCTCTTCGAATAAATTTGTCCCATGGTATCCGTAAAGTAAATCAAACAACCCCACAATGAATAATACATGAAACAGCCACAATGGACAGAATAAGTTTTGTAGTGGGATTAGTTAATTAGTTTCTAATAATTAGCACTCGGGTCAATTAAGTAGTCCCCACCTTGCATATGTACTTTTACATATATAAAATCTATAACCTTCTTCTAATTTTGTGCATAAATATGTTCTCTAATTAAAAATTAAAATATATTCTATTTACACTGTATTGAAAAACACTATTACGCTAACTTGTTCAACCTTAAACAACAACATTAGTGTCGATACATGAATTCCAAGGGCAAAAACATATATTAAAAATTAATTAATTATTATGTGAAAAATATGATTGTAACTTTTAAATATTACATGCTTTAAAAAATGCATAAAGTAAGAGTGGTTGATGTTTTCTAGGGTTGTTTATAAATGATTCAAAAGTTCATTGATGAGGTTGTGTTTGAGTTTTATTTTCACAAGGGAATAAGTGATTGGGAAATCTATCAATATTTTCTCATGTTTCATGGATGGTAAGGGTGGTAAACGTTGGTCTTCATATAGAGGACCTAACCCCAAAAAACTCAAGGCTCAAAATTATGACCTCTCCCTCTCAAAAAATGTATACACGTCTTACCAATTGAATTATCCCTTGAGACTAAAGTTGCACTTAAGTTGTTCAAATGTTTCAATTTGTTATTTTAATTTTTAATTATAATCATTTAAAATCATTTTTTTAATCATTTTTTAGATATTTAATATTTAAAAAAATAAAAATGATTTTAATAAAAAAATAACAAATTATTCATTAATTTTTTATTGTTTATATTATTAATCAAATATGATTTTAAAAATAAAAACCAATAATGAAAAAATGTTGGTTTTTAAAATATTTATTAAAGATGTGGACAAAATGAAAAACATCAAATTTATTAAATTGTTATAGATTTTACAATAGTGTTCATGTGTACTTTGGTTTTATAGCATAAGCCATACTTGTATGAAAATTGAGAGAGGGAAGAGAGGCACATAGTGTTTATATGTACTTTGGTTTCTTAGCATAAGTCATATTTGTATGAAAATTGAGAGAGGGAATAGAGGCACATGGAAGCTATAAGATAAGAAAATAATGTTACATTTAGGTCATGTAAAGTTTCTATTTCTTTTTTTTTTCAGAAGAAAAAAGCATACTATTGATATTCGATACCGAATCAAACAGTACATGGAGTTTTTCGTCCAAAGGACTTTTACAAAATCAATACAAACTCAAAGCAGAAATTCAAAATATTTTCATGACTGGCTTTTTATGAGGATGAGTGATATCATCACAAAAAGATCCAAAAAAACTACATCTATCTAGTTCAGATGTCATATAGATCCACAGATCCATCATTGGATTTGAGGTCTTGCTCGTATTCTTCCCAATAAAGAACTCCTTCAACTCCGTCAAAGGCATTCTTTGATAATATATCAGCAAAAGTGTTGTTATGTCTGAAGATGTGCTCAAAAGTAATATTTTGGAATAGATTAATTTCAGTTCTGATTTTATTACACCAATGCAAAAGGGAAGTAACATGTAGCTTGTAGTAACCTTTATCCCATTTGATAGTGACTCTAGAGTCTCCGAAAACTTTGAGAACTCCAATTCCAAATACATTTGAAACCTTCAGGATTGTCCACGGCGCAAATAACTCTTCTTTCTTGTTTGTTTTGATGCTGCGGTTCAGTTTCAAAGTGAAGAAATGGTCCTCATTAATGAAAATGATACCACCTGTTGCACATTTTCCATCCATCGTAGCCCCATCAAAGAAGGCTGTTGTTTGGTCAATCTGGAAACTGGAGAGAAACTTTTTTTTATTTAAATGAACCACTTCCTGCCTGTTATAATCCTTGATTAATAATTGAACCTGTAAAGAGGCATGCTTCAGTTTGGGAGACTGTTATCAAATATTGCTTTGTTACGGACATACCAAATTATCCATGCAATCAACGCAGGCAGAAAAGGAAGAGTTTTACAATTACGATACCAATCGAGACAACAAGTGTCAAAGTTTCCATAACCCCAATTTTGATCAATCTAGAGGTGTGAAATAATATCATTCCAAACCAATCAAGTGAATGAGCATTCAACAAGTAAATGTTTTGTAGGAAAAGTGTGCCCAGTGAAACATTTGATTTTATTTGGGATTTTCCAGCGCCATGGCACCCCATACCACCAGTGCTGGGGAAAGATACAAAAGTTTCTGAAAATAGCAACGTAGGCAGTCTTCACCGTGATGTTACCCGAGGCAGTATTTCCATTCCAAAGAAGATTATCCAAGTTGGAGTTTAATCTATAACCTGCAGCATTCAGGTTGCTAATGTACTGGTCCCACACCAATGCATCATGCCCGGAGAAGCCCAAATCCTTCGCCGAGAGCCAATATTCTTTTGTCCCATCCTTTTTTATACGATTAAGTGTAATCATACCATAATGCAATAACTTATCCAGAATGCTCCCAGGAAGAGTATAATTTTAATTTAAACCAATGATTGGATCAATCCTGACAGAAATTTTTGAACCATTTCCAACCTGCCAAATTAAATCTTTGGCCATCCAGTTGTAGATTTTGATAAATCCCATCCACATAGCATAAGTTCCTCTGTATTTTTTCTTTGGATTCCTTATCCAATTGTATATGTCTTCCTTAACATATTTCATGTTCAGAACAGTAGACCAGAGAGATGTACCAAAAAGACCTCTCCAAAATATTTTTAATTGTATATGTCTTCCTTAACATATTTCATGTTCAGAACAATAGACCAGAGAGATGTACCAAAAAGACCTCTCCAAAATATTTTTAACCTTAGGTCCATATTGAAAATGGACAAGTTTTTATGCCCCAACCTCCATACCTCTATGGCATTGCAATGCGCTCCCAACTGACCATAGTAAGAGCGTTATGATCCTTCCCACCAATCCAAAGGAAGTTGAAGATAGATCTTCTGAGCGAGTCAATAATAGACTTTGGGATATGAAGGAGGGACATCAAGTATACCAGAATGCCAGTAAGGACTGCTTTTATTAAGGTGAGTCTGCCACCCACTAAAAGGAGCCTGTAAGACCAGTGCTTAATTCTAGTCTCAACTTTCAAAAGAAGCCAATCCCAATCTCTCTTTCTGTAACAATTGGGCTTCAAAATATAACCTAAATATTTGAATCCATTTTCCAGCTCTATGAAATTATAAGGCATAATCTCCTTGATAGCGTTGATCTTCAATACATCAGTCTTATAAAAATAAAAAATTGATTTTTTGGAGCTGATCAACATCCCAGAGGCATTACAAAAAACTTTGATTATTCTTTTATAAAATTCATTAAACTTAAACTATTGTCAATCCAAATAATCATATATTTATTATGAATATTAGTTTCCAATATTTGAGATGTTGATTTCCAATACCTTAGATGTTGCTTTCCAATACCCGAGATGTTAATTTCCAATGACTAATGTATCAATTTCCAATATATATATTTTTAGTAGTATTAAATTCGAGTTTGCAACAAGGTCCTTACGAATAATATGAAAACATTAACTAGTTTCCAATTAAATCATTAATATATTGATTGCTTTTTTGTTTTGTTTATCATATATAAATTCTTGATATAGATTGTAGATATAACTTCAAACATTTTATGAGGATAAATTATCAAACATATCCATATTTTTTCCAACTTATACCATATTTAGATAATAGGAATGCAACTCCAAACTTTGTTATGTTAATAAATGATTAAACACGTACAACATTTTTCTAACACACACATGTGTGTGTAGACATACTCTCTCTCTTTCTGTGTAGACTTTATGTGTGTGTGTGTACACAGAGAGAGAGATATTCCACCTTCGATCATTATGCAAGCTTTGCATCAAGCCCAAAAAAATAAAATTTACAGCAAAACAGAGGGTTTATAACATTAATCCACCTCACATGATCGTGTTATGTATCATTCCATTATTAATTAATTGAAAAAAAACCCTAAAGATAAGTGGCAGCTACATAATGAATCCATCCTCATAATCAACACCTCGACATTCCATTTAAGATGCAATTAATTCTACCAATCACTTTGATGCCTCTTCAAGTCATGCTTCTTCACTTTGGTGCTACTTCGCATTGGGATCATATGATATGCAATGATGGGATGGACTATCACATGTGGGTGTACTCAATTCTTGTTTCAATGCATTGGAACACTGGTCAACCAAAGTTTAAACCAGTTGAGATGGATACGTTTTTTTCTCACAAGTTGAAGTATACTCACTCTGCAGCTTGAGGTCATAATTTTATTGCTTTCGGAGTGTTGGTGAACATGGAAAAGGAGAGGGTTAAATCCATGGATGACCAATGGTACCCTAATCGCTATGCAATCTATCAAGTTTTAGACATGCAAAGGGTGATTTGATAATGCAAATGACATATGAAAGATATCCATGAACACCATGGTTTGTTAGTGAGAAAGGTGAACAAGTGGAGGACAAATTGGCAAAGTGATAAGGAAGAAAGATATCTTTAGAGTCATCAAACGGAAGACATAGAAGAACAATTGGAAACACTCTTGAGCTTAACCTACTAGAGAAGAGAAATTGCAGATGGTGATGGGTCTTAGAATTGAAAAGCTAGAAGATAAGTTGAAAGACTATTACAGAGGGTGGAGGAAAGCTTAACCTACTGGAGAAGAGAAATTGCAGATGGTGATGGGAGTCTTAGAATTGAAGAGCTAGAAGATAAGTGGAAGGACTATTACAGAGGGTGGAGGAAGTGGAGCAAGGAAAGAAACTCGCTAAAAAGGTAGCCCATTGTTATTCCCCACCTTGGTATCCAATGGAAATTATGGAATAGAGGCACCAAAAGATAAAGAAGAAGCCAATATTCAATATGTAGTTGAGAATCCGTTAGAAGAAATCTAGATATCTAAGTTTGGAGGTACAATGTGAATCACTACGGGGAGGATCTTTTATAGTTTTCTATTTCAAATAATGTTATGTAAATATATTTTAATAGCATGGAAATATGTAATGCAATATACTTATGAATAGTAAGTATTTATGAATATTATGTATTCGTAACAATTCTAGGATGGTATCTCAAGTAGGCACTAGATAGACTTTTGTTGACTTTTTTATTATTTAAAAGTATGACTAGATAGACTTTTGTTGACTTTTTTATTATTTAAAAGTATGATGAGGATTTGCTTCTCTTTTTGTATTATCATGATGTACTAATAAACCACATTTATATTTTAATACAAATATTTTTTTTAAAAAAGCACATTTATATTTTAATATAAATATTTTCATTTTAGTTTAAAAAAAACTTTTAGAGTAATATAATTTTCATGATCATTTTTTTATTCTTTTCTATAAATTTATTCATAAGAGATGTATTTGGCACTCAAATTGAAATCTATGCATGTTCTAAACTTTTGATGAGAAGTTGATAAATAACTTTGATTTGTTTGAATGAGTAGTTTAGGTAAAGACTTGTGTACCACATTTGCCTTTTGTATAGGATAATATAAGTCACTTTTGTAATACCCTGATTTTGACTCTTCAGATGTATTGGCTTTTAATGTAAATGTTGTATATATGTGATGTATGATTCCTAGCGTAGAGCTCAAGGAAAAGGCCCTGCTAGTGAACGCTCAGCCTTGAAGGGCTGGTATTTTATGTTGTGTTATCCATGTGCTAGTAAGCCATGGGGAAATTGTAAAAACATGTAAATGAGTATAATGCAAATAAAAATACCAAGGGGTTGGATATGGATGCAACTAAATGCGGGGGCAATGTGTATCCAGTAGGGAGAGGTGAGGGGGTTGTGGGATTGAACCCTTGGCTGCCATATGTCACCTTGGGAACCCCCTTTAACTATCCTAGCTGACATTTACTTATGTTGTAAGGAAGTACTTCATAAATCAGTCCATGAGAGTGATGGAGTATGGGCAACCCTGAAATTCGGAAGGCGGAGTATGGACTCAGTTTGCTTGACCCATAAGTCACTCCACCTCATGGGAGGACGTTTTGGGGGATCATCCCTATTCCATTGTGGATGAGCTAGGCATGATTTTTCATGGAGGACGCAGGCCCAACAGGGAGGTAGAATCATAAAATCGCGACTTGGGATGAAGCCGCATTTGGAAGTGCAAAGATTGTCCAAAAATTCGTGTGGGAAGTTAAATTCAACAGGGGATTTGTCAACCTGAAACCTGGGGTGAATTTTCAGAGTGTGAGATGCTCAGAACCCATGAGAAAACCCTGATTTGATAGCCAAGAAATACAATTGCAGGACAAAGTCACTTTGTCCATAGAAATTGAGAAATGCCATGTTTTGAAATGCCAGACTCGTCCAGAAACTCGGGGGGAAAGAGAAATCCGATGGGGAAATCCATAGACCCGAACCATGGGGAAAATATGAGAGGGTTAGATGCCCAGAACTCCATAGGAGAACCCGAATTTGATAGCCGAAAACCCAGTTGCGGGACAAATCCATTCGGCCGCAACGTTGAGGAAGATCCAAGAGGAAATCACAGTGGGAGAGATACCAGGGGTGTTTAGACTTCATGGTAGAGCCATTGAGGGCTCATTTAACCTTGGTTTAGAAGTTGGGACCAACCATACATTCCCAGGTTAGAGCTGAGGGAAGGGGCGCCCAAGGGACTGTGCAACAGAGAAGGGGACCTTACTTAGGCTGAGAGGGGAGGTGATGGGGGTGCCTGGACTATCTGAATCCAATTGGATATGCCTGTATCTCTATGTTGAGATCATTGAATTAGAAATCTCCTTCCCTGTCTCCCCACTTGCTTGACAGAGCTAGCTGGGTGCCGGTTGAGCCTGAATGATTGTGAAACCATAGCTGTGAGTGAGCTTGTTAGTTCCTCCTTAGTGGATACATAGCCCCAACTCGGGGGTGGTATCTGAGTGCTGAAAAAATATAGGCTGGGAAGAGACCTATGGTTGGGTTGGAACGTTGCATTCCATAGCCAGTTGCTTGGAGATTTCAATCAAAAGATAAGTATTCTCTATGAGTTATATCATGTTCATTCTGTGTTCTTAATGCCTAATTGTTCACGTTTCATTCCACTGGGTTTAATTGAGTATGCAGATCATGTTTGATGAAGCCTTGAATCCCCTAGATAAGACCCTAATGATCCTAAGTAAGCCCTTGAAGAAGAAGCCTTTTTATAAGTGTACATAACTCCAAAGTGGTCCCCTTATGGTGTAGCGGTTGTGCATAGCCCTCACAGGAAGACACTTTGAGTTATACACAAGTGGTAAAAATCCACTAGATAAGCCCCTAATGATCATGATGATGTGGAGTGTAAAGGAGTCCCTAAAGAGTCCCAAAGAAGTGTGAACAATTTCCTAAATAAATGATGTTGGGTCACATAACCATGATGATGGGTTACATGACCATTATTGTGGGTCAAATGACCATGATGATAAAAAGTGTAAGGAAGTTCCTAAATGTGTCACTAAGTAATGTGAGTAAGAAATGTGAATAAATTCCTAAAATAGTGGTGTTGGGTCCACATGACCATGTGGTTGAGGTCACATAACCCATGTTGGAGAAGGCCCTAGAGAGCCCGTAAGGTTGGTGAAAAGCATATTGGGATGAAGTGTGAAAGATATCCCAAAATCATGATAATGGGTCCATATAAACCTAAAAGTAGTAGTGTTGGGTCCACATGAATAGAAGGATTGGTCCATATGACCATGGTAAATAATCCCTGAATTAATAAGGATTGGTTCTCAAGATAATGTTGAAATAAAAGGTGAAGAAACCCCGAAACAATGGTGTTTGGTCCACTTGCCCATGAGTTTGGGGTTACATGACCCATGGTGAAGAAGGCTCTAAAGATTCCCCAAAGTTATTTTGAAGCAAGTTGGTGTGCAGAATGAAGTATCCCCAACATAATGATGTTTGACACACATGACCCCAAAAGTTGTGGTACATTGGCCCATTGGACCATATGAAGTGGCAAGGATCCCCACAATAAATAATGATGTATCCACCAAGTATGATAATGTGGAAAATCCCTAAGACCCATTTGAGAATATATGGAGTGATATTGAAGTTTTGGCACAAAGTGTCATGATGGATCCTTGAAGTGGGGTTCTAACCCTTGAGACCCCCTTAAAATATGGAGATCCACAAATTAAGGATGAGTTTAAGGAGACCCTAAAAGAAGCTACAAGGCATGATGAAGTATATAAATAGAAGATCAAACATTTAATTTGATCATCCATCAAGTATCTCTTTGGTATTTCACACCTCTTGTAGAAAAGTGCGAAACTTTGTAGAGAAGAAATTTTTGGTTATCATTGAGTATTGAGGTGATTCATGAAAATTGGCATAACTTTCTTGTACGGAATCAAAACTACAAAATCCTTGGCTTGTAGGAAAGCTTTTTGCGAGGGCTATGTGATTGAATGATGTAAAGTTTCTTTTGGTTTTTATATTGTGTTTTCATCTTGTGATATTGGAAAAGGTATGGTTCATGCTTGTTGGTTTCTCTTGTGATGGCACATGTCTCTCATAGATAGAGTCCATATTTGATCCTGGTATGGTATGTGAGGTCATTGAATATGTTATGGAGGCTATGATGATGGTTATCTTGGAATAGATATTAGTATCTATCTTGGTATATTTTATGATGGTCTTGGCATATATCTTGGTGATTATCTTGGCATATTGTTGACATAGATCTTGATGATTTGTTGGTATATATCTTGATTTTATATGGGGATAGATATTGATATTATCTTGGCATAAATCTTGATGATATCTTGGAATATTGTATGATGATCTTGGCATAGATATTGATGATTATATGGGCATGTTGTATGATAATATTGACACATATCTTGATGATTATGTGGGAACATTGTATGATGGTCTTGGCATATGGATAATCTCTTAGAATGCTCAATGTTTTGAAAATGGCTATGATGTAATAATTGAGGATGCAAATGAAACCAATGGATGATTGTTTCCCGGTATATGTTTGAGGTATGTACAGGTTGATATAGTGTGACAGTGATTGTGGCATTGTGACATTAACAGTGGCATTGTGACAGAGTTAGTGATTGTGGCATTGAGATAGAGACACAGTGACTATGACAAGGTCAATGATAGAGGTACATAGATAGAGATACAAGTACAGGTTGATAGAGACATAGATACAGGTTGCAGAGACAGTGATTGGGGCATTGTGGCAGCTATAGTGATTGTGACAGGTTGGTAAAGGCAGTGATATAATGATACAAGTTGACAGAGATAGTAATACAAGTACATATTAACAGAGACAGTGATACAAGTATAGGTTGTGACAATGATACCGTGACAATGGTAGATTGATATTCTTATTCATATTAGGGTGGCAAGATGAGGCAAGGATAGGGATTTGTAGCTTCCTTCCAGCTGGTGTTGGTAAATTAGGGAGTTGGAGCTTCCTTCAGGTTGGATCCTGTAGATCGAGGGGTTAGAGCCTCCTTCCAGTCAGTGTTGGTAAATAAGGGAGTTGGAGCTTCCTTCAGGTTGGTGCTTGTAAATTAGGGGGTTGGTGCCTCCTTCTAGTTGGTGCTAGAAAATTAGGGAGTTGGTTCTCCCTTCGAATGGTGATGGTAAATAAATGGAATGTAATCTTGAAAATATAAGAAAAACATTCCATGGTTTTTCTCCCATTTGGGTTTCCGCGTTAAATCTCTTGTGCCCTGTGTATGGTTTATGTGATGATGAATGACATTGTTAATGGTTAATGTTTGCACCAGCATAGATCCATCTTAAATCTGTATCTATTAAGCACCGAGAGGGATCCAATTTCTTGAGGTGTATTTCTTTTTTTAAATTTAAACTCAAGAAATTTGATCTTTATTTGATGAGCCGACATGAATTTTTTTAATTATTTTTTAATTAAAAAAATTACTTTTTAAGTTTTATTAGATGTAATGCTACATGTAAAGATACATACATGTTACAACATCTCCCCCATACTGGGCTGTAGAGCACCTCATTCCACTCGGTGCAATAAACTCAAGAAATTTGATCTTTATTTGATAAGCCGACATGAATTTTTTTAATTATTTTTTAATTAAAAAAAATACTTTTTATGTTTTATTAGATGTAACGCTACATACACGTTACAACATCTCTCCCATATTGGGCTGTAGAGCACCTCGTTCCACTCGGTGCAATGATATAATTAATGTTTGAAATGGTAAAAAGTGCTCAATACTAATTCACCCCCCCTCTCATTATTTCCAACTATTAATACCAATTCTCGATTGCTATATGTACCTGTAGGGACATGAAAATTGAAAATATGTTTGGATGGATTAATAGCCCAAACCCATCACCATGGTAAAACCAATTGTTTTTACCATGTAATCTTGAGTAATATTGAAGAATCTCATTGATGAATCAATAATGCCTCTCCAACCATTTCATATTGAATATGATTTACCAATTTTACCAAGTTGTAGAGGCCCCTATGAACGTAGTTGATGATCATTCGCCACCCATGCCTAGGATACATTTCCCGAGGGTGACGTCATGCACCTGCAAGCCAATAGATTGGAAAATAAATAATTTTCATAAATAAAAAAATTAATACTCCCTAAGTTAAACCATGGAAAAGTAAAAAAATAAACTTGCATAGAATAGATTAATACCTTTGTACGATCCATATATGTCCCCATAGGGACATAATAATTTCTCAAAATATACTATTTTTTTAAACAACTTATTATTTATGACTAAAATATAACTTAAATTGTGGAGTAGTGATTATCTCATGTACCTTTTTGCAAATAGTAATTTTGAACAAGAGATCGTATTCATGACTCAAATTCCCTTGGATAAGGGTAAGGGAAATCCTTACATGAAATTGCAGAACGATAATTTTTTATTTCTTTTATTGTACTATGGGAGAACTCATAAGGTACTTCATCTTATTTTGAGAATGGTTTTCAAGGTAAACCATATGTTCACCATGTCATTTGTGGAAATTTTCCCAACCCAATTGACAAAAGCATTTTGAGATTGTTTTTCAATTTATAGCATGCACCTCTACTATATCATTTAATGCTATAAAACAAGTTTATACTAATAAATCTACAATGCGCAAGGACCAAACATGCTTCAATACAAATTCTATGTCAAAATCAATCTCTAATAGCATTGCAATATACACTATGATAGAACAATGTAAATATATTTCTAAGTCTCATAAACTCTTGCAACTTTGTTGGCATGGGTTTCTTAGAAGCTAATATAGAAATAGTGATTGTAAAGAGTACCTTTTAACAAATTGTATTAAAAAAACAATACATTAGGCAAGTTTGTTGTGTGACACAACTACCAATTTTCTCAATAGAATGTACAACTTAAGAAATTGCCATAAACAAATGTGGTAGTTTCAAGTGATAGGTGTTCAAGCGGAACCATAATGCCCATGCAATAGGGAAGAAAGATGCTACTTTCTCAAGTTTTTGTACTAGAGACAATCACTCTACACCAAGTTTAAGTTTGTTTGCAAGTGGCTTATGTTGAGTGTTGGGTTGGAATGCTCCTCATGCTCTATTACTTAATGAAGGCTTTATCTCCTATCAATTATTGTTTTTGTGAAAAGTTAAAGCTCTAATCTCCTTCCTAGATTTAAAGACTATGGTTAATGCTGGGGTACTTTTGATTTGAGAATTTACTCTTCTAAATTAGTGATTTTGAATGGTTCCTTCGACTAATGGGTACCATCACCAATATCACACAAAGCTACTCCATCATACAATAATAAGAAATAATATTTGTCTCCCTTGTGCAGAGAATCAACTCACAGAGTTGTAGGGGATTATAAACAAAATAGAGGGAGATCCCTTGTACAAGGTGGGAATTGGGGCTAGGGCTTGGGCAATTTTTTTCGTGCAAATTATTTGGGAGGCCTACAATCACATGGGATATGCCAAGGTGTAGTTTAGGATTTGGAGAAGGTTTGGAAAGGAAATGGATAGAGCCTCTGTAACTTTTATCTCTTTGATTTCGTCGACATTAGGGAGGACATGCTCAAGAGGCCTTTTTGTATAAAGGATAGGTTGGGGGATCGAGTCCTATATGATGATGGGATTCTATGTGATGGGTTTTATGTCAATGTGTTTGAGACAACCCTTTATTCTATCAATGTAGTCACCGACTTGTAGGAGGTCACTTGGGATGCTGACATTATTGTCAATGGATTGTCCTTGACTGATATGAGGTCAATTTTTGAACATATCAAGAGGCATGGGGGTGATAGGATTGCATTTGCTATTGTTATTTCTCTATCCAACTCTCAATCCACTATTTGCATGGATGGTGTCAATGGAATCCCCCCTTGAGATATGGATAGGGAAGGGGGTTCAATGATATTAAAATTCGACAAGCTCACTGGTTATATCATGAAATAATATATTGGTTGGTCAGCATGTTGAACTATAAGAGGATAATACTTCATTTAAACTATATAATCCTCCCCTATAACAACCCGATAAATTCACAAAAAAATAAAATTTTTAAAGTAGCAATAAATACTGAAATTGCTAATGCAGAAAATGAAATAATTACTAACCTTTTAACTAATGATGAATTATGATAACAACAAATTAAACTTCATAGCGCAAAGTAATTCATTAGATCTACTTGTGTTTATTTGTAATCTACATGCTATAGTTAAGTTTATCTTGCGATATATTTTCTTGAAAGGTACTGATAGATTGCTTTTGAATGGTGATGAAGGGGTCCTACGAGGTACCCTGAGGTTTACTTAGCTATGTTTAGCTAAAGCATTTGAATATGTTTCGATGTGCAGAAACGCAGGTAATAATAATACGACAGTTCAAGTGTTAAGTGTAAATATGTTTTTCAATTCATCGTCAAAGTTATTGTGAAAACTCTTAGTACTTTCTTGCATGAAAGTTATGGAAGGTATGGGTCTTTGTCCTACTCCTTGTTTACGTACTGGTTTACAATCTTAATAGTGTTGGATTCCAATGTACACATGAATTCACTTGAAGTAATAAAATAATTATAGTAGCTCCTATAATTCTCCATTTAAAAATGCATATAGAATTAGGCTAAAATAATGTGAATAGATAAAGCAATATAACGAATATTACAATGTACACAAATAATGCATCCTAATCTAAACACTAAGTATCAAACCCTTTTATGTAATATGACCTTAGTCATTTGTTAACTATAAAATATATATTATGAACTGTGTATTCGAAAGACCAGCACTAGGAAGATGGAATGAACCATATGTTGTAACCCTAACTGCTACCTTATGTTTTAACAATTATAACCAAGGATATTATATGATATTAAACTTGGTAAACTAGACCAACGTACTGACACGGTAATGGAAGGTATTAATTTCGTTGTAGTCATGTGTTGGCAGGTTAAATGTGTCCCGTCCAAGTATTAATACTCCTAGCTAACCTTCATGGTGGAATGTATAGCTGGCTGTCAACGTAGCCAACTTCACATGGAAACTTGGTAGATGATACTGCTAGTAACAAAGTTATGCATGGTTGTTATGTGAATCACCTCTGAGATGGACTTATGATGGTAAGGTTATTAATGGTACATTAATGCTTGAATGCTTCGAAGAACGTGGTGCTAAGTTGGCTCAAATCTCGCCCGTTGATTTAGATCTGTCTCGATTTTGGGACTTCAATCGTAAACTCACCACTACGTCTTCGTTGAATTGTTTCTCGACTTTCAATTCAAGTGTTAGTGGCAATGTAGAGAGGCAGACAACCTGCTATAATGTAGGGTTTGGAAGTTGGTTGTTTGGGGGAATCCTTCCTCGGTTTCGATCCTTGGACCTGTAAGGGAAGAATTTATATGAATCCAGGCTCTATATTCTTTGGAGAGCCGAACCACGATACAGTTTTTGAAGTAGTTTGTAAGGTTTTTCTGTCAGTTTGCAAGGTTGATCCGGAGTTCGATTCTCCTAGCTACGAGTGGTTGTTCTTTGGGTTCTAATGCTTATTCTTAGCATTTGTTAGATGGCTCCGTCGTCTTGTTCGTGTAAGGTGTCTAAAACTAGGAGCTTCGTTGCCAAGGTAAGGTTTTCTAAATACAATTGTAACAATATTATAATGTTTAAGTCATTCTTTGCGTTTTCTTTGTTTTAACCATTTCAATGTTGTAACTGGCAAGTGATACTTCGTTGAAGGATTTATATGTACAAAACTCGGTATGAGGATGTTGCATCAACCTCCTGGTAAGCCTCGGTGGTTCTTAAACCCTCGTAGGTACCTTTGGCATGATTTGGTTGGTGTTTACAGTTTGACGAGAGTTGGAAATTCTGTCCCTGACAAGGGTAATGGATGAGGTTAAAAAAAATTTTAGGACAATATTGTAAGAGGATAATTCCTCAGTTTATGTTGCTATTCAGCTCAGTAGTGTTTTGCTGCGGCGTTTAAAAATGACTGTGAATTTGTTTTACAATATGGTTGTTTGAGGAATGAACCCTATGTGGTTTAGGAACCTTGAAAGGTTTTCAATGTAAACTCTGTCAATGGTTTGACTAATGTGAAAATTATAACCGAGAGCCGAGGGTTAACTCGTTCCTACAAAACCTGGAAAGTCTTATGTTAAATGTCTATAATTTTGTTTGAATATTGAAATGGAATTTTGTTTCTATAAGTTGATAATTTGTTTTAGAAAAACGAATGTTGACTTCGGCCAAGAGATGTAGGTTACATAATTCTCGACTGATAACCCTGTACTCGTATTGTTTTAAGTTTGAGTTTGGAAGATGGTAAAGTGCAACTTAAACTGTTATGTGTTTATAATGGCTATATGCCACAGGGTTCAACCTTGTTCTAACAGTCCAAACCCTACCCTGTAGGTTTCATTTGGTAGTTTTTTCCTTTTACCTGTGTTAACAAAAGACTATGCTATCATTTGGTTAGTGGCCAAGAGCCAACTCCATGTTTTGTTTCGTCAACTTGGTACTAAGAACTAATGTTTATGTATTTCTATGTTTTGTTTTCATTTAAAGTTCGTGTAGGTATTCCATGGTAATTGAACATGAAATCATAATCTAACTGGTAAATGATGGTATTTGTATTTCAAATCTAAGTATAAGGTTTTTCTCATAGAACCAATTATGAAACTGTAATGATTTGTTTCCCTATTAAGGGTTTCGATTCTATGTTGAAAGTTTTTGCAAAAGAAAGTTAAAAAAAACAATAGTACAGAGTTAGGGTTCTATCTATAATGAATGTGTTTAAATTTAATGATTATAGTTGATACTAAATCAGAATATGAGAAATAAGTACTGTAATAAAATAGTGATTTTAGTGATGAGAAGAATAAGTGTCTATTTATCGTTTGTCAGTAACAACTCTGTATAGAAGAATATTTGCAGTTGTTAAATTTCTAGAATATATAATGCTTGAAACAATTAGATTTATATCACCCTACTATTGAAATAGAGTGCATAGTATTAGGTGTAAACAATGGATAGTGATAATTGAAAACCTAGTTTTGTACAGAGATGAAATGTCCTTCTTTTGTACTAAGTACCAAAAATGCTAAATATTTGTTTTATGATGTGTTGTTCTATATTTTAAGTTTAAACATACATAATTGATACTTCAGAATTTAAAAGAAATGCTACAGTATTTATCTAATCATTCAAATGGCATTCTGCCTATCATTCATCTCTATTAATTTTACTTTTCTGTACTAGAGTACTATACAGATAACAGTATGGGAAAAATACATAAAATATTTTAATCATTCATCTCATTTACTTAACCATCCTTATACCAATTCATCTCTCGATCAGAAATTGAAACAGTTTCTTCTGTATAACTGTAAATAATAAATCTACAATGCAGAAAAGCATTTAACTATAAACAATAAGACAGAATAGTAGAACCTGATTGACTGTAGGAGAAACAAACAACCCAAGGAGCCTGTTCCACCCAACCTACTCCTGAAGACAACTAAATTACTTGCCTTACGACCCCGAGCCTGTTCACTGAACCATTAGGAAGAAGAATCTGTAGAAGCTTTAGGTCAATCTACTTGCAGCAACAAAGTAGGTCATCCAGTCATATAGACTTAGCAGTTAAAGAGACCTGCACCAGCACCTCTAGTTATTTCCTCAGAATATTTTAGCAGCCTCACAATGCACTTCCACTTAGCCTCCCTATTCGAATCTCTCAGTGATCACCTAATACATTTGAGGAATTATTTCTGCATAAAATAATGTAGAGCTGCCTGCTCAATTCGAATTGCCTTATCTAGGCTGCCTAGGCCTTTTAGTGGTTAACCTGGTCATTAATGAGCCATCAGCTCTCTTCCACCCACCTGAGGGATAATGCTACAAATTTAGGGGTAGTTGTCCCATAACCAACAGCTAGTGGTGGAGTGCAAATGTTGACATCTGTCCCATGCCTTCTAACAGCTTCCATTCCTCCTAGTGGGTCAGTGAACACTCATTTAACAGTTCCCTTGGGTGTTTGTCTCCTGTTTTAATTTATTAAATAATAATAATCAGTAATTACAATCATCCTTAACCAAATTTGGTCATAATTACAAAACTTTGTTATTATAATTTAATATAATGTTTTTGCAATAAAATAAATAGTCTCAAAATTTGCGTAGGTGACATCTCCCACCATTTATTGTGGACCATTTAGCAACCCTTAATCATCAATGATAGAAAAACTAGACATTGGTTTAGTGATCCCTCTATTATCTACAAATCCGATTGTCACCAATCCTAATAAGATACATATCACAATAATAGATGAACATAGTCATTCCATGATCAAATCTCTCTTCCATGGGTCCCTTTATACCATGACCTAGTAAATGGGTAGTATCCTAGTTTTTTTATTGAAAACATATTTAGAATTGTCCCAGGTCCTACTATATGGGTGGTTTCCTATATTTTTTATTGAAAACATATTCAACAGTTTCCCATAGTGTAATAGTTTGATCTCTTCATAATCACTTACTTCACGAGCATGGCTTATAAAAGAGCCTTTCATGGGTGGAAAAAGAAGAACCATCAATGCAATATTTTAGGACAACAATAATAAATTATCAAAAAAATAGAGCAAGATTATACAACTTTCAACCTGCATCACTACTCCCATAAAGTCAAAAGAATAGAGCAATATGATACAACTTTCAACCTGCAGTTCATGGGTAGTCACTCAATGTAGAAGGGTCATGTTTATTAAATAAGGCCCACTATATGGTTGATACTCATTAATGATAAAACCACAAGTGGTTAGAATTTTACTAGTATGAAACTATTATATAGATTGAAGGCTATGTAATGTTTTTCCAAGTATTTTTATTATATTGGAACGATGTTCAATTGGAGGTTACGCCCTAGAAGAGGTCAGTGGAAATTACTCTCTTATTATGTATCATCAATACAAAGGTCATATTCTATAGGATCAATACCACTCCCTCTCCTATTTACTCTTTTACAATTATATTTCTTGGAATATTGCTCGTAATTTATTATTTTGTTGGTTAAGTACAATATACTTATATTGTATTGTGGAAACATCTTTTGAATGGTCTAAGATTGCAAGCTTCTCATAAATCATATGAAAATAGAACACATGTTTTCTAGTGAGTCCCATAGTACTGTGACTCAATAATGGAAATCAACCCTTGAATAAAAAAAAGTAGTGCTACCGATAGCAACTCATTTTTCTTGTTGGGATTAAAATAACAACTAGTGTGAAACCATGACCTTGACAACTGCTATTGTTACAAGAAAAACATTAAGATCGACCCCAAAATTGAAAAGTGATGCTAGTAGTAGCACCCCCAATTTTTGTTGTAGTTAAAATTACAACTTTATATGAAACAAAACCTTAATAAGTGATACTATTCCGAATTGAATTTTAAAATCAACCCCAACTTGAAAACATGTGTTATCGATAACATAATCATTTTTTAAGATTACATTATGACATTTTTTAAAACTTGACTAAAAAACTATAACCATAGTAAACAAAATAATAAAATTTAAGGAAAAAATAAAACATAAAAATAACATAAACACTCTAAAAACATGTTATTAAAAATAAAATTAAAAGAAAATAATTTTTGAATTTAAGAATAAAATAAATCAATAAATAAATGAAAATTATTTTAAAAAAAGAAGTATTAAAAATAAACTAAAAACATTTAATTAAAAAAAAGAGAGAGAATGGTACTTACCTCATTTTGTAGAGAGCAAACCAACACAGTGTGGATCACAATATTCGTGAAAGGTGATATCACTATAAACACCATGATGCTAAATGACAAATTCATAATTCTTTCCCTTATTATCTAAAGGAATAAGCATTGATTTGAAAAGGCTAATTGAAAACCCATGGTCCAATATGTTAAAGAGGATCACTCAATTAAAAAAAGTCCAATTTCAAGATACATGTTTCATTCTCGTTATTGCTTAATTATTATTATTACTGTTTCGTTAAAGACAACTTATAAAGATTATTGTTTTATTATATGTCCAAGCTTGATGATTTTTATGAGGAATTATAAAATTATTGTTTTATTATATGTCAAAACTTGATGATTTTTACGAGGGATTATAAAGATTATTGTTTTATTATATGTCCATGGTCGTGATTTTTACGAGGGATTATATAAAGATTATTGTTTTATTATATGTCCATGGTCGCAATTTTGATGAGCATTATGATCTTGGAATCTTTTTTGTTTTATAATATGTCCATGCTCGCGATTTTGAGGAGCATTATGACTTTGGGAAGTAATGTTTTTTAATATATATAGAGAGTATTTAAGGATGGTTGAAAGATATAAATTATAATAGTGGAATTAAATTTGTTTTTTTTTTCCTGATTTTTTTGGCATATATATATATATCGATAAGTTAGAATGTTGTTTAGAAAAAGCAGGTTGCGTTGGCACGACCTTAGTTGAAATAGTTGTCATCCTCTTTCTGTATGCCGATGATATTGTTCCTATGGCAATGTGTCTCTTTGATCTTGATAAGCAATTAAGGATTCTCAAGGATTTCTGCTCTCATATGTGTATGATTGTTAACACCGACAAAACAAAAGTTATGATTATCAAGTTCAAGAAGGTCACTTACATTAATTTTGAATATGACAACAACAACTTGGAGGAAGTATCTTCTTACAAATATCTCGGAATTGGTATTCATCACAAGCTCAACTGGAACTATAGCATTGAGAAAAGAGTTAATGGAGGGTGAAAACACATTTTGGTCCTGAAAACAATTGTAAATAAGCAAACCTTGTGATGTGGGTTAAAAAGAAGTTCCTTTTTGAAACTCTTGCCACTCCAATTATCTTATACGTATGTGAAGTTTGAGGTTGCAGCATCTCTAGAGAATCTTGGAGAAATATTGAGCAAATCCAAAAGCATTTTATAACGTATAATCTCAAAATTAAAAGTAATACACCCTATCCTATTCTCCTAATAGAAGTATCTCTTCCCCCCATCGAGAGCATCATTATGACTAGGTACTTGATGTACAAGTATAGGATAATTAAAATGGGAGACCAAAGACTTCCTAAAATCGCTTTAAAATCTAGTGAAGATCATGCTCAAGAGAGGCTAGTATAACGACGATGTGGCTTGGTTAAACAATTGGGGGATTGATGAAAATGTCACTTTGCAAAATATCAATAACATTAAAAATATTATCACATTTAAGTTTAAAGAGAAAATGTGAGGTGAGAAAGAATTAGAGGCTAAAAGAAAATTAAGACACTATACGGAGGTCATCGACCCTAATCTATAAGATCAAAAGTATCTCTCTTTGTTTTAACTGGTTCAAAGAAGAAAATTATAGAGACAAGGTAAGAACAAACTCTCATGAGCTTCATAGTGAAACATGACGCTGAGAAATTCCTAAAACACCATGGGTGGAAAGGATTTTCCATCTCTGTGAGATTATGAGCATTGAGGATGAAAGTCACTTTCTCTTAGAGTGCCTTGTGTACACCCACATTAGATCACAATTTCATAATATTTGCTACAATACAAACCTCCCTAGCCTTCCAACTTGTCAAAACGATGACAACCTAGGAACACTTCTTTTTAAGCTTTTTGAGCACAGGAATAAAATTTTACAGCAATTCAAATAAATCTTTTCTTTTCTCTTAAGGTCAGAGATACCAAAGTTGGTCTCAGTGGATGTTAACCTCCACCACCACCACCATTATATATATATATATATTAAATAAAAAAATTATTGTTAATTATTTAAAGGTTTGGTAGAAGAAAGTTGGTCATAATTTTTTTTATTTAATTTAAAATTTAAATAATTGTTTAGAATAAAAAATAATGAATAATTTTGATTTTAAATATAATAATTTGGTCTAAGTAGATGTTAACCGTCATTATCATAATAAAATAATATAAAAAAAAAAAATAATAGATAGATTTTTTTCCATAAAAAAAAAATCATATTTGATTTCTCGTATTTAAAAAACAAAATAAATTCATTAAATGTTGTACTCAGTACATGTTGAATTCCATCCATTCTCTTTGCATTTATTCCTTAATTTATTTGAAATTCTTTTCAAATAATATAATTTAAAAAAAAATCTCAACATTCAAAAACAACTATTTAAACATTATAAATGACAGTTTCTATCATTTATATTTATCAAATTTCAATTCAAAAAAATATAAGTATTTTGAAATAAATCTCTATCATGCCAACTAATTCTCAATTATAAACATAAAAAAAAAAAAAAAAAAATTCTTCACATTAGATATTAACTTGCTTTATTCTTGATTTGTTCATTATTCTTGGTTTTGAATGATTTATTACTTACATTAAATATTAACTTGATTTATTCCTGATTTGTTCATTATTCTTGATTTTGAATGATTTATTCTTTATGCTTGATTTTGAAAGTTTTTTTTTTTTTTTTCAAATAAAGATTTATTCTTTGACTTAGTATTACAATAATTCCATAAATCAAGTTGTCGTATTGAGCCACTAACATACTACGCTTGAGATATCGAAGTGTCACATCTTCGTGAAGAAACTACATTTATTGCAACTTTAAAGATTCGATATATTTAAATAACAATGTTATGAAAATAATAATTTCAATAAAAGTCATAAAGCATTTTACCAAAAGTCCCTCGAATAAATTTGTCCCGTGGTATCCTTAAAGTAAATCAAACAACCCCACAATGAATAATAGATGAAACAGGCACAATGGACAGAATAAGTTTTGTAGTGGGATTAGTTAATTAATTTATAATAATTAGCACTCTGGTCAATTAAGTAGTCCCCACCATGCATATGGACTTTTACATATGTAGAATCTATAACCTTCTCCTAATTTTGTGCATAAATATGCTCTCGAATTAAAAATTAAAATATATTCTATGTACATTGTATTGAAAAACACAATTATGCTAACTTGTTCAACCTTAAACAACAACATAGTGTCGATACATGAATTCAAGGGCAAAAGTATATACTAAAAATTAAAACTTATGTGAAAATATGATTGTAACTTTTAAATAATACATGCTTTAAAAAATGAAGAGGGGAGTGGTTGATGTTGCCTAGGGTTGTTTAAATGATTCAAAAGCTCATTGATGAAGTTGGTGCCTGAGTACTTTTTTTTCACAACGGAATAAGTGAGTGAGAAATTTATCAATATTTCTCATGTTTTATGGATAATAAGGTTGGTAAAATGTTGACCTTTAGATAGAAGAGTGATTCAAAGGATTCAAAGACTTGAATTTGTAATCTCCCCATTCTTTGGGAGAGTGTGTGCATGTCTTACCAATTAAGTTATCCCTTGAGGCTAAAGTTACGCTTAAGTTGTTTAAATGTTTCAATTTTGTTATTTTAATTTTTAATTATAATCATTTAAAATTATTATTTTTGTAATATATTTTAGATATTTAATATTTGAAAAAATGTTTTAATAATTTTTTTTAAATTTTTCATTCATAAATTTTTTATTGTTCTTATTATTAATCAATTACGATTTAAAAAAAAAAACCCAATCATGAGAAAATGTTGGTTTTTAAAATATTTATTAAATATGTGGACAAAATGAAAAACATCAAATTTATTAAATTTATAGATTTTACAATAGTGTTCATGTGTAATTCGCTTTTTTTAGCATAAGCCATACTTCTATGAAAATGGAGAGAGGGAAGAGAGGCACATAGTGTTTGTGTACTTTGGTTTCTTAGCATAAGTCATACTTGTATGAAAATCAAGAGAGGGAAGAGAAGCTATAAGATAAGAAGAGAAGAATACATTTAGATCATTTCAATCATTTATTTCATTAAACTTAAATTAATCTCAATCCAAATCATTATATATTTATTATAAATATCAGTTTTCAACATTTGAGATGTCGATTTCCAATATTTTAGATATTGGTTTCCAATACCTTAGATGTTGATTTCCAATAACTAATATATCCATTTCCAATATATATATTTTTAGTAGTATTAAATTCGAGTTTGTAACAAGGTCCTTACCAATAATATGAAAAAATTAGCTAGTTTCTAATTAAATCATTAATATTGGTTGTTATTTTTTTGTTTATCATATATAAATTCTTGATATAGATTGTAGATATAACTTCAAGCATTTTTATGAGGATAAATGATCAAAGATACCCATATTTTTTCCAATTTATACTATATTTAGATACTATGAATGCAACTCCAAATTTTGTTATGTTAATAAATGATCAACCAAGTACAACATTTTTCTATCTCTCTCTCTCTCTCTCTCTCTCTCTCTCTCTATGTATAGAGAGAGAGAGAGAGAGTATATATATATATATACTCTCTCTCTCTCTCTATACATAGAGAGAGAGAGAGAGAGAGAGAGAGTCCATCTTCGATCATTATGCAAACTTTGCATCAGGCACAAAAAAGAAAATTTATGGCAAAACAAGGTGTTTATAACATTAAGCCACCTCTCATGATTGTGTTATGTATCATTCCAATATTAATGAAATGACAAAAATCCCTAAAGACAAGTGGTAGATACAGAATGAAGTCATCCTCATATTCAACACCTCAACATTCCATTTAATATGCAATACTCTAGCCATCACTTTGTTGCCTCTTCAAGTCATGCCTCTTTACTTTGGTGCTACTTCACATTGGGATCCTATGGTATGCAGTGATGGGATGGACTATCACATGTGGGCGTACTCAATTCATGTTTCAATGCATTGGAACATTGATTAGCAAGAGTTTAAACTAGTTGAGATGGATACTTTTCTTTGTCATAAGTTGAAACTCACTCTGCAACTTGAGGTCAAAACCTTATTGCTTTCAGAGTGTTGGTGAACAGGGAAAAGGAGAGGGTTAAAGCCATGGATAACCAATAGCACCCTAATCACTGTGCAATCTATCAAGTGTTAGACATGCAAAGGGGGATCTGATGATGCAAATGACATATGAAAGAGATGCATGAACACCATGGTTTGTAGTGAGAAAGATGAACAAGTGGAGGATAAATTTGCAAAGTGATAGGGAAGAAAGATATCTTTGGAGTCATCAAACGAAAAACATAGAAGAAAAATTGGAAACACTGGAGCTTAGGAACTAGAGAAGAGAAATTGTAGATGGTGATGGCTGTCTTAGAATTGAATAGCTAGAAAATAAGTTGAAGGATTATTGGAGATGGTGGAGGAAGTGGAACAAGAAAATAAACTCACTAAATAGGTAGCCCATTCTTATTCCCCACCTTGGTATTCCGATGGAAATTATGGAATAGAGGCGTTGGTTGTGGAGCTTGATTGTATTCCTGATTCAGAGATCTTGTTGTTCAACTATGTTTGTACCCCATTTTTATATGTTGTGTAGGTGGACTATACACTTGCCCCAGGGAGGGGGGTGCGGGGTTCCACAGGCTAGCAGGCCCCCGACGAGGGTGTGGGGTAGTGCCCCCGAGCAAGCAGGTTCGGGGTGGAGCCCCCAAAAGAATTTTTTTTCTTCCAATGGTTTGCATGTCCATGGTATTGGGTATCCTGTGGTATTTTCCCATTGTAATCCCTCTTTAAAAGGAAGTCAAATTTTTTTTTTTTAATTTTCGAAACTGATCATTGAAAATTTTAATTGCATTTCGCACACGTGTGTGCACATAAATTATTATTATTATTTATGGTTACAAAAATTAAAAAAAATTAAAAATACCCTTTTGAAAAGCACACATTGGTCTGGAGCGTATCTATTTTTTGAATTTTTTTTGTTGTGTACTTTTTATGTTGATAATTTTTCTTTGCGTTGATTTGAAGTTGTTGACATGGTTTTGTAAGTGTAAGTTTCAAAAGAAAAAAAATTATCCTATGAACTCAGAAACTCATAAATTATATGCCAAAGGATACACGATTCCTTGACGAACCCACTGGTATGAATTTCTCCATCTAAGGTGCATCCTAGGACAGGGTTTATGTTTGGCAAAAAGAGCAGAAAAAAATATTTTTTTAGAAAAGGGGGCTAAAAGCTCGTTTTAAAGCCCTCGATCGAGCTATTAGCTCGATCGAAGGTTTTAAAACCCTCGATCAATCTTCTACGTTTGTTTCAAAATACCTTGATCGAAGTTTTATGTGCAGTTAGGAAAAAGCTCGATTGAGTTTTTAAAAACTTAAATTAAAATTTTTTATGATGCCCATATTCACATGAATATAGACCCCCAAATTTTTTAAATGAAGCTTTTAAAAACTAGATAATGGTAGATAGTAAATACCTTGTGGGTAATAGTGATACCTTGAATAAAAACCAAGTAAAAGCATTAAAACAACCATTTCCTCTAGATTTTATACGCATGGATATGGATTGAACTTACAGATGAGATTGAAATTATGAAAAATGAGTATAAGAGACCCTTCTCCATATTTTCCATGAATTCAACCACATCTATAAACACCAATCACTCATCTATTATATCTATCACCCCTCTCTACTACTCCTTTATTGAATTTATAAGCATTAGACAAGGTGAAATAAACCATGGGTTGTTGCTCTTTTATATATATAATTGTTGCAGATTCTCAATTGAGCTTTCTAAAACCCTCAATCAATCTTAATAGATCGATCAAGCGTGTGAAATTAAATGGCTCAATCGAGGTATTAATGCTCGATCGAGGGTTTTATTAACCCTTGATAGAGCATTTTAAAATAGCTCAATCGAGTGCTTATTTAAGCCCTTGATCGATTTTTTTAAATCTCGATCAAGGGCTTGAAAAAAGATCGATTGAGGTTGGTTTTTAACATAATCACATCCTCCGCTTTCCAAAAGGTGTTACCCATCTTCATGGGAACACCCATATAAAAATACATAGAAGAATGTGGCCATATTTATTTTTATAGAACTAATAAATAAAACAAATATGCTTGAAAATATACTTCTAAAGTCAATATTTTATTTTGAAATGGTATCAAGCAAATGAAAATCAAAATTTATAACAAAATAAAAAATAATTGAGCACACACTTATACTAGGAGAGGGGGGATGAATCAATATAAGACAATTTTATTTACTTTTTCAAACATTCATCAATCATAATAACACAATCACATATGGGATCTATTAAATACAAAACATGGAACACAAGATTTACATGGAAACCCTTTTGGGAGAAAACCACAAAACCTCTCTTTATAATTCTTTGTAGGCACCAACCTATTGTTACAAATATTTGTAGGAACCAACCTATTGGAGACACCAATCCCCACTAGTACAAACGCTAGTAGAAATATATATTTGTAGACACCAATACCCACTACTAAGCACCAACTTAGCAAGAGACACCAATCTCTTTGTTTGAGCGACGCCAACCTTCAAGTTAGAATTTATTATTTAGTACATATAACTTATTCAAAAGCTTATAAAATTCACATTACCTTCTCTAATTCTTCTTTCTACTTATGCCTTCATCAGGTTTGACAAAAATTTGAATTTCCAAATGGTAACTTTCCCAAAGCTTGATGTTTTTGGCCTCTTCCCAAGAACAAACTCATATAACATGCCACGAATCCAATTTTATAAATTTGATCCTGAAATTTTTACCTGAGGTACTTTGGTATGTCCCCTCATATCCCTGAAAAATTCACAATCTGAAAAGTCCTAGAAAAGAATTTATAGAGAAAATTCCAGGCAAACATGTTTCAAACTGATTTCAGGACCATTCATAAACCTTAAATTCCATAGAGTATATCTAAAAAATTATAGAGAACCAGAGTTTGAAATTTTTACTTGAATTACTTCTACATGTTTCCTCATGTTTCTAAAAATTTCACAATCTAAAAATTCCCAGAAAAAAATAGCGAAAATTCCAAATTGCCTATTTGAAACTGATTTCATGATCATTCAGAAGACCTAACTTCGAAAGGGCATATCTAAGAACATATAGTGAACCAATGTCTGAAATTTTGACCACATGTACTCAGAGATATCACTTCCTTCTCTTCAAAATTTCATGTTCTAAAAAATCCCATAAAATAATTTATCACGAAAATGTCAAGTTGACCTGAAACTGATTTCACAACTCTACCCTTTTGGGATAATATTCAATATTTGCTCATCCACTTCTTCAAATGTTATTACATTTTCAACCAACGCACTTTCTCTTATTATACTTTATCGTAACCCTTCATGAAGGGACATGTTAAAATGAAAGCCATTAATTAAATAATTAATTCACTTTTTATTATTTCACTTTTCCAAATACCTTGGGGAAATATATGGGAAAATACCACAGGTTTGAAACCAACAATCTCTCCCTTTTTCATTGATGGCAATCTTGCAACGAAACACATGGTCCACCAAGCATAGAAAGAATTTTCCCCTTGACTGCAACTCTCACCATGTTAGCAACTCCCCCCCTTTGACATCAATGGAAAAGGGATGTTCCCCTGAACTTGTGCTTCTCCTTATGCACTTAGTGACTAGATGAGATGCATATTACTCCCAGTTGTTTTATGAGATACTCAAATGTCTCTTTGGGAAATGTTTTTCTGAAAATATCTAAAATATATTCTTTGGTGGAAATATATTCCAACTTGACATTCTATTATGCTAATTTTTCTCTTAAGAAGTGATACTTGATTGGAATATGCTTTGTTTTCGAATAGGATACTTTGGAATATTTATTGCACTTGTGTTGTCACAAAGTATGGAAATCGGATGATTATATTCTACCTTGATATATTTCATTGTATACTTCATCCAAATAACTTATATGCAACATGATGCTGCTACTACATATTCACCCTCTGTTGTGGATAGAGAAATTTAAGATTGTTTCTTGCTCAACCAAGACACTAGATTGTTGCCCAAAAATAATGCACCTCCACTTGTACTTTTCTTAACATCAACACTGCATGCCCAATCTGCATCAGTATATGTTGTTTGAGTACAAGTTTCACCTCTTGAGTAGCACAAGACAAAGTCCAAAGTTCCCTTTAGATATCTAAATATTATTTCCATTGCTTGCACATGAGTTTCTTTTGATGTAGCTTGAAACCGTGTAACCAAACCTAATACTTGCATAATGTCCGGCCTTGATGTTGTCACATATAATATGTTGCCAATCATTGACCTGTACAATGTTTGATCTGCTTTCAAAGATTCATCATCTTTGCTCAATTTACAACTTATGACCATGGGTGTGTTGACTGGTGTACAATCTTCCATTCTGAATTTCTTCGACATTTCCTTGATATACTTGGTTTGTGAAATGAATATGCATTTGTCCGATAGAGACATATGTAAACTAATAAAGAATGATAGTTCACCAAGCATAGACATATCAAATTCCTTCTACATTTCTAATGCAAACTCTAGGCACATTTTTTTCATGATGCTTCCAAAATTAATGTCTTCTACATAAACCACAACAATCAACTATCATTCATTTTTTGTCTTGATGTATAGATTATTGTCCACAATTCCTCTAATATTGAAGCCTTGTTGTTGTAGGTATTTATCAAGTCTTGAATATCATAATCTGTTGGATTGCTTTAGTCCATAAAGTTTTTTCTTCAATTTGCACACGTGATCCTTAATTTTTTATAATAAGAACTCTTCTGACTATTCAATGTATACTTCTTCCTCTATATTCCCATTGAGAAAGGTTGACTAGACATCCATTTGATAGACTTTAAAGTTCTTAGAGCACAAAAATGAAAAAAGCATTATGATAGCTTCTAGGATTTCAACTGGGGAAAAGGTTTCTTTGAAATCAACACCTTCAACTTTAGCATAACCTTTACAAACCAATCTTGATTTATTTATTATTATTTTCCCATGTATTCATTCAACTTGTTCCTAAAACCCACTTGATTCCAAACACATTTTTATCTTTTGGTCTTGGAACAAGTTCCCATGTCTCATTCTTCTCAATTTGATTAAGCTCTTCTTCCATAGTAGCAATCCAATGCTTGTCTTCGCTGAATTTTGTAAAATTCCTAGGCTCTATTTTAGAGAGCAAGGAGAAGTTTGCATGTTCTAGTGCATTTTCTAGTCTTCTTCTAGTCTAAACGTCCATCTCTTTATCACCAAGAATTAGATATTCAAAATGATTATTTTGGACAAATATGGATGGTTTCTTTGTATCTTGACGCTTTGTTTCTTCGTCTTCATTTTCTTCTCCTTCTCCTTCTTCTTCTTTGTAGCTTGGCTCATATGTTTGAACATTTACTTGTGCTTTCATCTTCTGATGTCCTACTTCATCCACTTTTACATTGGCACTCTCTATGATTTTGTGCAATGATGTATTGTAACATCTCTAAGATTTTCTTTTAGTTGAATAACCCGGAAAGACACCTTCATTAGCTATGGAGTCAAATTTTCCCAAATCCTCATCATCTCTATTTTTGTAGCACTTGCTTCTGAAAACTATGAAGTATTTAATTGTTGTTGATCTATTCCATAATTCATAAGGTGTTTTGTTGTTGTTGACTCTAATTTTCCCTCTATTTAGAATGTATACTACGGTGTTGACTGCTTCTCTCCAAAACTTGTCTCATAGTTTGGATTCATTCAACATTGTTCTTGCCATCTCTTGTATGGTCCAATTCTTCCTTTCCACCACTCCATTCTATTGTGGAGAGTTCTTGCAGATAAAAATGTCTCTTTATTCCATGAGTCTCACAAAATTCTTCAAATTCATGTGAGGTAAACTCACCTCCT
This sequence comes from Larix kaempferi, assembly GCA_027924585.1. Lineage (NCBI taxonomy): Eukaryota > Viridiplantae > Streptophyta > Pinopsida > Pinales > Pinaceae > Larix > Larix kaempferi. The sequence continues at coordinate 18,811,798 of BSBM01000887.1, forward strand.
CTTTCCGATCTCAAGCACTTGGTTTTCAAATCAGTTTCATTTTCAACCAAGGCTTTGAATGCTTTTAACTTATCAAACTCTTCAAATTTTTCTTTTAGGAATTCAACCCATGTCATTCTAGAGTAATTATCAATGAGCAACATGAAGTAAATTTCACCTTGTATACTTTGTGTTCTTGTAAAACCACAAATATTTGTATGAACGAGTTCCAGTGGATTTGATGTTGAGTATTCCTTTAATTTGAAGCTTGCTCTTGTTTGCTTCCCATCCTAACATTGCTTGCAAACAATGTTTGAATGTTTTGTGATATTTGGCATGTCTCTCATTGCTTGTTCAGTGCTAGTTTTCACTATATTATCAAAGTCCATATGGCCCATTCTTCTATTCCATAAACAACTTTCTTCTATTTGTCCCATATAGCATTTGTCTCCTTTGATTTCATTAAGAATATACACATTGTTTGAAGTTATAATTGCATTTTCCACTAATTTTTTCAAGCATGTCTTCCTTATCTCACAACTTTGAGAATAAAATGTGAGAGTGTGTCCTTGATCACACATTTGACTAACACTAAGTAGATTACGATTCAAACTATTGGAGGAGCCTAGTCGATGAGTCAACTTGGTCCTCCCGACTGGCCACCCACTTGGTCGGCTCGGTCCAATCGAGTTAGTTAAGATGACTATCAAGTAGTTATACAATTGTAACTGTCTAACTAAATGTACATTTCACACCCCCCCCCACACACTTATACCACCCACTTGGTCAACTCAATCCAATCGAGTTGGTTAAGATGACTATCGAGCAATTACACAATTGTAACTATCTAATTGAATGTACATTTCATATATATATATATATATATATATGCTAGTGAGCCATGGAGATATTAAGTTTTGTTACCCATTGTACATTATAGTTCTGTGATATAATATAAGAATCTTATTGTTGACATGACCATTACTTTCTTCCTTTCTCTCGTTATGTGTGTTGCTCTTAGGTATGACAATATGTTTGATGTATACTACTAGTAATTACCACATGTAATCCCACTGATTAAAAAATTGGTTCTGTTGTCGATAGTACTAAATCATGACAAACTGTGAGCATTTATACCTAAATCTTGAGCGAGGAAGAAATTTGTGAATGGTGAAATAGAAAAGATCCAAATTATATATAGAATTATGCAAAAAGGAAACAAGTTAACACTTGCAAAGGACATAAAAAATTATTCACTAAATCACATGATAAATTTATATAAGTTGTTTGAATATATACCTGCATCATCTATTCAATTTTGAATTTGTTCACTAACCCATTGTAGTGTGCAATTGTTGCCCCATTCCCCAAGCAGATCAGTGGGAAGTGGAGTATTTCTTGGGTTCAATCTCTTAAACTTTCTCCTTGCTTCTAATACTTTCTCTTTTTTTATCATACAAATCAATCCATTTGTTCATAAAGTCCATGTGGTACAGAACAAACTTGCCAAGTAGAACACTTTTTTCTACACCTATTACATGTCAACATGAATATTTCAAACTCCAAATGTCATGTTGTTAATCTGAAAAAAAAATTATAGAGTAAATTAATGATTGCAATAAAAATAGCCATAGTGATCATGAATTCACTTACTAATTTCTACTTGAACACCATTAGATTGTGGTTTTTCTCCATCAATAATATCCGATGCATGTTCTTCATCCTAGATTTGTGGCCCATCTTCAAAATATTTACGAAGGAATTCACATAGGAAGAAAAGTGATTCATTCAATACATACCCTTCGTCCATGCAACCCTCTGGATGTGCCTTTTTTCAGACATATCCTTTTAGAGTTTTCATATACCTCTCAAACAAAAAAATCCACTTCGTTGTAATGACACATGCCAATCCAATATCATCGACTAGGTGTATAAGTAAATGGACTTGTAGGTCCATGAAACTTGTAAGAGATCCTTCTCAAATATACATACAATGTATACAATTTCCTTCTTCCATCTCAGTGCTTCACATTTGTGTATCTCCTTGGAGGTCACCCACCTAATCTAATAATACTAAATTAGTATAAACCTTCAGTGAAAATTAAAATGCAATATAATATCTTTATGTCTCTCACACATGACCATTTCATACCAATACTTGTAAATGTTGACAATCAACTTATGGCTTTCCTTAAGTCGATGCTAAGACATGAATCCCCTCTATTTTCCAATGGCATGATATGCTATCAAACACATTTATCAAAGGTCATTAGTAATTTTTACCACACAATAGAATATCAAAATATATTTAGTACTTAATTAATGTTAACGGTAACAGTTAAATGATGATAATACCTTCATAAAATTATGAAAATTATGTGTTTTAAATACTGTGATATGTCCATCAATTGTAAAATATTTATTCAATGATGACCCATGTCCAGTAGGTCTCCTTATTGAACGTATGAATTTTTTTAGTTGGTCTAGCTCTTTCCTCTTCAAAATCCATAGAGCTTCTACATATGTTTTGTTTTCCCTATTTGGCCACAAATGTATTCTATCAAATTTGGTATGCGAAAGAGCAATATCTCTTCTTGAAGACAAGGTCATGTCCTTCTTTTTTCCTGATATATGTCTAAATATAGATTCTGGGATACTTTTGAAGATGTGAATAGGATCTAATAGGTGAGATATTAATAGATCCTTCCTTTTGGAATATTAACTACAACTTGTTCTGGTTTTGGTTCTTCAATTAAATCCCCTTAGTAAAAAATCCTCCCAAGCTTTCAACTCAACATCTTCATACTTGTTAAACCAATCACCTAGAACCATAACCATAGGAGGGCCTCTATTTTCAACTTTTCCATCAAATTTATTCTTCAAATGATTTATAAACTTATGATATGGTTGTAGAAAAAACATGTTGTTTGTGTAAATAAATTTATGTATATCTTTAGAATACCACCCCTCAAATTGTTTTGCACATCTTGTGACATGAAAATATCCCCTTTGTTTAAAGCCTTGCAATTCAATAAGTAATGTTAATGACATAAAAATAATAGTATGAAAGTTGGGTTGAAAAAAATTATGAATGTAAATATGTAAATATTTTTTATTACCTGAACAAACACCAAGTCTTGGGAAATCAAGAATAATCGAACATAGCACACCATACAACATGAAGGACCTATTTGGTGGAGGACATGATATGTCATACATTCTTATTCCTTTCAATAGAAATTGCATCTCATAAAAAAAGGTGCAATATGAACATCCATATGTTTTACTTGATGTTTTCCTGGAATAATGAGAGTCTGCATAAGGTGCTCCTTTCTAACACTCATCCATGAGGGAATATTGTATACTATCAATCCAAATGGCCAAATAGTATGATTTTCACTCATGAAAGAGAATGAGAACACTCTTTCTATTGCAAGCACAAACCTAATACTATGGGGTTCATCTTTGAATTTCCCTGACCATTTTTCCTCTATGTGTTCCATTGCTTTGCAGTTTGACATAATTCACATGAATCCATCTTTACCCCTATTCTATGCATTCCATTCCATAAATTGTGCAAGTGACTAGAAACGAAACATTCGTTGAAGTCTAGGTATAATTGACATGTGGCATAAAACCTTATCTGGAATAGTAGGACCTTGTACATCTGTACGATATATCTTCCCTTTGCATATAGGGCCTTCTATTTTGTTTTGATTTTCATTTCTGTATAAAATGTAATTATTTTTACATGAATGAATTTGCTTATATTCAATCCCCAAATCGACCAACAACTGACACGCTTCTCTGCAAGTTGATGGCAACACGTTCTCTTCAGGAAATATTTTAGTTTTTAGTGCCCTGTAAGATTTCTAGACATTAAATCAATTGAATGTTTGACTTATGATGAACATGTTTGATATGCCATTCTATACTAGCACTATTTATATACAATATATGGTTTTAAAATCCCCTTAAATAAATATAAAATAAGTTGATGAATATTTACGAATTGCGTACAACAATTGACAATGAAAATTAAGAAATAGAATTAAACTCACTTTAGTAGTGTAGTGAAGGCTTTGTCTAACCAACCAAATAGTGACTTGATTTCTAATAATATTATTGTGGATGCAAGTTTTTAGGTTTTACTTGCACCCGATCTGAACACAAATTTATTCATTGCTTGCTTCATTGAGTCACTCAAGTTGTTATCATCAAGATTGCATTGGTGGTAATTACCCCTACTATCATCATTACTGTCAACCATAAGATCATTATCGTCATCACTGTTTTCATCCCCAAAGAAACATTTGAGCATTTCATTCAATCCTTCTTCATGCACTACATTTTCACTATCATCATCATTAAGGCTAGGTGGCATGTCATCATTGTATGCTAATCTCATCAATTCTTCAAATTTCTCAAGTGGTAGTGTTCTCTTCAATGCTACTCTTTTCACCTTGGTATGGTTTAAAGGATGGTTTGGATCATCCTATCCAAATATTAATAACCCAGTTGGATCTTGGGTATTACTAGGTGTATCATCAATATATTCTACCTATCAACAAATTCAAGCATTATTTGTACTAGGGGAATCGAAAACTAGAGTTGGGCTGGTACTCATGTGGCACGGGGTCTAGGGATCCAATCTCACTACCACTATACCCCTAGGAGCATCCACAAGTCCCGAACCATGGCACATGAGTAAGATTGGGGGGATTTGAACACGTGACCTTCAATTTACAAATTCTCATCTTTATTGCTTGAGTTCCCCCCCACGTGCATATATATATTGAATAGTGGAACATCATATTATACAGTACATTTTTTTACACAATAGTTTAACATAAAACACATATTTTACAACAAATTTTAAATAGTAAGATACAGTCATTTATTATTCTTTGGTTTTCTTCCCTTAAGAACATCCTTAGGGAGACCTTGTTCTTCCATTTTCTTTCGCACATGAGTGTGTTTTACGAAGTTTTAATTAATCAATAACTCATCCCCAATACTAAGGTCCATAATAGACTCAACGATTAACAATCTATTGACCTCTCTTTCCATATATCCATCTTTATCACATATAAACTAAACAAATTGAGATTTCAGTCTTACAGTAGGGTCCCTTCTGCTATTGCTATTTATAAATCCTACAATATTTTTGTGTGTATGCACGACCATTTATATACATAAAATGAACTCTATTCATTTCTTTCCCACTTTCCAATTAGAAACGATGTGTATACATATTTGAATTTAGTCCATATGTTGACATTTTGTGCTTATATTCTGCTAGACTTCTCCATTCACCACTGTAATATGATGGGCCATAATATGTCATTAATATCCTAGTGGTTTGTTGTGAATTGTTTCTATGTTTACATCGCACATGGAAATTTTGGACAACAAAGAGGCCTAGATTCACTCCATGAATATTGGAGGGTCGTTATCATGTAGATGTATCCCCAAAACTAAAGCACCTCATACAGTCTAGGTAGTTCTTGATCACTAGGCCAAGTGCAATATAGTCGATGATCAAATGTATCTTTGTAAATTGATCTCAAATTTAGGGGAAATTCATCATCTCCATCACATTCATTCTCTTAGGGTATGTAGTCCACCTTCCCCTTGTCTTTAAGTAAATTATGCATCTTTAAATTGATTCTTATTATGTTACTTGTTTTCATCAATTCCTCATCTTCCTAGTTGGTATATGTGCACATATTTTTGTTAGAGGTATCATCTGATAAATGACCATCGCCCTCTAGGATTGAAGTCGATACACCAGGAAAATTTAAACCAAGAAATTTATCCTGCAAGTATTCATTAAAAAAACCTTTAATTATTCAAATAATATAAAATTGTGTTTAAAAGAAGTATACATATCATTTATATCAAATTGGAAAATTCCTTACCACAATTCCTTTTGGATTCGAATCGATTTTACAATACCCCATTTGAATTGTTTCTTTCCAAGGCATACAAAACATCCACAAACAACAATTTTCTCAAAGTATTCTTCCCATGTACTATAGTCCTGACCAACCTCTTATTTAGTGCACTCATTTGTTGTGTCTCCAAGATCCATTGTCATATCCTCTTCCACCCACTGTCCTCTATGTGATTTAATTGTTTTAGGTCCACATTCATGTACATATCTTTCTATTTTTCTAGTTGAATGCTCAGGCTCTGCATTTGCTCCAATCTCCATCTAAAATAATCAACAACATGCATTAATTTATGTCAAGATTGGATAATGCACTTTAAATTTTAATAAAATAGTGAAAAAGATGGACGCATCACAAAATGCCATCAGATCAATTTTCCATAAGTTAAATCAAATTTGAGTACCTAATGTCCTGCATCATCTATTCTATCCTCATTTGATATAATACAATCTGTGGCCATGGCCTCATCTGGCTCCTGTAATACACAACAACACCAATAATTTTTAGTACACCAATTATATTGTTTCAACAAATATCCATCGAGCCAAAATTTAAACAAGAAAAGTATCCAACATCCCTATCCCACATGGCCATCCTAATTTATAAAATTTTCCCTTGATCCTAGAATTACATTTAATCACCATTTATGTGCATTTTCGACCAATAAGTTTGACCTCAAAGGCCTCAAATACAACAAATTGAGGTTTCTCTATCTTCTTACCTTTATTGTATCTACATATTTTGTTGCCATAACCTCTTCCACCTACTTTCCTCTATGCGATTAGTAGTTCTACACTGTCCATGTCTTCTGTCCATGTCCTCCTCTCGATCCTATAATACACAACAATGACAATAATTTTTAGTGCACAATCAAATCCAATTATCAACAAGTAAGTTTAGGAAAATAGGGCCACAAGTCAAAATTAGCTTGGCATCAAAGGGCACAAAAAGAATACTTTGTAAAAGGAGCACTCCAATTAAGTTTTGTAATGAGCTCTAATAAACGAGTAACATTAATAATATAACCACTAAGAAAAGGTTAAGTTTATTTTTTATTATAAACACTACGAAATATATTAATTGGATCAATTGCATAGTGTACTTTGATCAAGATATGTGAAAGGCACTTTCCTTATTAAACCCTTTATGCATGCCCCTTAATGTTGTACTCCTTTTAAGAGGAGTATGTAAGTTGGGTTGGGATGAGTTTGATTGTTTTTCCCCTTTACTTATTTCAAATCTTTTGTCAATCTAATGGGTTTCTTGATGTACTAAGAAACCAAGGGAAGGGTGGCAATAACTTGTGTGTTGGACTTTAACATAGTTAATATGCCCATGAGGTGGTCCCAAACACTAAATAAATTGGATCAAATGTAACTATCACCTTTGTATTTAGTTGTGTTTCTTTTGGGTTTTGGATTCACCCTAATACACTAAGACTAGGAATCCTAAGTTATCTAGAAACACAATTTTAAGTTAATAAATTTAAATATATATATATATATATATATATATATATATAGTCAATCCCTAACACATTATACTACCTAACCGTTAAAGAACTTACTCCCTAAATCACTATGTTCATAGATATATTATGACCTCAAACACACTATGACACTTTACAAAGTAACCCCTTAACACACTGGCCTTTTATTACACTATAATAGTTAACTACCTTATCTATACGCACACTTATATGACTGGGTCTACTTTGAATAGGTCTAAACAACAACCAAGTGATAATAGTAAATCGACAAAGGAAAGTAAACAACCTAAGTTTAATTGATTGCAATTCCTTTGATGATATAATCAACTGAAGTGATGAAGTTGAAATCAAAGATAAAAAGGAAAGAACTTGCCTATATGTGTATTTTTGTAGGTGTTGAAGCTTCTTGGCATAAAGGTGATAGTTTTGATAGTCCTTTGAGAGAGTTTTCAACAACTTAAACCCTCCTCCACATGAAACTCAACCCCCCTACAAAATAGACTTCTACCTCATCTCCAATAAAATGCAATTTATAACACTAGAACTTCAATACAAAATAATGTGACAATGAAGTGTTGAATGGTGATCAAAACTACCTATAGAAGGGTTTCCATATCCCTTCCCCTATCTATGTTGGAAATTTCTTTGAGGTGTAGGAGTTGAATAATACAAGGTATGAGAGGATAAAGTATATGCAGATTCCCTATGATGAAACAATAACCCTTCAAGGTTGGAACCAAACTAACAACTAGATATTGCTATAGTAGTTCTATAGAAGATGGGTAATAAGTTTCCAAATAGCATAGCAGATGAGTTAGGAATATGGATCAATATGTAATTCCAATCAAATTGTTTACCTACAAGATAATGAGAGATAGAGATGGATATCAAATTTTTCAAGAGATTAATTTACCATAAGATTGAGGAGTTGAATAATCCAAGGTATGAAAGGACCAACTCTATGAAGGTGCCCTGGGATTAAGTAAGAAGCTTTCAAGTTTGGAACCAAACCAATAACAACATATCCCTATATAGGTGCAATAGAATACAAATAACAAGATTCCAAAAGCAGAAAGAGGACTTCTAATACCCCCTATGAGCATATCAACATATTGTGTAAAGGTATGGTAAGTATGTGGTAATTTTACCATATTTTTAAACTCAATGTCGCTAAAGTAGGAAATTTTTGCGTTGAATTTTATGTCCCAAGTAGATTACATTTTGGTGCTTAAGTTGGTGCTAACGTAGGCACAATTTGCATTGAATTTAGTGCCAACTATTGAATAAATAAAAAATCCCATAGGCCATAGAATTTTCATTCCAACAAATGCATTGCCGGGCCAAAACGATTTTCATACAAACATTAGCTCCACCACCTTGGATATCAGTGTATTTAGGAATACGCCACATTCCACCATACCTTGGCTCTGAGTGATACGTTGTCTCAGCTCGATTTTCTTACCTCGGCTCTGGCTCGAATTGTTATCTCCTTTGCACCCACTAGTGTCTTCGTCCTTTGTGTAGTGGATCTCCTTCCTTCTCATGCACCAGTGGCTCCTCCTCGTGGCATCCACGAAAAATATTTGACCCTTTCTCCTCGTGGCTTCCATGGACACGTTTTTCCCTGGGATCCATGGATGGGACACAAGGATTTTCCCTAGCAAGTGATTTACCCTAGCTCACCTCGACGGACAGGACAAATAGGATTTTCCCTAGCTCACCTCCATGGACATGACAAATAGGATTTTCCCTAGCTCACCTTCATTGATAAGATGTGGTTACCTCAAAATTTTTAGTAGAGGAAAGGGAGTTGTGAGTGGCCAAAATGAGGTAAGTCATTTGAATTTATAGATATGCAATTGCTGCAATTTGGTCTTATATTTTCTATCTCTTTGTTTTTTGTTAAAAATTTTAAAAGAAAAAATTATTTTATATTTATAGGGAGATGAGATTGACCAAGAGAAAGAGGCCTTGGATTAGATATTGGGGGTTGATCCATTGAATAAACTTGATTATGTGGACCTCACAATGTTAAGCCCTAAATATGGGCACATTTCCACCTATATTGTGGTGCATTATATTAGTTTTGATGTCAACTTTGGTCCATTAGTTGCAATTTTCATTAGTATGGTTATATTACTTATGTCAGCTTGGGTCAGTGAGTTGTAATTGTACCTCTTAATCTCCTATATATAGGAAGGAGATCTTTTCATTTGAGCATCTTGTCTTGTCTTGTCTTGTGTACTTAGTACATTGTATAAGGAAGTTTCCCCCTTGAAGAAACTTTCTATTCATCTATTTTCTTCATTAAATGTGTGGAGTACTCTTTTTGGTCTATTTCTTCTCTTTTCATGCTCTTTCTATAAATTTGTTGCTTAACATTTGGTATCATAGCTTGCACGCGTCCAAAACACATCATCTTGGAATTTTTGCTATAGATTTTTTCTATAGTGTTTCAAACAGATAAAATCGGAACCCAACTAGATAACATGCCTAAGTATCTATGGTAAACGTTTCATATCTTGAATAATTACAGGTTTGGAGTTATACCCTCTAGAAGTTACGGTTTCTAACTAGTCCAAAAGCTAGTCTCAAACATGTGTTCTAGGAAAAAATGTGATATATGGAGCCAAAAATAACAAGTGTTGGGAAAATTATCACAACGTTTTTTTGGCACTTCCAAATTCAATGAGACCTACATTATTGGAAACAAGACATATCAAGATACAATAGTACAAGGTTTCCGAATCAGAGGGGTCATAATTTTAATATTTTCTCAGTTGGAAATCAATATTCAAATCAAAGTTGGAAAAAGGTACGCCATTTTAAATTTTGCAATAGATTTGAGTAGAAGGATATATTTAAGGTGAAACAAAGGCGTAATATCTATTTATATTGTTCAAAATTCCACCAAAAGGTAGTGGAAAAATCACACTCCACCCAAACCACTAGAGGATTCATCCATGGCCTACGATGAAAGTGAAGACATATCTTTTAGGGCATCCAAGATAGAAGATATGATGAAAGGGACTGTGAAAATGGTTGATTTAGTTAACTTGGAAAATAATATTGCTAGTAAAGAGGATATCAAGGGGATAGATAGTAAATAGGCTCTCAAGGGCATGTCTATAAAATAAGATCTAGAATATTTGAAGATACTGCTAAATGACATAAGACCTAGCCTTCCTACACAGTCGCCTACTCAAGAAGAGGATAAGGAGGAAAACAAGGACTTATTCAAGTCACATATTGAGTAAATTAAAAAAATGCTAGAAAATAAGAGTTTTGAATCCCCAAAATCTAATGATATACTCGATCATCACAGGTTCAAATCAGGTCCAAAGAACTACTTTATTCCCAAGATTGACATGAGAAATTTTGATTGCAATGATCCAATAATGTATATTCTAGATGGAGCAATTATTTGATCTACACCAAGTGCCAACTTTGCAAAAGGTAACTATTGCATCATTATATTTAGAGCCCGATAAATTTGTATGGTACCAATGGATTTGTGACCATAAAAGGACTCTATTATCTCTTGGTCTATATTCAATGAAGAATTGATTGCACATTATGGCGATATTAATAGCAACACTTTTTTTATTCAGTTGATAAATCTCAAACAAAAAGGTCTAGTTATAGAGCACATCAAGCAGTTTCAGAAGTTAAGTCTTAGAGTGAAGAATATCAGAAGATAATTTGTTGGATCACTTTATGGGAACTTTAAAGGAGAATATTCAACATGAAATACATATCCTTGAACCTAAATCATTGGATAATGTTTTTAGTTTGGAAAGGAAAATTGAAACTAAAAATATGGCGATGACTAATAGAAGGACCACCTCCAACACATGTAGAGAGAATGTCATCCCTTCTTCTAACACACATCAAAGGCAGAAACCTCAACAACTGAATGAAATAAGAGAAAAAGGTCTATGCTTTAATTGTGAGAGCAAGTATAGTAAGGGACATAAGTGTGGCGATAAGAAATTATTCTACATAGATTGTGAAGAGGAAGAAGCAAAGGAACAAGAACCTTCTCAAGATGAGAAAATAAAATAGATTACTTCCGAAGAGATTACTCCCACCATATCCTGTCATGCATTGGATGGAATTAGCACTCCTCAAACTGCCAAGATCGGAGGATCTATAAAAATGAAAAAGGTAACAATGTTGATTGATTCTGGTAGTACTCATAATTTCATTCATTGTAAATTAGCTAAAGTTCTCAATTGATTTGTATATTACAGGTGAGAGGAAATCCGTGGTGAGAATTTTTCAATTCTCACCGTAGATTTGCTTTGTATATCTAGCCCCAAAGTTTCAAGTAATGATTGCAGATGGAGGAACTATCAATTGCTCAAGAAAATTCCATAATATCAATCTTACTATGGGAGGATATGTATTGAATAGTCCATGATTTCTATTCCAATGGGTGTTGATGTTGTCTTAGGAATTTAATGGTTACAATCATTGGGAATTGTGGATTTTATTTTTCAGAAGCTTTTCATGAAATTTTTATGGGAAGGAAAGGAATATGAGTTAAATGGTATCACATGGAAACCAAGAAAGGTGATAAGCTCTAATGGTATGAAAAAAGTGATGATAAAGGGACATCAAGGTGTAATTCCACAATTATGCTCATTAGATGTTCAAACATATAAGCCTTCTATTTCCCCATATCTCCAAAGGGTCACTAATAAGAATTCCAAGGAATTCGAAGATATCCCAAAAGGTATTCTACCTATTTGATATTTTGATCATGCTATTCACTTAATTCCAGGAAGTGTTCCTCCTAACATCAGACCTTACAGATACCCTTAAGTCTAGAAGAGTGAAATTGACGTATGGTTGAAGAAATTTTAGAGGCTGGCATAATAAGGCCTATCCAAAGTTCTTACTCTGCACTAGTGGTAATGGTACACAAGTCGAATGGATCCTGGTGTATGTGGCCATATTATATAGATATAAACAAGATCACAGTTAAAGATAAGTTTCCCATGCCTGCCATTGATGAATTGTTAGATGAATTACATGGAGCAGTTGTCTTCACAAAGTTGGATCTTCATTCTGGGTATCATTAGATTAGAATGAAGGATGAATACATCCCAAAAACAAAATTCAAAACTCATGAAGGTCATTATGAATTTTTGGTCATGACATTTGGTCTCACGAATGCGCCTTCCACATTTCAAGGTTTGATGAATTCCATTTTCAAGCATTTTCTTAGAAAATTTGTGCTAGTATGCTTTGATGATATGCTAATCTATAGTAATTCTTGGGAAGAACATGTTCAACATGTTGACGGGGTACTACAACTACTAAAGGAGAAACAACTATATGCAAAAACTTCCAAATGTTTCTTTGGAGTAAAGGAGGTTGGGTATTTGGGTCATATTTATCTCATGAAGGTGTCAAGGTAAACCCTAACAAAATTAAAGCCTCGATGGACTGGTTGATTCCCAAAACCCTGAAGAATCTTTGAGGATTCTTAGGTCTGGCAGGGTACTACCTCAAGTTTTTTCAGAACTATGGAAGAATAGCAGTGCCTCTAACAACATTATTGAATAAAGATGCATTTTCTTGGACTCCAAAGGCAACTCAAGATTTTGAACAACTTAAAGACGCAATGTGAAAATCTCTTGTTTTGGAGACACCAAACTTCACAAAAACCTTTATTATGGAATGTGATGCTTCAAGAAGTGGCATTGGTGTTGTTTTAATGCAAAAAGAACATCTGCTTTCTTTCACAATTCATCCAATCAAGGGAAAGAACTTAAAGAATCTCATTTATGAGAAGGAAATGTTGGAAATACTACATGCTCTTAAGAAATGGCATCCTTACCTAATAGGCATGCACTTCAAGGTAAAAACATATCATAATAGTCTTAAATACTTCCTGGAACATAGATTACCTTCATAAGAGAAACACAAATGGGTAACCAATATGTTGGGATATGACTTTGAAATCATATATCGAAAAGGGAAATAGAATGTGTTGGCATATGCACTTTCCAAAAAAGATGAAGATGTTGGGGCATTACTTTTTGCAATTTCTATTCTACAAACAGATTGGGTAGAAACAACAAGGGAAGAATGGAAAAATGACATATCTATGTGGACACTCTTTCAAAAGATATAGAATGATACCAATGTATCAAATAATGTTTTGTGGAAAAATGATTCACTATGGTATAAGGATCACTTATATTTATGCAAAAACTCCCAACTCAAACAAAGGGTCCTCTCATAATTACACACCTCTCCTATAGGTGGGCACTCTAGATTCCTGAAAACTTACCACAGGGTCAAGAAGGAATTTTTTTGGGAACGACTTAAATCCAATGTTCAAAGGTTCATGGATGAATGTTTGGTTTTCCAACAAAATAAGGGTGAAAAGTTAATACCCAAGGACTTCTACAACCATGAGACATACCTTGCCAGTGCTAGGAGGAAGTCTCAATGGATTTTATCGCAGATATACCCAAGTTAGAAGGAAATAATGTTGTTATGGTAGTTGTTGATAGAATCACAAAGTATGCACATTTTTGTGCACTTTCTCACCCTTTTAATGCAAGTAAGATAGTTGCAACATTTATGGAAATTGCTCAAAAGTTACATGGAAATCCTAATTGTAAGTAATGGAGATCCAATTTTCACTAGAAAATTTTGGATTGAATTATTTTCTTGCTTGGGTAGCCAATTGGCTCATAATTCATCTTATAATCCTCAATCTGATTGGAAAAATGAGATAGTGAACACATGTTTGGAAGGCTATCTTCGTTGCTTTGCATCTGATAAACAAACATAATGGGTGAAATGGTTGTCTTGGGCATAATGGTGGTACAATACTTCCTTCCATATATCATCAAAAATGTCACCATTTATGCCAGTTTATGGGTACCAGCCTCCATCTATCACATATCCCTTAAAGGAAAATCTAAAGTTCAAGTTGTGGAAGATCACATAGATAACCAACAAGAAGTTCTCTAGATACTTAACGACAACCTGGCTATGTCAAAAAAAAATATGAAACAACAAGATGATCAACATTACAGTGAAAGGAGTTTTGAAGAAGGGGATTGGGTATTTCTAAGGCTACAACATTACAAGTAGATGTCCCTCAAGCAACTAAAAAGGACAATAAATTAGCACCCAAGTATTATGGTCCTTATAAAGTGTTGCACAAGATTGGTAGTATGTCTTACAAATAGGAGCTCCCTTCATCTTCAAGAGTACATCCAGTTTTTCATGTTTCTCGCTTAAAGAAGGTAATAAGACACAAGATCCAAATTCAAACAATCTTGTTGGAGCTTGATGAAGAAGGAAAAGTCATATTGGAACCTGAACAAATCACTAAAACAAGGACCAAACAACTATGAAATTGAGCTATTACTGAGTACCTCATCAAGTGGAAGAACTTACCAGTTGAAGATTCAACATGGGAAGATGAGTCCTTCATACAAAAGCATCTGCAAGTAATCAATAATTGAGGACAACACTTGCCTGAAGGGGGGGGGCATGTTAATCCCTAAATACGGGCACATTTCCCCCTATATTGTGGTGCATTATATTAGTTTTGATGTCAGATTTGGTCCATTAGTTGTAATTGTCATTAGTATGGTTATATTAGTTATGTCGGTTTGGGTCAGTGAGTTGTAATTGTACCTCTTAATCTCCTATATATAGGAAGGAGATATTTTCATTTGAGCGTCTTGTATTTTCTTGTCTTGTGTACTTAGTACATTGTATAAGGAGGCTTCCCCTTCGAATAGGATTTCTATTCATATATTTTCTTCATTAAAGGAGCGGAGTACTCTTTCTGGTCTATTTCTACTCTTTTCATGCTCTTCTTGGAAAAAAAATTCTTAACACACAATGCTTGCAAGAAACGTAGAAAAAAGATCATTCAAAACAACCGAAACATTGAAAGCACATCAACCCATATTAATGGAATCAATTGATTCCCTAACCACCCCAAGATCCAGCCAAAAATCAAGAAGAAGATCATTAACTATAATTTATAATAATTTGGAACATGGAGCAAAGACTTTGAATGTCCAAGCCGCTCTTGGGACGCAAAACTATTCTTCCACCGTGCCATGCTATGGATCTTCCATTGGTAGATACAATACACGGATAGAATATGACTCTATTTCAGGTGAAATCCGTAGATACAAATCCGACAAAGTCTTTATGAATAGGTCGAAGGAAGCATTCCATCAACTATTCAAAGACCATATCCATTTTTCATTCTCAAAGATACTGATGCACCTTCAGAAACTTGTAATTCATGACATGGAGATTGAATTTGGTGTAGGTTGGTTCATAAGAAAGTTCAAACTACAAATGTATTAGAATTGCAAGTGATTTAGGTGCAATCAAACCATTAAGATAAAAAAAACCATTCCCAAGCTAAGGCTCATAAAAAGGCTCATGGATTTATTGTTAAAAGTATGGAAAGAACTTGTCAAATCCTATGAGAAGTTGGATGCCTGAAGGAAGTCTGATCAGGAGACTACATAAGTATTCGAATTTGATCATAACATTATATCTAATTTCCTTAAAAAAAAAAAAAAAAAAAATTATTCTGCATAATTAAATTGAATTAGTATATGTTTCAAGAAAAGGCCTCCAAGGCTAGGCTTGCAAAATGAAGTACCATGCATCACAGTGGCCAGAAAGGTCTACAGGCCTTGATTTCTACTTTCGTAAGTATATGTAATATGTGAAATGATACTTTTTTTTCTAGATAAAAGTAAATGATTGCATATTAATTAGTACAACTAGTCCATATGCAATGTTTTGACAGGAGGACAAATATGGCTGGCATCCAACACACTTTGAAAAATTTATGTTACAAAACAAAAAGTTGACAGACTTTGTAATTTGGATGGAGAACGAGGTGACAATATTTGACTTTGGATATCAATCATAAGTTCTTTAGTGTATATCAATGAATAAATTTAGTACAAAGGTAGTCATGTTGTTTTATCCCTCTAAAACAACATGACAAGGTACTTTATTCCTTCAGAGAAAAGTCTCAAATATTTAAAATGTAGCATTTAGACATTATTACAAATTTAGAAAATGAGAAATTGATTTTGAGGGTAAAACTAGAAAGACAAAGAGAGGAGATTGAGTATCGTGATGAGAATATTACATTGTAGAACCACAATCTTTTTCTAGATTCAAAGTTTCTTTATCTAGGTCCTAGATTTATTTGACAACCTCATAAGAATGAATTTGAATTGGATAGGAATCAAGTTCATATTCCCCTTACTCTTGCACGCAATTCCATAATGGGATCTTTAGAAGTAATTGGCATGTCCATGGAGAAAAATATATGGGAGTAGGATAAATAACCATGGAGCCATAGAAAGGATGTTAGTACCCATTTCGTCATTATGAACTTAGGGAATTGTGCAAAGAAAATCTACAAGATGAAGAGTAATGGGTTGAGCATGTCATTTTTGGTTTCATTTTTGGACATGTTTCAAAGAGGCATGCAACCCTTCAGTGGAGTGTATGATGATACCCATGATTGTTTGATGTTTTTCATATGTTTATGTCTATTTTTATCCATAAGAACATCTTAGTAGCATCACATACCTAAGGTATTTCCAAACTCTTTCTCAATGGAAAATTTAGATATTATTTAACATATGTTATTTAATTTGATGTGTTTGGCCTAATTTCAAAAGGAACATGGTGAATTCATGGTGTTTCTTGGACATTTCAATTTATTACACTAATTGAAATGGTATGTAATAATATTGTTAAATCCTAGGGTATGATATAGAGTTTAGTTTATTAATCATGGGAATTGACTTCATGTGTTTTCCACCAAGAGGAGGTTCAACTCCATGTAACCACTTTACCTATAAAAAGTAGAAGTAACATTGATCTATAATAAAGGGACATGATTGTGGGATAGTGTCATATCAATTTATGAATATGATTAAATCATTTTTCAATCCAAGAGACAACCATTAAATTATATTTAAAGTCCAACTCTCATATGGATCCTAGATTAGGTATAGTAGGAGAATTTAGCATTTTATATCTTGAATCAGTTGCACCTGAGTAAGATTCAGTTAGGTAGACAAGTTTCTAGAATCATGGATTTGACTCATAGATCTATTTAATATATTCTAGTGAAGGATCCAAATCAATTCACTATATTTGTGACTCATGATAGAAGAGCCAAGTTCAATAGGTCCAAGTTGATTTATTCTATCAACACATAAGTAGTTACGAATTTTAGTGTTGTATTGTAAACTAGGACATTTAGATATCTTTGAAAACTTGTTTCTTAGTATATTAAATCATTATGGTTTGCATGCATATGTGATGAACCTGCAATAAGTAATTAATGAAAACACACGAAATAGCAGAAATAACAGAACTCAGAATCACTTTTATATTGATCGTAGGCCACTTCGAGGGGGCAACCTCCTTTGAGCAAGCTCAATACAAATAACTTCACCGTACCTTCATTGGTCTCAACACAAACTTATATACTAATTATAGGCGCCAATACCATGTGTCAATACAAACCATGGGCTAATACAAAATATGGATCAACAGTTACTATGGGACGACTTACAAAGCATATGCATCCAACAACAATAATACAAACTATGGATCAACAAATACTATGGGACGACTTACAAAGCATATGCATCCAACAACAATATACTAATAAAGTAAATAGAAGGGTTGGCATGGGTTCCTAACAGCATAGTGCACAAAATCTATAAAGTTTGCACATGCTTCGTTGATAATTAAAGTGAATTATGGAGTTCAATAATTTATTATTTTAACTTTACAAGTTGACACTAATAATCAACAATATATGTCCAATGACACAACTAGATACCACCTACCCTTGAAACACCAACTAAACCACTAATCCCTTGATCCATTAATCCTAGTAACTTAGGAAACCTCAACCATCATTAACCATACTAACCCTCATTGATAATGGTTGATCAGCGTTGAAAATGTTGAGCATGGTTGTCCATATTTCCTATGTAAACCATATTCATCATGGTTGACCATATTATCAACATTGACCCACTAACCCCCATCCTTCTAATTCAATGATATTATAATCAGTTATCCATTAATCCATTGACTATATTGACCATTGTTGACCATTGTTGACCATTGTTGATCAATTTTTACCATGGTTGAGGATATTTAGTCCCTAAACTTCATCTACCATGCAATTAGTATAATGATTCCCACCAAGGCATAAAAGAGGCTTTATTCATGTCCTATTTTGAATACTCATAGATCCATTACTATATTGTTACTTACAGTTAATCATACATAAGGAAACCACCGAGAGAGGAAGTAGGGGAGAGTCATAAAATATAATATTTTATTGGAATTCCAAGTGTCATTACCCGGTGTTTCATGTTTCCTTTTATTATGTGCCTTAAGTGTATTATGTTACAAATTTATGGAGGATAAATGATACTATGTATCCTCCTCCCTATATAATTTTGTTCCCTATAACACATTCTTTTGATTTAAGTGGCATCTAAGATGATGGCCCAACAACTTAAAAAACACTTGTTGGAATTTTCAGACTTGCTCTTCCAGTAATTATTCTTTGAACCTCACAATGAACTTAGCCATGCATGCATCAACCAAATGTAAGGTACACATACCCAATTCTAAGGTACACATCATCTTGTTTTCACATAACCAATTCTACAAAAAAATAATAAAGTCTTGGTGGAGCATTTGCTTAACAAGTGAGAAAAATTTATGAATTGCATCCAACTCTCATTAATGGAATCCAAGCATTAGCCTTTTGAAATCATTATAACTTGTATTACACTTTGAGAAGAGAGAAACCCTAATCTGTCACATATAGTAGGTCTTCACCATTGTCATCTTGTCCTAGTGATATTCCTAGAGATCCCATGAAAATGGATTCCTTTCTTGAATAATATGTTAGTTGGGAAACATACAATTTTTGTTGCAAATTCACCATCCAGTAGAACAAATGGATATTACTAGAAAAATATGTGATTGAAGTACTATTGATAGCTTCTATATAAGATACACACTTTAGATGGTAGGTGTTCTTGACATAAATCTTGAATTCTTGGCCATGTTCTTAACCAAATCCCAACCCAATCAGAAATAATGGGTTGGTGGCCATACATGGAGAACCTCTTTGGAATTTTGAGTTCATGTTGAAAGAGAAGGAAAATTTACATAGATAACATAGCCATGTCCAGTCTTTTTACATAGATAACATGGCCATGTGGGAGAGTGGGGAATTCAAATGCTTTATTTCAATCTAGGATTCTTTATCCCTATATACTATACCTTTACAAGTTAATCTATCCCTCAAAACCATGTTTAGAAACCTAATCTATCCCTAGAAACCTAATATAACCCTACAAACATAATCTAGACCTAGAAACCCTAGAAACCTAAACTAGCCCTAGAAACACTAATTTTGTTCGGGTACACAAGGTACTCCCAAAATACTGAACACCTAGAGCAACCACTTCACACAAACAGATCACAAGTCGATACACCGATGTTTTGACGTGGTTTAAACCCTCATGAGGGAAACACTCCACGGCTCTGGCCAAATAGCTTCTACGGGACAATTTATTATGCAAAGAAAGAAAGTTACAAATGAACTTCTCATAATCTATCAACTTTCCAATGACCCTCCATGCTCTTTAAATAGAGATCATGGACCAATCGGGTGTTAAGCCACGGATCAAGGGTAGGTATGATCTAAGATAAGTTGATCCATCGGATCACTCTATGTCGGGAACATATCGTGACCGTCAGATTAAGTATTTACAAATATATATTAATGCATACTAAAGAAACACACTTTTCCTAACGGATATATTACACAAGTTGATCTTAACTAACTCCTAAGTGTCTAAATATCCTAACATCCCCCCTTAAGAACAACTTGGGATAGGATTGAAGGATTTACAAAAGTGACACTATTAGGAGAAGGAAGGAGGCATTAGAGCATATCCCCCCTTAATGATAAGTTCCTGAAATCCTAACATAGATCGAAGTTTAGAAAACTTCGCTTCTGTAAGAGACTTGCTGAAGATGTCTGCAACTTGATCATCTGTTGGACAAAAGAGTACTTCAAGAACACGATCATGAACAAGATTTATGATGAAGTGCATATGAATCTCAATGTGTTTGTTGCGTTGATGTAGGACGGGATCTTTGGCAAGCTTGATGGCACTTTGATTGTTGCACCAAAGTGGAGGAGGCTACTGCTGTTCGAATCCAAACTCTGAAAGGATCTGTCGAAGCCATAAAGCTTCATGATTGACATTAACTGCGGCTCGATATTCTGCCTCTGCTGAAGAAAGAGCAAGAGCTTGTTGTTTCTTACAAGCCCAAGTAATAGGTCCAGATCCCAGACTAAAAACATAACCTGCAGTAGACTTTCGATCATCAGGATCGCCGGCCCAATATGAATCAGTGAAACCAACCAACAAAGGTTCCCCCCCTATACTGTAATGAATCCCGAACTGAATTATGCCTCGAATATATCAAAGTATTCTTTTAGCTACTTTCCAGTGACTTTCATGAGGTGTTTGCATATAACGGGCAACACAACCAACGGAAAAGGAAAGGTCAGGATGGGAATGAGTCAAGTATAAGAGACTACCAACAAGCTGACGATACAAGGTGGCATCTACTTCAAGTGAAGGACAAGTGGCAGAAAGTTTGACTCCAGACTGGAAGGTAGAAGGGGCTGGTGTACAATCTTCCATGTGAAAGTGACGAAGAAGGTCACAAGCATACTTAGACTGAGAAAGAAAGATTCCTTCTTTGGTTTGCAGGACTTAGAGACCAAGAAAATAATGCAAATGTCCTAAGTCTGACATTTCAAAATTTTGCTTAAGACTGGATTTCACAAGGGTTATAAGCTTAGGGTCACTACCAATAAGAATAAGGTCGTCAACATATAGAAAAAATATGATGAGATGGTTTCCTACTTTCTTGGTATAGACATTTGGGTCAAAATGGCATCTAGAAAAACTAGTGTCAAGGAGAAAGCTATCCATTTTGGCATACCAAGCTCTAGGAGCTTGCTTAAGGCCATATAAGGATTTCTTAAGGCAACAGACAAGGCTAGAGTTATTCTGAACATATCTAGGAGGTTGTTCCATGTAAATTTCCTCCTATAAATCACCATGTAAGAAGGAATACTTGACATCCATTTGATGGACTTTCCAGTTATGTAAGGCTGCAAGGGAAAGAACAAGGTGGATGGAGTTCATTTTTGTGACAGGAGCAAAGGTTTCATTGTAGTCAATCCCTTCAACTTGGGAAAAACCTTTGGCAACTGACCTTGCCTTAAGTCTTTCAACACTTCCATCTAATGCATACTTAGTTCTCTAGACCCATTTACATCTGACAAGTTTTCTCCTTTTTGGAAGAGGTACAAGATCCCAAGTATCGTTTTCCATTAAGGAACGATATTCTTCATCCATAGCTACATCCCAATCTGGATTTCCTGAAGCTTCTGCAAAGGTTTCTGGATCATGATTCTCAGAAACTTGAGCCAAAAGAGAAGAGGCTCACTGAAACTGAGAACGTGTTCGACGTTTATCTCTAGGATCACTGACAAGATCACTAGCTACTTCAAATGTTGAACGGACCCATCGAGGAAGCACTTGTGCTGGTGCAACTGGAGGAACATGAGCAGGCGGAGGTGGATTTTCATCCTCACTGTCATCATCAGAAATTGGAGTTGGAAACCTGTCAAGGAAGTTGGAAGAAGAAGAAGAAGGCACAAACGTTGAATCAGGCTCGCAGGCCAAAGATGGCACAATCATCGAGTTAGGCTCGCAGGCCAAGAGATTTTCATCAAATTTAATATCTCTTCTAATGATTATATCATGAGAATGTGGTTGAAGAAGTCTATAACCTTTTACATCTTCAGAATATCCAACAAATATGCACTTTTCACTTTTAGGCTGCAATGCTTTCTGTTTTCATCTGGAATGTGAGCCCATGCTTCACTACCAAACACATGGAAGTGACTTACATTTGGTTTAATTTTACTCCATGCTTCTTTCGGTGTGATACCTTGTAATTCTTTAGTGGGGGTGTGATTAACTATGTAATTTGCACAATTAATGGCTTCAACCCAAAATTGAAGACTTAGTCCCTTAGATTGGATCATACAATTAGCCAATTCTTTTAAAGTGTGGTTCTTCCGTTCAGCTACACCATTTTGTTGTGGTGTATATGGAACAGTGTGTTGTTGTTGGATTCCTTGTTCAGTGCAAAAAGTAGTGAAATTTTTGTTAACATATTCTCCTCCATTATCAGATCTTAACTTAACAATTTGATGACTAGATTGTTTTTCAACAAGGGCCTTGTAGGCCAAGAATATGTTAAATACTTCGCTCTTAAGTTTTAGGAAATAAACCCCAAGTGCGTCTGGTGTAATCATCAATGAAAGTTAAGAAATATTTAAAACCAGAAAATGAAGCAGATGAAAGAGGACCACACAAGTCACTATGCACAAACTCCAAGGGAACCGAGGCGTGCCAAGAGGCACGTTTGTCAAAACTGTCTCGATGATGTTTTCCGAGTACACAACCAAAACAAACATCATCCCTACAAGATACCATCGGAAGACCTGTCACCATATCGTCTTACATAGTTATTGCAATGAGCGATAATTTAAGTGACCAAATCGCTCATGCCAAAGTTTGCTCAAGTTATCACTATGAGCAACAAAAACTGAAGGAAAAGGTGATGACCCAAAGTTTTTAAATTTGTACAACCTGGTAATATCATCAACAATTCTGGAAGCTAGGACCTATAGAGGATCTTTAAAATCCTTGATTACAACTTGGTGAGGTGTAAACGTCACAGTTTTACCTTCACCAGAATGAGTGATCTGATAGACTGATAAAAAATTGCAAGAAATTCTTGGAACACATAGTACATCACTGAAATGACTATTATCTACTGGAACTGTTCCAGCTCCTACAACACTTAGAGATCTATCATCACCAACAAATATTTGTTTGGTGTTACATTTATGCATAGTAAAAAAGATGGCTTGATCCTTAGCCATGTGATAAGATGCTCCAGAATCAATGAGCCATTCATTTGAAGTAGAAGAATAAGCTGCATTATAAGAATAACCAAAAGCACAAAGTGCATGTCCATGAGAGGTAGATTCTAAAGGAGAATCTAGGCTGATTTTGTGCTTCTTCATTGCTGCTTCCAAGGCTGCCATCTTCTTGAAACACTTAGATTCATCATGATTATCTTTTCCGCAATAGTTGCAATGACGCTCAGTCTTCTTGCCTTTTGGCTTGGATCCTTTGTCATTTTTTAAAGAAGGAGCAGACTAAGAGGGTTTGGAACCCTTGTTTGACTTACTATGGCAAAAATTTTGTTTCTTGGGAGGCTTGGACTTTTCTTTCTGTTGGGACAATAAGGCTTTCCCAGATGTATCTGCATTGTTAATTATTCCAAGATGGATGAGCTTATCTTGTTCTCTAATCAAGGAATCACAAAAGGATTCAAGACTAGGCTCTTGATAGCTAACTGCATTCAAGGATTCTTTCATGGAGTAAAATGTAGATACAAAAACAGAATATGCAGGTCCAAGTTTGGAAAGAATATGATAAATGCACTGTTTGTTTTCCCTCTTAATCTTGCATTCTTCACATAAGAGTTTAAGAGTTTTGTAATTAGATAAATAATCTTGTATACATGAAAAATCACTTGTATTTAAAGAAATCAACTCATTTTCGAGTTGGTGACCTCGAATTTCATTGTGTTTACGAAACATAGATTCCAATTTGTCCCAAGCAGCATCAAGTTCATCAATTCCAAATATGTGGAATCGCAAATCAATAGAGATTGACATCTCAATCAATCCACAAGCTTCGTCACATCTATTTTCCCATTTTATTTTCTTATCATCATCAGTGGGTTCTATTTATTTCCCTAAGGTAATTCTGAAAAAGTCCCCTACTTCGTAGAACATTCTCCATACGAGATTTCCATGAGAAATAGTTGGAACTGGTAAGTAGAATATCGCAAGGGGCGGCCATATTTGTAAATTAATGGTTGTAAAGGTAGAAACCAATAGTATGGATGCGAAGAGCTCGAAAAAATAGGCAGTTTAAAAAAAAAGGCACTGAAAACTGATTTCGGATGATGAAGTTATGCTTGAACAAAGAAAATATTGAAGATGTCCCCAATAGTGACATGGCACATAGAGAATGATTAGCTAAAAAAAAAAGGACCCCCCTCTTCCCAAGATGAACCTTTTACAATCACTTTACAAGAAAGTTGCTTTAAGTGAATCACTTTTATAAAATAAGTGATTTCACTTTTACAATGATGTTACTTTAAATGGTGCAACAATAAAAATGAACATAAGTGACTCACTTTTTATATTTATTTTATTATTTAAGTGAAATGCACTTTACAATAAAGTAACTTGACAATATAAATTGTATGCACTTTTTCTTTTAAAAGTAACTTCCTAAGACTTGAACTCAAGACCTATTAAGAAATAAAACAACTTTGAACCAAGTAAGCTAGATTAAAAGGTATGTAAATTATGGGAATGAGTAAGGTGACTCTTTTTTTTACTCTTCTTACTCAGTTTCCGTGCTTTCCTTTTTTCCTACAAATCACACCACAAACCAAAACAAAAAAAACTTTTTCACACTTGTGGAGTTAGATCTCGTTAGCTTGCCCGGAAAGTCTACGTTTTCTCTTTGTTTCTGATTTGCTGAGATCGCGCAAGATGCACAGCAAAGAGCATACGTAGCCAAAAAAAACCCTTTCCCTTTCTGTTTCTGATTTGTCGAGATCGTTCAAGGTGCACGGCAAAGAGCATGCGCAGATAGGGAAAGCAACAATCCGAAACTAAGAAAATATAATAGTAAAAACTGATAAAATATGAGATTTTTTTCTTTTAAAACAGAAAATAAAAAAACGTCACTGTAACATTATACCTTCAGATCTGATGAAATACACGTTTCTGAAGCAACCAGGAACCGTTTTTTATCAAACAAAAACTATTTCCCAATGGAAACGGCGCTCCGGACGCAATGGAACACCTCTCACAGCTCACAAATGCACAAAAATACCAGAATCAGAAACCCTTTCAAGTTTCAGTAACAACAGTTCAAGATCTACATCATAACCGGAAGCGGCTCTTCATAAAAGCTCTGATACCATGTTCGGGTACATAGGGTACTCCCAAAAGATCGAACACCTAGAGTAACCACTTCACACAAATAGATCATAGATCGATACACCGATGTTTTGACATGGTTTAAACCCTCGTGAGGGAAACTCTCCACGGCCCCGGCCAAATAGCTTCTACGGGACAATTTATTATGCAAAGAAAGAAAGTTACAAATGAGCTTCTCATAATCGATCAACTTTCCAATGACCCTCCATGCTCTTTAAATAGAGATCATGGACCAATCAGGTGTTAAGCCACGGATCAAGGGTAGGTATGATCTAAGAGAAGTTGAGTCGTCGAATCACTCTATGTTGAGAACATATCGTGACCATCGGATTAAGTATTTACAAATGCATACTAAATAAATACACTTTTCCTAATGGATATATTACACAAGTTGATCTTAAGTAACTCCTAAGTGTCTAAATATCCTAACAAATTTAACACTAGAAAACTAATCTAGAATACTATAAACCTAATCTATCCCTAGAAACACTAGAAACTTAAACTAGCCCTAGAAACACTAATCTAACCCTAGAAAACTAATCTAGAATCCTAAAAACCTAATCTATCCATAGAAACCTAATCCAGCCCTAGAAACCATGAACCACCACATATACCCTCAATAGGGGGTATTTGGTCTTCAAGTGGGATAGGATCACTATTAGAAGGGTTTGTATATGAGGGGTGGGCCTCAAAGCCTTGGCCATGGCTAGGATGTTAGTTTTTGGTTTCTTTGAGATGTTCTCGTAGGACAAGTGAGCATGAGTGTTGAAGGGGATTCCTTGTAGATTGGGAAAGCCATGTGGAACATATTACCTTACACTAGTATGATAGATTCCTTACAGTTATGAAAATTAACGCCTTATATTTTTTGTGTAAGGTTATGTTATATTTTTTCATAGTTATGGCATATTACTCTTAGACATTATGACACATTTATGATGAGAAATACACATGCTATTAAATATATGACATAAAATTTTCTCATGTAAACCCTAGCCATGTCTATTTCCCTTATCTTCGCCAGTGGTTATATCTTTGTGATCCATAACATCTAACTCCTAGGGTTTCCTCAGCAACTCTATAATCTCCAGGATAGGTAGGAATTCCTCATTGGATTCAACAACAAGCGTATGCCAATCAAGGTCTCCCAACTAGCATGATTGTCTTTCTTAGGGGTTGAAAACCCTATCCATGTCACATCACACAAGTACACCACTAGAAATCTCAAATTATAGCATCCAAGTCTACATGTCCATCCTGGTATTTCAGTCCTCAAACCCTAGGTCTTATACTCTAGCATCACACAAGAGAAATCTCTCTAAGAACATCGAATATGTCTCTCTTACCCTTATCTTGTCCGATAGTTATATATTTCAGATCCCTAACATATAACTCCTAGAGTTTCCTAAGGAACCCTATAATCTCTAGGACAAGTAGGAATTCCTAATTGGATTAAAAAATAATCTTATTCCAATCAATCTCTCCCCACTAGCATAATTTTCTTTCTTATGGTTTGCAAACCCTAGCCATGTTACATCACATAAGTACATGGAAAGACAACTCTATTGCTAGCATCCAAAATCATGTTAGGTGTTACCTACACTCTCCATGTATTCTATTAGGGAAGTGTGCTTAGTGTTAGAACAAGATGCCCTACTTTTGACCTAATTTGTCACTTTGTCAAATTTACTTGTAATTTTTCTTTATGAGGCCTTTTACTTGGGGTTCCCAATAATCTCACATAATTTTATGCATGAGCAATTTTAGCAACAAGTCGAATTAGGGTCTTTTTGCTTGACAAGTTTGCGGAATATACCAAGGGTGGATATAAGGAAACTAGTGGTGATAATATTAACCATGCCAATTCCGGGAATCCAATCTATCTAATTTCTCTCAAGGCATCAAACACAACCAAATAGAATTTTATAGTTCCATGGATTTCATTCATGAAACATCCATGAGAATTGAATGAGCTTGAGGCAAATAAGAACATAAGGTAAGTTAGGGAGTTTGTTGCTATTATGAGAGTAAATTAATTGGATCTACTTGGAAGAATCATGGCTGCAATGCCCATAGAGACTACATTCTACAAACCTGCAACAATGTGTGTATGATATGAATCAACTATAATTGAGATAATGGTGTTCCACTCTAGGTTTATAGAGTTCATTCATTAGATCATATTATTCATTCCCATACTATATCATTAGAAGGGATATATTTCATGAGGGACTCTGTAGGAGAGAAGGGAAAGTTTGCACCTTGTGTTGCATATGGTTGAGAGAAGACAAGGGTTATTGATTGTTGGATGGGTGAGATACCCATTGAAATAAATGATGGTTAGTCTAGCCCTAGAAACACTAATATAACCCTATAAACCTAATCTATCACTATAAAACCTAGAAACCTAAACTATCCTTATAAACACTAATATAACCCTACAAAACTAATCTAGAAACCAAATATATTCATAGAAACACTAATATAACCCTATAAACCTAATGTGTACCTATAAACACTAATCTAACCCTAGAAGCCTAATCTATCCCTAGAAACCTAATCTACCCCCAGAAATAGTAATCTAACTGTAGAAACCTAATCTAGCCCTCGAAACACTAATCTAACCCTAGAAACCTAGTGTATCCCTAGAAATGATAGAAACAATGAGGTATTTAATCCCTTGTCCTGTATCCCCAATACCATGGCCATTATAGTCTATTTCAATCATTGACATGAAGACATTTACTTGGTATACAATTCAAAACTAACAAAATAATCATTTTCTATATCAAAATGAGAAAGGCTAGTAAGGAAGTAGTTACCACAAATCTGTTAGCCATGCTGCAACCATATATTATCGAAGTTCAAGGATTTCCTCTTCCTTAACCACTTAGAATTCAAATTTGAAATTTTGTGAACCAATATGGATGCTATTTTTTCACATGGAAATCAAATTACTAGGGTTTACATGTACAAAAAAAAGCATAGTCATCACAAGAGAAAACCCTAGAATCACACAAGAGCAATCTCTCCAAGAACATCCAAGATTTTGAAATTGCATTAACTTGTGAAAAAATTGCAATGTATCTCGCTGGGACAAACCCTAGCTTCTGAAATCTTGAAATAATAGGAGATCTGGGCCATGGAACCACACGTGGGAGGTACCCCTAGAATTATTCCGATGTTTTGATTCCAACGAAGTCGATAGTTCATCGATCTGATCAATGGTCATCATTTTATGGCCTGTTTAAACTCGCCTATTGTAGGCTTCCAGGGACAGTTGTTCAATCTCTGTTGGTGGATTAGGATTTGATTCAGGAAGCAAAATGGAGTTCTGTGAGATCCTACAAGGTTTTTTAAGTGGGAGTTCTGTGAGGCCTTGAACCATGACACAAACCCATTGTCTTTTAAGTGGGATATCAATTATGAATTTTTGCATATGCGAGATGTGTCTCAAGGCTTTAACCATAAATTATTCTTTTAGGTCTCATGGGTCATGACCGAAGGTACACAACTATGAACCACCACACATGCCCTCAATTGAGGGTATTTGGTATTCAAGTGGGATAGGATCACTATTAGAAGGGTTTGTATATGAGGGGTGGGTCTCAAATCCTTGGCCATGGATACGGTTTCAGTTTTTGGTTTCTTTGAGATGTTCTCCTAGGACAAGTGAGCATGAGTGTTGAAGGGGATTCCTTGTATATTGGGAAAGACGCGTGGAACATATTACCTTCCACTAGTATGATAGATTCCTTACAGTTATGACAATTAACACCTTCTATTTTTTGTGCAAGGTTATGTTATATTTTTTCATTGTTATGGCATATTACTCTTAGAAATTATGATACATTTATGATGATAATTACACATGCTATTAAATAAAGGACATAATATTTTCTCATGCAAAACCTATCCATGTCTATTCCCCTTAGGTTTTCTAGTGGTTATATCTTTGTGATCCCTAACATCTAACTCCTAGGGTTTCCTCCGAAACCCTATAATCTCTAAGATAGGTAGGAAGTCCTCATTGGCTTCAAAAACAAGATTATGTCAATCAATGTCTCCCCACTAGCATGATTGTCTTTCTTAGGGGTTGAAAACCCTACCCATGTCACATTACACAAGCACACCACTATAGAACTCAACTTCTAGCATCCAAGTCTACATGTCCATTCTGGTATTTCAATCCTCAAACCCTAGGTATTATACTCTAGCATCACACAAGAACGAATAGAAGGGGCAACCAAGTTAGCAGGAGGCTTCCTATTTGTTGCCACTCATGATAATATTTAGTACCATCCAATCCTAAAATGTTTTCATATATCAACTAGCTCTTTCCATGACTCTTTGTAATTGTGTTCGTGCTTTCTATCCATTGATAATGATTGGAGCTATAATGTACGTGAGAACCTACAATTCTTGGTCATTATGGATGTGCTTAATATCCAGTTTGAATTGCAATGATAATGTTTTCTGGAGAAACTACCTACAAGAAATGCACACAATGTCGAACATTACAGTTGGTAGACAATCTAGCCCAAATTCTTCTAACATTGGCTCCATTTCCTTCAACTAGAGCCCAATTTTATCCAAATAAACTTGAACTATCTCCAAATCTTAATGCTCCAAATGATGTCTTTCTCATATCTACATTTATCTATCCAAAGAGACCTTGGCCAACTGGATGTGTCACTAATGGTGACCTTATTGAAGCTCCTCATGAACTTGCTTATCCTGAAAAACCTTCTACATAACTTCATCCACGGTTGAAGTGAGCCATTTGTAACAAAATTAGGATTATATTAGCTATGCACATATGCTACTTGGTCTAATTCACGAGGCCAAGGAACCCCTAGTGGACACAAATTCAATAGTAAACCATTAGTAGTAGGCTGTTCAAATTGCATCCATGTCATGTCCCAAATTTGTAATTGGGTCACAATGGCCTAATCACATTAGCCATATTCATTAGAGTTTGTAAAATTGATGTTAAGGGTCAAATAATTGCCAAGGAGGAAAATTACTAGTTTCCTAGGTTTGGGGTGGAAGCTTTGGGATTTGGAATAAGGGGGATAATAAATGATGTTTAGACATTGGAAGGGTTCAAGTATTTAATAAATAGAGTGAATAAGAAATTCAAGAGAAATCCTAGGTGACAAATGGTTTTGGAGACATATGGAGGATGTGGGACCCACACTAGCTTGATTTTTCATAATACATGGTATATCTCTTTTGTAAATTCGAATTAATGGGAATGTGAACACTCTTGGGTGAGTTGGTAAGTCATAACACATGTCATTGAGCATCTTAGGTCGAATTGGGAAGTATTGGTAACCTCCATGGAAGATAAAGAGTCAAAGTGGAAGTTTGTGGACACTTGGGCTAGATTCCCTAGCCCCATGACACCAATGATGGAGCATCTATGACAACTATGACAAATTGCAGACCTGACCTCTGACATCTGACCACTATGACATGTCAGCCCCAAAAATAGGCTCAAGGAAGTCGAATTTGGGATTTGGAGAAGCCAAAGAGACCCAAAATCGAATTTGGGAGAAGATGGAAGGTTGGAACTAGGAGACAAGTGGCAAATGTGGAATATTTCCTAAATGGAAATCTATTGAATCTATTGAGAGGATTTCGACCCTTAGAAGGCTAATGTTGGTTATAAAATGTAGAAATGAAGTATGAGAATGGCTTTTGATCATTTGTAGAATTTGCAATTGCATTTGTGAAGAGGGAGAGCTAGTGGATGACTAGTTTCTTGCCTTAGCCAATTTCGAGGGTGAAAGATTCCCATCCAAGTTGGCAATTGGAAAGGCCATTCAGACCTTTCATTTGGAGCTTTAATGGAGTGTTTATTTGCAGGTGTAAGCTACAGGGCAGCTCATGGTTTCTTCTATTGCAGCTCGCTCCTTCAACCATTTCCAGTTTTGATGGCATATTCTTGATCCTTGAGGGAGGGCGTTTTTGGTGAGCTATTGTACTCTTTGGGGGAGCTTCTAATGCCCCATTTCTTTTGTAATATGAATTAAATACTCTGTTCTTCATCTCCAGAAAGTTTCAGGTCGAAATTCCAAGTATAAATGTATAAATCTCATTTTTAATGGAAGAACAATGCCATTTCCCCACTACCTTGTTGTGAACCAATGTATTGATAATGATTTCGAATGAATGGATGATTCTATGATATATTTGTGATCAATATACTGCCATGGATGTATTCTACAATTTTCATGTACTGTACTTGAGCATTTGAAGCATTTTTAGTCAGTTTAGTTGTATTGGGAGGTGAAATAGTGCCATTTCCCCAAGGGTCGAATTGGGGATTTTTGCAGTTGAATGGGAGAGGGTGAGAACAGTTGTAATAAACCATTAATGGTTCATATGAGACCTTAATAACATACTTAACACATTACATACCTCTGTTCATAAATTTGAGTGGGTTTGGAGGCATTTGGGAAGCCATTTTCAGTACTTACCTCAGGGGGATTTGAACCCCAAATTACTAGTAAAATTGCATACTTGGTCCAGAATCTTAAGAGAGTTTGCAGAGGTCTTTTGGTGGCCATATGTTATCCCTGAACATCATATTCAATTCCTAATATCATTCATAAACCTTCCTTGAATATTTGAAGGCATTTGGAGTCAATTTGAGACCTAGAGACCAATACTAGTCAAATGGAAATCACTAGTAAAGTTACCTACATTGACCAGAATTGAAAGAGTATTTGCAGAAGTGTTTTAAAGGTACAAAGGCATCCCTGAAACACATATTTATGTTCTAATATCATCCATATACCTTCTCAGAAGATTTGGGATCATTTGGGGCAAATTTGGGACCTAGAGATCGAAATTAGTCCAAGGTCGAACCAAGGAAAAAAGTGGAAAATTGCAATGTTAATAAAATTCCTAACAAGGGACATTACAGTGGTATCAGAGCATGATCTTGGCACTTGATGTGGTATAATATTCATGAGGACAATAATTCAGGTACCACCATTAGATATTGAAACCAAAAGTGCTTTTGTTGAAGAAAAAAAAAAGTAGGAGAAGAAGAGCAAATTTTTTGAGGAAACTATGACTAGGGATGAAAAGGGAGCCTCATATGATGGTGAGGAGCATATAAAAATTATGAAAACAATATTCGAAGATATGACCAAGCAAATTAAGGAAGGATTCGAATTGTTTTCTATCGAACTTGTGGAAAAAATTATTGATTTTAAGGAAACCAAGGGGCAAAATGCATCAGCTTGCTTGAAGGAGCAAAAGGAAGAGACATCACAAGATCATGAAGAAGATTCTATTGAAAATATGGAAGATCATTTCGAGACACCTTCTAGCTTAGACATGAACCAAAGAGCATCTACTGATGGATGCTTAAACTATGAAGGAGTACCTACTGATGGGTGCTCACACCTCTATGTTGGTGACATAGAGATCACGTTTGAAAGTGTTTCTACAAGTACAAGTTTCATTAAGCATGATAATGAAGACCTTGTAGCGGTTGAAGAAGAACCAAGATCAACTTCCCCATCACCACTTGAGCTTCATGAAGTTGGTCCAAGCAAAATTGAAGAAGATGAGGAGGTTCATTTGCAAGAGCCTCATTTTCTTGAAGGGTCCTTAAAGATGAATGAAAATAATATCCAAGAGTCCCTCAGCATTCTCCATGACACTCAAGAATTGGTGTCAAATTCTTGTTGGAGAGCTACTTCATTGGAGGAAACATCCTTCCTTGAAGACATGGAGAAGATTCAAAGAGCAATGTGCCACATCAAAGGTAATTTCATGTCTTTGCTTTTTGATAGAAACCATTTGTTTGAGCTTAATGAATTGTTACATGATGCATACTTGAAGAATAATGAGGATATTCATAAGCTCACAATTCAAAATGAGCAACTTCTTGAAAAGTTGCAAGATACTTGTTTTTCCTCCTATGTTTCAGATTGTCAAATGGTAGATTGTTTGGAGGATTCTCATGACATGGTGGATCATGAGAAATGTGAAAATTTGAATGTTCTTGATGTGTTTGAAGATGAACTTGAAGAGATCCAAACACTTGATGTGGTGGAAGAGGAATTTGAATTGCCTCTTGATGAAGGTTATGCAATTTTTAAAGAAGAGCATGATTCCTCTACATTGGAACCAAACTATTACAAAGAGTTCACACTTTTGAAGGAGCTGCATGATACTACCCACATGGATCCTTCCCATGATGAAACTCCTGAACTTTTTGATCATTTGGGTGAGTTAGTACATTCTCCTACATCCTACAATTCCATGTTTTGCAGTATTAGTCTCAATGAAGTATGGGTGAAAGGGTTCTTTTTGATGGTGCCACATGAGGAGTATGGAACTCCTAGATTTAACCTTTATGATGACATGGTTGGAGCACATTCTTATTCACATTTGCAGCAGCATAATTTGTCACTTTATGATGATTCACATCTACATGGATGCACCTATGATATGGATTTGAGTCACTTGAATACTCATGGTTTTTCTTGCTCAACACTGGGTTCATTTGATGTTAGAGGAACTTCATCCAACACTTGGATGAATAGATTTATGATGGGAGAACATTTTTGTTGGCAGCCACATACTTTGTTACATCTTTATGATTCTCACATTCATGGATGTATGGGTGAGACTTCTTCGAGTCATTTGAAGTCTCCTTGTTTTTTTTGCTCATTATTTGGTTCAGATTCTAGTGGAGATTCTTCATTCACTTCTTGGATGAAAGAATACATGGCTGAATATTTTGATGCATATCACATCCTTTTGGAGCAGCATTATAGGACATGGGATCCTCACCTATGTCATTGGAGCAGATTTGATTGGTCACTTGAAGCTTGTATGCACTTGGAAAATGGTGGTCTACTTGCTTGGAGGTATAAGCACTTTCATGACTCTTTGATGAAGCATATCCTAGATGTACATTTTCATTATGTTGTTATGTACTTTGATGATATATATTTGGTACTCATGATGTTTGGAAGAATGCATACAAGAAAATGGGATCCAGGAATCCTCTTATCTAATGGTGTAGGTTGGAGAGCACTCTTAATTGTTGGGGTGCAATACAAGCAATGGGACCCTGGAATAATTTTTGTCTCATTGGTTTCATTTTTTGGGGGGAAGCAAGCAGTATGGGAGATGGATTCCCCACTTAATAAAGTGATTTTAATCAGAGTAGTGCAGCAGCAAGCATGGTGGTTCCTCTCTAAAATATTCATGGAAACTCAAAGACTCAAGGTTTGGCAATTCAAGGGCAACTTCAAAGAATTATACAGAAAGCAGGTTCTTCAACACCCATGTTTGAAATTGCTTGAGGACAAGCAATATTGGGAAGGGAGGATTTGTCATGTCCCAAATTTGTAATTGGGTCACAATGGCCTAATCACATTAGCCATATTCATTAGAGTTTGTAAAATTGATGTTAAGGGTCAAATAATTGCCAAGGAGGAAAATTACTAGTTTCCTAGGTTTGGGGTGGAAGCTTTGGGATTTGGAATAAGGGGGATAATAAATGATGTTTAGACATTGGAAGGGTTCAAGTATTTAATAAATAGAGTGAATAAGAAATTCAAGAGAAATCCTAGGTGACAAATGGTTTTGGAGACATATGGAGGATGTGGGACCCACACTAGCTTGATTTTTCATAATACATGGTATATCTCTTTTGTAAATTCGAATTAATGGGAATGTGAACACTCTTGGGTGAGTTGGTAAGTCATAACACATGTCATTGAGCATCTTAGGTCGAATTGGGAAGTATTGGTAACCTCCATGGAAGATAAAGAGTCAAAGTGGAAGTTTGTGGACACTTGGGCTAGATTCCCTAGCCCCATGACACCAATGATGGAGCATCTATGACAACTATGACAAATTGCAGACCTGACCTCTGACATCTGACCACTATGACATGTCAGCCCCAAAAATAGGCTCAAGGAAGTCGAATTTGGGATTTGGAGAAGCCAAAGAGACCCAAAATCGAATTTGGGAGAAGATGGAAGGTTGGAACTAGGAGACAAGTGGCAAATGTGGAATATTTCCTAAATGGAAATCTATTGAATCTATTGAGAGGATTTCGACCCTTAGAAGGCTAATGTTGGTTATAAAATGTAGAAATGAAGTATGAGAATGGCTTTTGATCATTTGTAGAATTTGCAATTGCATTTGTGAAGAGGGAGAGCTAGTGGATGACTAGTTTCTTGCCTTAGCCAATTTCGAGGGTGAAAGATTCCCATCCAAGTTGGCAATTGGAAAGGCCATTCAGACCTTTCATTTGGAGCTTTAATGGAGTGTTTATTTGCAGGTGTAAGCTACAGGGCAGCTCATGGTTTCTTCTATTGCAGCTCGCTCCTTCAACCATTTCCAGTTTTGATGGCATATTCTTGATCCTTGAGGGAGGGCGTTTTTGGTGAGCTATTGTACTCTTTGGGGGAGCTTCTAATGCCCCATTTCTTTTGTAATATGAAGTAAATACTCTGTTCTTCATCTCCAGAAAGTTTCAGGTCGAAATTCCAAGTATAAATGTATAAATCTCATTTTTAATGGAAGAACAATGCCATTTCCCCACTACCTTGTTGTGAACCAATGTATTGATAATGATTTCGAATGAATGGATGATTCTATGATATATTTGTGATCAATATACTGCCATGGATGTATTCTACAATTTTCATGTACTGTACTTGAGCATTTGAAGCATTTTTAGTCAGTTTAGTTGTATTGGGAGGTGAAATAGTGCCATTTCCCCAAGGGTCGAATTGGGGATTTTTGCAGTTGAATGGGAGAGGGTGAGAACAGTTGTAATAAACCATTAATGGTTCATATGAGACCTTAATAACATACTTAACACATTACATACCTCTGTTCATAAATTTGAGTGGGTTTGGAGGCATTTGGGAAGCCATTTTCAGTACTTACCTCAGGGGGATTTGAACCCCAAATTACTAGTAAAATTGCATACTTGGTCCAGAATCTTAAGAGAGTTTGCAGAGGTCTTTTGGTGGCCATATGTTATCCCTGAACATCATATTCAATTCCTAATATCATTCATAAACCTTCCTTGAATATTTGAAGGCATTTGGAGTCAATTTGAGACCTAGAGACCAATACTAGTCAAATGGAAATCACTAGTAAAGTTACCTACATTGACCAGAATTGAAAGAGTATTTGCAGAAGTGTTTTAAAGGTACAAAGGCATCCCTGAAACACATATTTATGTTCTAATATCATCCATATACCTTCTCAGAAGATTTGGGATCATTTGGGGCAAATTTGGGACCTAGAGATCGAAATTAGTCCAAGGTCGAACCAAGGAAAAAAGTGGAAAATTGCAATGTTAATAAAATTCCTAACAAGGGACATTACAATCCACATATATGCTTCTAAATTAGGGTTATCCTAAAAAAATTGAAGGTATGGAGGACCCTCTCTTGTATGGCATCAATCAATTATATCTAACAAACATATGCCCTTGGGAGACCCTCAACATGGATTCATATATAATACCTAGGGTCTTGTGCCAACTGTTCAATTTGCAACATAATCGATAACTTATCCAATGGTGAAGGAAATGTACTTGTGGTGATGGTTGGAGTAGTCCCTCTTGGAGTAAATATATTCTCTTTATCTTCCTCTTTAGCATACTTCTTTGTGTACCCCCCTCACACTTCTCTTCATTTGCCAGAAATCCATTCATGCATTGAGAGTAGTGGTTTGGATAGTCAACTTTACCAGAACTACCTACCCCTGCGCTTGTTCTCAAATCTCGAATGCACTCTCTATAAAGTCTATATGTATGGTGCCCACAACATTTCTTAATCATGGTTATGTCTATTTCTAGGGAGGAGGAGGATTCTCAATGTATTTCATTGCATGATCAATGCAGGTGCTAGGAATTCCAACAAGGGAATCTTGATCATCATCCTCAATGTGAACCAATCAAATGGTAGGGACATTCTTCTCCTCATACTCCTGGAAGGATATCAATGTCTCCTTTACAAAAGAAAATCCTTAATTTATTGCAATGCACATGGCATGAGTATGTATGCATGCAACCATTAATTTGTTCATGGTAAAGGTGCACCAGTTCAATCGTAACCTTGGATACAAAACCTTACAATTAACACATTGTCTAAAGAAAACTCACCTTTGATAGGATCTTGCATCAGGTGACCAGTTGTGATCTGGTAGGTGACCTTAATGCACTCATTCCCTATGAGAAGTATGATTGCCTCATGGCCTCCTCTTTATGTACTTTAATTCTCATACAAACTCAACTCTCCTATCCTCTTGCCATGGTTCCCATCTCTTTGAAGTGCTTCCATAAAATCTTTCCCCTCCATGTACTTGAAGATGAGAATAATAATTTCTTGGGCATGGATAGGGTAAAATTGATCTATTCTCAAAGTGTTTTGATGCACTTAATTGATAAAAACCTTAGTGCACCAGGAAATTTCACCTACACTATTAAAATTTGGAATCTATACCAAGTGCATCAAGCTAGAGTCACATAACAACTTGAACTCTATCTTTCAAAGAAGGGAATTTTCACCAATCTCTAAGGTAACTTGGTGCATTTACACAAATGGCTGTAAATCCATAAACAAGTAATTGTTAGCAAAATCATGGTTGACCAGTCTCATATTCTCTACTTTTCCCATGAGGTTTCCTATGACCTCCACCTGCAAATATAGTTTCCCCACCATCATGTATTCCTTTATGTATTGCATGAGAGTTGGAACCAATATCCACTAACTACCTTCACCTTTCCCTATGACCAATCGTGTAGCTATAGAGTGATGTTGTGATATTCTTTTCCAAACTTGAGTGATTGATGGCCAAAACTACTAAAGAGATCGAATGAATTTTGTCATTGTGGAGTGGAAATGAATATCCAGTGTGAAGGAGAGTTCATCACCATAAAAAATAAAATAAAAGTGAGAAAAATTGGTTAAGTACTGGAGTTAAAATCCCCCAATGCATTACTACTAGTTGGTGGGGTGGGTATCATGATCACCCTTCAACCCCCAAAATGTGGCAGTGCAGTAGAGATTCCATCAACCTGTATCCAAGAAACCACAAGTGCAGTTACCTTTTCCACTAAAGTCACCCAAAGCCTACAAATGACTCGAACAGGAAAGCTTTGAAGCAAGTGATGGTTAAAATTATCCACCTCTCTGGGAATAAGGCGAAACACTTTTGACTGTGATATCTGAATAAGAGCGATAAAAATCCTCTATGGTCTTTGAAATAACAGTAATATATCCCTCCAATCTCATTATAATTTGAGCATACAAAGATAAAACATTCCTCCTTCTCCCCCTCCTATAAATAGAAAATCCTAGAGTGTGTTCATCACATTGAACATGTCATGGTTAATCTCTACTCTCGGGTGGTGAGAACATAAGCTCAAATGGCCAAGAGAAAACTATGCCCATATGACCAATGGTGGTGTATTTAGTTAGGATGAATGATGAGACCATTAGAAAATTGAAATGGACAAAGTAGAAGGCCAACTTTGTATTTAGAGGCTTAGAGAGTGCGGTCCAAAAAGTTTGTATCCAAAGCTCCTCTAGGTGTACTTATCCTTAATAGTTCTCTTAACTCCTGCTTAGGGTTGAGGAGATGAGTGGGAGGGTATGGAGAGTCTATATGGAGGGAGTCTATGAATACAGATATCATCTATAAAATCAAAGAAACCAAAAAAACCAGCAAAATCATTAACATGGCCGGTCCAAAAATGCTATCCCCTAAGGAATATAGATCTAAGAAGGGGTATCTATGGTACCTAGTAGTCGTTTTTGGAATCCCACATAACTTGTGAAGATATATGATGATTCTAAAATCATTTTTTAGTCAAGATGACAAGTTCCAAACTTCTCATTGTCAATTCGAGCCTTAGTTATCCAATTATGGAGAGTTTCAACTCGCTTCCCAATGTCATTCAGGGACACTTGGCAAATTTCAACTAGGGGCATAAAAACCAATCCAAGAAACAAAATTGAGTTGTGTTAGATCCTATAGGTGTTTTTGGTCAAGGGAGATCTGGCCAGGGTTCCCAGAACCTCACTCAACACAACTTTCAAGATCTGAGCATATAATGCAGAAATTACATTGGCGCTAACTAATGAGCAAAACCCTAGTTGTGAAAACCGTCAATATAGACAATGATCGGTCCATGAAGTGACTAGAGAAAGGTGTACTTGGAAATAACCCATTGTCATGATTCCAATGGAACTAATGGTTTGTCCATCCGAGCCTCAGTTAACTAGTTATGCCTAGTCTCAACTTGCTTCCGGCCAATGCCATTCAGGGACACTTGGAAAATTTCAACTAGGGGCATAAAAACTGAACTGAGCAACGGAATCGAGTTTCATTGGGTCCTATAGGTATTTTTGGTCAAGGGAAATATGGCTATGGTTCCCAGACTCTAGATTGTCACAACTTTCAACTTGTCAGCATAGAATGCAGAAATTGCATTGCATGCTAATGAAAAAAATCCTAGTTGCGAAAAATGTCAATATATACAATGATCGTTCCATTAAGTGAATGAACAGGCTTGTTCCTAGTGATAATATTATTTCAGCACTCCAATGGAACTGGCGGTTTTTCCATCTGAGTCTCAATTATCTAGTTATGGCTAGTTTCAACTCACTTCCCAATGCCATTCAA
The DNA here is from genome assembly GCA_027924585.1 of Larix kaempferi. Taxonomy (NCBI): domain Eukaryota; kingdom Viridiplantae; phylum Streptophyta; class Pinopsida; order Pinales; family Pinaceae; genus Larix; species Larix kaempferi. The sequence goes on from BSBM01000887.1 coordinate 18,852,176, forward strand.
GGACACTTAGCAAATTTCAAACGAGGGCATACAAACCAAACCAAGCAACGGAATTGAGTTCCATTAGCTTCTACAGGTGTTTTTGGCCAAGGGAAATATGGCCAGAGTTCTTAGACCCTCGCTCGTAACAAATTTCAAGAAATGAGCATATAATGCAAAAATAACATTGCTTGCTAATAAGCAAAACCCTAGTTGCGAAAACCATCGATATAGGAAGCAATCAGTCCATGAAGTGACCATAGAGGGGTGTCCCTAGTGATAATACGATGTCACAATTCCAATGGAATTGACGGTTTGTCCATCCGAGCCTCTCTTATCCATTTATGGTGAGTTTCAACTCGCTTCCCAATGCAATTCAAGGACACTTGAAAAATTTCAACCAGGGCATAAAAACCAAAACGAGCAATGGAATTGAGTTCCATTAGCTCCCACAGGTGTGTTTGGTCAAGGTAAATATGGCCATGGTTCCAAAACCCTCCCTCAACACAATTTTCAACATGTTAGCATATAATGCAGAAATTGCATTGCATGGAAATGAGAAAAACCCTAGTTTCAAAAACCATCAATATAGCCAACAATCGTTCCATGCAGTGACTGGAGAGGGGTGTCCCTGGTGATAATCCAATGTCACGATCCCAAAATAACTGATGGTTTGTCCATAAGATCCTTGTTTATCTAGTTATGGATAATTTTCAACTTGCTTCCCAACGCCATTGAGGGACACTTTGGAAATTTCAACTAGGGGCATAAAAACCAAACCGAGCAATGGAATTGAGTTTCGTTAGCTCCTATAGGTGTGTTTGGTCAAGGGAAAGATGTCCAGGGTTCCTAGACCCTCACTTGGCACAAATTTCAATATTTGAGCGTATAACGTAGAAATTGCATTCCATGCTAATGAGTAAAACCCTAGTTGCAAAAATTGTCAATATAGACAATGATCAATCCATGAAGTGACTGGAGAGGGGTGTACCTAGATATAATACGATGTCACAATTCCAATGGACCTAGTGGTTTGTCCATTTGATCCTCATTTATCCATTTATGGATAGGTTCAACTTTCTTCCCAACGTCATATAGGGACACTGGGCAAATTTCAACTGGGTGCATAAAAACCAAACCGAGCAATCGAATTGAATTTAGCTAGCTCCTACATGAGTATCTAGTTAAGGGAAATATGGCCATCATGCATAGACCCTCTTTCAGGACAACTTTCAATATTTGAGCATATAATGTAGAATATGCATTTCTTGCTAATGAGAAAAACCCTAGTTGCGAACAAATGTCAATATAGACAACAATCAGTCCATGAAGTGACTGGAGAGGGGTGTCCCTAGAAATAATCCAATTCGATACTATTCCAACGGAACTGATGATTTTTCCATCCGATCCTCGGTTATCCAGTTATGGTGAGCTTCAACTCGCTTCCCAATGTCATTCAGGGACACTTGGAAAATTTCAATAGTGGGAATAAAAACCAAACCGATTAATGGAATTGAGTCCCGTTAGCTCCTACAGGTGTGTTTGTTCAAGGGAAACATGGCCATGGTTCCCAAACTCTCGCTTGGCACAACTTTCAACATGTTAGCATATATTTGCATTGCATGCTAATGAGCAAAACCCTAGTTGTGAAAATCGTCAATATAGATAACAATCAATCCATGAAGTGACTAAAGAGGGGTGTCCCTACCGATAATCCAATGTCATGATTCCAACGGAACTAACGATTTTTCCATCCGAGCCTTTTTTATCCAGTTATAGAGAGTTTCAACTCGCTTCCCAATGCCATTTAGGGACACTTGGGAAATTTCAACCAAGTGCATAAAACCAAATCGAGCAACATAATTGAATTTTGTTAGCTTCTGTAGGTGTGTTTCGTCAAGCGTGAGATGGAAAAGGTTCACATACCCTCGCTCAACATTTGTCTGAGCATATAATGCAGAGATTGCATTGCTTTCTAATGAGCAAAACCCTAGTTTCTAAAACCATCAATATAAAAAATGATCGTTCCATGAAGTGACTGGAGAGGGGTGTCCCTTACAATAATCCAATTTCAATATTCCAATGGAGCTAACAATTTGTCCATCCAAGCCTCAGTTATCTAGTTATGGCGAGTTTCAACTCGCTTCCCAACGGCATTGACAAACACTTGGAAAATTTCAATCGGGGGCATAAAAACCAAACTGAGCAACAAAATTGAGCTCCATTAGCTCTTGTAGGTGTGTTTGGTCAAAGGAAAGATGGAAACAGTTCCCAAACCCTCACTTGACATAAATTTCAATATGTTCGCATATAATGCAGAAATTGCATTGCATGCTAATGAGCAAAACCCTAGTTTGCAAAAATCGTCAATATAAACAATGATATTTCCCTGAAGTGACTAGAGAGGAATTTCCCTAGTGATAGTCCGATGTAAGGAATCCAACAGAACTGACGGTTTGTTCATCCGAGCCTCGACTATCCAGTTATGGTAAGTTTCAACTCGCTTCCCAATGTCATTCAGGGACACTTGGAAAATTTCAATCGGGGGCATAAAAACCAAATCGAGCAATGAAATTGATTTCCGTTAGCTCCTACAAATGTGTTTGGTCAAGGGAGAGATGTATAAGGTGCCCATACCCTTGCTCAATAAAAATTTCAAGGTCTGAGCATGTAATATTTAAATTGCATTGCTTACTAATGAGCAAAACCCTAGTTGCAAAAATCATCAATATAGAAAACAATCGATCCATGAAGTGACTGGAGAGGGGTGTCCTTGGTGATAATACAATGTCACGAACCCAATGGAACTGAAATTTTTTCCATCCGAGCCTCGGTTATCTAGTTATGGTGTGTTTCAACTCGCTTCCCAAATCCATTCACGAACACTTGGAAAATTTCAAGCAGGGGCATAAAAACCAAACTGAGCAACGGAATTGAGTTCCGTTAGCTACTAGATATGTTTTTGGTCAAGGGAGAGATGGCCAGGGTGTCCAAACCCTCGCTCAGAACAAATTTTGAGATACAAGTACTTGGAAAGGAAGTCTAGCATTTGTCTATCTATACTTGGAAGACACAAGTGAATTATGGCATCTTGTCAATTGAATTATGGCATATTGTATAATTCTATTTGATTGAAGACTTATATATATTGCAAAGTTAATGTTGACAAAAAAAATACTTTGATATATTGACAGGAGAGGGATGGCACTTAAGGTTATGTAATAGAATTTCCTGTTGATAATTAAATTGTATAATGAATTTCTTATGTTCTTTGCTAATGTTTATTAGACTTGTTGCATGTTTTACATCATTGGAATGACGTCTTAGTTGTAACTTATTTGAAATTGTATTATGGTATGTGCACTTTGTTATGATGTAATATGATTATTGTTCTGTTTCATATGTTGTAATATTAGAAACATAACAGAAATATGAATTATTGCATGGAATAAATAATAACTTTTCATTTTGAATGTTTTTTTGCAAAAAACGGGTTTTCCAGAAAATCTAGTTGATCATGATATCGATCCATATTATATTGGGTCTATTTCAGACATGGAATATGATGAGGATGATTCAGATGGAGAGGACACTGAGTCGATGATGACGATAATGACATTGATGATGATCATGATATTGATGATGATGATGAGCCAGTTGTTGGTAGTAGCCAGTGACATTTATCATATACACTCTATCATGGATCATTGTTGATATTTTGTTATGATGCCTCTTCTCATGTTGATTATCATATGTATCATTTTCACTTGCAGTACCTTATTGAGGTTTATCATTTTGACATGTATCATTCTAATTTATATCATTTGGACATGTATCATCTTGACTCGTATCATTTTGACTTATATCATTTATCATTTTGACTTATATCTTTTAAACATGTATCATTTGGACATGTTATTGATCTACTGGCATATTTGACTTTCACTTGTTTTAGTTAAATATGATGTTGATCTTATCAGTATTGACTTGTTAATTTATATATATTGGAAGTGGTCAGTGATTTTTGGATGGATATTTATTATGTATGCTGATTTTACTAGTTAGGATGGATGTTGTCAAATTGAATTAAATTTCTTCACAAATGGTATGACATAAATTTGAAATGTGATATATGTTTTCGTTTTAGATCTCCAAAAAGAGTATGATATACATTTCAAATGAGATATCTATTTTTTTTAAGATATAAGTTATTTGACATTATATTTATTTAATATTGGTATATTTGACTAGTTTTAATTATAGATGATGTTATACTAATTATCTTGTTAATTTACATATATTGGATGTTGTATATTATATTTTCATGGATATTTAATAACTATAATGATTTTTCTAGTTTGTATGGATGTGTATTTCCTTAAAAATTCCTTATAAATGTTATGCTATAAATTATTTGAAATGCAATATGAGTTACTATATAATCATATAAGTTATTTAAGAGCCATGATATATTTAACTAATTTAATTGAAATTAAAAATATTAAATTAATAAATTGAAGCAACATGAGTTGTCAAAATGGAAGCAAAATGTGGCTCTAAAATGGAAGAAAAACTCGATATTAAACTGGAATCCATACTTGGTGCTATTTTTGGCTCTAAATAGGAAGTTAAATTGGTTGCTTAACATGAAGCAAAATTGGATGCTAATTAACAAGCAAATCCCAACACTGAAAGGAAGCAAACCTCGAAGCTAAAAAATAAGCAAAACTAGGCGCTAAAAATGAAGCAAATCTTGGAACTAAAAGGAAGCAAACCATGGAACTAACAAGAAATAAATTTTGGAAGCAAAATTCAGTGCCAATTAAGGAGCAAAACCTGGTGGCTCTTAGGAAGCATAATAAGAAGCAATTCGGGAAGCAATGAAGAAGTAATAGTGGAAGCAATATTAGAAGCAACAAAATACGCAATAATGGAACCACTATTAGAAGCAACAAAAGAAGCAATAATGGAAGAAAATCTATATGCAACCAAAGACGCAATATTGGAATCAACACTAGAAGCAACAAAAGACGTTACAACGAAAGCAAACTTGGTGTAAATTAGGAAGCCACAAATGAAGCAATTTTGGAAGCAAATTTGAAAGCAATAACATTAGCAAACTAGGAATCAACATTCGAAGCAAAACTAGAAGTACAAAAGGAAGCAATAATGGAATCAATACTTGGCCCTAAATGAGAAGCAGCACTCAATATTGATAAAGAAGTTAAAATTGAAGCAAAAATGGTATCCAAAGTAGACGCCAAATATGAAGGAATACTAGAAGGAAAAGTGGAACCTAAAAACGGAGTTCATCTGAACTCTAAAAATGGTGCAATTTACCCCATTAGTGCAATACCCAATGCAATGCAAGTTGTTTTTTTAGGCATTATTATCGACGCTAAACAATAAGCAAAATTTGAGTCTATTTTCGGTGCCAAGTGAACATGCATTGTGGCACTAGGTTTTGAGCTAGCAATTGATCCCAATTCATGAAACCAAATGCAATAAATTCTAGTGCTATTTTCGGTGCTAATGACCTATTTTGTTGTAGTGTCTTCTGTCCAGTTCCTTGTCTCCACTAGCTGCTTCCTCCCTATTATCCAACATCACTTCTTTTGAATTACCTTGTTAGTCCCTTCCTTTAGGCTAATAGGGACTCTAGTAATCAGTCTACCACCTTTTGTATTAATTTAAATGTAACACCATGCATTTTCCTTCATTTAACCTAAAGTTTAGATGGCTATTTCATGAATTTTGTTATTGACGAATAAGATAATTGGAGGTCATATTTGGCCTCTTCAAGGCACCCATTAATATTTACAACAAAAAAATTTCAAGAAAATGTTTTTGTACATGATTTTGTTATTTTATTTCAACTCCTACTTGATTAATGCTATGGATGGCATATCATTAATCTGAAACATTTTATGTTTCTTTTTAATTTTTTGTGTGGGACTTTGCCTCTGCCTTTCCTAAGGAGTCCATCGTCTTGTTGTGCCACTTCCCTACCTCCTTGGGACCCCACTACCTCACCACCTCGATCTGCCAAATGTCGTGATTTATTATTTCTTCATCAAGGAAGAAAATTCACAACCTGTTGTTATGGAGATTTTCCCTTTCTATGGATAGATGGGTACTCCTATGGATCCTTTCCTTGATCCAATATAGACTAAGGGGGTATACCACTATGCTTTCAACCCTAGATACAATAACTCATTCACACACAAGATATGAGAAGAGGAGGAAGAAGAGTGAACATACCTTAGTTCATATGAAGTCTATTGGTGAAGATGGCTCCTAACTGTTGCAGATCTGGTGGAATTTTCTCTAGCTCCACTTGCTAGTATCCTACATATATATATAAACAAATACCTTCCTTAAAACCCTTATAAAATATATAAATATGCATTTACATGACATAACCATTTGGATATAAGATAGATCCAATATAGATCCAATCTAAATTATTCAATGGAGATCAAATCCACCACAGGTCCACAAACATTACATCAAACATATAGATATGAATCATATGCATTCATTAATACACCATGGTGTGGGGAGGGTAAATGCACACACATATATATAATCATGAACAAGAAGTGATACATGAAATTATAACTTAAATCTTGATGTAGGAATCCTACAAGCTTCTTGCTCCAAACCTTCCTTGACTCATACAATAGGATGATCTCAATAGCTATAGGATTCAATATGCATTCCCACAGTATAACAATGAATAAAAGAGTCTCCCCTTCTCTAATTAAATGGCCTCAATATATATATGGATGGGGAATGAAGGAGGATGAATTTAGACTCCTAAGGAAAAATGGACTTGGGTTGTGTGGTGAGTTCCAATGCCAAAATGAGGTGGAATCTAGTCAGAGCAATAATATTCCCAAACTTCATCCAAAAACCATGTGAAGGAAGACCATCACTCCCTGGTAGTAGTGCAAGGAGGGATGGAATCCCTCAATGACATGCATGCAAGGAGCGATGGAAAGTTCACCATCCCTCCCATAGATGCATTCAAGGGGAAACAATGAATAAATAAGGCCTAGAGAAAGGTGAAAAGGTAGGGTTTTATCTAAACAAGTGTGTGTGGTCTCTAAGGAGCTCATAGGGTGACAAATAAGGGTATAAGGAGCTCAATAGGGGAAAAATCTATCCCTATATGCCAAAGGTAGAAATTATGTACCATTAGTGGATGTTGCCAATAAAATCCTATGTCTCATCCATCAAATCTTGAAAAAATAGCCAAAATTATTTCCAAAATAAATGTCAATAGCGCAAAAATAGAATAATAGGAACAATTACACCTACATAATGTTTTTTCTAATATTTTATAATGTTTTTGGGATGGACTGAGACATGCCACACATAAGAAAAAGGGAAATGCAGACCACACCAAAATATGATACATTATATACAAAGCACCATGTGGATTTGTGGCACATGTGTAACATTATTTGTGAAAAAAATCATTCCCCACTTGCTTAGGATTCCCATAAATAACGACATTCCCATCATGATTGACAATTTCCATTTGTTTCTTCCCAAAATGACTTGCAGAGCTTGGTGTTGTGCCCCCAGCTTGACTTGGAGTAGCTAGTGGCTTTCTATTGACTTGACCAACAGAGGCTTATGGGTGTTTCCCTTATATTGGTTTTTTTTCTGCTTAAGCCTCCTCATGGTATTTAATATGTTTACCAATGTCTCTTCTGAAATCACATGTTGTGTCAGAATAGGAGATGAGGGGAAAATGACATCCAAAGTTGCAATTGGGATTTGTAAAATTTTCTCCACCATTTCCGTATCAGAGAGGAGATATGCACATTGTTGCATTTCCTCCCAAGGCTTCTCATGAAGAACCATGAATTCCATAATTTCCTCATCTGAAGGTAAGACGCTGTTAAGAAGATCATGTGAAATAAGTGGAGAAGAAACCCTAGAGGGTATTTAAGATAGATCAGAATCATCAATTGGGTAAGAGTTTGAAGTAGCTTCAATAGTAGATGATTGGATTGCCTAATATGAAATATCGACTGCTGATAATGACATAGAATTTCCAAAAGAATCAACCTTGGTTTAGGTACAACCCAATGATCAAACGAGCCAAGGGAACCATCAATAATAGAAGTGATCATGCAAATAGGATCTTCCAGTTTAGAGGTATTAGGCATTGGAAAACGGAAGGAACCCATCAATGATGAATCCTTAAATAAACCAACACCCACACTCTCATTCACCTTCACGTAATAACCGAAAAATAGAATGTTACTGCTGGTGTTGAGGCACAAATATGGCATGGAATAAGCAAATTGGTCTATGGTGACAATATTCCCTTGATGAGGCAAGCAAAGGAGTCAAAATATTGTCGAGACTACCAACTTAATGGCATAAACCAACTATGCCTAAGAAATACATTATAACCTAAGGGAGTGTCGGCCACTTCAACGTCGACAGTAGCAATTTCCCCCCTAGTTTGTTTGGTAAGGTAGGGAGGATTCCATGAGGTGTAAAAGTTCAACTGTTAAATGAATTTAATGTCATGGAAGACTATGCAAGTTATGGGGATCCTATAGCACACAAACATGACATAGACAAAACACAAGTGGAGGATCCTTCATCAATGATTGTGCAAATGATATTCTTCCCATGTAAGACTACTTGAACTTGGAAAGCAATCTAGTGGGAGAACCTCGGTTGGATACATTCCATGTAAAAAATGACCAAACCTGATTCAGATGGACCAATCCCACCAATGGCCAACAAAATTGATTTGCATTGCGTAGGACAACTTTGAAACACCTCAAAAGAAGACATGGCACAAGGGGCCTAAGCTAAATCTTCCACAATATTGTAATTGTGTGCAACGCACGCATTGGGATTATGTATTGCTCATCGAATCACCCCCTTAAGAGGGTAGATGACTATGTCAAGAACATGTTTTTGTGTTTGAATAGGGCTATTAGGTTGGGATGAAGAGGTTGCATCCTTTTTAGGAGAACTCATCTCAGGTTTCTCCTAAGTGCGATTATGAGTGGTCAAGGCAACGATTTCCTCATATAAAAATACATTAGCATTTGACAGTCCATCCCTTTGAGGAGGATGACCTCCATTTCCCCTTGTGGAGGAGGAGGATTTTCAGTGACCATTTGTTGATGTTGCTACTAAGGTGGGAAAGAATTTGTTAAAACAATAGGTTGTGGGGAAGATTCCCTTAGAGTTATGAACTCATTGACTTCTTTTAAGCGTGGATAGAAATGCATCATATGTTCACTACCACAAATGCGATAGGGAAAATTTAGCTTCCTTTCCTTCTTATTTCCCCCAGTATTAGGGGTTGGGGATTGCAGGGCTCCTTGCTCAGTGGAAGGGTTCTTTTCTTTATTTTTCTTCTTTTCCTTCCCTTCATTTTTTTGAGTTTGTGGGGATTGTACAAAATTGACCTCAAATTTCTAAACATGAATGGTAGTTGGTTTGACAATAGGTGCAGTAGGAGAGGGACTACTAGCAATATAAAGCTGATTGAACTACCCACTCAAATGGCTTACTGAAGTAATGGAAACAGAACCAACAATACCGTAGGCACGTGGTCCTGAGGAGGGTCTAGATGGATCGGTTGACGGTCGAGGAGCATGTGGAACAATGTCTTATAAGTTGCATCATTGTGAATAAATAAAATCCAAATGTTGGGCACGACAAATGGATTTATCTTCAGTTGTGGCTCCACTCATAGAGACATTGTGATAAATGGGAGGTAACAGGGATTTTGTGAACCAATCTACTAATAATTGGTCTGGAATAGTATATTTTACAAGCCTCTGCCTCTGCTTTCATTCATGAATGCGATCAGAGATATGTGTGGCAGTGTTTTGATGTAATGACATCAAAAGTTTGGTTCTAGTATTGTAACATATGGGTAATTGAAAATGTGTCAAAATTCCATCGCTAATGCATTGAAGCTAGTATAGGAGACAGTAGGAAAATTAATGTATTGTTGGCTCAAACCCAGTCAATATGGGTTCCACTCACTGTCGACGCATACCGCAGTCTCCCTAGCCACCGGCCCAGACAGGTTTTATCCCGCTCAGCAACACCTGCGGAGCAGATGAGGTCTCACCCGAGGCGTCCAGGAAAAGCAGACAGAACCATGTTTCCTACGAATGAAGGAGGAAGGTTGCAGCTGTAATACTTAAACTTATTGCATAACCGGGACAGATATTTCTAAGCATCGAACATGGTATTTAAAGCACTATTCAACCGAGACATTCATCATTGCAACGACAGTAATTGTAAAACAAGCATTGCATCAAAGAAGCATGACATTATTCGTATATTGCAACATCACATTACCACAATTGAACAGATTGAACACAGATATTGTACCAAAATAACTTCATCATATTATCATTGTCAACCCAGATACAATGTCTCTGCAAAAACTACATCTCCGCAATGACTCTCGACATCAAAACATACCCGAGAATCATACAACCAACATCAGAGCTTCGCCTTATTCTCCAGCAAGTTGTATTTTTCCTCTCTCTCCCTCTCAACACTTACAATTCTTATCTATATATAGGCTTCCACCTTACAACTCTTGTCCACTTACTAACGACTTCCTAACTGACACTATGGACAAATGACCCACTCCCTAACCGACCTAGTCCAAAAACGACCAAAAACCTGCATTATGCGGTATAACTGACTCAACAATACATAATATGTGGTCCAATGACCCAAAAACCGCAATCCGTGGTACAATTGACCCACCCATGCACAAAATCATCTTCTGCCGTCGCCTCTCGCGCCATCTTCTGCCTTGTCACAGCATCAGAGATGTTGCGATACCAACTTACCAAACTGCCTGCCAACAGGTACCATTTAGAGGCACTCTTGGTCAAGGTCTGTGGGAAAAGATGCAATTTGACGTTGTTGTCTAACATAGATTTAGAGACGTACCACAGATGATAAGTCGAGATATGTGTGGATGGATCTTCTCTCATTTTACTGTCAAACTTAGGGATGTCAGATAGGACTTTGTGTGGAATATTAGACCACAGGGGGTTGTGCAATATGGGACCATTTGTAAACTTTGACAAGTCCAACAAATCAAGAGTACCCAAGAAAGGTAATTGTGTATTAGCAAATGGATCTCATGTCAAAGGTAGTTAGGAATTAAGGCCAGTTGGACCATGAGGTCCTCCCCCATACGAGCCTCTATAAATGTAAGAGCTTTGGAAAGCATGAATGCCCGCAGGGTGGGATGGAACCCTTACCATCGCCCTCTACAGTGATGTAAGGAGGGATGCAATCACTATGGTTCCAATAGGAAAGAGTGGTGGCACTCATAATAGCTCACATTTAAAACTTGGCTAAGATCTGAGTGGCTTTAGGGATTGGGAAGGTCCATAAATTATGCACGAAAACTCTAATGATCAATAAATGTCTCCAGAAGGTTAAGAAACCAAGAATTCAAAGAATCAAATCCTACGGAAAGTATGGACAAAAAATGTCCCCAACAGAGTCACCATTTCTATTATGGAGATATTCCCTTATGCGGACAGATAAGTACTCCCTTGGATCCTTTCCCTGATCCAAGGCATACTGATGGGGTATACCACTATGCTTCCAACCCTAGATCCAATAAATCATTCACATACAGATTATAAGAAGAGGAGGAATAAGAATAAATATCTTAATTCATATGAATTCTATTGGTGAAGATGGCTCCTAGCTACTACAAATCTAGTTGAATTTGATCCAACTCCACTTGCTTGTATCCTACACACATATAGACAACAAATACCTTCCTTCAAACCCTTCTAACATATATAAATTTTCATGTAAACGATATAACCATTTAGATCTAATCTAGATCTAATATAGATCCAATGTGATTTATTCAAGGGAGATTATATCCACCACAAACATTACATCAAACATACAAATCTAAATCATATACCTTCATTAATACACGATGATGTGGAGGGGAAGAAACACATATATCTATATAATAATGAACAAGAAGTGATACATCAAATTATATCTTGAATCTTGATGTAGGACTCCTCCAATATTCCTGCTCCAAACATTCCTTGACTCATACAATGGGTTGATCTCAATGGCTATAGGATTCAATCTAGATTCCCACAACATAACAATGTATAAAAGAGTCTCCCCTTATCTAATGAAATGAACTCAATATATAGATGGATGGTGAATGAATGGGGCATGAATGTATACTCCTAAGGACAAATGGACTTGGGTTATGTTGTGAGTTCCAATGCCAAAATGAGGTGGAATCTAGTCATAGCAATAATATTTTTGAACTTCATCCAAAAACCATGTGAAGGAAGACCATCGCTCCCTAGCAGTAGTGCAGGGAAGGATGGAATCCCTCCTAGATAGGAATGCAATGAGCGACGAAAAGGTTACCACCGCTCCCAGAAAGGAATGCAAGGGGAAATGGTGGTTAAATAAGGCCTAGAGAAAGGTGACAAGGTAGGGTTTCAACTGAACAAGTGTGTGTGGTCTCTAAGGATCTCATAGGGTGAAAAATAAGGGTATAAGACCCGTGACATTTAGTGAGACGATGATAGATGAGCCTGGAAAGATTCTTTTGAATGTTTGGTATGCCGTGAGCTTGATCACCTGTCCAAGTTCAAAGCCACACATATAGGTTAGAAAATGCATGCACAATCAATTTTCTCTCTTTCTTTGATTGTAGTAATATAAAACAAGAAAAAGTAAGGAGTTAATTCACTTATTTTTTTAGTTTTATAATTGCAAATCCACAACTTTTTTATTGCATGTTTGAAGTGAATTATTGCAGATTTACATGATATTAGAGTTTATTTTACATTTCTAATTGTAAACATAAATCATGCTTCAGATTTGAACTTTCACTGTGCTTCGGCTTTGTATGCAATAGGGTTCTAGCTCTGGCAATATTATGTAAAATAGATGGCCTCTCTGGCAGTAAAGAATAGAGATCTCATTAAAATTAGAATTGACACACAAATCTAAGTCAAAGATATGAAATATGGATGAATATACCGGAATGACGAGAAACAAGATCACCTTTTAAATTGGATGCTTAACATAGATTGGATTAGATATAATCAAGATTCAGTATTCAGTATTCTGAATTAGTTAATTCACTATTTTAGAATTGTTTTTCATAAACCTATTATTTGGAGCAAATGGGGAGGTCTGGTAAAAAATGGATTCATTGTATTAAACATAAATGTGGAGTCTTGTGGATGAACAATGTTGAAAACAAACTTCAAAGGTTTGTTGTATTTTAAGTAGAAATTTGTGATAACTTGATTTTTTTAGTTGTCTTATAATGTATTTGTAATATGTGATTTTCCATTGGAGTAAATAATGTTTCAAAACTTACTAATGAAACAAAAAATAATATGCCGACATTTCAATTTCTCATTGGAAGAAAAGCATACAAGTTTGGACTAACCACCTCAAGAGTAAGATGAATAGTTCCATTTCCATTTTGATCAGATGGTGGCAATGAGGAATTCATGGAGCTCGGTACACTTGAGTATATATAATGGCTATTTAACTATACAATAAGCTTGTGATGATGATCTGACTAATACATCTCATTAATAACAATGTAGAGAGGTTTCAATAGTTGTAAAGAGACTCCTTTTATGGCACTTCACAAAGGTTTTTAACACTATCTAAAATAATTACTTACAGTACTTCCCAAAGTTCCAAACATATTGCAGGGGTGGTAGGAGTGGGGGGTGTTGTATGACCCCAAAGGAACTCATGAAACAAATTATGCTTGGGGATTAGGGATATCCTTGAACAACGAAGAGAAAGCCGAAGGGTTTAGAGATAACAGCTGAGAAAGGTCACTCAAAGATAACTATGATTGGCAACTCAAATATTATTATACAAAGTCTAATTTGGAAATCAATCCCTAAGACTTTCCAATTTGGGGAGTGTCGTCGCAAGAATTTTGCAAAAATGTGATGAATTTGATGAAATTAGCCCCTTCCATGTCAAAATAAACTTGAAATCGAAGGTAGACAAACAAGCTAATTTAGCTTGTTTGCTAAATCCATGAACTTTAAAAATAGAGGTGCTCATCCACCCTACCCACATCCCATAATGAATATGGATAGTACCGCCAATCTAATCTAGCAATAATCAAAGGACCAAACAGATGTTGGGAAGTAGTGAAGATCCATGAGAATGGCTATCCTCTATATCAATGTAGATTAAATCACACACCTCTTTCTTCACTAACCCTGCGTGTGGAATATCAAGAAGGTTGACATCACATTGATGACACGATGGTTAATATATCCATAGTGAGAAGAAGGGGAAATGGAATAGGGGAGAAGAAACTTGCAGAAGGTGTATGGATTATTGTCACCAAGGGAATCCAAATGACACATAAACAAAGGGATGAGTAGAGGATCCAACACATGTTTGAATCCAATTCCTCCTCAAAGGAGGCTCAACTCAGGTACGAGAGATGATTGGTAGATCTGGAGGAGAACGTTGGCTTCTTCACAACGAATGGGAGTAGAGCATTGACAAGAGAATGGAGGAGGAATTGCAGGATCTCAAACACTAGAAAACGGTCCTTAATGCACGACTTGATTGATCCAAATCCAAGAATGACATGATGGATATGGAAATTATATGCCTTAGAGGGAAAATAAAAAGAAAAATGACAACATATGAGATTTGCAGGAAGATGTGTGCCAACTCAAAAGGGAATTAACACTGAGAGTCTACAGAGAAAGAAAAATGGTGAACTTGTCAGTCAGATCACCATGGACAACAGAGGGGCTCGAGAACAAGGAGATTATAGTGGACCAGAGGAAAACGAAGCACTAGCATCTTGCGGCTGGTGCCAAAAATTCAGCGGCTCTATCGCACCTCAACCATCAACCATGTTCCTCAAATGATCATGTTTTATTTGAGTTATGTATTGCAAAGTCAAATTTTGTTGTAATAGATTCATAACAATATCTACTAGTAGATGTTAAGAAAACGGGATCACAGAGCAATAACAATAAACATAAATGCAAATATAATCACACATACACATTACAAGAGAGACACAGATATATCGTGGTTCACCCAACTTGGGCTATGTCCACACTAAAGTTGCCAGTCCTTATTATTATTCCTTCCAGCAAAGTGAAGGGATACAACCTGCAGCACAACCGCTACACTTCCTCTTCACTGTCTCACAGACTCTCTACTTGATCTCACAGATCTTTACAATGCATAATACCTAATACATCTTTCCCTAGCTGTATTACAAAGTCTTTCTTTTATAGGGGAAATACAATGGGAAAATACCACAGGTTACCCAAAACCATGGGCCCGCAAAACAACTGGCGAAAACAACCCCAATTTTTTTTTCTCAAGGGCTCTGCCATCAAACCCCCGTTTTGGGGGGCTCCGTCCCCGCACCCCTGTGACTTGGGGGCGTTGCCCTGAACCCCTAAAAATGCAGAATAGGTGTACAGTCCTTCGGGGTGCACGGCTAAGACAATATCATCTATGAGACTGGAAGATTTGGCTCCACAACCAACAGTAGAATTGTAAGTAGGGAAAACAAAGTAAGTAGAAGCTAGTCAGAGCTAAAGGCCTTTAAAAACTTTGAATTTTGGGAACCAGCTCGACCAATTTTGAAATTTATTTTGAAAGTACTCATGACTGGACGGTTCAGCCATGGTCCCCCTTTTCTTAGTAATACAAACAAAAATCGTTCTATTTTTTTAAAAAAGTGCCAAATATATTACAATACTTCCCACCAAATTGAGATTTCAATACTTACCAAAGTGTTGAATTCTAGCCAAATTGATACTACTTCGTGATGAAATTATTCATGATTATTATAGTTATATAAGTAACATGGGTATTTACACTTTTTGTTAATGTCATCTCCCCGCATTAAATATTTTATCATTTCAACTAATATTCAATTTAAATGTTTGGTTCCACTGATGCATATGAATGCCCTTTCAAATCAATTCTATGCACATAGGTGACATTTTCAAAACTAGGGCATATCATCCCTTGCCTTTCAAACCAACTCTATGCATATGGGTGTCGTTTTCAAAACTAGTACATCTCATCCCATTCCTTTTGGGAATGGTGCACAGCTCGTATACCTTGGATTCATCATATTGTATTGAATAATGCAATTGCAATTTAGGCCATTTAGAATGAAAACCTGACACACAATTTAAAACTGGAGTGACATCCGCCCGCCGGCCATGCCTTGGCTACAGAAATCGAGGGTGACACAACCAACAATAAATATTTTTTGACAAATTTTGGTTTAATACAAAAAAATTTACATTATACTAAACACTACGTTTAAAAAATAATACCTCCCACATAGAAAGGTTAGATTGGAAAAATAAATAATTAAATTTTGGTTTAATACAAAAAAATTTACATTATACTAAACACTACGTTTAAAAAATAATACCTCCCACATAGAAAGGTTAGATTGGAAAAATAAATAATTTAAATCATTAAATAAAAAATTAATACTCCCTAAGTCGAACTACGAACCATGGAAAAGTAAAAGAATGAACTTGCACATAATAGTTTAATACGTGCAATCTA
Source organism: Larix kaempferi (assembly GCA_027924585.1). Lineage (NCBI taxonomy): Eukaryota > Viridiplantae > Streptophyta > Pinopsida > Pinales > Pinaceae > Larix > Larix kaempferi. The sequence goes on from BSBM01000887.1 coordinate 18,868,790, forward strand.
TATATGTTCATGTAGGGACCTAATAATTTAAAAATATACTATTTTCTGTTTTTTTTATACAACTTCTTATTTATGAGTAAAATATAACTTGAATTGTGGAGTAGTGATTATCTCATGTACCTTTTTTGGAAATAGTAGTTTTGAACAAGTGATCGTATTCATGACTCATGATTGGCCTTGGATAAGGGTAAGGACAATCCTTACATAAAAGGCAAAAAGGTAATTTTGATTTATTTTATTTTATTATAGGAGAATTTAAAGGTATTTTTTATTTATTTTGAGAATGGTATTCAAGGTATCATTTTTGAAAATTTGTTCAATCTACTTGACAAAAAGATAACTCAATATGTTTGATATTTTGAAATTGTTTTTCAATTTATAACATGCACCTCTACTATATCATTTAATTCTATAAAACAAGTTTAGACTACTAAATCTACAATGCACAAGGACCAAACATGCTTCAATAAGACTACTATGTCAAAATCAATCTCTAATATCATTACAATATACACTATGATAGCTCAATGTATACATATTTCTAAGTCTCACAACCTCTTGGAACATTATTAGTATGAATTTTATAGAAGCTAATATAGAAATAGGTATTGTTATGTCCCCGAAGGAGAACATATATATATCGCCAACCTCCTATTAATTTGGTTTAGAGAATACACATTTTTACATTTTGTAAGGTTTAAACAATGTATTCAATGTTATATATTAAATAAAATTTAAAAAAAAACATTTATTTGAATAGTGATTGGCTCTAATTTGCTGACGTTTTCCTTGTTTTTCCCATCCCAGGAGGGGGCGGGGGGCAATCATCAACCTAGACTGGAGTGTCTGACTTACAGCACTGTGCACAGTGCACACTCCAATGCACTTTGGCAGTAGTGCAACATGAATTACAAGTTTTTATGCTAAACTTTTATGATTAAATCAATGGGCGTTCTTATTTCATTGCTCGATTTACAACCTGCCTAACATCCTCATTCAAGCAGTCGATGGAACCCTGCAATCAATGCAGCTTAGCAGGAAATCTAACTTTGTGGCAAACTATTGACACCTGCTTCCCTGCGAGCTTGCATGTTCTCCAAGTGATGATCCAACATTCAATTACCAGCATATTATACAGAGCTGCGAGCTTGCATATCCTCCAAGTGTCCTCGAACAGACTTATGCCTGGTTATAAAGTTGCATGAGAAACAACAATATCGACCACTACCATGGGCCTTGGCACGTTTCCACTGCTAAACTTTTATGATTAAATCAATGGGCGTTCTTATTTCATTGTTCGATTGACAGCCTGCCTGACATCCTCATTCAAGCAGTCGATGGAACCCTGCAATCAATGCAGCTTAGCAGAAAATCTAACTTTGTGGCAAACTATTGACACCTACTTCCCTGCGAGCTTGCATGTTCTCCAAGTGATGATCCAACATTCAATTACCAACATATTATACAAAGCTGTGAGCTTGCATATCCTCCAAGTGTCCTCGAACAGACTCATGCCTGGTTATAAAGTTGCATGAGCAACAACAATATCGACCATTGCCATGGGCCTAGGCACGTTTCCACTGCTAAACTTTTATGATTAAATCAATGGGCGTTCTTATTTCATTGTTTGATTGACAACCTGCCTGACATCCTCATTCAAGCAGTCGATGGAACCCTGCAATCAATGCATCTTAGCAGGAAATCTAACTTTGTGGCAAACTATTGACACCTGCTTCCCTGCGAGCTTACATGTTCTCCAAGTGATGATCTGACATTCAATTACCAGCATATTATACAGAGTTGCGAGCTTGCATATCCTCCAAGTGTCCTTGAATAGACTTATGCCTGGTTATAAAGTTGCATGAGCAACAACAATATCGACCACTGCTATGGGCCTTGGCATGTTTCCACTGCTCATGTCGATCCATCCTGAGGTTTCTTCTGTTTTCATGTTGTGTTGCACTTTATATGATGTTTTCGTGCTGAAATTTTGCTACAATTTTTTTTTTTGAGTCTAATTGGTAGATAGCTAGGTATGCAATGATCTCAACCCGAGGTAGATAGTTGAATAATTTCATATTCAGATAATTATGGACAAAAAGAAGGTATACTAGAATAGAAACGCAGAAGATACCAGCTGAGCTGCAGAAATGTTTTGAAATATCGTATGCGAAATTTGTATATTGCTATCTGGTGTTTTCATGGCTACTGTGATGCTTGAATCCACCAGTAATGTTGACGAGTACGATTACTTGAAGGGCTTCAAACATCTGGCGGTCTCCAGTGCTTTGAATTCAGTGCCGAATAAAGATGTGTTCCCATAGGATTGTTTCCCGTCAGCAGCAGAAATCGCAGAGGGCGAGAGTATACCAGTCATAACCCTAGCTTTGTTGTTATGTCCATTTTAATTCAAATCTATTAAACACCTACATAGAAAAATGGAAGTACGACCCTCTCTGAATTCTGAGTTGAAATCTACCAGAAATATCCCCTACAAGATAGATCTTTATAGTACTCTTTATTTTCTGTTGTTGCAGTAAGAAAGAAAGGATCAAATTCTGAGGTCTGGTTTATCGAGCAGTTATCATATTTTCAATTTATTATCAAAATTATAATTTTGAAAATTTGGATTGGTTGAGAAGTCATTAATCATACTTTAATTGCAGCTATAAAATGATGAAATTACAACTCTGAAAGTATGGCAATTTCAACTTTTGATTTTGGGGCAAAATTTGAAGAGTATGGCAATTTCAGCTTTTGATTTTGGGGCAAAATTTGAAGAGTAGCCTATGGCCAAATTCTGATAGCAATTTCAACATTTTGGTTATTGTGGCACGAGGAAGAAAATACAAGGAATGTCCGTAAGCTAGTGTATTAGCTGTATTATTGATATTAATAATTTTGTATGAGATTGTTGAAAGTAAATGTTTTGCCCTATTTTTTACATTCATTTTGCATTTATTATTATAATTGTACTGTAAAGAACACCAACCAGCAACACACAAATACAAACAAAGACACAATGGTAAAAAATGCACTAATCAACATTATATAATATATCAGTGTTATACACTATATTTTTATAGATATATATTAGCGAAATTTTTTGAACTGTAAACTTTTTTCAAGTGAAAAATTTGAGGAAAATATTTTACCTAAAAGAATTAGGGATTTAATCCCATGGATCTGATTTAATATTTATTAAATCTCTATATGTGCTAATATCGTTTAGATGTAAATCCTAACTAGTTTAATGATGGCTCTATGGTGCTAAAATCCTTTAGATATAAATCCTAGCTAGTTGAATGATGGCTCAATGGCTCAACTCAGAGATCCCATAGCAGGAAGTATCCAACTTTTTGTTAGTTTAATTAATTGGTGTATACTCTTTGGTTTGTGTCAGCTCTACATTTAATACATAATTACATTGTTAAATTTGTGTTTACTTAACTACTCCTATTTGCACTTGCACCTATTTGCACTAACGCACAGACATATTTTTGTTTACTTCTATTTCCTATTTGCACTTGCACCTATTTTCACTAACAACTTCCTCTCCACATTCGTCAATGAGATAATGTTTTTAAGGAAAACTATGCTGATTAAGTTTTCTTGGTAGCAGGTAGTTAATCATGTTATCAAGGAATATCTTATTACCAAAATGTTAGATGCAGCAAGGATGAAGTACGATTGCAAAGATGTGTTGAATCCGGTAAGATATGGCACGAGCTACAATGTTAAAGTAGACCAGTATTTCAATTGGAGAGACTATTTGAAGCATTTCGCTTATCCTGAATTGCATACACCTGATAATCCTCCAAATTACAGGTATGTTCTCGATCCAACATTTGATTTATTAGATTAAATTTCAATAAACTAGGCACTTATGATAATCATCTATATGGTTGCAGAGAGTTTGCAGGAGAATACAGGAAATTGGCTCTGAGATTGATGGGAGCAATATCTGAAATCTTGGCCTGCAGTCAGATTACATACAAACGGTCTTCAAAGATGGCATTCAAATTGGTGTGCTAAACTTGTATCCACATTGTCCAGATCCAGACCAAACCATGGGCATGGCACCCCATTCTGATCATGGTGGTCTCACTATTTTATTGCAAAATGATATGGGGGTTTGCAAGGTTAGCATGAGGGGCGTTGGGTGGCCGTTGAGCCCTCTCCTAACACCTTCGTTGTGAACGTTGGTGACCATCTTGAGGTGAGAATCACCATTTGTCCTTTGAATATTTGTGCAAAGGTAGAGATCTCAGATTTTTAATTTCAGTGGCTTGTTTTTTTTATTGACAGATTGTGAGGAATGGAATATATAAAAGTGTGGAGCACAGAGCAGTGATAAACACTGAGAGAACAAGAATTTCAATTGCTCCAATATTTCTATGGATGCTCCAATATTTCTTACTCCTCAACTAATAGATGAAACTCACCCACCCTTGTATAAATCCATGTTGTATGGAGAATATCTTAGACATCAGCAAAGCACAGGTGGAAAGATTTAGTTCTCGAAGCTTTGTACACTGCGACAGTGCGACAACCCTCGATGCTATTCAACTTCACACATCCAAATATGCACAACACCTCCAAATATACCATTTTTTTCATATAAAATAACTCTTCTAACTCAAGGCAATCGAAAACAATGAGTTCTCTCGAAGCTTTGTACACTGAGACAACCCGAGATTCTCTTCAGATTCACACAATTCTTTGTGCACAACTACTCCAAAGATACCATGTTTCCATGCCTGGCATCTCTCTTTAACTCGCGCACCCACAAACACATACCTTTCGAAGGTTTTTTTCCTGTGCCAACCCCTGTATGTTCTTCAACTTGAAACATCCACCTACGTGCAACTCCTCCAAAGAAATCAATGTTTTCATAGTACATACTTAGCAGCTATTCTAACTCAGGACAATAGGAAATATACCAATGTTTTCATACTTAGTAGCTGTTCTAACTCAAGAAAATATGAAGGTTTATTTCAATCAAGTTTTATGAACAAAATCAACTAAATAATTATACAAGAAATTGTTCATGGAAACAAATTACTATCTATCAGTTAAAGTCATGATCAATACATCTAATATATCTATATAAATTTTTTTGATAAATATCTAATTATAGGTCAAAACAATTTGAGATTATATTACTAAATTAAAAAAAATTAGTGTTTTATGCCCTGCTGAGACCAAGCCTCTGGGAAATGTTTTTCTGAGGAAGCATGAAACCAAGACTCTAGGAAATGTTTTTCTCGGTAAGCATGCACCATTACATGCTATGCTGGATTCAACTCACCCAGTTGGCATAGTCCCAAAATCAAAGAGAGTACAAGAGATAATACTCCTAAGGAATAAAATGATAAAATAATGGAAAATAAAAAATAAAGGAAACAATCTCAGGTATTTAATAGTTACGAGTATAATCAATAGCACAAAATCTATGCATAAACTTCTTTTAAAAGCTATGAGGATGAATAGCGAGTCAGTCAGTTAGCTCTTTCTTGGCCATATGCATTTTTTTTTCACCTAGAATATACAGATTCAGACGCTGCAATCCTACCCTTCCGTTTTATGTCATGTTCAAATCGTCTCTCATATTCTTTGGTTATTCCATTATGTTCGTACTGCTTTTAAAATTCAATTTCAAAGAATGCGATGTGTAAATATTGGAGCAGCCATCCAAAATTTTTGGTCGAATGCATCCACTTGTTTTCCAGTAGAATGTGGAAGTGCCATTTTGAGCAACCACGGTAAAATAAATTCAGGATGTGTCGATGCAATTCGTTATGTTGACTGTTGGTTGCTATCACCGCCATGGAGTACTCTTAATCTTATCAAATATTGTTTCAATAGGCTTGTTCTTATCAATCTAAGTCTATTAGTAGAATTCAATCTTATCAAATATTGTTTCAATAGGCTTGTTCTTATCAATCTAAGTCTATTAGTAGAATTCAATTTGTTTGTTTACCGGAATAGTCATGACCAAGAGATTATTCGACAATGGAGTGAAAGACTTTGTGATATTGGAAGCAAACAATAAGATTGGTGGAACAATGAGAAAATATACACTGGGATGTTGTACAATAGAATTGGGTGACGACTTTATGCAAGGCATTGGAGGAAAATGGATAAAATCCATGTGGCCTCTTGCTCATAAAGACTTTCAATTGCAATTTTAAAAATATCAATGGCAGTGTCTATAATTAAGAGTAAGCAATATTATCTTCTAACTAGATTGAACATTATAAATTATATCAAAACCTAATATTTTGCCAACACACTTGTATAGTATTTATCGAGTTTAGATATGCTAGTATTATATTCTATGTTATAATATTACTAGTATTATATGTTATAATATTACTAGTGCTCTACTCTATGAAATGTTATATATTATACTTTATCTTGGTTATATCATAATTTTTTTTGTGTAAATTTTATTTACAATTGTTTCTAAGTGAACTTTTGATTTAAATTTCTTTTATATTTAAGCAAGTTTTTTATTTATTGGATAAACCAGAATTGTTTCTAAGTGAACTTTTGATTTAATTTTCTTCCATATAAACAAGTTTTTCATCAATTGGATCAATTTTTTTTAGATTATTTATGCATTTCTCCAACCAAAGCAGAGCCTCTTAGAGCATAAAAAACAACATGCATGTGAGTGATTTTGGTCTTAAGAATATAACAAGAGTGATTTTGGTCTTAATAATATATGGATAAAATAAACATAATATTGAAAACAATAATGGATATGAATATTGATATAATATCAAAAGTTGATGATATATATGTAATATTAAACATTATCGATTTGTTCTAAAACATTGTTTCTCCAATCTTTAGTTTGATAATATATATGTAACATTAAACATCACCGATTTGTTCTAAAACATTGTCTCTCCAATCTATAGTTCAATTGTTGAGCTACAAAATTGAATGATTTCATGCCATTGACAATTTGTCATAGATTCGATTCTTTCACATAGAGACCTATCATAAATTAATATTCATATGAGATATACTAACTATTGTATGATAATTATACTTTATGGTCTCTTGGATAGTATTTTCAGGATAAAAAAATAATAATAATTTTTATAAACAACACTGAATTGGTTCTAATCAATAAAATTTGAATTGATTTATTAAATAGACATCGAATTTCTCTATTTCTTATGCTTTATAGATCTAATGATCTAACATTTCCCTTCATAATTTGGTATTAACTAAAAACAAATGTAAATTTGAATTTGTTAGATAGTGTTTGTGACTGCATTTTTCACCTAACAAATCTAATGTGTAATTGTGGCTTCTAGAAAGACTATGACTCGAGAAAACGTATCCTCTCTTCTTATCCTTGCTAGTTTTGACCTTGAGCAAATTTTGAGAGAAGTCATATCTCGACATAGGTCTAGATATTAATCTTCTTATCCTTGCTCGTTTTGACCTTGAGCAAATTTTGAGAGAAGCTAGATCTCGACATAGGTCTAGATATTAATCTTCTCATATCTGAAGTTTCATCCCCCTCTATGAAAGATAATTTGGATCAATAACTTAATTTCGATTCTCTTGCCAAAGAATCACTATTTTCAGAAGAAAAAGATAGAAAACCAGTTCCTTCCATCTTCCGAGGAGGGTGGTTAATTCTCTCAATTAATATTTAATTCTCCCCTTGTTTCTTGAGTAACACCAATGCGTTTTATTTTTCTTTTTCAGTATAAACGATGATACAACCAAATTATTGATTTATTATTGTTTTAAATCAAATAATTTTATCACAATTCTAAACGAAATTACACACTTGTAACACCATTGCAATTTTTACTTCCAAATTGATGTTTCACTACTTGCAAAAAAACTAACTAATCCAAGTGGCAATGTCAGGGACATTTCCACCTCATGGCTCTTGTTAAGAGTAGCTTTTAACAAATTGCATTAAAAAAAATACATTAGACAAGTTTGATGTGTGATGCAAATACCAATTTTATCACTAGGATGTACAACTTAATAAATTACCATCAACAATTGTGGTAGTTTCAAGTGATAGATATTCGAGGGGAAGCATAATGCCCATGTAATAGGGAAGAAATTTGTTACTTTCTCAACTCTTTGTATTGGAGATAGTCACTCTACACCAAGTTTAAGTTTGTTTGCAAGTGGCTTATGTTGAGTGTTCAGTTGGCATGCTCCTAATGCTCTATTACTTGATGAAGGTTTTCTCTCCTATCAATTTTTGTTTTGGTGAAAAGTTTAAACTCTCATCTCCTTCTTGTATTGAAAGATTTAAAGATTGTTGAACGTCGATATACTTTTGATTTGAGAATTTGCTCTTCTATTAGTGATTTTTAATGGTGCCTTCGACTAATGGGTACCATCACCAATATCACACACAGATACTTTATCATATAATAATAAAAAAGAATCGTTTTCTCCCCTGTGCGGAGAATCAACTCTCAGATTTGTAGGGGCTTATGAAAAAATTAGAGGGAGATCCCTTACACATGGTGGGACTTGGGGCTAGGGCTTGGGGGAATATATTCATGCAAATTCTTTGGGAGGCCTACAACCACATGGGAGATAACAAAGTGTAGTTTAGGATTTGGATAAGTTTTGGGAAGGAAATGGATAGAGCATCTGGACATTATCTCTTTGATGTCATTGACTCCAGGGAGGACATGCTCGTGAGGCCTTTTTGTGTGGAGGCCAAGTTGGGGGATCGAGTCCTGTATGTTGATGAGATTCTATGAGATGTTTTTTTTCAATATGCTTGAGACAACCATTTATTTTATCAATGCGGTGAACAACTTGTAGGAGGCTTCTTGGGATGCTGATGTTGTTGTCAATGGATTGTCCTCGACTAATATGAGGTCAATTTTTCAAGATATTGAGAGGTATGGGGGTTAGGTCTAGCACATGGTTTTGGGGAAAATGGTTTCTTGTAGCCCATGGTATTGGCCCAAGGTATTGCATGTAAAGAAACCTTTATAAGGCTTGAGGAGGCTCCATTGTAAAGTGGCCTAGAGGTGAGCGGGTGAGCTCACTTGGCTAGGTTGGTCGGGTTTTTTCCATGTAGTGAAGGGATTCATTGTATTGGTTTTTCCCCTCATGGGGTTATTCAGGGTAAATTTATGTGTCTATGTATGGTTGCTTGTGTGTAATATTTTTCTCTTGCAAATATATTTATGTATGCTCATCTTTAAATCCTAATAATTGGCATCATAACCAAAGGCCTATTTGAAACATAAACTCCTAGGAAAGAAGGGTTCCTAGTTCAAATGGGAGCATGGAAGAAAATGAGCAAGTAAACGAGCAAGAAAGTGAGCATGGAAAAGTAAGAGGATGAATCACCATGAAGACACATGAAAAAAAAATTAATGGAGCAATTTGCATGTGAAAGGGAATATGGCTGTAAGACCTGTTAAGGAATGCATACCCCTGGTAATCACCAGCAAAGTTGGGAGATAGACCTAGGTGATAGGGGGTGTGCGAGAGATCCCAAATTCAAGCTTAAAGGGGGGATTGTTAGGGTTAACCTTGACTCGAGAATGAGTCAAAGGTAGTTTAGGTCTAGCACATGGTTTCTTGTAGCCCATGGTATTGGCCCAAGATATTGCATGTAAAGAAGCCTTTATAAGGCTTGAGGAGGCTCCATTGTAAAGTGGCATGGAGGTGAGCGGGTGAGCTCACTTGGTCCAGTTGGTCGGTTTTGGCCATATAATGAAGATCTTCATTGTGTTGATTTTTCCCCTCATGGGGTTTTCTAGGGTAAGTTTATGTGTCTATGTATTGTTGCTTGTGTGTAATATTTTTCTCTTTCAAATATATTTATGTATGCTCATCTTTAAATCCTAACAAGGGGAATATATTCATGCAAATTCTTTGGGAGTCCTACAACCACATGGGAGATGACAAAGTGTAGTCTAGGATTTGGAGAAGGTTTGGGAAGGAAATGGATAGAACCTCTGGACATTATCTCTTTGATGTCGTCGACTCTAGGGAGGACATGCTCGTGAGGCCTTTCTTTGTGGAGGCCAGGTTGGGGGATCGAGTCCTGTATGTTGATGAGATTCTATGAGATGTTTTTTTTTCAATGTTCTTGAGACAACCCTTTATTCTATCAATGTGGTCACCAACTTGTAGGAGGTCGCTTGGGATGCCGACATCATTGTCAATGAATTGTCCTTTACTGATATGAGGTCAATTTTTCAAGATATTGAGAGGTATGGGGGTGAGAGGATTGGATTTCCTATTGTTATTTCTCTATCCAAATCTCAATCCATTGTTTGCATGGATGGTGTCAATGGAAGCCCCACTTAAGATATGCATAGGACAATGGGGTTCCATGATATTAAAATTTGACAAGCTCATTGGCTATATCAAGAAATAATATATTGGTTGGTCATTATGTTGAACTATAAGAAGATAATACTTTCAAATTGAACTATATACTACTCCCCCTTCATTTGTTGTGGAAATTTTAACAACCCTTTCATCATCAATGACAGAAAACCTAGACATTGGTTTAGTGATCCCTCTATTGTCTACACTATAGATTTCCTCCAATCCTAATAAGATAGATATCATAATCATGGACGAACATACTCCTTCCATGATCAACATCCCTCTATTGTCTACACAATAAATTGCTTCCAATCCTAATAAGATAGATATCACAATCATGGACGAACATACTCCTACCATGATCAACATCCCTCTTCCATGGGTCCCTTTATACCATGATCTAGTATATGGTAGTAGCCAAGTTTTTTTTATTGAAAACATATTTAGCATTTTCCATGTCCTAGTATATGGGTAGTTGCCTAAGTTTTTTATTAAAAATATATTCAACATTTTCCCGTAGTGTAATAATTTGATCTCTTCATAATCACTTACTTTACGAGCATGTTTGATAAAAGAGCCCTTCATGGGTGGAATAAGTAGAATCATCAATGCAATATTTGAGAAGATCAATAATAATTTATCAAAATAATAGAGCAAGATGATACAACTTTTAACCTGCATCACTACTCCTATCAATACTGGCTACAAATTGGGTAAGTCCATGATGAATTTATTCAGATATTAAAATAAATGTATAATACTTGCTAAAAACTGGGTGAGTCCATGATGAATTTATTCATATATTAAAATAAATGTATAATCAAAGAATAAAGGATATTTGAGAGAAACAAGATATCCCATGGACTCTCTATTTCTTCCCTTTGGAGGTTCACATCGACATATAAAGTATGAATTCACTTACTTCCTAGGATGACTTAAGAAAAACATAGTTTGTTGTGATGGTGTTGAGAGTCTATGCATCTAACAATGTTTTCAAACTTTATGCCTAACAATTCAAATTGTTATGTTGATCATGTATTAGAGATTAAAGTATTATTTGTTTTAATTTTTTTTTAAATATGTATGTTCATTTTAAACCGTAAAAGTTGATTATTACCACTATTATTATCGTTATCATTGTCGTTATATTAATACTTGTTTTATCATTCATTAAAGTATTATTTGTTTTAATTTTTTTAAAAATATGTGTGTTCATTTTAAAGCGTAAAAGTTGATTATTACCACTATTATTATCATTATCATTGTCGTTATATTAATACTTGTTTTATCATTCATTACATGTTTTTCAAGGGTTAATTGAGTATGAAAGACATTCTCTTTTGAACCATGAGTTTTGTCTTAGTATTCAAAATTTTATTTAGACCAATATATTATTGTTGTAGGTATTTTAGATGATTCTCTTATTTAGACCAATATACATAATGTTATTTAGCCCAATATATTATTGTTGTAGGTATTGTGGTTGATTGTCTTATTTTCGTTGATGAGCACATTGCTAATATACATAATGGTTAATGCTATTTCATGGTTATTATTACATTCTATTATGTGAATGGACATGTTAGTGTTGGACATTATTGTGTAGATTATTATTTTTTAAGTAATATTTAGAGTTATTCTTTATTTAATGAATTTAAATGTTTATTTGATTAGTTTTTTAGTTTTTAATGATTATCTCATTATTAGTGTATATTATATGTTATTATATGTTTTTCAAAGTATGATTCACATTGTATTTCTAGGTGTTCGACAATATTACTAAGTATCCAATGGATCTTTTCTTCAAGTTATACACACTTCACTAATCATTGGGTGGAGTTTTTTTCTTCTAATTAAAAGCGTAAAGTATGTCATCAAATTTTGGTCATTTAAGGGCTTTAAGATGATGATGAACTCTAGTCATATGAAGAAATATTATCTTAGGTTTATGTCCCTTATTGTTAGACCCTTTCTCTAATCTCCTTACTTCAAGGTGTTTAGGAGTTATTCAATAATGTACAAGGCCATGTTTTTTGAATAATTCTCATTAGGTAGTTACTGGGTAGTTCTCAATATAGAACAGTCATTTTTATTAAATAAGGCTTATTAGGTAGTTCATGGGTAATTAATCAATGTAGAAGGAACCATCTTTATTAAATAATGTTCACTATATGGTTGATACTCATTAATGATATGACCATAAATAGTTAAGGTTTTGCTAGTATGAAACTATTTATATAGATTGAAAGCTATCTGATGTTTTTCTAATATTAGAATCATGTTCAAATAGATATTACACCCTAGAAGAGGTCAGTGAAAATTACTCGCTTTATGTATCATTAATATAAAGGCCATATTCTATATGTTCAATACCATTCTCTCTCCTATTTATTTTTTTACATTTACATTTTTTTGAATATTGCTCGTAATTTATTATTATTTTTGGTTAAGTACATTACACTTATATTGTATCATGGAAACATCTTCTTTTGAATGATCTAAGATCGCAAGTTTCTCCTAAATCATATGAAAATAGAACACACATTTTTTAGTGAGTACTATATTAATGTGATTCAATAATGCAAACCAACCCTTGAATTAAAAAAAATAGTGCTACCAATAACAACCCATTTTTCTTGTTGGGCTTAAAATTACAACTTGTGTGAAACCATGACCTTGACAATTTGTAACGTTGCAAGAAAACCTCAAAATCAATCCGAATATCAAAAAGTAATGTCAGTAGTGGCATCCCCAATTTTTGTTGGAGTTAAAATTACAACTTTGTTTGAAACCATGGTCTTAATAAATGGTATTATTCTGAATTGAATTTTAAAATCAACCCCAAATAGAAAGGAAGTGTTACCAACAACATCATCATTTTTCAGAATTAAATTATAATATTTTTTAAAACATGACTTTAAAAACTAAAACCATCGCAAAAAAATCATAAAATTTAAGGGAAAAAACATAAACACCTTAAAAACCTATTATTAAAAATAAAATTAAAGAAAATAAATTTAAAATTTAAAAATAAAGTAAATATATAAATCAAATTTATATAAATAAAATATAACTTGAGTGGGCCCAACAGTTAAGAACATGTGTTTCCTCCTAGGAGGTCATAGATTTAAATCCAGAGGAGGGTAAGATATGTACACATCTATAGACTTTAGCAATTAGATCACTACATAGAAGGGATCCCTTGTTCCACAAATAAGGGGATCTCATACACCAAATTAATATTTGGCTTAAAAAATTTAAATATAAAAAAAAAAAAACAATGATACTTAGAGCAAACCAAAACAAACACAATGATCCACCATATTCATGAAAAATGATATTACTATAAACACCATAATGCTAAATGACAAATTCCTAACCCTTTCCCTTATTATCTCAATAAGGGGATTGATTTGAAAAGGCCAAGTTACCTAAAACCCCTGATTAGTATTTCAAATCCCAATTCGACTAATGATAATGAGAGGATCACTCAATAAAAAAAAAGTCCAATTTCAACACACATGTTTCATTCTAGTGATTGCTTAATTATTATTAATTTTTCCTTATAGACAAAACTTTCTAAAGATTATTTCATTCTAGTGATTGCTTAATTATTATTATTTTTGCCTTACATACGAAACTTTATAAAGCTTATTTGTCTTATTATATGTCCGAGCTTGATCATTTTTAAAGACAAAACTTTATAAAGATTATTGTTTTATTATATGTCCGAACTGGAAGATTTTTATGAGGGATTATAAAGATTATTGTTTTATTATATGTCCATGCTCTCAATTTTGACGAGCATTATGATCTTAGGAAGATTTGAAAATAACATAGAGCGTATTCTATTCAACCAATAATTTTATTTTTATGGGTTTGGGTAGTTACTTAACATGCATATGTGCAAAAACATTTTAGGTATACATTTCATTAATAATAAATAAAATTATATAATTTTAATTTTCAAATGTAATGATTGAAAAAGTTATTAAAAAGAAATTATTATTAATTATTATTTTAAAAATTTAAATATAAATATATTTAAATTGATTTTAGTAGATGTTAATAATTATTATTATCAAAATAGTTTTGTTTAACATAAATAGAAATTTGGATTTGAAATTTAAATTATAAATGATTTTTTTAATAATTTTTTTTTTTTAATTATAAAATAAAAATTGATAAAAACACTCAAATGATTTTTATATTCCTACTTTAACTCAAAATATGTTAGAATAATATAATTTTAAAAAAATTACAATCTCAACATTCATAAATTAAGATTCCAAACTAATTCAACATCTCTAAAACTACTTAAATGTAATGACACTACGAATAACAATTCCATAACTACCAAATTCCAAGAAGTAATTTAAGTTACTCCTTAAAAAAAACAAAAAATCTTAAAATATAATAAAATAATCATTAAAAAATAATACCCAAAAAATATAATAAACCATCACACGAGTCTTCTTCTCCTTCATGTGAACTTTTTAAGTTTTTAATATAAAATATGAAGTGAATGTCTATCATTTCCACTAATACACAAATCAATATCGAAAAGGAAAAAAATATATTCACCCAATTATCAGCATCAAAAAGGAAAAAAAAATCTTCACATTATATTTTAACTTTCATTATTCTTGATTTTTTGAATGTTTTATATTCTTTATCCTTGATTTTGAATGATTCATTCAACTTTAATTATTTTTTATTTTGAATGATTTATTCTTTGACTTATTGTAATTGCGATAAGCCCATAAATCAAGTTGTCGTTACATAATAATTGAGCCACCAGCATCTTAAGGTCGAGATAACGAAGTGTCAGAACTTCGTAAAGAAATTGCATTAATTCCAATTTTCAAAATTCGCTATTATTAAATAAAATATTATGAAAATAATAATTCCAACAAAAATCATAAACCATTTTACCAAAAGGCCTTTAGAGTAAATTTGTCCCATGGTATTCTTAAAGTAAATCAAAGAACCCCACAATGAATAATACATGAAACAACCCACAATGGATACGTGTCATAAAGTAATGTTGAAGAATAGGTTTTGGAGTGGGATTAGCTAATTAGGTTGTACTAAGTCTCTTAGATATCATTTCAGGTCTGAAATTATTCTAAGACCATGTTGGTGTTAGGTTGGGAGGGGCATCTTTCAGGCCTCCTCGGTGGTATCATCTCGGCTTCGGGGTCATAGATCAATTATGGCTTCAATTAGGGAACATCCTGCCCTTAATGTTAAGGATGGACGTCACATTGAAAGGGATTCTTAGAGAAAGCTCTCCCTGTGTAAGGGTTATTTAATGTTAGTGATGTACATTATTTGTGGAGGGTTAGGGTTACCCTCTAAGGATTTGGTCCTAAAAAAATTAGTGTCTTTGCAACATCCAGATGTGATTCTTATTCAAAAAACTCTCGCTTGTGGTGATTCTATCTTGGCATATTTGAAGATTCTATTGCTTGGATGGGATTTTGTTGGTCTTGATGCTTCTGGTAGATCAGGGGGCCTTATACCTGGTTGGCTCACAAGATCTTATATTCTCTGTATTAATAGTTGGGCTATCATGACAGGTTTGGGCACTGTGTTTTTCTTCAGGGAATTTGTACATGCTTTTACTATCTTAAATATATATGTCCCATATCTTTAGAGGATGACATATTGGGAAAAGATACTTAGTTCGGGATTATTAAATGTAGACATATTAATATTAGGGGTGACTTAAAATTCTCCTTGGGGAAGCCGAGATTTTGGGCTATAAAGCTCATAAAGACTCTTTATCGGACTATTTTGTTAAAAGGTTGGAGGAGATTTCCTTATTTGACATTCTCGCTGTCAATTTAAGGCCCACCTAGAGGAACATGCGTGTAGGATCGGGTAGGATAGCCAAGAGTCTGGATATATTCTTAGTAAATGAAGGTACATTACTTATAGCCTCTTGTATTAAACAATTGGTTGTAGAAGGGGGTGAGTCAGACCATTTTCCTATTTTTCTTGAGGTGAAGGTGGTTGTGGAAAATCCACCAAGCCCATTCAAGTTTAATGCTACATGGATGGAATTAGATGATGGATATACACAATTGGTAAAAATATTGTGGATCCCTCATGATGCCAACAACCAAGACTCTCAACCGCAATTCAGTTTCTGAATAATCTAAAGAAGATCAAAGCTCGAATAGTTTCTTGGGCAATTGAGAGGAGAAGGATTAAGGGCATTGAGCTTGGTAGGATTGAATCTCTATTGGCATCACATCATGCTGACAATATTGAAGGCTTCTCATCAACATAGCAAAAAAGGTATATTGTGGATCTTGAGGCTAGGAGAAGGAAAATATTAAATGAGGAAGAGTCATCTTTGAGACTTAAAAGTAGGGTCATTTGGTTACAAAAAGGGGATGTCAACTCTAAATATTTTCACAATTTTGCTAGACATAGGAAGAACACAAATTCCCTATGGAAGAATGAGGAGGAAGATGGAAGACAGGTGGCTGGCCTTAGGAACCTTGCAAGGGTTGGGATGAACCATTTCAGCAAAATGTTCAAGGAAGATGAGAGGGCTTCTATAGCCTAGATGTTAATATTGATTTCCCATTATCCATCCTTTGTCAATGAGGAACAAATTATGTCATTAAATGAGGAAATGACCCTTGAAGAATTAAAAGAGGCAGTACATTCTATGTAGAAGGACAAAAGTCCTGGGCTTGATGGATTCCCTATGGAATTTTTTACTGGGTTCATGGACCTTTATGAGATGGATATGCTCACTGTTATTTAAGAATATAGGATCAATGGCAAGATATTGGCTACTTTCAATACTACCTTTATTTCCCTCATTCCCAAGAGTGATAGAGTGGTCAATATGGAGGACTACATGCCCATTTCTTTGTGCATCTGCATATATAAATTAATAGAAAAGGTAATTGCAAGAAGGATTAGGGGAATCTTGTATAGAGAATTCTACAAGAACAATTTGCATTTTTAGAGGGAAGACAAATACATGATGCAATCGGTACTACCTAGGAAGTGTTGCATACAATCAAGATGAAACATTTACCAGAGGTTATAGTAAAGGTAGATCTTTCTAAATCCTATGACCAAGTCAATTGGACTTATTTAAGACTGGTTATGCTATAGGTTGGATTTGAACTACAATTTGTAAATTGGATCTTATCTTGTGTCTAATTGTTTCTTTTGCAGTTTTATTAATAGTTTTTCCTCATCCTTTTTTACACCTGGGAGAGGCTTGAGGCTAGGATGACCCCTTGCTCCTTTATTATTTATGTTAGTTATGAAAGGGCCGAGTAGATCTATTCATCATGCCAAGACCAATGGGTCCCTCAGAGGGATCAAGATTGGGGGAAATGTTCTTATTTCTCTCTTTTTTTTTGTCGATGACATCCTTCTTTTCTCAGATGGATCTAAGAGAGATATAGTCAAGCTAAAAGCCATTCTGACATTATTTGTTGAAGCTGCAGGAATGTCTTTCAATTCCATAAAATCTACATTTTCCTTCATGAACCTGGAACAAGAGGTGACTTCTTGGATTATTTCACAGTTTGATTTTGTCCTGGTGGACATTTAGTAAGGTTTAAAGTACTTGGATTTTATCATAAATCCCAATGATTATCTCCGAATGGATTGGGCATCGCTCATTGGTAAAATTGAGAAAGATTTATCATTGGTGTAACAAGTGGTTATCTTGAAGGTGGCAGATTAATTATGATGAATTATGTGTTGGAAGTCATTCCAATTTATTGGGTCTCCTTAGCCTTTGTTCCTCCAGGTATAATGAAATCCATCAAGAAATTGTGTTTTGATTTTCTATGGAAAGGGAATTCTGATGAGAAGTCTTACCATTGGGTAGCATAGAAAAAATTAACTCCACCTAAAGATTTAGGGGGGTGGGGATTTAATCATCCTACTTGTTTCGCTAAGACATTAGCTTCCTAGGGGATCTGGAGAATCCTTAAAGGTGATGGCTTATGGGTTAAAGTTTTGCATCATAAATTTATCCACCCTCTTACTACTGAAGAATGGTTTAGGACTAGAGACAAGTCAATAAGGAATGTATATGTTATGTGGAAGCCACTAATCTTGAATTTTGATGTAATTGGTGAATGGCTTACTTGGGATGTTGGCAATGGAAGAAGGGTAAGGTTAGGCCATGATATTTGGGTTGGATGCATAGAATTTCACAGATCACCTATTGCCATGATTGATTCTCTGTCGGAATGGGGTTTTCTCTTCCTGGGACAAATATAGGAAATCCATAATAATTCTCCTATGAGACAAGCTTGGTTAAAAGCCGAGGATCTGGGTTTGGAGGCTGATGAAGGTATTCTATGGGATGGGTACATCAAGTATTTACATGATTGTCACATTCATCTCGTAGATAGAGAGGATGTTTTGATTTGGACTAGGAATGTTGCAGGTGGCTACTACACTCCTAGCTTAGATTATAGGGTTATTTAATAAGAAGAAGACCTAGCAAAGCCTAACTGGTGGACCCCTATGATATGGAATTTAAAATACCCATTGAAGGAAAAGTTTTTCCTGTGGTAGGCACTGTTAGGAAAAGTCCTAGTGTGGGATAAGATGATCAAGAAATTTGGCTATGGTCTAAGAAGATGCCCTCTTTGCAAAGTAATAGTGAGAATATAAATAATATTTTCATCTATTGTCCATACATGACTAGGATGTCGGCCTATGTTTCTCAGGTAAAGGGTATACAATTTATTTGGAATGGTTTGGGGGTCCAAGAATCCTTACAGGCTTGGATGAAGAATGAGTCTTTCACATATTACTAGGCTTTACCAGTTCTCATGTTCCGGGGGGATTGGATGGACATAAACAAGGAACATTTTAATTATATCTTTATTTCCCCATAGGTATATGCCTCTTGAAGTATGGCTCTCCTAGATCATTTTCCATAGGAAGATGGGCCTCCAAAGCAGAGAAGGATTGTAGAGGACGTTATTGATAGATCTGGAATTTGGTCCTGTTTTAATGCCTCTCAAGGTGAGATAGGTATTTGAGGAGCGGGAGGTATATTACACATCTCTAACTTACAATGTTATAATTCTTCTGCAGGTCTTGGGAAGAGCACAAACAATTATGCAAAAATGATGGCACTCAAAATAATTATGCTTTTGGCTCTCTCAAAGGGGGTACATAAATTACGGGTTTTCAGAGACTCAAAGTTAGTTGTTGATTAGTTAAAGGATGAAGAGACCCCCTAAGAATATAATGTTGAAGCCTTTATATGAAGAACTCTCAAGAATTGCAATTTTATTCCAGGATATCAACTACCAACACATCTATAGAAAAAGAAATAATATGGCAGATCAACTATCAAAGTTGGGTCTACAAGTGGGTGATGGTACATGGCATTTATGGGAAATGATTAATGACACTATAATTGAACATGACCCCGGTCCACATCCCAGATGAACTTTTTTATAATGCATAAAGAAAAATCCTGTAGTGATGGACTGTTTTTTTTGCGCATTTTTTATATCTAATTTTTGTATGCTATCTACAACAGTTTATAGTTGGTGAACAACTATCACAGTTTTCATATATGATCAATATACGATATATATGGAAAGGAAAACAATTTCTTGTGTCTATGTATTAAGGAACTTGATTTCTTTCAGATCCACATGATGAAGGAATTTATGTAATAACATATATAGCCATAAACATTGTGGTTCATTTTTAAATATATTGAATAACAACTATTTTTCGTGGAAAAAAATAACCCGGGCATCAATTAAGTAGTCCCCTCCTATAGATATGAACTTGTTACATATATAAAATCTAGATGTGTCATTATTCCTTATTCTAATTTTGTGCATATAAATATAAATATATTCTATAATTAAAAATTAAAATATATTCTATATATACTATATTAAAAAAATCCATTATGCACCCATAGACATCCACGTGCAATGTGAATGTTGTTAAAAAGAGAAAAGCGTATGAATCCCACATCCTTATGCCCTTTTTACATACTTTAATTTTGTGCACATTATCCTTACTTGGACCTTTAACTTGTTCAACCTTAAGCAACAAGGTTAGTGTTGATAAATGAATTGCAAGGGCAAAAATATAAGTTCATTGATGAAGGGCAAAAATTGTTGGATCGGACCCTTCTGTCGGCAGTGGCCGGGGGGTTCCTGGTGCGGCTATCCGGGGTAATATTGGGTCGTCTTCTCGCGCAGCGCGTCGACAGAATGGTAAATATTTTCGCAGGCCTGGTGAAGCCTGGTTAACGATGGGTCGGGACATTGGAATAGAGGAGGTCGTGGAATACAATATGACCGTGCTGGTTGGAAAATTTTCATACCATGCTATGAACCGGCGATATATTGTCAGCTGGGTTACGGCTAAATGGAGGCCTCTACTGAATTACACACCACAAATCTTTGCACTGGCGTGTGGGTGGTATGGTTTCAAATTTGAACAGGAAGCACATTGTACCCGCATTTTGGAGAGACTATGGCTCCATGGCTCTGGTAGCTTGATGTTACAGAAATGACAAACTGACTTTGACCCTGAAACAGCTTCGGTGCGTCTCTGGCACTTATGGGTACTTCTACCTGGTCTTCCTCTTGCACTCTGGAATCGCGCGGCTTTCAAAGCCATTGGCACTTGCCTTGGGTGGTTTTTACATGTCGAGGATGGCCACCTTAATGGATTTGACCGCCGGATGGGTCGGGTGCTCGTGGAGGTGGACATATCCTTGGGTCTTATTGATGTGCTAAACATCAACTGGCGTGGCCGTAAGCTCACTCAGCTCATTGATTACTGGGGTATCCCATTTCGCTATTCAAACTACAAGGAGGTGGGACATTTGTGGAGGCAATGTACTGCTCCGGCATCTTCTGGTCGTCTCAAGGATGGGGGCCCGTTCTGGTCATCGGACGAGGGTAGTGATATTGAGTTAGACTCTACTGGCATGCTGGACGGCTTCTCCAACAGGGTGACTACACTTGATGCTCCTGACTCGGCGTTATTCCGTAAGTTAAAAATACAGGACCCTAATTTTTTCCATTCGCTGAATGAATTAGATATTTCATTTATTAATACATTAGACTTAAACAATGGAAATGATGGGAACTATATATGTCGCCGTCAACCTTTGTCATCAAACTCCTCTGGAACTGAACATGGAACAAATGAATCATTTGGGGATGATGACCCTATCTCCGAGCATGAGCCGATTGAGAATGTGAATGTGTTTCGTCCTTCTGACTCCTCCCCTGTCATATCGGTTACCCCTAGGATTCCTATCTCAGCTTCCCCGACTGTAGTTATATGTAGCGACTCCGAGGTCCCTATTTTGGCTCGAGAAGATGGTGGGGTAGGGGAGGATTCGGTGATCCCTGGCGAATCCAAATTGGTGGCTAATGTCTTATCTGGGGGCCCCGGTGATAAGAATCATGTGAATTTGCCGAGATCTGAAGGTCTGGACAGAGGACCGGACTCATCTATGGATCCCTGTGAGAAGATATTACTTATTCCATCTTATTTGGAGATGGTGAAGAGGACGCCTATCCCTACTTACTTCAGAAACCGATTGATTGACGAGTCAGTGGCTACTGTCCGGGATGAGGGTGTGTCATTGGACTTGAAACCCCCTATACAAGTGGGGCTCAAAAATAGTTCCTCTGTGGTACCTCCTGGTACAATGGGGGATATTTGTGTTCAAAAGGGGGCCCATAGGGGTGGACTGGCCCCAAAATTCTCTCCTCTAAAAACGAGGAGTGCTAGGAAAAACAAAATGGTCACCATGGGGGGGGATGTGGATGGCCGGTGCAGTATGGACTCCCCCAAAACTTCTGATACCCGGGCTCTTAGAGGAATGAAAGCCCTAGCAAGGGTTAAGAAATTATTTTATTCTCTTTAAATATCAGGGGTGTGGGGGGTCTACCCAAGCAATTGGCCCTCAAACGAGTTCTCCATATTACAAATCCTGACTTGATACTTCTCCAGGAAACTATGGTGTGCGGTGAAAAGGCACGATCTTTTTTTAACAAAATCAAGCCGGGTTGGATGGTTTGCACTGTGGATGCTGTTGGACTTTCTGGTGGTCTTTTAGCTGCTTGGAATCCCTTGGTTTTAAGACTTTGTCCATCTATCACCTCTATGGGTATATTATTATCTGGCAATATCAGGGGGGTGGAGAAAAATATTAATATTATCAACTGTTATGGGCCATACTCTGACAGGGTGACATTCTGGGATAATGCTGCCACAGATCATCTACTGGAATTGGAAAACTTAATCCTTGCTGGGGATTTAAATTTCACTTGGGGAGATGAGGAGGTTTGGGGCAATGTGGCTCGGAGGGACCCGCTGGGAGCTTACTTTAGTAATCTCTTCATGAAATTTTCCTTGGTTGATGTAGCTCCGCGTCCATTGGCTCCAACTTGGACTAATGGTCGAATGGGGGATATGATGATTCAGAAACGAATCGACCGTTACTTGATATAAGAAACACTTCTGGGTAGCCTTCAGAATTACAGATCCTGGATATATCAAATAAAAATCAGTGATCATCTACCTATTATCCTACAATTTGATGTAGAAGCTGCACACTAATGCTATCCTTTCAAATTCAATTCAACATGGCTCTCGGACGAGGATTACACCCTGGGTGTGAGGACTAAATGGCAACTGGTGGATGTATCGGGGGAACGTTTTGCAATGGACAAGCTGGCAGTGAAACTTAAGGCTATCAAAGACTATACTATTATGTGGGAAAAGAACAAAAAAGCAATGATGAGTAGAGAACTTGATGAGATTGAGAAGGATATGAAAGCTCTGATGCAGAGTTCAATTGGGACTGGGTTAAACCCCGGAGATGCGATAAAATTCTCATCTATGGAGAGCCGTAAATTAAAAATCCTTCTTATTCAAGAGGAAAATTGGAGGCTGAAGAGTCGAGCTATATGGCTCAAAGCTGGGGACCAGAACACAAAATTCTTTCACCAGTATGCGGACTCTAGAAGGATGCATAATGCTATTTGGGACCTAAATGATCACTATGGCAGGAGGATCTTGGAGGCTGAGGAATTGATGGAGGAGGCTACCTGACACTTCCAGGAATACTATTGTGACCCAAAGAACACATCTCTGGCTGAACAGTTTAAGGTTATTATGGAATATCCTCGAATATTCAATGATGAGGAGGGGGACGATATATTTATGGAAGTTTCTTTGAGTGATGTGGAAAACACGTTGCATGGGTTTGCTAAAGATAAATCCCCTAGGCCGGATGGGTGGTCGGTGGAATTATTTATACACTTCTTTGATATTATGGGGGAGGATATCAGATTGGCTGTGGAGGAATCCAGGAAGCTTGGTACTGTTTCTGGGGCTCTAAACTCAACATATTTGGCCCTTATTCTGAAAACATCACACCCGAATAGCTATAATGATTTTAGACCTATTGCCCTCTGCAATTTAGTATACAAGATTATTTCTAAGATCATTGCAGACCGGATCAAACCTTTACTTTCCAGACACATTTCAATGGAGCAGTATGGGTTCTTGCAGGGCCGTCAGATCCATGATGCGGTGGGGGTGGCTCAGGAAATACTACATTCAGTAAAACAGAAACGACTTGATGCCCTTATTCTACAACTGGATTTGGTGAAAGCATATGATAGGGTGAATTGGGACTTTTTGAGATTAATTCTAATACAGATTGGTTTGCCATGGAAGGTGATGAAATGGATTATGGCCTGTACAACCTCGGTTAATTATGCTATATTGATTAATGGACATCCCACAGAATTCTTTAAGGCTTCCCGGGGCCTTCGTCAGGGATGTCCGCTCTCGCCACTCCTCTTTCTTTTTTTTGGTCATGGAAGGCTTGAGTCTATCCATTCATAGGTCGAAGCAGGATGGACTGATAGAAGGCATCAAGCTTACTAGAGATATAGCTATTACACACTCTTTGTTCGTGGATGATGCTATGCTGTTTGGTAAAGGTATCCTTACTGAGTGGGTGCAATATAAGAGGATTCTTGATTTGTTCTGCTCAGTAACTGGTATGATTATCAGTTACATTAAATCTCAGTTTTTAAAATACTCTCTTGAGATGGATGTAGAATGTGCGATTAGCTCTGTTCTCCCATTAAAATTTATGGAGATGGAGGCCGGAACCAAATACCTTGGCTTTTTCTTGAAGCCTGCGAATTACTTGGTGAATGACTGGTCTTGGCTCATCAGACGATTTGAAGGACGTATTAGTCACTGGAGTTACCGTCATTTATCATTGGGCAGCAGACTAACGCTAGCAAAAGCAGTATTACAAAATTTAGGTGTGTACTGGTTCTCACTATGCAAAATCCCAAGATCCATCCTTTGTCTGATTCGCCGGAAGCTGTATAACTTTTTATGGTCGGGTGGTGGTTCACTTGCAAAATTTCACCTTATAAAATGGTCTAGTTTGGCCCGTCCCTGGAAATTGGGGGGATGGAATATAAAGGAGATGGATCTACTTGTAAAGGCCCTGCATGCTAAAAGTCTTTGGCGTGCTCTCTTCGATAATTCTGTTTGGGGCAAGATTATTAGGGCTTAGTACTTGAAAAATATCCCTGTTGCAAACTGGCTTCGCCTGGACCGGCCTGCTACAGTGGGGGTGTCTAACTTTTGGAACGGATTGATGGGATCGTTCAAGATTATTTCTCAATGGATTGCTTGGAATCCTGGCAATGGCCGTGACATCAGATTGGGACTTGACCCAATCGTGGGGGGTCCTTCGGGACATACCCTCTCGATGGAACTGAGGACTCATCTCAGAGCTAAAGGATATTGTACCTTGGCTCATGCGGTTGGTCAATATAAGGATGGCCGATCACTATGGATCACAGATTCACAGCTAGGATTATTTGGTTCTATGGGCAATGAATGGGATGGTTATATCAGGTCCTTTTATCAATCAAACCTTCAATTAATAGACTCGGCTGACAGACTGACTTGGTCGTGGGATGTGTCTTGTGGCAAGGTCACTGCGAAATTGGCATATGATGCGATGTTTGCTGAGTCCCACTCTGAGGTTAGCTGGTGGAAAAAGGCTATCTGGAAGATGAATATGCCTCTCAAGATAAAGTGCTTTATCTGGCTCGCGTTATCGAACAGGGTTCTCACTTGGGACAACCTATGTTGACGTGGCTTCAATGGTCCGGGTTGGTGTCCCCTTTGCTGCACACTAGAGGAGACTGTTGATCATCTATTTTCATCTTGTCTATTCATACGAGATCTATGGGATCATATTGCACGTAATGCCGGTGTTCACTTTTGCTGGGGCTTCCTTTCTCTATGTGATTGTCTGGAAGCTTAGTCTCGTCATACCACAGATTGTGCAGAGCTTCCATACTTTATGATCTGGGAGGTTTGGAGAGCTCACAACACTTGTATATTTGAAAATGTGAAACCTTACCGAGCTGGTTTATGTTATAAGACCATTGCTGCATACAAGGAATATATAACTACTATTGGTGTTGTTGTGGGTAAGAAGTCACAGAATCTGAAAAATCGATTGACTCCTCCAATCCTGGTTTTTCCTTGTGGCTTCTTTGATGGGGCTGCTGTGTGCCAGAATGGCTCGGGTGGGTCGGGCGCAACTTTACATATTTCCAACTCTATCTCTGTGCACCTTTGGTTAAATTTGGGGAATGGAACAAATACTAGAAGTGAGATATGTGCCCTTTGGCTATTACTGTATTAGAACAGTCAGAGGAAGATCACTTCACTTGTTACTTTTGGTGACTCTTCGGCTATTATCTCTTGGGCTAGGGGCACCTCTCCTCTCAATGTTCTTCTACTCTCACACTGGCTGGAAGCGGCGAGGAAGCTCATCCTTGAATTTGAGCACATTCATTGTGAACATATCTATAGGGAGGTGAATCTGGAGGCGGATATGCTCTCTAAGCGGGCTCTCTACTCTCAGGCAGGGGTCATCATGTGGCAGGAATGGCGAGATGATATACTTTTTTCACATGGTTCTCAACAGCTACATTGGACATGATGATTGTTACCTTTTTTGTTCGTTCACTTATGTTTTCTATACTGATGTATGCGCTATATATATTTTATATGACTTTTAGTGTATGTGTGCAGATGCTTAAAATTTCCTGAGTTCAACTTCTTGTTGGGCTTTATATATACTCTTATTATATTTGCGGCATATACTTCAGCATCTGCGGATGCTTTTTTGGTATCTACTGATCTGGTGCATTCTCGGCATTGCACTCCCCTGGGATTTGACCTACTTCTTTCCGGCTGTAGATGCTTTTGATGTTAGACATATGTATTTGTTTATCCTTGGGTCCTAATTTTTGGAACTATACATTTCTGTTGTTGTGACTTATGGTCACGGTTTAGACTATTGGAGTTATTTCTGATTGGATATATGATTTTGGGACATGTGGCACTACTTAGGGAAGTTTTCAGACTTTACATGATGACTCTTTCTGCTGTTAAAACCGGTTTGTTCCGGGTTTTTATTGATCATATTGTATAATTTGTGCTGGACTGACAGTTGGACATATTTACTATTTCGTATATTAATAGTAAGTTGAATTTTTCTATGAAAAAAAAGAAGTTGTACTTGTTTAAATGAGAGCCGTTTTTTTAAAATATTCTTGTATTATATTTTTAAATATGAAATATTTAAAAAAATTAAAAGTTGTTTTAAATATTTTTAAAAAAAATTATCTATTGTAAAACAAGGTGTTGGACAATTCTTGAAACATTATAAGTGAAAAGAATTTATCATCTCTATGAGATTATAAGCATTGAGAATGAAAAACTCTTTCTTCTAGAGTGCCCTACATATACCCACATTAAATCACAGTTTCACAATCATTGCTACAATACATCCCTTCCTAATATTTTAACATGTCAAAACTATGCTAACCTAGAAACACTTATTTCTAATCTTTTTGAGCATCAGAAGAAAATTTTACAGCAAACCAAATAATTCATTTCTTTACTCTTAAAGTCCAACAGACCAAAGTTGGTTTCAATAGATGTTGATAATAATAATAATAATAATCATCACGATCATCATTATTAATCAACTATGTCTTAAAAAAAATAAAACCCAATAAAAAGAAAACAATTGATTTTTAAAATATTATTAAAAATGTGGACAAAATGAAAAACACCAAATTTATTAAATCGTAATCAATTTCGCAATAGTGTCCATGTGTACTTCGGTTTCTTAGCATAATCCATACTTGTGTGACAATTGAGATAGGGAAGAGAGGTACATGGAAGCTATAAGATAAGAAGACAAGAATACATTTATCCCATTTAAAACCTCCATTTCATTAAATTTCGACTAATCTCAATCTAAGTCATCATAAATTTATATTAATATTAGCTTCCAATAGTTGAGATGTCAATTTTCAATATTTAAGATATTGGTTTTCAATACCTGATATGTCCGTTTCCAATAATTGATATATCGATTTTCAATATATATAGTTTGATAACACTAAATTAGAGTTTGTAACAAGATCTTTACCAACCAGCCTAGATCCAAATCCTAGGCTCTATCAAAGCGCTGAGAGGGATCAAATCTCTCGAGGTGCAAACCTCTCCTCGAAAAGCTACTTGAGTGCAATACCTGAGAAGTTATAGTTGAGGAACAAACATTACTTTTACTTTGTATTATTCTTTTTTGTTTATGGCCGACATAATATTTATTACTTTTTACTTTTTATTATTTTTTTTTGTTTATGGCCGACAATATCGACAAACTCAACAAACGTTACAAGATCTCCCTCATATTTACTTTTTACTTTGTATTATTATTTTTTGTTTATGGCCGACAATAAGGACAAACATGGACAAACGTTACAAGATCTCCCTCATATTTACTTTTTACTTTGTATTATTCTTTTTTTTGTTTATGACTAACAATAAGGACAAACATGGACAAACGTTACAAGATCTCCCTCATACTCGGCTGTAGAGCACCTCTCGACACAATAATAAAAAAAATTAACTAGTTTCCAACTAATTCATTAATATATTGATTATTATTTTTTTTGGTATCATATATACGATTCTTGTAACTTCAAACATTTTTACGAGGATAAATGATAACTCCAAATTTTGCATCTATGTTAATAGATAATTAACTAAATGCAATATTTTTCTAATACACACAAACATCATCTTCCCATGCAACTTCTAACAATTGAGGACTAAACTTGTGTTGCTATTAATTGTAAGGGGCGCATGTAAAATCGAGCTTTGAATGTTGTGTTTTTTTCCCAATCATGATACTTTGTATTGATGATAATTGCAAGGGGTACATCTAAAATCAAGCTTTAAATGTCGTGGTTTTGTGCTGATATATCATGGTACTCCAAAATGTAATCCTTATATTCCCAATATCAAAAGTCTATTTTTTTAGCTAAAATTAATTATATAAAACGATTTAGAATTTCAAAATAAACAAGAATAATTAAAGTATTAAGATACTATTATAAATCTATTAAAATACACTTAAGCTAGCAAGAAGACCATGCATTCATTACCTTCAAGAAGATCTACTTTCAAATTCTTCATAGTTCAAGGGGTGTGTGGGAAAGGAATCCTTTATACTTTAAATATTATTCATATTGGTCACCCACTCATAGTTTGATCACTAGAGCATTTAAATATGGTATAGAGGTAACATTATAATATTATCCAAATTTGAAACGTCTCTTTGCATTGAACTTGCATGGGTCTTGGGGTTCGAAAAGGATAATGAAACTTTATTATGCCGCTGAATGAAGTGGATAAAGTTTGAATATTTTGAATAAAATGATTACCCACTAACATTGTTAATGCATAAATATTGCACATATGTGACATTTTTGCAATTCACACAGTAAGGCGTCATCAACATATAGCATGCATCCTACTAAAGACATCCTCATCAGATCCAAGAATCAATATGAATCCAAAAATGCCAAAGAACAGTTAAAATACAGGCCTGCACAGCCTGACCTCTGTTTAGGTGCACAACTGCGCATATGACCGATTATGTGCCCGTGCAACCCCTCCGTGGAATTCTCTTTGATATCTATGCAACTGTCAAAATGACGGTATATCAACCACCAAATTCGCATTAAAGGATCATAAAATCCCCTCACTAACACAAATTCAAACTTGTCTTCTCAAAATGATGGATTGGCATTCAATAGCCTCTATTGTGTACCTTGAATCTAGTTCATGAGGTGATGGGGTTCACACTTAGATCTAGTTGTTTCTTGGCCACTTCTTGGCCTATAAAAGGAAGCCATGGGCATTCATCTAAGAAGAGAAATCTAGAGCAAGGTTATGCTGCTAAAATTGCATTGGATCTTCCTCATAGCCCTTCTCTTTCACACTCATTGGCATCCTCCAAGCTTTCTTACCTCCTTCCTTAAAGGGGCAAGTTCTTCTCTCCAATATTGGTTCTTTAAGCTTTCTAGCATTTAGTGTGGACAAATAGGCCTCCCTAAGGGATATTATTGACTTCCCTTTGAATCCTTCACCTCCTAGGTGACACTACATGTATTTTCTTGACCATTGGACAATATAAAGTGGTTCATGCATTGGTTCTTTGTTATGGTTTGCACCCTCTTGTTCTCTTTTCTCATTTCAATTTATTTTTGTTATTTTTGTTTTATTTCACTAACAAAGCCTTGCAGGATCTACTTTGGGGTTATCACATTTGATTTATTTTTCTAAATAATGGGCCTAGTCAACAACCTCAAGGGATTTCCTCCAAAGTGGGAGAGGCCACACACCTTTGTGCATAATTTCCCATAACAATATTTATGGCGACTCCACTTATTTTTGTCCATTTTCTTCTCAACTAGGTTGTTAATTGTTAGATAGCTAATTTCTGGTTTATTTTCCTTTGCAGGTGAAGAGGTCCATACCCTTCATTCCGTAAATTCGGGCTCCTCTTGGACGTAACAACTATTTTAATAGTAGCATGGATCTCAGTGCCTTGGTCACACAATTTGTGCATAGAAACCTTTGGTAGTCACGTTGTTTGTGCACGTTAATAGACTTATGCCCGTGCAATTTGTATTTCAATGTCCACACAACCTATTCATGTTATAATCATGCTACTGCACACTAGTGAATGTTTTTATCGCACTAGTGCGCACTTGTATTCAATTTTTGCATGTTGTTGTCTCATTTTATTTTCTTATTATCAGTTTTCACAATCTTGTGGCCCTAATGGCTTCTCACTAATGAACTAGAAATAATTAACTTGCACTAGTTACATTTTTCTATAGTAATCAGCGCACCTAGACCAATATTAGGTAGTAAAGAATTCTTCTCTCTTGAAATCTACTTAGGTAACCAACCTTGAGGCTTTCAACAAGCCTCATTGTTGTCACCGGTATTCAAGACATCTCATGTTCTTTGTTTACTTTGCATGTTTTTAGGCTAAAGTAGTGTAAAATCCACCTTGTGCACATAAGCAAGGACATAAAGACTCTAATCTTCCCAAGTATGCTTTTCATCTCACACTTCTTGTGAGCTTGGTGAATGAGAAAGGGGTGAGAAGTGTGAAATACCTCCATTGCACACGTTTACTTCATTAGCACTTTGTTTTTGCAAGCACCATTAGCTTCTTTTAGAGTTAAAGCTAAAATATCCATTTGCATTTTACTTTATGCTCTTGTAGTTAATTGCAACAATCGATTTTCTTACCTCACATGTGTCTGCATCACTAGCACACACTTAGGGACCTAAAATCTCTTTCATTCCAAGTGTTCTTTTCACCTCACACTTCTTGTGAGCTTGGTGAATCAGAAAGGAATAGAATTGTTAAATACCTTTGTTACACTCATTAAGTGAATTTAGACCCTTAAAATCAACATTTTTAAATTTTCAACCAACTAAAATCCTCCACGGGAGGTCACAAAACAACATTTTAGTTAGGTAGGATTGATTGGGATAGGCATCCATTAATGCCCACTAATGTAGTTTCATTAATTTTTTGAAATATAGCATTGTTGACTTATAGGGTACTATCAGAATCCTGCTATTAACAAGTGTTAAAATAAAACCTAGATAAGAAGTGCATCGTGCCGAAGGAGGTCAAATCCAAGGTATAGTTTCCTTGCCATGTCGAAAGAACCATTCAGCTTTTTGTGGAGGCGATAGTATACCACCCAGATAGAACCACTTATCCACACTTGACGCAAGGTATCTTAGTGGCCAAACTTAAGACATTGCCAAGGAGCAATTGTGAGTCCAATTGAATCATGAAGTCAAATATTTTTATTTGGAAGTGTTTCCAATCCTTTCAGAACATAGCCCCATCGTCGGTATAATTGACTCTTTGTTACTTTCACTAGTCAACTGGTGTGTGGATCCCATTGTTACCATCAATTGTGCTTTTGGAAGGCCTCGTTACATTTAAGAGGAAGGACATTAGGCATTTTAGGGAATTTACACTTATTTTTATTTTTAAATACAAGTTCACTAAATCGTAATTAAAAAGAACCTACATGTGGGGACTCTTACACTAAATTGACATAGCACATATCACTCACTTTTGCACCATATTTGCATCTGTTGTGGTTCGATTATTTTTGCATTTGTTCAATTGTGTTTATTTCCATCATTACTCTCACTTGCATCTAAGATTTCACCACTGAGGAACAAAACCCCCTAAGGCAGTCCCTTAGACTGCAATGCCTATCCCCTCTCTTGAGGGGTGTTTTTCCACTTTCTCCCCGTGGTTCATGTAGGAGATACTCTATCCGGGGCCGCTCCTAGGCCACATTGATAAGATCATCAAGGTGAGGTTGATCCTTGCTTGATTTATTTTCTCCTCTCAGAGAAAGTGTAGACCCTTTTTCTTCATCCTCTCATGGAAGATGCAATCCTCCCTCGTCTCCCTCTCTTGGAAGAGGGTCATTTTTTTTTCTCCCCTCAGAGATCCTTTGGACCATTTTGATCCCTCCTCTATCATAGGACGTCACTCTTTATTATCAATTTCACCTCGGTCTCCACCTCACGTAAATCCCACATAACATACAATGATAGGACCTACTCCCAAATTACATTTCATGGCTAGCCTAAATATTCTATATTTGGCCAAATTAATCAATGACCCTATTGCACGTGATCCAACATGGGCAACTATGCTAGATAGGATCCCCTCTGATATACCTAAATTCGAAGGGAAACAAGGGGATGACCTCTCCAACCATGCCATGTCCTTTCACTTATGGTGGTCCTCCAACAACATAGTGGAAGACTCAGTAAGGATTTGCCTCTTTTAGTGAACCCTCACTGGGATGACAACCAAATGGTATGTGAACTTACCAGGATCGAACCATGCCACCTTTGCAACATTGGCCACCACATTTCTCACATACTTCAAGCTTCTTATTCGCCATGACCATGGCCTCGAAATTCTCACAGAATTTCACCAAAACACATCTACACAAATCCCGGACCATATCCATCAATGTAGTAGATGCTGACAAATGTGCAAAATCAAAATACAACCCCCATTTTTGTTGGATTGGTTCGTCAAATCACTCCAACCAGCCATTGCAAAATATGTAGCCACATCCATGCCACAAAATGATGAAGAGGCCATCCTGAAGGCCCAACATTTTGATCTTATCTATGCAAAATCCAAGTATTTATACACTATCCTTCTTGATGCCCCTCGGTATCATTCTGGATCCTACACCTGCAGGTTTGTCACACTCAACGAATGGGATTATAGGTTCCATTTCCCAGCAAGGAAATTTTCCTCTCCCTCCTACTTCTATGCCATTTAACATGGTACCGTAGTACCCACCCATCCCTCCCATGTCAACATCCCCTACTTTTGTACCAACTCCACCACTTGGTTAGTTATAGTATGGACCCTATATTCCTACATATCCCAATGGAATCCAAGCATCAATGGTACCTCCACCACAAATGACACAATCAAATCCTACATCCACATCCTATGGAGCACAAACCACATTTATCCCACTACTAGGGTATAATCCTGACTACCTGTTTCCATGTCCTACTGGTCTGACCCCCACACCTCACATGGGGGTAAATCTAGTTCAACCTTCTTTCACACAACAAAATCAACAGTTCGAGCAGTTGAAAGTAGCAAATCCCTATAACCCTCCAAATTGAGGGAAGAAGAAGGGAAAGAAAAAACAAAACCAGTAGCAGGGGCAAGGGGGAAATATCCCTCCCCAGCAGAACCATAACTTGGGTAACCAAAATGCAGGTCAAAAAACCCCCCCAAACAAGTGAAGAATGATAGGCCGAGGGCCAATTAATCCTACACCATTTGTGGAGAATATGGTCACTACACTCACCATTTTCCACTTATCCCTAACTACCAATAGTTAGTGGAAGCCAAAAAGAAGACAACGGTAAATCCTCCCCAGGCACCTAACCCTATACAACCTCAAACCATTATATTACAAAAACTATTTTCCAATCAAGGGGTCATTAATCAACAACAAGAACCCTACCCCTCCAATGATGGCTCTTTATAGAACATCTACATGTTGGATGCTAACCTCTAGATTGGAGCCAAAGGTTATGATAGGACTAAAGCCCCCCAAGTGGAAGACGTACCTATCCCCTCAGGGACCCCTTTGCAAATACCACACCCAAGTGGTGAACAGATCCCATGGATCCCTAAGGTACCACTTAGGCACACCTCCAATAACCCCCATATGAAAGCCACCCACAATTACAGTATTATTGATGGCTTGTCTCAATCACCCCCCATGATGTCTATATTAGAGTTGATATAGTCTTTCCCAACTCAACGATAGGCCTTACTAAATGCACTTGGCGCCGTTGACCCTTCCAAATCACACCTCATGACTTTTGATCTCAATAAAGGTGAACTACGACTACCCTCGCCAGTCGCATTTCAAGTCCCCATTACGGTAAAAACATTATGATTCATCAATGAATGTGCATCCACATGCGTCATGTCCTCTAATGTTTGGAAATGATTAGGATCACCTGAGTTAGTCCCTTCACCTATCGCTCTTTGTGCATATGACAAGAGACCATCCCAACCTCAAGGATTATACCATAATGTCCCTATCGATCTAGGGGGAAATATGGTCATCATTTACATCAAAGTAGTTGATGCACAACTCAACTACAACATACTCTCAGGCCATAGTTACATGTACGCCATGAAGGCAGTCTCCTCCTTAGTCTTCCACATCATGATGTTCCCTTTTAATGTAAAAATAGTCACCCTCGACCAAATCAACTACTACGAACCCAATACAAACACCAATCCCGACAATGTCTTTCCCACTTTCATCGAGACAAGTCAACCCCCTTACTATGATATTAGACCTAGCATGTGTACAAGTTCTCTAACTTGCTAGGGGTGTATTCTTGTCTGCCACCCAAAAACCTTGCATCAATCGATGGCGTTATGTGCACCATTTTCACCATTGAAAATGTGCCCACCTCCCCCTCGGCATCGTCATCAACAACTCCACTGAGCCATTGCATTAAACAAATGTTGAGTCCAACAGTACCTCCTATATTCCAAATACTAGTCTTGTAACCCCACAAAGGAGTGCAAGGGACACCAATTATGGCTTAGCTAACTCTACCTGGGATCACCTAAGGCATACATGTGTGGTACCTTACACCACCATACCCAGAGATGGCTTCAAAACCTGAGACCATTATGAGTTTGTCCCTGTTTCAATTGTTTCCCATTCTAGGCCGGTCACACCATGTGTACCACAAGTAGAAGCTATGACATTCACAAATAAACCAACACCTATATTTACTAAACCCACCAATGGAGGCAAGAGACAACCTAAGTTGAAGACCCCCTCTCACCCAACCTTTCTCCCGAACCTTCATTGAGAGCCACTAAGCCTAAAGCAAGAGGAATCCACCAAAAATGGTTAAAATCCCTAGTAATGACCACCACTACTCCTACGATAAGGGTAAGTCTCCCATGTGCCCTATGCAGGAAAAAAGGCCACACGACCAACCTATGCCCCATCCTGCCGAAGCTCAGGAATTTTCTCAATACCCCCATCAGTATGACACATGGTCCACCTACAGTGGTAGGGGGCACCTCATCTTCACCCATCTCGACACCTAAGTCAAAATCACTACGTACCAATCATGCATGTTTGATTTGTTCCCAGTTTGGGAATTACACACACCATTGTCCTGACCTCCCTTGATTTTAGGACGCTTTGGCGACCATTCACCTCACTCAACCATTGGAATAGAATCTTCCCCCTCAGCCACCATAAGAAGCTTCCATCAATACTTACTAAAGTGGTCCCCATTCCTATAGCAAGCTCCTCCATGACAACTCAATGAGGAGAGTCACTACCCAACCAATAGTTATCCCTTCAGAAACCTCAAAGCCCCGCCATTTTTCTCAATCACACGTATGCCACTCGCCCATGTTGGTCATGCCGATCGATGACCCATCATCCCTTCTATTGTCCTATATTGCTCACATTATGCACCCTTCATGCTACACAAAAGAAACTCTCATATAACCTTACCCCTTTGGGAACAACCCTTCCAATGGTGATTGAAAAAGACAATGACTATACTGATGACACCGAAGAGCCAAACATACCATTGGTTTCTCCTCACCTTGGTGGTGATGATCCCCCATCACTAGTTTCCCCAAAGGACTTAGATCCCCTAGTCTTCCCATAAGAGGAGATCCTCCCACCTCCCCCAAGCCCCTTTCACTATATGAACATCCTTCATCTTGATTCGATACCCCTTCTACCAAGTCACTCTACTGCTTAAGTTGGATCTATCCAACCAAACGATCCAATTGCTAGTTGGTCCACTCATACCAACTATAACAATTTATTTTCCTCTGATGAAGATATGTTAGAGGAATATTTATTCTCCCCATATGAAGAAATAATCGAATCCATTCTTTCAGATAAAACCCCATGGGATGACCTCCATCATAGGTCATTGTTCGTCCATACTCAGATCCCCCTGATCATTTCAATGGACCAACAATATACGATTGAATAAAAATATTTTCTACCTCCGATTCATATCAATTGGTTCAAAAACCCCATCTTGGTCCCCGATTCCTTCAAAGATGATAGTCTAGCCAATATTTCCCCCATGATTCAAGTCGATATTTATTTCACACCAGGATTCATCGAAAACATTTCGATTGGTGTGTTGTGTTCACTGCATGAAATTATTGACTTCATCGCCCTCTTAAAAGAATTATGCGATATCTTTGCATGGTCATATGAAGAAATTCTAGGCCTAGACCCTTCAATTGTCGAACATCATATCAACACTTGGCCCGATGCCACCCTGGTCAAACAAAAACAATGACCAGTTCACCCCTCTAAGGCCCTTGCTATCAAAGCTAATATTGAAAAAATATTGTAGGAGAGATTCATTTTCCCCATTTCTTATACGTCATGGGTCTTCAACCCTGTCCCTGTCAACAAAAAGCAAGGTACCATTCGAGTTTATACATAATTACGTGATCTCAACTTGGCCTACTCTGAAGACAATTACCCCACCCTATTCATCGACCAAATCGTTGATTCATGAGTAGGTAGTGAGATGTTGTCCTTTATGGATGGGTTCATCAGTTATAACCTGTTAGAAAAACAAGATAATAGAGCAATAAACAATAAACAAGATGCAAATACAATCACACAAACATATTACAAGAGAAACACCAATATATCGTGGTTCACCCAGCATAGGCTACGTCCACACTGAAATTTCCAGTCCTTACTATTATACCATCCAACAAATGAAGGGATACAACTTGCAGCACATCCACTGCACTTCCTCTTCACTATCTCACAGTCTCTCATTTCGATCTCAGAGATCTTTACAATGCATAATACCTAATACATCAACCCTAGCCGTATTACAATGTCTTTCTTATAAAGGGGAATACCATGGGAAAATACCACAGGTTACCCAAAACCATGGGCAAGTAAAACAACCCCAAAAAATTTAGTTCGGGGGCTTCGCCCCCGAACCCCCACTGGGGTGAATGTACAGTCCTTTTGCATATCATATAAAGCTGGGGTACAAACACGGTTGAATAATAATATCTCTAAATCTGGGAGATTAGGCTCCACAACCAACAATCTCCCACTTGGATATTGATCACAACAACTCCACCATTGCTGCACTTGCTGTACCTTGGACTTGGAAAATTTCTCATCTTCACCTTCACACTAGAAGGCCAACTAAAACCGAGCAGGAACTCAGTTTCTCTCTGGTCACTACCTTTGTGAACATGTCTACAAGATTCTTGCTAGTATATATATTTTCTAGGTTCAACAGTTCATCTTCTAGAACATAGCGTATGAAATGGTACTTGAGTTGTATATGTTTAGTCCTGGAATGGAATGCTGAGTTATTTGCAAGATGATTGGCACTCTGGCTATCAATATACAACCTGTTATCCTTCTACTTCTTACCTAATTCCTCCATAAACCTTTGCAACCAAATCATCTCTTTACTAGCCTCTGTAACAACAACATACTCCTCTTCTGTTGTTAAAGTGCAACAACATTTTGTAGTTTCGAAATAAAAATTACTGTTGTTCCACCTACAGTAAACACATAACCTGTGGTGCTCCTCCTACTATCCTTATCACCTACCATATCTTCATCAACATATCCCTGTAGAACAGTGTCTGAGCCTCCAAAACATAATGCCTGAGTTGTAGTACCTCTCAAATACCTGAGAATCCACTGTACTCGCTTCCAATGTTCTTTACCTGGATTGTTCATATATCTGCTCACAACTCCCACTGCATGTGAAATATATGGTCTTGTGCACACCATGGCATACATCAAGCTGCCAATTGCTGATGAATAGGGAATCTTGGACATGTAATCTATCTCTTCCTATTTCTTGGGACACATTTCCTTACTTAGATTGAAATGGCTGGCCAAAGGTGTACTAATTGGTTTTTCATTCTGCATTCTAAACCTCTCCAACACCTTTTGTATGTACTCACCCTGAGACATGTCAATTTTCAATTTTTCTTGTCTCTTGTTATTCTCATACCAAGGATTTGTTTTGTAGCACCCAAATCCTTCATCGCAAATGAATTAGCTAACTTTCATTTGAGCACATTTATATCCTGCATGTTAGAACCTGCAACAAGCATGTCATCCACATACAATAACAAGATAATATATCTTCCATTATCTAGCTTCTTGAAATCAACACAGTGGTTAGAATGACTATAACCCTGTTCTGTCATAAACCTGTCAAATTTTAAATACCACTGCCTTGGAGCTTGCTTCAATCCATACAAGCTCTTCTTCAACCTGCATACCAAATCCTCCTTCCCATTGACCTCATACCCTTATGGCTGCTACATATATATCTCTTCCTCCAAATCCCCATGGAGAAAAGTTTTTTTTTACATCTAACTATTCAAGATGCAAATATTCTACCGCCACTGGACTTAAAATAGTCCTAATTGAAGCTATCTTAACAACAAGAGAAAATATTTCATCAAAATCTATACCTTTCTTCTGTGGAAACTCCTTTACAACAAGTCTGGCCTTATACCGCTTATTGCCTCCTTCTTCTTCCTTGACCCTGTAAACCCATTTGTTCTGCAATTCTCTTTTACTAGCAGGCAACTGAACCAAATCCCAAGTTTGTTTTCCTACCAATGAGTCCATCTCCTCATTCATGCCTTGCTTCCACTTCTTTCTAGTTTCTACCTGCATTGCTTCTTCATAACATTCTGGTTCACCAGAATCAGTCATCAACAAATAATACATTGAAGGAGAGTATCGTTCATGGAGTCTACTCAACCTAGTATATTTTCTTACACTTGCAAGAGTTTCAGGTACTTCCTGCTGTTCTTGATTTTTTGACACCTTTGGAATTTCATTTTCTTTAATTTCATCAAGTAATGTGTACTCTATGTTTTCCTTTTCCCGTTTATTTCCCTGCAACTGATCTTTATACATGACCTTTTCATTGAATATCACATCTCTACTCCTAATGATTTTGTTATTTTCATAATCCCATAAGCGATAACCAAAATCATCAACCCCATATCCAATAAAGGTACATTTCTTGGATTTAGCTTCAAGCTTTGTTATAGTTTCTTTATCAATATGGACAAATGCTTCACAACCAAACGTTCTCAGAAATGAGTAGTTTACCTTTTTGCTTGTCCATACCTCCTCTGGAATACCACCATCCAAAGCACTTGAATGCCCTCTATTTATTAAATAAACAACAGTATTTACAGCATCTTCCCAAAACTGTAAGGGCAACCCTGCATGCAATCTCATACACCTTGCATGCTCCATGATCGTTCTATTCATCCTTTCTGACACACCATTTTCTTGTGGTGTTCCTGGGACTGTCTTCTCTCTACAAATCCCATGGTATGAACGATAACTGTCAAACTCCTTGCCGCAGTACCTATCTCAACTCTGTGATCTCAACTTGGCCTACTCCAAAGACAATTACCCCACCCTATTCATCGACCAAATCATTGATTCATGCGTAGGTAGTGAGATGTTGTCCTTTATGGATGGGTTCATCAATTATAACCTGTTAGAAAAACAGGATCATAGAGAAATAAACAATAAACAAGATGCAAATACAATCACACAAACATATTACAAGAGAGACACCAATATATCATGGTTCACCCAACATGGGCTACGTCCACACTGAAATTGCTAGTCCTTATTATTATACCATCCATCAAATGAAGGGATACAACCTACAGCACATCCGCTGCACTTCCTCTTCACTGTCTCACAGTCTCTCGTCTCGATCTAAGAGATCTTTACAATGCATAATACCTAATACATCAACCCTATCCATATTACAATGTCTTTCTTATAAAGGGGAACACCATGGGAAAATACCATAGTTAGCCAAAACCATGGGCCCATAAAACAACCCGAAAAAATTTCCTTCGAGGGTTTCGCCCTGAACCCTCGTGGGGGGCCCACTAGCCCCCAAACCCCAGTGGGGGGAGGCTTCACCACCCCCACTGGGGTGAGTGTACAGTACTTTTTCATATCATATAAAGCTGGTGTACAAACACAACTGAATAATAATATCTCTGAATCTGGGAGATCAGGCTCCACAACCAACATAACCAAATACAGATCTTCCCTCAGGATCAATACAAAATAATGTTTACCACACCTTAGGGCACTTTTGCGTACAAGGTTGTGTCATTTGGGCTCAAGAATGTGGGAACCAATTTTCAAAGGGACATGGCATACATTTTCAATGACTTGGTCCACATCATCCTCGCTTTCCTTGATGGCCTAACGGCCAAATCGAAAAACAATGTGATCACCTCCACGATCTATGGACCATCTTTATGCACTATCACAAGTACAACATATGGTTAAATCCCCTAAGATGTGTGTTCTGCATCACCGCAGGATGGTTATTAGGATTCATCGTATCTAAGGGCAGGATTACCATCGACCCATCAAAATTCCAAGACATCCTTGACTTACCTCCCTCTCCAACACGATGCCAATTGCAAAGCGTTTAGGGGAAGGCCAACTTCCTCAGGCATTTTTTTCCTGATTATGCCACTCAAGTAGACAGTTTCCTATGCCTACTTTTAAAAGACATCCTTTCAATTGGGGATGAACAAGCCCAAATCTCTTTCGATGCATTGAAGAAGACATCGGCTTCTGCCCCCCTCATCTCCCCACCGAATTTCATCAAAAATTTTATCCTCTATATCTCAGCGCCAACTTCCACGGTTGCAAGTGTTTTCGTCCAACCAACTGATGATCACAATGAACATGTCATTTACTACATCAGTAAAAAATTGGCTAGGCGAGCACTCAACTACACTCATGATGAGAAGCCTGCCTTAGTTGTCATTCTGTTCATGAAAAAATTAACATCTTACTCCTTAAAATGATAGTGGTCACTGACTCCAACCCCATGTAATACATATTTAGCCGTTGGCTTATGAATGGTAAGTTTGCATGTTGGATTTTTATCCTCCAAGAATTCGACATTGAGTTCGTAATCCCTAAAAGAAAGAAAGCCTTGACCCTCTTTGAGGTTATCACTGACCTCCCTACCATGGCCATGGGAGCACCTGTGCATAATTAGTTACTAGATGAACATCTATTCCTCATAGATAGTGATGACCCATGGTATGGCGATATCCTAACATATATCCACAAATAAAAAATCCACTCTGCACCTATCTCATTATGACCATCGATGCATACATCATCAAGCCCCAGGATATCTCCTCCTTGGAGATTTCTTGTACTATCGTGGGGTTGATACTATTCTCCAACATTGCCTGACTCATGAAGAAGTTGAACAAGTCCTTAGTGACTATCATAGCAGAGTATGTGGGGGCCACCTCTCAATCCTGGCCACGACCCAAAAATTCCTATGTTCCAGTTATTTTTGGTTGTATGTGTTCAAGGATTGTGTCTATGTAGTTAAAAGGTGTGCCAATTGGCAAGTATTTTCCTGCAAGACATGGGATCCCCTTTCCCCCTCTCCACCTAGTAATCATCGTTGTCCCATTTTTCAAATGGGAAATTGATTTCATGGAGTGTCTCCCTACCTCTACACAAGGCCACAAGTATATTATAGTATTCGTCGACTATTTTACTAAGTGGGTTGAAGAAATGCCCACATTCGATTGAACAAGCACCACCGCCACACAATTCTTCTTTAACCATATCATTTCACGCTTTGGCATACCTAAACAATTAGTCTCTGATAATGGAACCCACTTCCACAATTAGAATTTTGAGGAACTATCACGGTTTTTAGGATTCAAACATGAATTCTCAACATCCTACTACCCTCAAGCAAATGGCCAAGTCGAAGGTGTGAACAAAGTTCTAAGGACTATGCTTCAACTCATAGTAAATAAGAACAAATCCAATTGGCATCACATGCTATTACCTTCTCTTTGGGATTACGGCACCTTAGTTAATACGACTATTGGAATATTCTCGCCATGATTTTTTATATTTGCATTCCTACATGCATCCAGTCATCATGCATGCAAATGCATGCATCATGCATGCAAATGGTAGTCTCCCAGCACCTAGTCCTCAGTATTTCATCCCCAGGAGCCTGTTTCTGCTTAGTTCTAGCCCTCCTATCCAGAGATGCGCCCTTGTTTCCATCACTGGAGTACAAGTGTGCCCTCTTCCATCTATTTAGGAGATTCTTTAGTTAGTTCCATGATTAGTGGATATGATCCTTGATTTGAGGACTGATTACTAGTTTAAGTGACTGAACCACTTAGATAGACCTCCAGAGAGACTAGATCAACTATACTGACTACTGACAGCTCCTCATGCACCCACATTGGAGTCTCCTTCCCTACATTTATGCCACATGCACCAGTTAGACTCAGTTAGACTCATTTGACTGATGTTTGACCACTTGTGGCCACTATTACTGATTGGATCATGTCTCCAATGTCATCTAAGCCACACATTGAGGAGAATTCGAATGACCTTAGTGGTATTCTAATTCATTTGATTGTATTCAGTTATTATTCATTATTAAGAGTGCTAGCTTACAGCTGATGTATGATACAACGGTTTTTTCCATTTCTTGTCTAATGAGTGATTATTGATTCAACAGTTCTTCTTCTCTTCTCTATTATTCTCGAGTGAGTTTTAGTGAGGTCTGCTATAGCTATAGCTAAGTGATCCTACTTCCAAAATATCACATTGTATCAGAGCTGACAGTAGCTATTCGAATTGTAGCAGCAACAGTTGCAGTAATTCTTTGAGCAATTGTCTTTCATTGAGCACCATAAGCCTCTGGGTTTCCACCACAAATCTTGGTGCTATTTCCTTGAATTCAATGGAGCAATCCAATGAGGTCTAGCTAGGTGTGAAGGACCCAGTCACATGTGCTCAGTGTCCTAAGGAAGTGTTCAATTTGAATTGCAACAGATTTCCATTTCATAATTCTCATTTGTTTTGCAGGATTATCCCCTCTTCAACTTCGAATTCTTCAGTGTCATGGATCTCAAGTTGAATTCATTCAACTACTTCGAATGGAAGGAAAAGATGGACATATTCTTGAAGTCAAAGAGCCTTTCTAGAGTGGTGAATGGCTCTATAGTTGAGCCCACTGGTGCATCAGAGAAATCCAAGTACTTAGAAAAACTTGATGAAGCAGTAGGACTGTTGCTACTTAGCATTTCTGAAGACCTACACTTTCATGTTATTGATTTGAAGACTCTAAAGGAGGTTTGGGACAAGCTCGAATCTCTTCTTGTTCAGAAGTATGACTTAAAGGGTCATAAATTGGAAAATGAGCTCATATCCTTGAGCCCAAGCAGTTTCAAAACTATCACTAAGTTTCTCAATAATTTCAAGAACTTGATTTCACAGTTGAAAATATACGGGATTGAGAAGGAAGAGAAACAACTCATCCTTTCCATGTTGTCGAAGCTAGGCCCTGATTATTCAGTGTTTGTTTCGACCTTCCAGTCAACAAAGTTGTCCATTCCAAGATGGAAGTTCCCTTCGCTTGAAGACTTCATCCAATCCCTCACACTTGAGGAGGAGAATCTAGTGCACATGGGAGTGATAAAAACCAAATTGGATTCATCTCTTGCAGCCACTGAGATGAGAAGAGC
Organism: Larix kaempferi; assembly: GCA_027924585.1. Lineage (NCBI taxonomy): Eukaryota > Viridiplantae > Streptophyta > Pinopsida > Pinales > Pinaceae > Larix > Larix kaempferi. Next base: position 18,912,843 of record BSBM01000887.1, read on the forward strand.
GAATGGTAAAGGAAAACATTTTTTTTTATAGGAATCTGAATGAACAAAAGTAGAAGGAGGCTCCAAACTAGTCAGATGGAGTTTCAAATTGTAACAAGGACAAGATATATCAAAAGGGAAAATCCAAGTGCACATACTGTAACCGAGCATATCACCCTGAGAGCTCATGTATGAAGAAGACCATAGATCTCATGGCTTCACTTTAAAAAAATAATATTCCAGTACGTGCATGTGCTAGAAATAAAGAGAGTGAACCATCTGGATCTGAGAGCAAAGAGAAATGCCATGCCCTAATGGTAGGTGCATTAACTCAATCCTCCTTCATCATATATTCTGGAGCATCAAGACACATGTCTTCCTCCAAGGATCTCTTCACTGGTTTCGAATCTACTGTTGGACCATCCATCATGTTAGGGAGTGATTCTGAGGTCTCCTTTGAGGGGATTGGAAGAATCAAACTTGATCATGGGTACTTCTCAGATGTGCTCTATGTCCCCACTCTCACTGCTATGACCCATACTAGAGAGCCCAAGAGGGTGATCTTCTCTCCAAATGAGGTCGAAATTCAAGACATGGTGTCAGGTTCTACCATTGCAAAAGGTGTTGCAAATTATAAGTCGAAACTCTATGAGTTCTCCCATTTTCTACCTCTCTCTAAATAGTCTACTCTTCACACCCATGCAAATGAAGAGAGTAGGCTATGGAATGAAATATTTGGTCATCTCAACTATCAATACTTGCAAGAAATCCATACTATAGATATGGTTGAAGGGATGCCCAAGATCAAGTTTTCTAAGGGAAACTGTCATGGTTGTTTGATTGGAAAGTATCCTGAAAATAAATTTGAGAAGGGGAAGGCAATGAGAGCCTCTCAACCTCTAGATCTAATTCATAGTGATGTTGCAGGGCCATTTCCAGATCTATATTTGAATAAGGCAAGGTATATTCTTACTTTTATTGATGATTATTCAAGATTTACATGGGTATACTTTCTCAGATTAAAGTCATAAGTATTTGGATTCTTTAAGTTTTTCAAGTCTTCTGCAGAAAATTTTCCAGATAGAAAGATCAAGGCCATTCACACTGATAATGGAGGTGAGTACATCAAGGGTGATTTCAAACCTTTTGTGCTGAAGAAGGCATTGAGATGCAACATACTGTACCATATACACCATAGCAAAATGGTGTTGCTGAAAGGAAGAATAGAACATTGGAAGAGATGGACACTTGCATGCTAAAGTCGAAAGGGTTGCACCCTAGTCTTTGGGAATAAGCCATCAACTGTGCCACCTATCTTCATAACACAATTCCCCACAAAGGACTCAAATATATGACTCCTTTCGAAGCATGGATGGGATACAAACCTGATGTGTCTTATCTTAAAGTGTTTGGATCCAGATAATGGGAAATGATTCCAATTGAGAAAAGGAGAGCCCTAGATCCACAAAGAAGAGAGTGTATTATGGTGGTTTATGCATTGAATGCAAAGGCATACAAGCTTCTTGATATTTCTACTATGAGAAAATTCCTTGATAAGAGTGTACAGTTTGAGGAATGGCCTCTACATGATGCTCATCTTGTTGAGCAAGAGAGCTTTCCTACCACACCTCCATTGCTTGATGAGATCCAAGAGAGCGAATGTTCATCACATGACAGTTCTTATTCAAAGTATGAGAGTGAAGATGATGAAGAGCGAATGCTAGATCTAGATCTACAAGAACCTGGAGATCTAGAACCTATTAGTGAAGATGAGTGAATGGAAGATCTAGACCCACAAGAACCTGATGATCTTGCACTTGATGATCCTCCTCTTCCTAGATGGGAATCCGCTACTCTTAGATCTTGCAGAGATCTTTTTGGAGATCCACTTGATCCGAGGATAACCAGATCTAATTTTCAGAATGGAAGGTTTCATCCTTCTCACATTACAGATCCATTTCTTCCCTATAGATCTTTCTTCGGTGGAGAAGTCCACTTACCATTTGGGGTGAGTGATGTACATGATTGATCATCCTACCACAGTCTATCTTGAGGGGGGGATTTCTTCCAACTGGGTTTTCCCTCTTTCCTCACTTTATTTATTTAAATTCTTGTACGGGGTGACATTTGGTCTCAGTTACTAGGGCCCTACCATTTCAGTTGTTCCTCATAGTTTGGCTTGCGGGGGGGTGTTGGAATATTCTCACCATAATTTTTTATATTTGAATGCCTGCATGCATCCAATTATCATGCATGCATCTGCATGCAAATACATGCATCCAGTCATCAATATGGTAGTATCCCAACACCTAGTCCTCAGTATTTCAGCCCCAGGAGCCTATTTCTGCACAGTTCTATCCCTCCTAGCCACATATGCACCCTTGTTTCCATCATTGGAGTGCAAGTGCGCCCTCTTCCATCTATTTAGGAGATTCTTCAGTTAATTCCATGATTAGTGGATCTGATCCTTGATTTGAGGACTGATTACTAGTTTAACTAACTGAACCACTTAGATAGACCTCCAATGAGACTAGATCAGCTATACTGACTACTGACAGATCCTCATGCGCCCACATTGGAGTCTCCTTCCCTATATTTGTGCCACATGCACCAGTTAGATTCATTTAGACTCATTTGAATGATGTTTGACCACTATTACTGATTGGATCATGTCTCCAATGTCATCCAAGCCACATATTGAGGAGAATTCGAATGACCTTAGTGGTATTCGAATTCATTTGATTCTATTAAGTTATTATTCACTATTCAGAGTGCCAAGTTACAGCTGATGTATGATACAATAGTTTTTTCCATTTCTTGTGTAATGAGTGATTATTGATTCAACAGTTCTTCTTCTCTTCTCCGCTATTCTTAAGTGATTTTTAGTGAGGTCTGCTATAGCTGAGTGATCCTACTTCCAAAATATCACATTGACTACAATATTTACTCCATTTCACCTTGTCCACGGAGTAGAAGCAGTGCTACCCATTAAGTTCCAAATCCCTATAGTCCAATCAACTGTGGAGTTCTTACATGATACCCCAACCCTTGATCAATGGTTGTTTACTTTGGAACACCTGAATCGAGAGCGAAGGGACTCACTCCAACAAAATGAGGCCATGAAGGTATGCTCCAAATCGCACGATGACAAACACATTTGACCTCACACCTTCTATGAGGGAGACTTTGTCCTCATCTTCAATGCCAAAAAGGACAGCAAACCGGGACCAGGTAAATTTGTATCTTAATGGACAGGACTTTACGTCGTCAAGAAATTCCTACCCAAAGGGGCATCCATATTAACCGAATCTGAAGGCATAACCCTTAACAACCCTATCAATGAGTTGTACCTCAAATGGTTCTATTCCTGATTCGCTTGCACCCCACAGGTGCGATATGTTTTGGTTATCAATTCTGCATAGTAAATACCTTTGTCATGTTCTTTATTACATTTGGTTATTCGTGTCGTCTGTGTAGGACAATGACCAAGACTCGACTACCTCTTTTTTTCCATTATAAGAACAAGAATCCACCCCTTAGCAATGGTGCCAGACTTCTATCATAGGTATCATCTATACGTTGGCATATAGGAAACACCTTCCCTATGTTTGCATTGCATTTACCATATATTTCCGTTGATAACCATAGGGTCCTCATGCCCAATAATGTATGCCATCACTACTGAGGGTATCATCTTTCCTCCATGGGTGTGCACACCATTGTATCCCAGTCATTATTTGATATCATTGACACCATTGCAACCCAGTCCTTTATTTTGAAAAATGTTATTGTCCATTACTTCCCAAGTTGACGCTGATCAAAGGAAGTCACGAGTCTCACGCTTACTATCTATTATTGTGTTATGTCAGTCAGTCTTATAATCGGTTACAAAATGATCTTGATTCTCAATATAAGATCCTCATCTTATCATATACATCAAATCATCGTATTTTGAGAGTTGTAGTAGTTGGAGTTGTACCTTGGGGTCCCTTTCAATCACTATAAGGGATCACCTCAAACTAAGTAGGGAGAGTCCTTAGTGCTCCCTAACGTAGTGGTATCTCCTATGCTCAATGTCAACACATCAATCACATCAGGGAGAGTCGTATGTTTCGAAGGTAGTGGTGTTCACATTTGTAAATCATGGTCACAACACATTTGGTATAGTGAAGTACCCCATTCAGAGACTTCACCATCATTCTGATCCACCACCCCTGTGGGATTCTCATGATCCTCATTAGTTTTTCTTCGTCACCAATGACATCAATCCCAGGTTCATTTGCTCTCACATGAATCGAAGCCGACTTCATCCATGTTCTAGCAGTTGTATGAATCGACCCCTTGGTCTACTCACATTATAGCCACTTTGACATATTTTCATGAGCATGGGTATGCCTACCTCATTTGTATAAAACATCATTCTTTGTTCTGGCTTCACCAGCAATCTTCGCCCATGGGAGGACCCTATTTTTCCACACATGCTTCACAGCTTTCAAGAAAACCAGAGAGCACAACAGAAAAGATGATGCATTATCGACCGTATAGTACCCTTTGAAATTCATACATTAGGGGGCATCTGTTAACGCGTAAATCTTGCACACTTGCAAAATTTTTGCAATTCACACTATAAGGAATCATCAACATATAGCATGCATCCCACCGAAGACATCCTCGTTAGATCCAAGAAGAAATATGAATCCAAAAATTCCAAAGAATGGTCAAAATACATGGATGCACGGCCTGACCTCTATTTAGGCATGCCACCACACATATTACCGGTTATGTGCTTGCACGGCCCCTGCATGGATTTCCCTTTGATATATACACAACTATCGAAACAACAAGATCTCAATCACTAGATGCACATTAAAGGCTCATAAAATCCCCTCACCAACACAAATTCGAACTTGTCTTCTCAACATGATGGATTGAAATTCAATATCCCCTATTGTGCGCCTTAAAGCTAGTTCGTGAGGTGATGGGGTTCACACTTGGATCTAGTTGTTTCTTGGCCACTTCTTGGCCTATAAAAGGAATCCATGGGCATACATCTAAGAAGAGAAATCTAGAGCAAGGTTATGCTACTGAAATTGCATTGGATCTTTCTCATATCCCATCTATTTCACACTCATTGGCATCCTCCAAGCTCCCTTGCCTCCTTCCTTCAAGGGGCAAGCGATTCTCTCCATTGGTTCTTTAAGCTTTCTAGAATTTAGTGTGGGAAAAATAGGCCTCCCTAAGGGATATTGTTGGCTTCCCTTTGAATTCTTCACCTCCCAAGTGACACTACATGTATTTACTTGACCATTGGGCAATCTAACTAGTTCATGCATTGGTTCTTTGTTATGGTTTGCACCCTCCTGTTCTATTTTCTCATTTCAAGTTATTTATTTATTTTTTTTCACTATCAAATCCTTGCAGGGTCTACTTTGAGGTGATCACATTTGCTTTCTGCTTCTAAATATTGGGCCTAATCAACAACCTCAAGGGATTTCCTCCAAAGTGGGAGAGGCTTCACACCTTTATGCATAATTTCTCACAACAGACACATTATGGTGATGGGAAGCTCCCAATATCCTAATAAGGAACAACAACTAAATTAGTCTGCATCATTTCTTTAAAGTGTTGAGAGGAGGTTGATCACAATATTGGGATGGATCTGCTAAGATTGAAAATAGGAGGGTGATATATAAAAAAACATGAAAGAATGTGGCTATAATGATTTTTCTAGATTTAGTAAAGAAAATACATATGCCTGAAAATACACTTCTAAAGTAAAGATTTTCTTTTGAAATTATATCAAGAAAATGAAAATCAAACTGTTTGACAAAAAAAAAAGAATTATGAAAACATCATCACTTAATATGGTCAAAGAAGATTGTTTACCATAACATTAACATCATCTTTTCCTTCACTACCCATAGTTGAAATTTCCTCCTAAAATTTTATTAACCAATTTTCCAAACCACATCAAATGGCTTGGTTAATGGGCCCATGAAATCTTTAGAAAACAAAATTATACTAGACCCTGATAAGGAATCAAGGGTTCGTCCCAGCCCCCCTTGGAATGGACCTGGGGACCTATGGAAACTTAACCGCCACAAGGTACCGTTGCATCACACGATCAACCTCCATGAAATCTTTTTTTCATTCCTCATTACCAAAACAAAACAACACATCACACCACACAAGGGGATATCTTTTAAACACGTTCTTAATTAAGTGGGCCACCTCTTCATTTTCTTGATTAACCCAAATTGCAATATCAATTACACTATGAAAAATTCAAATATTTTCGAGAAAATTTTGTAGTATTTTCACTACACTTTAAAATCCACTTTCTATTTTTTTTTTATAGAATCATAACATAACAAATCTTCCAAATATAGAATTAATTATTATTTTTTCCACTACAATAAAAAAGTTTTTTTTTTTTACATTAAATATTATATACTTTATATTAAAAAAAATAAGTTGAAAAAAATACTATACATTACAAAAAAGAACATTGGAAGAACAATATTGTAATTTAAATTCCCGAAAAAAAATAATTAAAACATACTTTGATTTCTTAAAAAACCAATCTAGGTTGGTCTATTTCCTTTTGATAATATAATACTTTTGGTGATGAACCCACAACACCAGATTCTTCTTTAGATGCAATATGTACCAATGGTTCACCCTTTTCTGCTTTATGAACAACAACAAAAATTGGGATGAGTATTTGATAATCCTTGTAGTAGATTATGGATTGAGGAGAATATAGAATCTACCTTGATCAATTGATTTTGAGTCCTTCATCATTTCAACATTTGCTTCTTTCATTTAAGAAAGATAATTAAAATTTTATATTCTTTCATTTAAGAAAGATAATTAAAATTTTATATTTTTTCTTTATTCATTGGAGTAAGAATCTATCTATTGGTGATGGTTTCATGATAACACATTTTCTATAGATGCATGTACTAAAAGAACATTGAAAATTGAGATAGTTATTAGATATTATTGTAGAAAATTATAACATGAGTATAATAAATAATGTATATGTTTGCAATGCAACCACTATAACAATAAAATGATGATTGAAGCCTTTCTGTATTTGAATGCATATAGGAAAATAAATCAAATAATTTAATTTATGCTATAATAAACATTATCTTGATACTATATTCCTTGTGAATATGAACTTACCACTTTACACTTTTTTCCACTTGCAAAAACATCCATAGATTGATATTAATAATATATTCCTTGAGAATATGAACTTACCACTTTACAATTTTTTTCCACTTGCAACAACATCCATAGATCCTTGATATTGGAGTAGAGAAGTACATTTGACATCCACAATTGGTCTCTAAGATAGAGGTAGAGGATTATCTTCATGATAAAGGAAAATATTATAAAATTATAATTTTTAAGTTGGAATAATCATTACACTAGAATGGTGGAATAAAGAAAATGTGCGTTCTCATATATTCCTCTGATGTACGTTCTCAATAACACATGTCGATCTGCACTTTTTATTTTGCATTATACATTGAGTAAGTATTCTTCCAACATAAAAGCAGAGTACCATCCCATCTTTCTCTACAAGAGTTTTAAGATTATTATTCCAAAATGAAAGATTCCTTTCATTTTTAAAATACATGTTTCTTCCTTGCTAAAACATCAACTTCCTCAAAAGAAGGCGGATGATCATTTTTCTCTTCAGTTTTATTTTGGTCATATATTATCTCCATGGCTTGACTTGTATCAATTTCTTCATCTTTTTTCTAGGAGATTTAGCCAATGAAACATAATTCTATCATTAACGTGTTTTTATCTTTAAATCTTCTAAAAAAACACAAATTTTAAAATAAAACTATTTGTTTTTTTTAAATATATCTTATTTTATTGGATGGATAAGAGAAACATAAACACATACAACCCATTTATTTCCCAATTTGATAAACAACTTTATTAAATCATTGCAAATCCAATCAGTAATTACATTGCATAAATCAAGAATCAATAAATCAAATTCCAGTGTAGTCATATGTCATATGATTTCAAATGCAAGGTGCATTGAACTTGGATAAGATGGAACACATGAAAACTTAAATGAGTTTGTAAGTGATCGCCTTTGTATTCCATTCTTTTGTGCTATTAACATATCCAATATTTCTTTAACTAGTTCAGGAACATTTTGAGAATCACCAACATTCCTTTTTTTTCTTTGGTTTTTCATGTTCATCATCATCACATATCTCCCACATTTAATCAAAGATATCACCAAGTTGAATGATGTGGAAGATTTGCATGATATTCTACAGTTCTATTACATTGTTTGAGAATACTTTGAGAGATATATGACTATCACCATCAAGTATGTGAACATGTCTCTCTAGATTAACCCTTTTGTAGTATCCATTTAATGCCTCTTCCATTACAATTTCCTTGGATAAATTACTTAGCTATGCACTCCCATATTTTATTCTATTTCTTAACACCTCTAGCTCTACATCCTTCATCCTACTTGTACATCTAAAAATAGTTTTTTTGTATTTAGATGTACTTTTGGGAGTGAAACCTTCTTGTGATGCCTTTTTGGGCAAAATGTCAGGCCACTATTCCTATAAAGGTAAAAAAAATTGGCCACTTATTTCACACTAGGAAGACATACTAAGTTCAACTTATCCCCAAGGCTTTATGTCTTTCTTCTTAACAAAAATGCTCTTACACTTATTTTCAAAATTTTACGATGTAAATTATAATTGTGAGAAACATATTTTAATTGAAAACTAAAATTATAGAAAATCAAGGATGAAAACTTACCATCCATTCATATAGAGGTTTGTTTCCCTTCCCAAGATGATTTGTCTCACCAAAATTCTCCTAATGGTGTTTATCTTTCAAATTTTGTGCAATAACTCTATTTGAACCCATGTTTTATTTGCCTCAATTTTTTGTCTTCAAAGATTTAGGATTGTAGTCACAACTGTGGAAAGGTCTACAAATCAAATCGCCTTCTTTTTGAATTGCTAATGAAATTTACTATATAGTTTATTTTTTAATATTTATTTCAAATATTCTATCATGTGTTGCCCATCAAGAATAAAAAAATGTACTCATTCACTCGAAACATCATCTTTTGATTCCAAATTTGCAGGAAATATCCCTTTTGTAACAAGAACCAATCATTCATCTCTTGGCAATGTGTTTGAATTTTCCACCATTGATTGTATCAATTTAGGCATTCAGTTCTTATTTATTAATTTGACAAATATCATTTTTGAATATCAATTTTGAAAATTTTCCATAAAATAAGAAAGTAGATGCAATTGTTTTCTTTTCACCCCCAAATTTTTGAAACATTTTTGCTTCTATTTCAATTTTAGACTCAACTAGTTCTTGCTTCAAGGTTTGAAGTAGGAATTGTTGATAACCTTATCCAAAGTATGTGTATGCCTATGCCTCCAATATGTTAGGTTTACACCAAAATTATGATTGCACTCCTTTTTCGTATTCATGTAGTGCACAACATATGGAATTTTTTCTTAAGGTATACAACTTTAAAAATCGTTTGAAATCATTAATGTATTTCATTAGTAGTTACGCAATTTCCATCCATACTTGTATGTAGACACATGTTTCCTTTCTATTAAGGATTTCATAAGATGTTTTTGATGAAAAATATCCTAAAAGGTTCTTTGTTGGACAACAAAATCTTTAGTATCGATGCCAATTAATTTAGCTTTTACAATTGATTCAAGTTTAATAAAAAGTTCAAATTCATTCACAATTATGGAGTTAAGAACAATTCCTATGAAATTCACATAATCCACGATGTAATTGTTAATGTACAAGTCTATTTAACCATTATCTAGATGAAGAAACTCTTGAAAACATTAGATATTTATTACATCACAAGTATTTTTTGAAGAGACTTATGAAGCGTGGGTACACATGTGTAAGATGATCCTTTGTGTGCCATTGTATCACCTACATGGAAATTTAGTTATGATTATATTTTTCCTTCTAGCAGAGGTTTTTGCAGATCCTTCACAAAAAGATCTCATTTATCCATTTATAGTAGAGGCTACTAGCATAGGTAGGTGGGAGGAGGTTTTAGTACAGTTTTTTAATCTGTGTGTATACACAAAAAACATGCATTGGTTTGTTACATAAAATGATGCACTAGTGCTTCCAAATAGTAAGAATACTGAAGTCTTAATATCTCATTGCAATTTGAAACAATTATGTTTTTAATTTTTTTTTCACTACAAAACTATCCATTGCGTGGGAGTGATAGAGATGCATCGATGTGGAATACAATATAATGCACCGAGTCTTGTCAAAATAGCTCACCACGGTATGGAGAAATATGTATTTTTTTCCCAAAACCATAGTGGAGAGTATACTAAATAGAAACACACTAGGGCATGAGGAAGTAAAATGCATCGATTAAAAGACTAAAAACATAGATTTTTATTTTTATTTTTTAACAAAAAATAATGATGGTCCCTATTTACTTAACTGCCCCTATGCGCCAAAAAATATGATGCACCAGGGAACCTAATTATGAAGAGAAACCAAGTCAAAATAACTCGATGCAATTTGAAAAATACGTTTTCTTTTATTTTTCCCGACAAAACTTACTAGTGCATGTGAAAGAGATAGATGCACCGAGCCATGAGGAAGTAAAATGCTCGATTAAAAGACAAAAAAACATAGATTCTTATTTTTTTAAAACAAATCATGCCCCCTATCTACCTAACATCCTTGGTGCATCAACACCACCGATGCAGTGGTGCACCTAATTATGAAGAGCACCGAAGTCAAAATATGTCGATGGAATTTGTAAAAATATGTTATTTTATTCTTACTAGAAAAATTGTTTGATGCATGGGAATAACATAGATGCACCGGTGCATTTCACATTCCAATGCACTACTTCATGTCAAAATAGCACACACTCAACTGAAAAAACCTATTTTTTTTTTTATATTTCCCATACAACGTACCGGTGCATTATAAATACATAGGCACACCAATGCAAAACATACTACAATGAATCACCTTATAATACAAAAAACCTATTTTTTAATATTTTGTAAAAATAAAAAACCCAAATGGTGCTCTCTATAATGGTATGTGCACCGATGCACCACAAATACAAGGCACACTAGTGCACCACTAAATCAAGCACATCAGAGTAGGGTAAAATTAAAAAAAAAATTACGACAAGAAAAATATTTTTACCCAACTCTCAATGTTTTAGACCCCCTAAGACCACCTAAGCACTGATGCTACACTTTATTTCCTGACGTGCCTCGCAATCAGTGCTCGTTAGTTGTTGGATTTCTCCCATCCTTTGCTTCATCAATGGAACTGTTTGAATTTTTCTGAATAGTTGGAAAACAACATTTGTTGTGTACATGGAAACCATGCCTCCCCAACATGGAAGAGTCCATATTATGTCTTTGTTACCTTCTTATTTACATTTTGTGTAATAAAAATATAAATTTAGCTTGAATTTGTCATTTTAATTTTAAAAAATAAAAATAAAAATTCACATGGTACATTTCAACAGTTTGACTCACACTGATCATATTGGTGCATTGTGTGTAAAAACATAGCACACCGATAATAGGGATGTTGAATAAAAAATGAACGCACCGTCTATGGTGCATTAACATACAATAAACACATTGTACATGATGCATTTAAGTAAATGTAACATGCCACCATATATATATATGTGTGTGTGTGTGTGCGTGCGTGCGTGCGTGCGTGCGTGCGTGCGTGTGTGTGTGTGTGTGTGTGTGTGTGTGTGTGTGTGTGTGTGTGTGTGATATTCCATGATTTCCATAGTTGTTATTGTTTGCCATATATATATATATATATATTAAATCTTGGTGCTCTGTATATATATTGTGGTGCATCGATATATATATATATATATATATATATATCGAGAGAGAGAGAGAGAGCACTATATAAAGAGCAAAATCTTTATATTTAATTTTCAAAGACATCGGTGCTCTAGATATAATGGTGCACCTCTTTGGTGTGTATAGTTATATAATGAGCATCGAAAAGGTATAAATTTAAAAAAATATGTTTTTATTTTTTTCAAACTTAACGGTGCTCTATATATACACAGATATAGCACCAATGGTGCGTCAATTTATATAAATTGCACCATATAAAGAGAAAAAACATTAAATTGTTATTGGAGACATTGGTGCTTTATATATAATGATGCACCACCACCATTGCATATCATTATATAAAGCGCATTGAAAATATATAAATACAAAAATAAGGTTTTATTTTTCAACAATATCAGTGCTTTGTATATATACCGCCGCATTTTGAGCAATGCGTCAATATACATAAAGCGCATTGTAGAAAGAAAAAAAATTCCAAATTTAATTTTCCAAGACATTGATGCTCTATATATATAATGAAGCACTGCTTGCGATGCTTATAGATATATACAATGCACCAAAAAGATATAAATCCAAAAAAACATGGCTGTATTTTTTCAAAGATATCAGTGCTCTATATATATACAAATGCATCGCTGGTGGTGCATCAATTAATGTAAAGCACACCATATAAAGATAAAAACAATATATTAATTTTTTAAATACATTGGTGCTCTAGATATATTTATGCACCACCCCTAGTGCGTATAGATATATAATATGCACCACAAATATATAAATTGAAAAACAAATCATTTTTATTTTTTTAAAGATATCGGTGCATTGTATTTATTTAAGTGCACCATTTACTGTGTGCTTGATTATGTGAATAAATGCATCGGTAGGAAATTTTAAATATACACAAACTAGCTGCAGTGCATTGTAGTTGTTTTAAAACACTTCTGACGATGTGATTATGTTTCAAAATCATTGTAGATGGTGCGTTACTATTTTTATGGTGCACTGGGTATGTTGGTAATTTAATTTGATTAAAAAAATATGGTTTGATAAATATAAATGTATTTTACTCATTTTTTTATGTTATATATGTGTGTGTGTGTTTCCAATGAAAGTTATATGTGAATCAGAGACAAGAGTGACAAGATCAACAATAGTAGTAGCAGCAAGGACTTGACTTGTACAATGTTGTACGAGAATGGGAGGCCCATGAGAGGGAGAATGATTTTCTCCCTTAGCCTATTACATCATAAACTTGATCCTTCTTGCATATTGTTGTCCTCCTCAATTTTTATGAGGAGGATACATCCCTAAGGGGCCACTCATGATTACTCAATATATTGATCCATTGTTGGGATCACCATAAAAAATCATTTGTAGTCGGTCCTAATCTATGGTTCCTACCAATAGAAGAGGAAGGTAGTTCATTATTGGGTTATACAGGAGAGGGGAGGATTTTTCCCATTTCCCCGATCCCCCCCTAGCATTGTAGAAGATAGTCAACTAGAATACATTCATAGATATGTCAATGAGGATGCCACTACCCCTGGTGACTTCCAGGTAGTTAGTGTCCAGTTGCAGATAACTTCATTTGGTGCAGAGGAGGTTAGGCGCCTCTCGATTTTGGTCTTGAATATGTCCCACTACACATATAATGGGGAATGAATTAGTTCCCCCCTATTATATTATGTTGATTATTTAGTGTAGAGTCCTATATGCATTAGGTGGTATGCCATTTTTTGTGACAATTTTTCTTTGCTCTAGATCATTTTCGCACTATGTATGATGGGACGAAAATATTTCCATTTTCTTCCTAGTTGTTTTGCATTTTTTTAGAGTTTTCTAGTCACCTTTTTGTCATTCAAATGCCACCCTCCTAGGCCAATGACTGAGGTGAATATGCACATGTGGGGGAAGATGTTTCTCAAGAGGGTCTAGGTAGAGTTCCTAGGTAGGATCACTCCAGAGACACTGGATTCGCTTTCCAATGAGGATGATCACAACATGGATCTTATGGTGTACCCATGAGGTGTTGATACATAGGGTTGGATTAGTGAGGATTTCCCAACTTCCTATTTACCAAGGATGACGCACCATATTCTAGAGGTAATATTAGCATTATGTTTTGATTAATCTAGTTGCATTTTATTTTCTTATTTAATGCATATGTAATTTATTCTATAATATTTTCTTTAAATTGTTTAATTAAATCATCTAATTATTTTTTCAAGTCACTAATATAAAAAGACCCATTTTATGAAAACTGATTGAAAACCTATCCAATGTCCCAATGTTGAAAAATAGAGGATTAGGAACATCGCAAATTTCACGTTGAAAATCCAACTTTCACATACAATGTCGTTATTACGGCATCCCTACGATGTGCCTTCCAATTATGCTACAATTGAAGATTGTCTTGAACACATCATTATTTTGACCTAGATATAGAATTTACTACGACATTCTCCTGACAAGGGATTTTGACAACTTATGAATGTTATTACGACATCCTTCCAGCTACTTGGAAGTTGAAAATCATCTCATGAACATTGTTATTTCGACAACCCATAGACAATATTACAATGCAGCATCGATGAACTTTCGATAATATTGTCCATCAATAAGGTTGAATGCATGTCATTAGGACATTGTACGATCAACAAGGGTTGACAACATAGTTCATCCATACAATTGCACTTATGTCGCTGAAATGTAAAAATTTTGACGTGTTTTTTATGATCAAATATTGACTACTGTTGAATTCCCTTTTCAAACATCAATATTGGATTTATTGCTTAGGTTGCACCCATCCTTTGCAATCTTAGCATCCAAGATGATCCAAATTAAAATCTGGACCATGGTGGACACTAAGATTCCAAAGGACGGGTACAACCTAAGCAATAAATCCAATCTAAAGTCTAGATCATCTTGGATACTAAGCTTCCAAAGGACAGGTGCAACCTGGGAGATAAATCCAATCTTGATGTTTGGAAGGGGTATTCAACAATTTTCAATATTTGACAAAAATATTGTACAAGAAAGTACATAATACTATTGACATTGTTTCAAAGTCAAGATCAAAATCAAAGCACAAGCACTCACACCCTCCATTTTCTAAGTTGGAATTTCAATTGTTGAATCTTATTGCTAAAGGGTGGAGTTGTAAGAATACCTTTAAGGTCTTAATAAATATTTCAAATGGCTCAAACCAAATAATTATTAGAATTACAGAATACTCTAATATTCATTTTTATTGTCAATATAATCAGAATCAACAAAGCAACTCTCAAATCCATTTTAACTTGTTTACATGATTTATAATCCAAAGTGGAACTTCTTCAGACTTAATCACAGCTCTAGCATGATGAAATACAACAAAGTAATCAACATTTTGAATTAGTTCTTGTTAAAAAAACCCTCTTTTTGAATTTGATAATGATTCCTATCGACAATAAGCACATGATCAACTCAGAAGTAAATTTAAATAGAGGTGAAATTTATCATGAATAGGTTCAAATCAATTCTTCCAGTCCTATCATCATTTCTTGGGGAGTAATCATCAACAACAAACACAAAATAGGTATCAAATATGGAAACAAAGTTACCTTTCATATTCCAAATTATTCCAAACCAATCTAGTTTCAAAGTTTTGGATTCCTTCAAGAAGATTCATCTTCACCTATTCTAGTCCAAAATCAAAATACTAAGTTCCCACATTGTCATCAAATTAGCCACGTGGAGGATGAGTTTTTTGATCTCCATCCTTGTAAGCATTACTAGAATCATAATCATTATTCAAATAGATGTTCAACACTAAAGAAATATGCAAGATTAAATATTCACTATGGGTGGATCAATTCTTGGAAATGGTCACCAATAGCCAAGAAGATATATCAATCATGTCGAATAATTCAATCCTGAGTAATGAAAAATATTGCAGTATAAATTATTCATGCTTCTCACCTTGTACTTGCAAGGGGGGAATACCATTGATTAATAGCCAGGATTCATGTTTTGAAGTCCTATCAATTGGAATCATTTCTTAGTAAGCTTAATTTTTCACTATGGAACAAGTGATTATGGTCCATAGCTAGAATCAAAGCCAGTATCCAGATCCAAAGCTAAATCTAGATCCAAAGTTTTAGTCAAGAGCTAGAGTTAGATCCATTTTCTAGATCATCTATTGGTTAGTGGTCATCCCAAATCACTAGACTTCACCATTTAGCAAAATATGCCAGCTTCTACTAGCTATTAGTTAGTGGTCATTCCAAACCACTAATTTAAAGAGCACTTCAATGATATTTTAACAATTCAACAAAGAATGACAACTTCTACTAGATAAATTACTTGGAAAATGATCACATTGTCAAGTTAATTAGGAAATGTTCAGGCATTGGTAGCTGTTCACTTCTAGTTTTTGTCTCTCTTTCAAAAAAATGTGTGGACTCTCACAAACACCTCATCAAAATAAAGGGAGAAATGTAGGAAACCTGATCCTTAGGGTTATGGTATATTGAATGATATGATTATTACACTTCACATTGGTAATGAGAAATAATATGAAGAGTCCTAGTGGCGTCCAAGAGACCTCTTGGAGGATGAAACCAAAGGTCATATCTCAATGTGTTTATGTGTGATTCACATTGAAGAAATGTGTTCGCACTTAGCTCCATTCTGGATCATCCTAACAACTACAAATTTTTTCAACCATGGCCTTGAAACCTCGTAATGTTGTGGAAAAACCCCTTAAAATCAAACCCTAAATCAAAAAGTGGTGCTACTAGTAGCACACCCTTTTCTTTTCATGGTTAAATTTACAACTTGTTTTAAATTGCATCCTTGAAAACTAGTACCATTGCAACATAACCTTGAAAACAACCTCTAAATGAAAAATTGATGCTTCCAATAGAAACCCCTTTTTTATTTCCAGGGTTAAACTTTACAACTTATTTGAAACTATGGCATTGATATACAATACTATTGTAATTAAAACCTTAAACTCAACCCCAAAATTGAAAAGTGATGCTAGCACTAGCACCCCCACTTTGTGTTGGAGTTACAATTACAACTTTTCTTAAAATCATGGCCTTAACTAATGCAGGTAAATCCCACATCAAGAGTAGAGTTCAACATAAATATGCCAAAGGATAGGACATTATATATATTTCCACGAAGAGAACTAAATCAACGAACTTGGAAAGAATAATCAACAAGGTCCTAAAAATTAGTAACAATTTACAATGATAGATGTAGTTAGACATAGGATCTCAAATAACCCATAAAAATAGGAAACCATCTCAACTACTCCATGAGAATAGGAAATCATAAGGCTATGTCACAAACAAGAAGAAATAATATTATGTTATGTTCATACAAAATATAAATAGCAATATATTAAGCATTAAAAATACTAACATTCCCTATTATTCCTCCCAATAATGGAAGCATTTGCCTCTAATGATTTCAAGAGAGAGGGAAAATGTTGATGCATCTAATGTTGACAAAACCAACGAGCTTGATCTAGAAGCTAACCTTTCTTAACAACAAGGTAGGAAGTAATGGATTCTTGAATAATCTAACAAGAAAAAGTCTACAATTGAAATTGCAGAAACCAACCTCTACCCTACAAGAGATGAATGATACAAAGCCTTGCAAATGATTGCGAAATGAAAAAAATTGCCTCATTGATGTGGATCAATAAGATTGAATCCAAACCAAATTGAATTGAAATAATCAAACCCAAACCCAAGTCATGTTGAATGAATGCTATGAAATCCAACGGAAGCCCTTTCGTCAAACAAGTTGTTGAATGACTATAACACCATACAAAGAGATGTGATCCAAATTATGATATTGTTGAAGTAGAAAGTAATGATTCAAAACCCCGATGGGTTACCTCAAGTGGTTGAGAGCTATGAGTTATAAGCAGAAGGTCTCGAGGTCAAATCCCTGGGTGTCTATGCATAGATATATAAGGGCCTCCCTTGATGTCCCCATTGGGTTAGGATCAGTAATCAGAGCCGATGGGGTGAGGCTCCTTCGGGTGAACCCCCTGTGAATTATTCTTATGGATGTTGGAACTCCTTTTCGGGGTTGTAAACCACATTGAAAAAAAATGAGTGATTTGAGTTTCAAAAATATAATTCAACAAAAACCTATCTTGGGGAGATTAAGTATCTAAAAAACAAAAGAAAGCATATAAAATCCCAAATTCATGTACACCAAAGAATACTTACAAGAAATGAATAAAAAATGGGCAAAATCACCACTCAAAGTATTGTTATAGATGAACCGAAAGTTTAATTTGGTGTTTTAGAATAATTCATGAAATATGTTGATGACCAAAAATGTAAAGGGATTTTCATCCCTTACAAAATTAAAATATGAACAAAGTCATGTGATGTGACTTGTGGAATACTACTTTCAAATTGAGCATTACAAGAAATTGTCTTATAATAATTATTAGCTATTGAAGAGAGGATATGAGTTGACATTATAAAAGGGGATTAGATTCGTTGGTGTGAAGATAATTGTGGGTTTTGAATCCTCTACATGCTTCTTAATATAAGCCTTTATGTTGACTGGATTGGAGTTGCTAAGGATTTATACAATGGAGAGAAAGGAGAGGTAAATACATGGGAGGGGATGGAATTGGAGGAGCAAATTTGACCTATTGTGACTGTACAAAAGCTGCAATTTCAAATGTATAGTAGTTTCACCAAGTAAAATTAATTTAATCTTCTCTAATATTTCTACATAAACCACTTCTAATATTGCATCCAATTCATTATCATCTCTCTTGGAAACAATGGAACCATCTGTCATTGGACATTGTCAAAGTTATCCATTTAAACATGTGTTTGAACCGTAATGTTTTCGTTATTGGAAATATCGCTCGACACTCTGGAAAATTGTCTTCATCTATAGTCCTGGTGTCTTGAATCTTTCTTGCTTAGGAAGTTGATTTCGAGCATTTATTAGGAAAGATTAAGCCTCATTTTCAAACAAATCAAATTCTATATAAAATGCCAATGATCCATCATCTGTGTTCCTATTAGGATCTTCTCCAATATGCTTGCAACACTCGTAGGCTCATATAGAAACATCAGGAACTAACAAATGCTCAAATAATAAGGTGATGGTAGTTTTTGATCAACTTTAACAAGGATAGAGAGAAACTCATGTTGATACTCTTTTATACTAACAAATATGTGAGAACCATTAATGCGGTACAAAATAATTGTAACAACATTATCACATTTTAATATTAGCTCTTCTAACTTATCAAGTCTTTGATACTCCAATACAACTCCCAATGCCTTTTGGAACTTTCCATCTAGTATGCACTTGTGAATCATTTTTTCTATTATTTCCTCTAGTTTATGGGTCTATATTCACTTAATCTTTACCTAATTCTATATCTTTCATGCAAACACTAGAGTACTCATCTATGGCATTAGCGAGCAAAGCACTCATGTAATCTGAATCCTCTCACACTACATTAAACAAGGGTCCAAATTCTATCTCATATTACAAGGTGTTGGTTTTGGAGCCTGATCTTCCGTAATCATAGGTCGCATTTCAACCGTGTCTAGATCCCAGCCCATGACGAGGGTGTTTGTGGGGGATTTAGCCCCTAAAATAGTTGCCATGGGGGGTCCAAGGGGGGTCAGTGATTAGTTTGAGATCCCCCCCTTGGCGGGGGTTTGGGGGCAGCGCCCCTGTAGCAAAATTTTTGGAAAAAATGCCTTGTAAAATGTTGTGATTTCATAGTCATGACTTAGTCAATAATGGGTAATTTATGGGCCTATGGTATTGGGTGTTCCATAGTATTTTACCATGGTATTCACTCTTTAAAATGAAGGCATTGTAATACGGCTTGGTATTGTAGCATTGTAAAGATCTCTCTAATTATGTGAGAGAGAGAAGAGGAAGTTGCAGTGGATGTGCTGCAAGTTGTATCCTTTCATTTGTTGGATGGTATAATAATAAGGACTATCAAATTTCTGTGTGGACATAGCCCATCTTGGGTGAACCACATTATATTGGTGTCTCTCTTGTAATGTGTTTTATGTGATTTATATTTGCATCTTGTTTATTTTTATTGCTCTTCAATCCTGTTTTTCTAACAATTTGTATCGGGATTCAGAGCCAAAGGTTAATTTGGCAGATAAACTCACAGGAAAGAAGGGTTCCTGGTTCGAGTGGGAGCAATGGCGGAAGAAGAAAATTTCACTGTCGATAAATTTAATGGAAAAAACTACCATCTATGGAAGATGGAAATGGAGGACAATTCGCATCAGAATGATCTAATCCTACTGTTGGGAGGAAAATAAAAACAACTGATGACTGTGAAGGATGAAAAATGGGAGGTTCTTGACAGAAAGGCACTGGGAACAATACAGTTGTGCCTAGCTTCATTGGTGGCTTTCAATATTTCAAAAGTAAAGACAATAGAGGGTCTAATGAGTGCATTGGGTAAGCTATATGAAAAATCCTTGGCCTCCAACAAGGTATTTCTAATGAAGCATTTATTTAATATGACGATTTCATAAGGTAGATCTGTTACTGATCATTTAAATGAATTTAATACGATTACAAATAAGCTAAGTTCTGTAAAAGTGAACTTCGATGATGAGGTTAGGGCTCTTCTAATCTTGTGCTCATTTCTAGAAATATGGAATGGCTTGGTTGTGGCTGTAAGTAACTCTGTCTTTGGTTCAAACACTTTGAAATGTGATGATGTTGTTGGTGTTATTCTTAGCGAGGAAATGAGAAGGAAAATCACATGTGAGACATCAGGTAATGCATTGACCATGGAGAGAAGGGGAAGACAAAGGGAGAGAGGAAAGATCCCAGGTAATTGCAGCAAGTCCAGGAAGGAAAGATCCAAGTCCAGATATGGAAAGATAGAGTGCTGAAACTGTGGGAAGAAAGGACATCTGAAGAAAGACTACAGATATCTAAAGAAGAAAGGAGATGGACAGCAGGAGACTACTCAAGAAGAAAATGTAGTAGGTGATGTGTTACACGATGCTTTGATTCTTGCATTAGATAATACTAGTGATTACTGGGTAGTAGACTCAGGGTCTTCATGTCATGCTACACCCCATAAGAAATTTTTTCATGATTATGTTCTAGGTGATTTTGGACATGTTTTATTGGGTGATGATGAACCATGTAAAATTGTTGGAATTGGTAAGATACATATAAAGTTAAAGAATGGTGAATGGCTGCTGAAAGATGTAAGGCATATTCCTACCATGAAAAGAAATATGATCTCAATAGGGAAGTTGGGATATGTTGGTTGTTTATCTACGTTTGGAGAAACGTGGTGGAATATCACTAAATGATCAATGGTGATAGAAAAACGAGACATGGTAAGTACGTTGTATTTATGTCCTCATAATACTGACTATTTTATCTCTTTAGGTTCCATAGGAATAGATACATCATTGTGGCATCATAGGCTTGGCCACATGAGTGAGAAGGGGATGCAAATTGTCTACTCAAGGAAGTCGCTGCCAGATCTAAAGCAGGTAAGTTTGGAATTCTGTGAGAACTTTGTTTATGGAAAACATAAGAGAGTCATATTTCTCAGGGTTGGGAAACAAAATAAGGGTGGAAAGTTAGATCTTGTACATATAGATGTATGGGGACCGGCTCAAGTATAATCTCTTGGTGGATCTCATTATTATGTTACTTTTATTGATAATGCAACTAGAAAAACTTGGGTTTATTGTATTCTCTACATAAATATGATGTGTTTGCTACTTATAAGAAATGGAAAGCTCTGGTTGAGAATGAGATAGGAAATAGGTTGAAGTGTCTCAAATATGATAATGGAGGTGAATAATGCAACAAGGAGTTTGATAGTTATTGTTCATACCATGGGATTCATAGAGAGAAGAGAGTCCCAGGAACACCACAAGAAAATGTTGTGTCAGAAAGGATGAACGGAACAATCATGGAGCGTGCAAGGTGTATGAGATTGCATACAGGGTTTATCTTACAATTTTGGGAAGATGCTCTAGATACTACTATTTACTTAATAAACAAAGGGCCTTCAAGTGATTTGGATGGTGGTATTCCAAAGTAGACATGGACAGGTAAAAAGGTAAACTAATCTTTTCTGAGAACTTTTGGTTGTGAAGCATTTGTTCATATTGATAAAGAAAATAGAACAAAGCTTGAGGCTAAATCCAAGAAATGTACCTTTATTGGATATGGGGTTGATGATTTTTGTTATCGCTTATTGGATTATGAAAATAAAATAAAAAATCATTAGGAGTAGAGATGTGGTAATCAATGAAAAGGTCATGTATAAATATCAGTTGCAGGGAAAGAAACATGAAAAGGAAAACACAGAGTACACAGTGCTTGATGAAATCAAATAAAATGAAGTTCCAAAGGTGCCGAAAAATCAATAACAGTTGTAGGTACCTCAAACTCCTAAAAATGTTAGAAGATCTACTAGGTTAAGTAGACCCCCTGAACGATTCTCTACTTCACTTTATTATTTATTGATGATTGATTCTAGTGAACCAGAATGTTATGAAGAAGCAACGCAGGTGGAAATTAGAAAGAAGTGCAGCAAGGCATGAATGAGGAGATGGATTCATTAGTAAGAAACCAGACTTGGGATTTGGTTCAATTGCCTAATAGTAAAAGAGCATTGTAAAATAAATGGGTTTATATGTTAAAGGAAGAAGATGGAGGAAATAAATGGTACAAGGCCAGACTTGTTGTAAAGGGGTTTGCACAGAAGAAAGGTATAGATTTTGATGAAATATTTTCTCATGTTGTTAAAATGACTTCAATTAGAACTATTTTAATTCTAGTGGAAGTATAATATTTTCATCTTGAATAGTTAGATGTAAAAAAATCCTTTCTCCATGGGGATATGGAGGAAGAGATTTATATGCAGCAACCACATGGGTATGAGGTCAAAGGGAAGGAGAATTTGGTATAAAAGTTAAAGAAGAATTTGTATGGCCTGAAGTAAGCTCCAAGGTAGTGGTATTTGAAATTTGAAAGGTTTATGACAAAACAAGGTTATAGTAGATGCCATTCTGACCACTGTGTTTATTTCAAGAGGCTAGATAATGGAAGATATATTATCTTGTTATTGTATGTGGATGGCATGCTTGTTGTAGGGTCTAACATGCAGGATATAAATGTGCTCAAAAGGAATTTAATTAATTCATTTGTGATTAAGGATTTGGGTGTTGCAAAGAAAATGCTTGGTATGATAATAACAAGAGACAGGAAAAATCACAAATTGACATTGTATTAGGGTGAGTACATACAAAAGGTGTTGGAGAGGTTTAGAATGTAGAATGTAAAACTAGTTAGTACACCTTTGGCCGGCCATTTCAAACTAAGTAAGGAGATGTCTCCCAAGAAACATGAAGAGATATATTACATGTCCAAGGTTCTATATTCATCAACAATTGGTAGTTTGATGTATGCCATGGTGTGCACAAGACCAGATATTGCACACGCAGTGGGAGTTGTGAGTAGGTATATGAACAATCCAGGTAAAGAACATTGGAAGGAAGTACAGTGGATTCTCAGGTATTTGAGAGGTACTACCACTCATGCATTATTTTTGGAGGTTCAGACACTGTTCTACAAGGATATGTTGATGAAAGTATGGAAGGTGATAAAGATAGTAGGAGGAGCACCATATGGTATGTCTTTACTGTGGGTGAAACAATAGTAATTTATATTTTGAAACTAAAAAAGGTTGTTTCACTTTCAACAACGAGGCAAATTATGTTGCTGCTACAAAGGCTAGTAAATAGATGATTTGGTTACGGAGGTTCATGGAAAAATTGGGCAAGAAGCAGGAGAATAGAAGGTTGTACAGTGATAGCCAGAATGACATTAATCTTGCAAAGAAATCAACCTTCCATTTTAAGACTAAATATACAGCTCAAGTACCATTTCATACGGTCTGTTCTGGAAGATGAACTGTTGAAGCTGGAAAAGATACACACTAGACATAATCCTGTAGACATGTTGACAAAGGTAGTAACTAGAGAGAAACTGAGTTCCTACTCGGTTTCAGTTGGCCTTCAATCATGAAGGTGAAGATGAGAAATTTTCCAGATCTAAGGTTTAGAGCATAGTCCAACAAGTGCAGCAACGATGGAGTTGTTGTGATCGGTCTCCAAGTGGGAGATTGTTGGTTGTGGAGCCTGGTCTTCCTTATTCATAGGCCGTGTTTCAGCCGTGTCTGGATCCCAACCCATGGAAGGGGGTTTGGAGAGGCTTCCCCTCCCAAAATAGTCGCCATGGGGGGTCCAAGGGGGGCAACGACTAGTTTGAGAGCCCCCCGCCCCTGGCGCAAGTTTGGTGGCAGCACCCCCATAGCGAAAATTTCGAAAAAAATGCCTTGTAAAATGTTGTGATTTCAGTCACGACTTAGTCAATAATGGGTGATTTATGGGACCGTGGTATTGGGTGTTCCATAGTATTTTACCATGGTATTTGCTCTTTAAAAGGAAGGCATTGTAATATGGATGGGTATTGTAGCATTGTAAAGATCTCCATGATTGTGTGAGAGAGACTGTGAGAGAGAGAAGAGGAAGTTTTAGTGGATGTGCTGCAGGTTGCATCCCTTCATTTGTTGGATGGTATGATAATAAGGACTGAAAAATTTCCATGTGGATGTAGCCCATCTTGGGTGAACCTTGTTATATTGGTGTCTCTCTTGTAATGTGTTTTATGTGATTTATATTTGCATCGTGTTTATTTTTATTGCTCCACGATCCTGTTTTTCAAACATAAGGAATCATTGAGCTCACCAAGGTAATAAAAACCCTTTTAAGCCACTATTCCAACAAGATTTCATTTATCAACACCTTCATGTACTTGATATAAGGTTTCTATTATAAATATGGTATTTGAAATCTCCAACCAAATTTTTTTCATGAGTTTGTTGAGATTCGTTAATGCATGAAGCTTGAGCATCAAATATTGTTCATTGAGCATTTCCAACAACCCGTTGGCTAAGCTAATGCAAGTGGCCATGATTAAAGATCGAACACTTTCAACAGTATTCATTCAAATCAAATTTAAAAGGAAATATTATCTTAGATTACTAAAATTATATATTTAATTGAAGAAGTATAAACCTCTTGAGCTCCAACCGAAAAACCCTTCTAAGACTACACCATACTACAAATCCCCCCTATTTATTTCTCTCTAGTCCTAGCACCTCAAATTGCCTCCAATCAAAAGGAATAGTAAGGTGAACAATAGAACCTTCAAATGTTTTATGAAACCCTTGAAGTGGAAACCTATGTTTGAATGTCAACAACCACATAAGCCTAGCTCAGGGCCACATCAAAATAAATCCAATACCCAAACCTAGATCTAGATTGGGAGGAAAAAATGAGAAAATGAGAGAAATGAGCTATGTCTAGGAGTTAAGATGTTCTAGTACCAATGGTGTGAGTAAATCCCACAACATGAAAACAGTTCAATGCAAATGTGTGAAATGAAATAAATAGCTTCTTTTTCTTGATAAATGGGATTTTATATAGATTTACATAAGAGAATTAATTCAACAAGATTCTAAAAACTATTAACAAATTACAATAATAGGTTTAGTTAGAGATATGATCTCAACTATCCCATAAGAATAAGAAACCATCTCAACTACTCCATGAGAATAAGAACCCATAAGGCTACGCTACACTGGAGCCAAAAAAAATTCTTCTCTATACATAGAAAAGATAAATAACAAGTTATTATGTATTAAAAATCCTAAGATTACCTCTTATTAATAACATATAATGTTGCAACCTATATCTTAAAATCAATCTATGAATTGAAAAGAGATGTTATGGATAGCACCCCCTCTTGAGCTTAAAATTACAATATTATTGAAAACATGACTTGGAGATTTTGTACCATTGCAAACACAATAAAAAAAAATAGAATAGAAAAAAAAACATGGGAAAAAAACAAAATTTGACCGGAAAAGATACCTAAACCAAAGAAAAAAACATGTTTAAAAAAAATAAAAATGAGAATATAGAAGAATAAAATAAATAAATAAAAGAGAATTTTCTCCCAAAATATTCAAAACCAAATAAAAAAAATCATTTCAAGTAAAATATTTGTTAAAAATATGTATTAAAAAACAATTTTTAAAAGAGGATTTAAAATTTCTCTCTCTTACACACATATTTAAAATTGTAAAATGTTAAAAATAAATTATAAAATTATAATATGCTATAAAATAATAATAATAATTTAAAAATTGAAAGAAAAATAATAATACAAAAATTATTGAAAAAATCAAACTTCTTGATTTAGAGGTTAATTTTAAGGTTTTGGTAGTTATACTATCACTTTTTAAAATCATGGTTCAAAAAATATGTAATTTTAAACATGAAAAAAGTTGTTGTTATTAGTAGCATCGGTTATTAAAGGGTTGATTTTTTATTGATTCTCTTGAACAATACTCCTCATCAACTAAGTCATCTCTAGCTTTAAGCAAAATCCACAAGAAAAATCAAGAAGCATTAGACTCACCACTTTCCTTTGTAGTTACAAATAATTTAGAAAAGAGTATCATATTATCAAAAATTGATTTCCAGATCAAATCTTTCTCCATGGAATGAACCTTCCGTAGGATTTAATCCAAAGAAACTTATTTAATTTCCTTCCTTTCACATCTAGTCACCAATGCTGGCAAGATTACCGGCAAATCAACATAATTAATTTCCTCTGAAAACCTACTTCTCGTCAAAACCAAATGCAATATTCTTGATGAAATTTCCTCTGAAACTATGCACAGATCTTGTCCCAACCAATATGTCAAAGTTATCACATAATCACTCCCCAACTTATCCATCTCATCAACAAAAACAATGTAATCACAACTATCGAACTTTATTGTTGAATCATATGAAGGAGACATAGGACACACTTGTGATTCATTGAATGGATATTTAGTCTTCTTTTTCAACACAGTGTGCATAGAAGCAAAATTAGAACATTGAACTACAACCTAAAACTGAATTTTCTTATACGTCGCTCTTCAAGAATCATCGGAGCAACCCTTCATGTGTAATGTCCCCATCTTGACCCTATTGCATTAAAATTATAAATGATGTAATATTGTTATAAAATCATGGTGAGGAGTTCAAGGCCAAGGCCCCGCCATCGATTTATTGATGGATATGGTTTACGTGCTAGCCAGGCACAATGGAATTGCAAATATCATGTTAATACACATTTTAATAAAATACCCACGACTAGCTATGCAATGCAACAAGAGATGGGGGCATGGTTTTACAAGGAATTGGGAGGGAAAACATTCAAATCCTTGGAGCCAATCAAGTCAAGCCAAGTGTCAATGAGAGAGCCCATGAACCCTCAACTACCCATGTTGACTTTTGTACCCAATCATTCATTTCTGCCCAAGAGTTGGTTGAGGTAGTTAATGCCTTGGGGAATGGGAGGTATGGCTATCCAAATTTGGGTATGGGCAAGCCACCTTTCATGGAAAATTGTGTTTTGCTTCTTGGGAAAGAAAAGAGCCATGAATTTCTCCCCAAATGATTATCCATCAACCAGTTGCTCTCCCTCACGAGTTTGGAGCTACCTGGGCGTTTTCCATCCATGTTTTTTTGGTTTTTCTTTGTTTCTCAGCTGTGAGAAGGGCGTTTTTGTGTTATATACCAGTGGGGAAGAAGGGGAATCGAATTGGGGTTCCATTGAGACCGTTTTGACTATTGAATGCTTATATATCTGTGGGAGAAACCGTTTTCTTCCCTGTGGACGAATTTTCCTCTCCCAATCCATTGTTTTGGCTTGAGCTTGAGTGCAAGCATCCAGGGTTCAAATGTAGCCTGATAAACCCAGCTGTGGACTGGCTTGGCTAAGAGGGAATGATTAATTGGATGTGTATGAGCTTGAATGCCCCCTTTTCCTTGTAAGAATCATGCCCAGCTCAGGGGTGGTAGTTGTGTTGAGAGAATTGATGAACACAACTGGCCTATGGTTGGGTGGAATGTTGCAGCGACATCGCTAGTTGCTTGGGATAATTACACAACGAAGATAAGTGTTTTTCTGTCTATGTATTTACTTACGCAATGTTTAAATTGATGACTATTTTTTATATGCTGTATTCATATGATATATGTGTGGATGAGTTTTAATTCCGTTGTGCATATTTGCTAAATTTGCATTTGCACACTCTTGAATTTATGTGTATGAATCTAATGAATGGGCTGAGTTTATGTAAAAGCCCAAATATTGGCATCATGTTCCCTTCCTTGCATTGGGACCACGGGAGGGTACGTTACATAATGGCTTTCCAAATCCTCATGAGAGGATGATAATTTTAGGAAGTCCTCATGAGGAGTTCAAAATATCAGATCTACACTCCAAAATAATTCTTCAATACAAGTTTTGAATGCACGCTCCCTCTATGAGTCTTAATACTAGTTCTATAGATTTCATTTGATGATCACTCACTACAAGCAAGTTATGGGTATGTAGAGCACCAAACATCCATTGGTATGCCAAGGACAATAGATTGGGGACAATGCATTCATATTCATGCAAACCAAAACATCAATATTTGGCATGTGATTCTTTTGTGGGAAAATATATCACCAACGAATATTTGACCATGATCACATTTCATCTTTTTCATAAGTATCATGATCAAACAATTGTTTATTTTCACATATATAAAAAAAATTGAACCATAGTTCGATGTAGAAACTGTTGTTGCACAAACAATAATTTGGGCTCAATTGATCCTATTTTACTACATTTTAGGGCCTATAAAGACACCCTTCTCCACCTTTCTAGGGATTAGTGCACCTTTCGTGCATGTTGACCCCTAGTTGAGTAGCTAAGTGCGCCTCTCTTGAATGTTATGGAGCAATTAACTAGTCTAACAAATGTGTACTTAGTTAAACTTGCCTTACTCAGTAGTGAAGTAGTCAGACACATGCATGCTTAGTCAAGCTTTCTTTACTCAACAGTTAACTTGTTTGATACATGCATGCTTAGTTAACTAGTCTCATGAGACAATTGTGATCTAGTTGACACTACTTTGCTAGTCTAAACTCAATTAACTTAAACATGAGCGCACACATGGCCATGCAAGGGAACACTCTCTATGTGGAATGATATTATGAACCAATATTCTTTAATATAGCATAAGAGACATTCACAAAATCCTTTCACATGTTCTCAACAATGACTACATTACCTCTATATATACATATTTACTCATTGCACATGTGGTCCCTTAATTATGGTCGACTACTATTACATATTCATTTACATCAATACATAAACATTCAGCCCCATATAGCCTCACTTTTGGTCATACCATATACATTTAACCCCATATATGACCCCCCCCCCTTGGGTAATATCACATGCATGCAGGGCACATTCACTAGAGTATTTCCTTAGTTAAGCCTAGCTAAGGTGCATTCTCTCTCGGAGGACCATTATCTCTTACATTGTTATGCACATTGTATTCTGGATCTCATATTTGATGAGCATTGTATATCCATTCTTTTATATGTGATTTAAGATTATAGTTATGCGATTTTTTTGTCTCTTATTCCATTAATTTCTCTATATTGTAGCTCCATTTAGTTTCTAGATCTAGTGCTTCAAAATATCACATGGTATTAGAGCGATGACAACTCTAAAGAAGTTTGTACACATGATTGTAGGTTGAATACACATAACAGAGTGTATCAATTAGGATGAAACATTCTTCCTACACAATCCTTACCCCATTCAATTACTTTGACAAGAAATAAAAGGTTGGAATGCTATTGCACATGAAGGGATTGTACAAAATAACAATGGGACTAGAGGTTGAACTGAATTTGACTGTAGAAAAAGTAAAATATCTTAACAAAATGGAAAAAAACTTCATATTTCTTTGCTAGTCAATATCTTCGGAACTCTTGTATCACATTGAAGTTGAAACAACCACAAATGGATTCTAGACCAAGCTGTATCTTGTCAGCGAGCAAGATGAGATGAGAGGTCACCAATGGGAGATTGATCTCCTTAATCTGTGCCCATGTAACTTTGAATATATACAAGATTTATTTACTAATTTCAAGTCATTATTACTTCATATCAAATTGTGCAAGATAGACAAAAGAATGAATAGCTCATATCATCAATACTATCAAAGTTGGGTCCAAATTATTTTGTTTTTGTCTCCACATTCCATGCAACAAGATTGGCACCTGGTGCTACATGGAAAATGCCTACATTAGATGTTTTGTAGACTTACTTATCCAAGAGAGATATAAGATAATTCTAGTGGGATCCCTAGGACAAAAAAGGAGCATGCCCTACTCTCAATCAAGGAAATAAGAACATGAGCAAGAAAACGCAACAATCCATAGGAAGGAGCAAAATACCAGATTCACAAAAAAAACTTCCTCGTCCAAAACTAGCAAGACCAAGAAGGAGAATAAAATATGTGGATACTGAAGTGAACCCAATGGGTTACTTCACAGTGGAATCCATTATAGCAATGAAAAATCCATATAATTCCTCAAGGAATAAATATTGGTTGTTTATTAATAATTCATGTCTTGTGATACAATGGACATGCATATAAATACATGTAAAAGATGATAAGTCATGAACTTTTGGAAAATGTACACATTTCATTAATTACAATAGTAAATATGAAATATTATCTTAATTACTAATTTTATAATTTAAATATTTATATATTATTATATAGATGTAATATACTTTAGGTATATTACAAGTCTTCCCTCTTTCGAAATTCTTTGTCATCAAAGCATATTCTATAACTATCACTTACATAATATGGTTGAAGACTTGTGTAGATATGATGCTCGAAGCTTGGAACAATACTGGTGCATTGAAAAAAAATCAGTCCATCTTAAATGGATTCTTTCTGGAACTTTTTGATGATAACAATATGAATTTGATCTTCCTTTAGCTGTATAGGTTTTCGGTTGTTGTGATACGTCAAAGCAATATGTTGATTCTTGTGTACTCCATTTTTTGTAATTATGAGGCCAATGTGATATCCTGCTACTTTGATTCTTCATGAACTTTGGTTTAAACTGCCCATTATGAACTTGAGTTGACATCCTGAAATTTGACATTCTTTTATTGAATGGTGAGATGATGTCTTTGTTAGAAGTGAGTGACGGAGCTAAATTTGATGATGTCAACATGTCGCTTAATTGTGGCTTCAGTTTTGATGATGTCAACATGTCATTTAATTGTGGCTTCAATTTTATGAATGTTCAATCACTGATGAAACTTCCTTTGTAATGTCACTCTAATTTTGTGTTTTGAGTCCTTTTGTTGAGGTCCCTTTATCTACAAATTTAACTTCTGATATCTTCCATGATTCCACTAGAGCAGTTAAGGTCGCCCTATCGACCTTAAATATTTGTATAAACTTATGTTTTAGTTTCTTTATTTTTGTGAGAAGAATTTCACTATTATTCTTCAAACAGTTCAGCTCTTTGTCTCTAGCTAACAAGATTTTGTCAATATCTTTCTTATGATCCTGCTTCTTTTGAGATTCTTGACTATATTTAATTGCGACATATTGATGACTCAAAACTTGATCCTTGACTTGTAAGTCACATTCCTTGATTTTACTTCTCTTAAAATTTTGATTTGTTCTAACATTTCAAGTTAAGGTCCTTCAACATGGAACCTTCTTCATCCTTTTCTGATAATTTATTTTGAAGCTATTGATTGTCTTGTTTGACTCTATGAATTTCATGCCTCATATAATTTAGTTTCTTGATTTGTAACAATAATTTCTTGCCATGAGTTTTTAGGCGTGTAATTTCCTCTTCTTTTTCTAATAATTTGCATCTAAAAGTTTTCTTGAACTCTTGATATGTTTCTCGTAGTTTATTTAATTCGTCCTCTAGTTCCTGAATATGTGACTATAATTGTGGAATATCTTGGTGTTTTATTAGAGTAAAGAAAATGCCGCAATTGGGGCAAGGTTGGTTTATATTTTTAGCCTTCAATTTCCATTTATTTTTTCATCTACACAAAATCGGCATTTCCACAAAAAGAAATATTTTTTAGACTTCATTTTGGGTGAGCCAGGGTTTAAAAAGATCATAATAATAATATTATTATAATACTTTTTTTGAAAAATGGATAAACTCGGTTTAAAAGGATTATAATAATTATTATTATTTATAATAATAAACTATTATAATTTTATTTTTTGGAAAATGGATGAATTAGGGTTAAAAAATATATTATAATAATTATTATTATTTAAAATAACCATAACATTATAAATTTGTTTTTGGAATGGGATCAAAATAGAGTTATAAAACAATAATATTAATTATATTATAATATTATTATTATAATTGAATATTTTTTGGATTGGACATATAGAGCTAATGGGGAATTAGGGTTTTTAGATGGAGATGACAATGCATTAGGGTTTAGATGGAGTTGGGTAATGTATGGAAGCCACATATGACTGTGGAGAGGGAATCCCTAGTGAAGTGGAGCTATAAGGGCGATTGGAGCAGGCAAGTAATGGTGTCTATGCATGGGTAGCAGTGAGAGAAGGAGGCACGAAGAGTGAGGAGGATGGGGGCCTTGGTGTGGAGCCAAGGAAGGGTTAGGGGCACGCAAGTGTTGAGAGGGGTGAGACAAAGATAGGAAGGATGGTGGTCACAGAGGTGTGTGCAGATAGAGGGGGGGGTGTGAGCTCAACAAGAGGGAGGGAAATGGGAGGAGCGTGGATGGAGAGTGTGAAGGGAGTTGGGAAAACAATACTGTAGTAGGGGATTGGTTTTGGGTGCACACAGGTGGTGGAAAAATGGAGTATGTGTTGTTCAGGATTTCTACCTTATAGTGAGGAGATGGACACTACCAACTAGGCGGGGTTGACAGGTAAATACATTAATTGCATTACAACTAGTTCTTACAAATGACAGAGATCGGGATATCGAAAGACATAACTTTACTCGACGGCTGGTCCTACCTTTCACTTGATCTCTCGCTTGATCTCCTACTTGATGAACCTGCAATATAAATGATACCTTCCTCAGCATATCTTGACTATATATAAAGATGATGAAATCATAAAGTAATTTAACATCAAATATAATCAAATATCAAGCCAAATAGACATACAATCCAATAGACATATGATTTGGGACAGGAAGGGTATTTCGACCTTTTTATTGTCAAAGAAACATGAATCAGTACAATATAAATGATGTGTCGAGATGTTTCTGCAATTGAGTCCTGGAATCTTGCTCTTCACAATGACTTGGGAATTTCCTTCAGCGTAACAATGCTTAAATCCTTTCTTCTAGGTCTAGTTCTTTCTATATAAGACTAGTCTCCTCTCATGGATCATCCTTGTATTTATGGGACAAGGTAGGGAGTTGTAATCGAGAGGTGGTTGGATTGGGAGGTTGGGGAAGTTGCAGAACCAACTTCAACTAATCCCAATTCGTTAATTTAATATATTTTTGATTTCATCTTAAGATGTGCATGAGTTTCTCAAGACATAGTAGCGCACAGTATGCAACTTTTGTACTTTGCAACAAGCGTTTGCAACAATTTTCAAGGTGTGCACTAGTTTCACTTGAGGAAAGTAGGGCATACTAGTAGATGTGCACTGGTTTCCCTTGAGGAAAGTAGGGCATACTAGCAGATGTGCACTAGTTTACTACCCAAAGAGTAGCACACATGTCAAAAGATCAGGGAAATCAGGGAAATTCTCAGCTGAAGAGAGTAGGTTCAGTCCATACATCATCTAGGGCAATCTAGCTATTCAATCCATGTTGTCCTTTTGTGTGATCGACAGCATAATGTGATCATGGATGGAGAAGTACAGATTTGACCTATAACAGATGCCCCCTAATGTGTGAGGTCAGAGGGAAACGATGGTCGAAATACATTATAAGTCCAAGTCAGAGGAGAAGCAAGAAACCGCAAAATCAAGTCACAAAAAACACTTGAAACAATGATCAAGGTCAACGAGCAATTACAATATTGACATCATATAGATGTGTAGCATGATCTCTAATACATAACTAGGAGATGTATATATAGATCATGGCCACTGAAATACAAGCGTGGATCCATGTCAAAATGAGAGATCATAGCCATAACAACAAGTTGGATCTATGTCTCATGAAGACCCAAAATGAGTTAGGATCAGTCTTGCGTAGCTTGGGGGATAACATAAATATGGTAATGCTTTCATAATCCCAAGGTCTTCATCCAAACAACCCAAGGTACAAACCCTTACCATGCGAATATATGAGCTGAAGTCGAACATGGGGGATATCATTTGATTACCGGTCATTGATGTATACCGTTAACAAACGCGAGGAATTCCATCGATAATGATAATGGGGTCCAAGGTACCTAGTACGATCCAACAAGTGTGAATAAGAGGACTTAAGTCGAACACTTGAGGAACCTGTCGAATAAGAGACATTGATGTATTCCCATTTATTCAATAGCGAGGGAAACTGCCACTGATGACTGTAATCCCCAAGGTACTAACCGAAACTCTATAATTCGTTCCTAGAGCATAATGAGTTGAAGTCGATGGGAAGAATTCCGCTGGAAGGGAGGCATTAATGCATCCTCCATCATCTAACATTAGGAACACTCACAAGTATGAGCTGATCATGTGGAGTAGGAAAAGTAACAAGATGAAACAAACTAACACTAGGATGGCCGACACATGAAGTCAAGGTAAACTGTAGAATGGTTGACACAGGTTGTATCATTGAATAGTGAGCACGACACATAGTGACTTGGGTAGTTTTCAACATGAAGAGGAAGTGATATAATCCTGCAATGTAGGAGACATTGACAGACCCTCCATATGGTTGGAAGAATAACCAACTGGGGGAGTAAAAACTCAGAGATCAAGTTCACCCTAAGGTCAAAAACTAAAACCCAACTGACATGAAAGACTCAAGTAGGTGCTATGTTCAAGGACATGACTAACATAACTACCTTTGAAACTAAAAAATATGTGATATACTCTTCTTATACCTTATTCTTTTTGATAAAAGAATATCCGTCTTGTTGTTTTAATGAGTCCAAGAAGAAAAGAAAACTCAATAGGTCCAACCATGTAAAGAGTTTAACAAGCCCATGCGAGGAAGACTCAAGACCTTCTTCATTGTTTACAGAGTTCGAAGAAGAGATAGAAGAATACTCTATAGTACTGATCTCTGGATTTTAATATCGAGCCGAGATCTGTTCTTGCTCACTGGTGTTTTCAATTTTAAGGAATTTAAAAAAATTAAACAATAACTCCATACACCTACTCGTGGATTTTAATATCCAGCCCAAGTAGGTTAATGCTTGCCGGTGTTTTCCTATTTATAGAGTCTGAAAAACTTAAACAATCCTCTATTTACCCTCTCGTGGATTTCACATCGAGCTCGAGTAGGTGATTGCTCACTTGGTGTTTTCATGTTTCGAGAGTCTGAAAACCCTAAAGAAGGCTCTGAAAAGGTCATTTTTCGTATAGTTAGTCCCCTCCCTTGAAAAAGTATAAAAAAATGAGAGGAGAACTCTTCTAGCCATGTATGACTAGAGTATTCCTTTTTCGTAAGTAATCCGCAAAGGTCTGGAAAAGGGTTAAACTTATACTTAAGCGGATGTCGCTTCAAATCCTTTGACGAGTCTGAAATGAAAACTATACTCAACAATCTTGTCATATTTAAAGAGTCTAACAAGAGCATGAAAGAACTCTATAAAGATATTTTTCGTAAAGTTTTAACGAGCCCGAAAAAGTAAATTCGTGACCTCCTTACTGTTTTTAACGAGCTCAAAGGAGATACAAAAGAATGCTCATAACTTCCTTATTGTTTTTAGCGAGCTCAAAGTGAAGATGGAAGAAATGCTCGTATCCTCCTTACTGTTTTTAACGAGCTCGAAGTGAAGGTATAAGAATGCTCGTAACTTCCTTACTATTTTTAACGAGCTCGAAGTGAAGGTGAAAGAATGCTCCTAGCCTCCTTACTATTTTTAATAAGATCGAAGAAAGGGTGGAAGAATGCTCGTAGGTGGATCAATGTCCAAATGAATGGAAGATTGCATTATAGACTCTAGGAAAACTTCATCATAGGGAAGTATATTATCCCATATTGAACATAGATCTAAACATTCAGATGGAGTGATCACCTGGTCAATTGCCGGGACCCAGTCCCTAGAAGGTAAGCATGAATTCAGAGGCTTCTTCTCATTAGCAATTGGACTCAAGGAACAATATGCCACAATATTTGATTGTGACATGGTAGTTCCTACTGGCGAGGGATACACTTGGTCTATAGTTGGGTAATAAGAGGGATCAACAAATGTAAGCTGATTGATAGTGACAATGATTTCGTTGTGAGAAAAATGCATCATACAAAAGAGCGTAGACACCATAGCCTACATAGCATATATGTAATCATGCCCTAGGATCATATCAAAGTCCATAGGGTCCTTTAAAACCATAAAATCAACAAAGACTATTTTTCCACTCAAAGTAACAGGTACCCGAGGGAGGAATCCCAATGGTTCACTAGGTATTTTATCGAAAGTCAACAGCCAATTAATAGATGGAACAAGGTTAGGGAAACCTAAAACTCTACAAGCATAAGGGGATAAGATACTAACAGAGGCTCCTTCATCTACAATACATCAGTGAACCGCATGGTTGCCGATATCAACCTTTATCTCAGAACGTGTAGCAAAAGGAAGGCGAGGCCCAGTTAGACTATTCCAATCAAATGAAATGATCCCAGAGCTTGGTAGTGGTTTACTTGGCACAGATGAAGTGCCCCGCATTTCAGAAACATCTGAATTGGTAATGCAGAAGACTTCAGGGATAGGTGCATCAGTCTTTGGAGGACTGATGGGATCAGTCGAAGATTGCATCGATTCGATCACTTCACTCTCCGAAGAAAGAGTAGGGTTGACCAAATATTGCATTGGTTTAACCACTTCATCAACCAAAGTTTGATCCGGGTGTTGGGAATCAATAGACAATTTAGGAACAGAGGATCCTTCAGACATGGACCACACTCTCTGCACCTCTGGGATAGCGGGGCACAGGTGAGTAACGTGATATCCCTTACAAAGTTTACAAAGGAACTTTGGCTTCCGTCCTATAAGCTTAGACTCCTTTATAACAACAGTATTCTCAGCATGACTAGCATTGGCTGACATCTTTCCCCCAGCGTGACTTGCAGTGGTTGGTTGCTCGGAAGCAAAAGACTCTTGAACTATGGATCACAATCTTTGCATTTTTGGAAGTATAGGGAACAAATAGTTCAGGTGGTCTCCCTCGCAAAACTTGCTAGGGAACTTAAGCTTCTGTTTATTAGGTTTGTCGACAATGTCGACGTTCTCAGCATGACTTGCAGTGGCTGATTCAGTGTCTCTAGTATGACTCACAGTAACTGGTGACTTGTCATTAATATGACCAGCAGTGATCAATGAAGTGTCCTCAACATGAGAAACAATGGTTTAAGACATGATTTTAGTATGATTTGTAGTGACTGAAAGTTTGCTCCCAGCATGACCTCCAGAGGCTGCGTAGGTGCCCTCAGCATGACCTTCAGAGGCTGGGTGGCAAGGTTCAGTATGATTTCTAGTGATTGAGCGAGTTCCCCCAACATGAACTCCATACGTTGGGTGGGTTCCCCCAGCATGAATTCCAGAGGCTAGGTGGTTGCCCCCTTGCTTTGGCATATTCTTCCTATTCTTGCTCCGTTTATTCCTTTTAGACTGCTGGTTACTAGTATTACTACTTTCACCACATGAGGTAGAAGGATGAGGAGAAGATGTTACTAGCAAAGCAGGCATAGGGTTTTGATGCTCTTGATGTGAGGTGCTTACTTGAGAAGCATCAGGAGCATGCAAGGCATTCAGAGTGGAAAACAACCAAACCGGTAGCCCGATAGTGAATCCCCGAAGATTCAAAGTAGCCATTAAGGGAGTACCAATGCTCCCAATGAATGGAAAAGCACAAGGAGCCCCTTGAACAGGGGTCCCTTGATTGGCACTCACCAGGATGCTATCCATCGTTTTCGACTCAACGGTCCAGAAATATCTAAGGTCAAAATACAAGCGACACAAAGAGCACACCACTAAAAAAGGTCCTAGGTAATCAAAACAGGAAAACAATGGAAAATACTCTCGGAAGCAATTCTGGGATGATTAGGGCCCAGAACAGACTAACAGAGTATCGACGGTCAGTTACGTGGTGTCCTCTGGAGGTCCACTGGATGCATGCGTTTGAATCACCAAACCACCTTCCCGGGATTACTGCCAAAGGGTTACCTTCCACGTCTGTCTGAGGTGAAGTGGGAATAACCGCCCACTCTACCTGTGTAGATCCCTAAAAGTATGATACTAAGGCTACCATCAATCCAAAATAACCTGGGGGGATAGTCGTCAGCCTAGTCGAAATGCATGGGCAGGGTAGCAAATCCCGAAGTCCGAAAGGACCCACGAACGCGAGTCAACTCTAGTTTATGGTTAAGAGGAAAGTGAGGGGATATCCTCAACAATTCCAATCTCCCACGGCCTCGTGCTTAACTCTGGTTTGAGTAGAGCATCCCAGGACTATTTGATAGAGATGGATTTACCCAAATGAAATTCGTACTAAGATTGTTGAGTAATGAAGCCAGTTTCGGATCGTTTAAGGCGATTTAAGTCCAAAACTCTAGCCTAAGCTAGTTGTTGATGTGTATACCTAAAAAGAAAAATGTTGCTAATAAATTTTATTAATAGTTCTTCTTAAGGGCTACTTGTTACTCAAGGGTTGTAGTGCGATGTGTGGAATGGTTTGTTATGAAAGTAAAGTGCATGTAAAGTAATGCTTTCAAATTCACAAAAAAATTCTCTTTTCCATTTATATTCTTTCAAAAATCGAGAACTAGGCAATCCTAAAATCAAACTTCATTTTGTATTTTTGTTTTAAATATTTCAAAGCAAACTATGCTACCTCAAAATAATGCAAGACCTTACTACTAAGCTATTTGAACAATTTTGTCTTTTCTGATTAATGTAAAAGAAAGAGAACTTGTACAAAAGCAAGCAAGATCTAAATGTAAAGCGTGTGTAAGACAAACATCTAAATGGCTCAAAGCAAACGAATCAAGAGACTCGATGAAGACTTGACTTACCAAGTTTTTTCAAAAGAAAAACTTGAGGCTTGGAAACGAAATGTAAAAGAAATAGGGACAAGAGACACTCGTAACGGAAAGGCGAAACTAAACAGATTGCTCCTGAGCATCAAAACCCTAAAGAAAAACACTAAGCCAATAAAAAAGTAAGCAAGCGAATCAAGAATGACTTTAACAACACACAGTCTCAACAGAAAGAAGACTAGAAAGATTTGACTTACTTGGACTGAATTGATAAGACAATCAACAAGTATCTAAACCAAGCAACCTTTCGAAAGCAATCCTAAAGACTCAAACTTGAAGCCAAACCCTAATGGAAAGGATAAGACAAAGTGAAAGCATGCTAAACGTTGCAACACACAACAAACATTAGGAATGTAGGTTTGTATGACTGCAACAACAACTAGGATAAAAGTATGTAGCCATGCTCAAAAGAGAATAGTGCACAAACTTCAAAAAGGCCTAGTAAGTGGAAAAGACACTTAAACAATTCCACAAGCAAGCAAACCAACTAAAAAGACTCAAGAGAGGTCAACAAGACTCAAAAGAGACATGGGAGTCTCAGAGGTCAGGAAAGAAGGAAAAGCAACAAGCTGGAAGTGGAATCAAACCACTGGAAATCAAACCCTAACCAAAAACTGGACACTACAGGAAAATGCACTATTGTGCAGTGCAGAAACTAGTGCACATTAGGATGTGTGCGCTACTGTGCAGTGTAAGGAGCAACGCTCATCAGGTGGTATGCGCTACTGTTACTAGGGAAGACCAGCGCACATGTCACAAAAGGATAGAAAACAGGCTTTGCAGCAACAACTAAGATGAATCAAGCAGCAAGGAACAGTAAACACGGACCTAAAAGGCCTCTCACAGAATCAAAAACTGAAAAAAGGGCTGGAAGAAAACCAAAACTAAGTCTCGTAGAGCAGAATAACTACCAGTTACTCCCTAGCGGAGTCGCCAGTCTATTGTTCAGGATTTCTACCTTATAGTGAGGAGATGGACACTCCAACTAGGTGGGGTTGACAGGTAAATACATTAATTGCATTACAACTAGTTATTACAAATGACAAAGATAGGGCTATCAAAAGACATACCTTTACTCGACGGCTGGTCCTAGCTTTCACTTGATCTCCCACTTGATCCCCCACTTGATGAACCTACAATACAAATGATACCTTCCTCAGCGTATCTTGACTATATATAAAGATGATGAAATCAGAAAGTAATTTAACATCAAATATAATCAAATATTAAGCCAAATAGACATACAATCCAATAGACATCTGATTTGGGACATGAAGGGTATTTTGACCTTTTTATTGTCAAAGAAACATGAATCAGTACAATATACCTGACGTGTCGAGATGTTTCTACAATTGAGTCTTGGGCTCTTGCTCTTCACAATGACTTGGGACTTTCCTCCAGCGTAACAATGCTTAAAGCCTTTCTTCTAGGTCTAGTTCTTTCTATATAAGACTAGTCTCCTCTCATGGATCCTCCTTGTATTTATGGGACGAGGTAGGCAGTTGTAATCGAGAGGTGGCTGGATTGGGAGGTTGGGGAAGTTGCAGAACCAACTTCAACTAATCCCAATTCGTCAATTTAATATATTTTTGATTTCATCTTAAGATGTGCACGAGTTTCTCAAGACATAGTAGTGCACAATATGCAACTTTTGTACTTTGCAACAATTTTCAAGGTGTGTGCTAGTGTCACTTGAGGAAAGTAGGGCATACTAGTAGATGTGCACTGGTTTCCCTTGAGGAAAGTAGGGCATACTAGCAGATGTGCACTGGTTTACTTCCCAAACAGTAGCGCACATGTCAAAATATCAGGGAAATTCTCAGCTGAAGAGAGTAGGTTCAGACCATACATCATCTAGGGCAATCTAGCTCTTCAATCCATGTTGTCCTTTTGTGTGATCGACAACATAATGTGATCACGGATGGAGAAGTGCAGATTTGACCTATAACAGTATGGGAGGGTATATGGGGGAAGCACAACGTGGTAGGAGGGGACATGTTTTAAATGTCAGACGGGTGCTAGGCGTAGTGGATGGAGGACGAGGGTATGGTGACATGAGGACCGTATGGAGAAACATGAAGGCATGGGATGAGATATTTCATATGGTAGAGTGCGCGCGCGGGGGGGGTGGGCGTTGTAGTGATGAAGTGGGCCACACTGAATAAGTGGAACAACAAGCGAAGAGGAGCATAGATGTGTAGAGAGGGGTCACAATCCCACATAACAATTTTTTTTTGAATTATTGCCACCAACCCTTTCTTTTTCTTTCTCTATCTCTGTAAAATAAATTTCCACCCAATCAATAACTGATTTTTTGAGTGAGCCATAGGCCCAATATATTTTCCATGAGCAAAAAAACCACTGTCAACAACTGCTTTGACACCAACTGAAGTGAACGCAATGGTTTACTTCACATTGGAATCCATTATAGCAAGGACAAATCCTTATAATTCCTAAAGGAATAAATATTTATTGTTTATTAATAATTCATGTCTTTTGATACAATGGACGTGCATAAAAATACATGTAAAAGATGATAACTAATGACCTTTGGGAAAAGGTACACATTTCATTAGTTACAATAGTAAATATGAAATATTATCCTAAATTACTAACTTTATAATTTAAATATTTATAAATTAATATATAGATGTAATATACTTTAGGTATATTACAGATACTGCAAAAGTGTAACCATGAAGAACATGATTATATGAATAAAATGATCAATCAACTAACCAACCTTCCTAAGCAAAAAAACATAACATTTCCTAACAACATTAAGAAGAGCAAGGCAACTGAAAGACCAAAAAATGATAGAGGCCATGCTCTTGTTTCCATTTCCTCTTTAGCATCATCCTCATGGATCCTTGACTCAGGGGCTTCAAATGACATGGTTGCATCTAAGGACATCCTTTCTTCCATGGTGCCGTGCACTAGTCCTGCAATCATGATGGGAGATGACTCACCAATTCAAGTATGTGGAAAATGAGTTGTTACTCAAGAGCATGGAAAATTTTAGGATGTACTTTGCGTTCCTTCCTTGTCCACAAATATCCTTTCTATATATCAGATTACTCACTGAGGCTTAGCAAAATGAGTGGAATTTACCCCAAATTACATAGTTATCACTGATATGACCAATGGATCTAAGGTTACTATTAGAAAAGTTGACCACAAATCAAGATTGTATGTTTTCTCAAACCTTATTCCCAAATATCCTTCCTCTATACTACTAACACATTCAAATGAAGTAAGAAGGTTATGCCATGATAGGTTTCGGGTCACCTAAACTATTGATACTTGTAGTAGCTAAGCAATCAAGGTATGGTGACATGTTTTCCAGATATCAAATACTTAAATGGTGTATGTTTAGGTTCTCTTGGAAATCATTTCGAAGAAAAAATTGACAAAGGAAAGGAATGGAAAGCCCCTTCTATTCTTGAACTTTTCCATAGTGACATAATAGGCCCATTCCCACACCTATCCATGAGTAGATCCAAGTATTCCTTGACTTTCATCGATGATTGGTCAAGATACACATGGGTTTACTTCCTCAAGCTGAAATATGAATTCTTTGAATGTTTTAAGGACTACAAAGAACTTGTAGAGAAACATCCAAGAAAGGTGATTAAGATCCTATGTATAGAAAATAGGGGAGAGTATGTCAACAAGGATGTCCAACATATATGTGAAGAAGAAGGCATTGAGTTGTGGCATATAGTTTAGTACACTCCAAAACAAAATGGAGTTGGAGAAAGGAAGAATGGATCCTTGAAGGAGATGGAAACATGCATGCTACAGTCCAAGTCGCTTGCTCTAAAAATTTGAGTTGAAGCAATCCGTTGTTCATCCTACATTCAAAATCAAATTCCTTGTAAATACTTGAAAGGAGTTACTCCATTCAAAGTTTGGAGTGGTAAAAAACTAGAAGTCAAGCACTTCAAAGTGTTTGGATCTCGTGCATGGTCTCACATTCCTTTCAAAAGAAGAAGATCCTTGGATCCACAGTATGAAGAATGAATCTTTGTATGATATCCTAAAGGTGTGAAGGGGTACAAAATAATAAATCCTATTATTGAAAAATATTTTCAATGAAAGTAGTGTCAAGTTTGAATAAGGAAAATTGCATGCAACAACTCCTACAATTGATGGACCATTAGTTATTGATGATTATCTCATTGATGTTTCCTCCACTATCTCAGAAGAAAATTAAGATTCAAATGAAATTTTAGATTCCTATGAAGAAGAAGTTGATGATAATGATGAACATAGTATCGTAGATTCGACAATTTGACCATGCTGGATAGAGAAAACACTTCGGGCAACAAGAGAACTAGTTGGAGATCCATTAGATATAAGAAGGACTCACTCACTGTTTCATGAGGCTCCACATGCACTTTTAGTGACAGAGCCATTTTTGTCCAGACATTGCTACATGGTGGTTTCTATATATCCTCAATCAAATGCATAAGCTATTGGTATTCTGCATTAGGAAGAAACCATGGATACAGAGTATCAACCCCTCATGAAAAACAACACATGGGAGTTGGCCGTACCTATTCCTTTAGAGAGAAATATTGTTCGATGTAAATGGGATTATAGAACTAAAATGGTATTGTATAGACTCATCATTAATTACAAGGAAAGACTAGTAGCAAAATATTTATCACAAGTACAACAACG
Organism: Larix kaempferi; assembly: GCA_027924585.1. NCBI lineage: Eukaryota > Viridiplantae > Streptophyta > Pinopsida > Pinales > Pinaceae > Larix > Larix kaempferi. The sequence goes on from BSBM01000887.1 coordinate 18,956,674, forward strand.
AAAATTTTGCACTGGTTTCCAAGATGGATTCCATTTGACTTGTGCCCTCCATTGTAGTAGTTCAAAGTGAAAACTTCATCAAATGGATGTAAAAGGTGCATTCCTTCACGGGGATATTACAGATGAGATCTACATGGAGTAGCCATAGGGGTACATCCATGACTCCTATCTTGTATGCAAATTGCAGAAATATTTGTATGGCCTTAAGCAAGCACCTTAAGCTTGGTATGCAAAAACAGATTTCTTTTTGTTGTCCCAAGGATTCACTTGCTGCAATCTAGATCCAAATGTGTACATGTCACTTTCAACGAGGAGACTTGATTTTGTTGATTGTACTCTATGTGGAAGTTGCCTATTCACAAGGAGGTCCTCTTCATCCAATGCTTGATTTAAATCTACTTTACATGACAGATTTTCCATCACTGATTTAAGAATGTTGCAAATTAATTTCTTGTCCTAGGAATCACCCAATATGATTTAGGAGTCACTGTGACACATTCTAAGTATGCACAAAATATTCTTAACAAATTCTAGATGACTGATTGCAAATCAACCCCATCAACCTTCCTTTCAGGAGTAATCTTGAAGATGGAAGTACTACACCTTCGGTGGACAGTAAATAGTATCAACAGTCGGTTGGGAGTCTTCTTTATCTCACACATAGTACAACAAATATCTCATTTTATGTTGGAGTAGTTTCTAGATACATGTAGGAGCCTCATGAGCTACACTAGAAGGCTACAAAGAGGATTCTCTACTATGTGAAGGGCACTCATAATTTTGGTACTCATTATGCAACAGATTGCTCTTTGGATCTATTGGGTACATATATTTTGATTGGACTAGCGATGGAATATATCACAATTCCATAAATGGGTATTTTTTAGCTTCGGATCAGGACCTATATCTTGGTCAAGTAAGAATTAGGCAGCCACTTACTTATCGAGAATAGAAGTAGAGTATAGAGGTGTAGTGAATGAAACAAAAAAATCCATTTGGTTGCAACACATCTCACTGAGTTTGGGGTTCAGTTTTAGCAACCTACTATCTTATTTTGTGATGACCAAAGTACTATCAAAATCTACAGAGAATTAGTTCAACAATAGAGGAACAAACATATTGAGACTCCATATGAACTATATCAGAGGGATAATTCATAACCATATCATTGATCTACAATATTGTCCTTCCATAGATCATATTACAAACATAATTCACATAGTCCTTCATAGAGAAGAAGTTCACAGAGTTGCAAGCTTACATAGGAGTGAAGGCATCTTTAGAGCAGGCTACCTAATATACTCACTCAACATTCTCTTTTTGAGGGGTTTTTTCTTCCCACAAGGTTTTCCTCTTTCCTAATTTGTTAGAGAATTTTTGTTATAGTTGGGTACCTAACATGGCGACAATTGTCAAGACCCATTGTTTTGTGCATAATACTCACCTAAGTTAGGCTTAGGGTAGGCGTTGGTGTACAAACACTCATTTGATATCGTTTGAGCCTCTTTTCATACATTTTAAGACCTCATGCTCCCTATTCCACCTATTTAGGGAAGAAAGGAACCCTCCTCCACCTTTCTCATGGATTAGTGCACCTCTGATGCACGATGACCCCTAGTTGACTAGCTAAGTCCACCTCTCTTGCATGTTATGTAGAAATTAACTAGTTTGACACATGCATGCTCAATTAAACTTGCCTTACAAAACCGTTAACTAGTCTAACACATGAATGCTCAATTAAAATTGCCTCACTTAGAAGTTAATTAGTCTGACATATGTAGGATCAGTTAACTAGTCTCATGCAACAATTGTGAGCTAGTTGACACCACTTGGCTAGTCTAAGATCAGTTCAATTCTGCATGAGGGAGCACATGGCCATGCAAGGGTGCACTCTGTGTGTGTCATGCATGCAAGGTGCATTTACTAGAGTGTTTCCTCAGTTAAGCGTAGCTAAGGTGAATTATCACTTGGAGGACCATTATATCTTGCATTGTTATGTACATTGTGTTCAAGATCTCATATTTGATGAGGATTGTATCTCCATTATTTACAAGTTAATGAATATTATCATTCTGTGATTTTTTTGTCTCTTACTCAATCAATCTCTCTATATTGCAGCTCCATTTATTTTCTAGATCCAGTGCTCCAAAATATCACATAAACCTTTGTAGGATTTAGATATTATAGTTTGCATTATTTCACCATGATGTTTCAAATTAGGGTTTCAAGTTCTGAGAGGTTCCTCAAAATCACTCTCGGGATTTGATTCTAGAATGATGAAGCATCCCTGCGCACTAGCAGCTCTAAGTGTGACATATTCCCAATAATGATAGGTTTTATATTCTTCCCAAGTAACTTCTGGGGTGAACAAACATAAATCATCTCCTCTCACATATTAGACGAGGACCAAGAAAGTTGTGATGACCAACCAAAGACCCATAGTGACGAATAACGAATAAGAGGGAAGATATACTAATGAGGATCAATTTGGGATTTTTTTTATGACAAGAGAAAGAAATGTGAATGGGAGAAAGACTATGGAGGATATTGGTTTGATCATGTTCAACAAGTTCAATAGGTCACACATGAAAATATTAGATCAATGCATTGTTAGCTTTGGCATCATTCAATGCTAAACAATTGAACCGTGTTCAATAGGTATTTACATGTAAAAGTATGTTCAAAAGAATTTCCTAGCCACATCTTCAATCGTATATTACCCATAGATCAAAATTTTCTAACTTCACGTATACTTATATGTTTGTGACTATTTGCATGCATTTTAAGGTGATTGATTCTCTCAAACAATGCTCCTCATCGATTGGGTCATCTCTAGCTTTAAGAAAACTCCACAAGAAAAATCAATAAAACTTCTTGGTCACCTTTCAAATCTTCGCATCATTCAAATCTTCCTCACTAGGCCATGATCATCATTGCTCAGATAATGATTGACATAAATAACAAGAAGCAAAAAGACCAAGAATTATCAAAAAACAAAAAGATGGTAGAAAAAGGAACGAGCCAAATCAGTTATGTATTCACAAATAAAATATACTTTATAGTACAATATCCAATAACCACCTTTAATAGTCCACATAACTAACCTGTGATAACAACAAGGTGGTTTAGGACTGAATAATTAGAGCTAAGTTGCTATTAGATTTAAGGTTTTGGTTTCAATAATATTGATGGTCAAGGCCACAATTTCAAGAAAATTATAATGTTAACCATATTAAAAACATAGTATACTATTGGAAACACAAGTTTTTTTATTTAGAAATTGATTTTTAGGCTTTTGTTTCCAACATTATAAATTTTAAAAACCGTGATTTCCAAATTTTATAATTTTAACATAAAAACAAAAAGTGGTTCTGAATGCACTACCTTTTTATCTAAAATAAAAACATCCACTAAATCCAACCTTGAAGGGTTCTTTTCAAGTAGATATAACTAAGTTCCTAAACCATATTATATAGACATAAAACATTTTATAACATATTATATAAGCATGCTTAAGACTATGTTGATGCCTTTTGTAGAAATATCAAGGTTCATAAATACTTACGTCATTTTGTAGAAGGTAAACCAACGCATAGTGTGGGTTGTATTATTCATGAAAGGTGACAGCATTAGTAGCATTCACTTAATAGTTTCCTACCACGATGTTTAAATGACAGTTCCTAATGCATTCCCTTAACGAAGAATATTGACCTTTATTTATTTATTAGTCCCTGCCATGGCAGGGATTATAGCGATCGGTGGGTCGCTCAAACTTAGTTGATTTTTAATATTTCTCCTGTTCTTTAAAGTTATTTTCTAAGTTGTAGAAAAAATCTTTATTAATTATAATTTTTTGAAAAATAAAAATATTATTTACATTTTAAAAATTAAAAATTAAAATTTTTGATTGGCGGAGAGGTTTGACGGGAAAAAATACCCCTGGTAGGAGATGACATTTATTTTAAAAGTAATATTAATAAAATAAAATAAAATAAAAACATAAAATTGACACGTCTCAACCTGCATTAAAAATTGCTTCCAACTACATTTAAACTCAATCTAGGCTCTCAATTTTATGCTCGGTTCATTAAAATACTCTGACTGAAGATTGCTCGAGCATGTTGGTTTCGTTTATGGATAAGAACATATGCCTCTTACCCCGATTCCGTCTCCCTGCATGCGAAGACTACCCTTTTCCCATGGCCGAGAGTGGAAGCCCCTGAAGAGTCCCCTACTGCATTAAAAGGAACTTGCAAAGCCTACTACATCAAGATTGAGGAAGTGGAGGCTCCCTCCACGCAACCATTTGTCATGTCGCCTATGCCAAGTGTCCCAGCTGTAGTGCCCTCATGTCCAAACGTTGTCAAAAATACATCGTTACAGGAATCTTGAGAGAAACAACATGCCAAGATATTGAATTTCAGTCTTTTAAAAAAAATCTAAACTAAAGAAACCATTATTATAAGTATATATATGAAATATAGGTTTAAATTTTTAAATAAAAATGTAAATGTATGTAGAAATATAGGTTAGATTTAGTGTTAAAAATATTTATATAATAAATTTATTGTAATCATTTTTAAGAATTTATTTAGAGAAATCTAAGAGATGCTTCTTGACATTTGAGGATAGCATCTCTAAGAAACCCATCATCTTAAAGTAGTGCACCTCTTTTAGGGGGTGGCACTTGTTGACACACATATAGTAAAATGCCCAACAACATTGGAGACAATCTATTGAGCTAATTTCACATGTTTAGTTGTAACTACTTAATCAATTAAGTCAAAATTGAGAAAAAAAAATATTTGAGATTGAAAATGTGGAGATCTTGAACATAAAAAAATTTGGTAAAAACAAAAAAAAAAATTGAACAAAAGGAGAATCAATAGAAACAAAACAAAATACCTAAACAAAATTTTCAAATTAAAAGAATTAGGTACATTGAATAACATAGACCTTAACTCTCAAGACAAGGTTCACTTGAGAAAGTAACTCCAAAAAGTCTAAAATATTAAGAAAGCGGGTAAATGATAAATAATAAAAAATATAAGTGTAATAATAAAAGATAACTTCCTAAGTTACAAATAGGGATTGAGAAAACTCAAAATGCTCATATGGAATTGCTAAAGATTTTTGTGGAGGAAGGTGTTATATAATAATAATAATAATAATAATAATAATCTATTTTTAAGATCATTGCCAAGCAAGACAACCATTTAATTGTGTATACCTCACCTCCCTCCAAATTTGAATCTACGAACATGTTCTTAATCTCATGCTATACCATTAGGCCCACTCAGGCTATATACATAGTAAATACAATTAATAAATCTAATAATAAATATAAATAAGTAAATAATATATTAAATAAGAAAGATGATGAAAGAATATAATAAAGTTAATAACTAATTAAGAGACATTACCCTTAAATAATGAAAAGGTATTTAAGACACTAATAAATATTATAGGGACTCTTATTATGAAGTTGTCATCATTATTCAATCATATATATATTAGGACCTCTTATTATGAAGTTGTTATCATTGATTAACCATATACACTGGAAATTAGTGAACTATATAACCAAAAATTAATATAGTCAAGATTGGTCACATAAGTTCTTTGTCCAAGAACTTCAATAATGTGTTATTTTTAATGTAATTTTTACAACTTTAAAATTTATGATTTTATTCTTAATTTAAATTTGTATAACTTGAAAATGTATTGTTGCAAATGTTAAGAGTTCTTATTCCATTAAATTTCATTAAATAATATAATGATGTTTTTAAATTAGTTGTTATTGTTTTTAAATTAGTTATTGTTTTTAAAATAGTTATTACTATTTTAAAATTTATTAATAATATTATTTCTAAATAGTTTTACGGTTTAGAGTGTTTCTAACTAATATTACTTAAGTTAAGTTTTGATTCTTTTAAAATGCATATGCAAAGCTAGTTTTAATATTCCCATATTTTTAATATATATATATATATATATAAGATTCTTAAAAAATAACAGAGTTGTCATAATTATTTCAATTATATATGTACATAGTTAGTTAAAAAAATTAAGATAAAATGATATTTATCTTCCACTTCTTACTGTTACAAAAATTAACAAATTCTTTTTTTTTTTAAATAATACAACATAAAAAATTAATAATTATATAAAAAAAATAATTTAGGAATTTATTTTAACTTTATTAATTTAATAACTTATTTATATTTTTAAAATGAATAAAAATAACATTTTACAATGATAATTTACAATCTTAATTTGCAATAATACATGTTTTTATATAAAATATATGATCTTTTTAAAACAAATGATCACTTCACTAATATGTTATATAAACAATTTTAAGTTGCAATAATATATGTTTTTAATAGAGAATATATGATTTTTTTAAAACAAATTAACCACTTCACTAATATGTTAATATAAATATAAAATTGTTTCAATTTCATTTCTTTATATATATATATATATATATATATAAATAAACAAATGATCACTTCACTAATATTGTAAATATTATGTATTATCAAATTTTGATATAAATAAGGATTAAATGTGATTGTCAATTTCATTTTTTTACTCATTAATGACAAAAAATAAAAAATAATATATAAGTTATATTTTTATATTAAAAATAAATTAATATTATTTATTTATTTATTTTTATTGAGGAAAATCATTCCATAATCATAATTTCAACAACACATAAATAAAGAAAAATGTATGTATGTTAATCACATTCTTAAGAGATTCTCCTAATTCTAAAAGAAAAATTATGTAATAAAACTAGATCACTTCATAATTTAAGCTAATTTCATAAGTATCATGCATATGCTCCCGATATGATATATAGTGCACCTTAGAGTGCCTCTTCACTTTAGGTAGTAGTGCTAATGATTGTATCAATGGGATGCATTTGAAGTACATACTCTATTCACATACTGAATGAATGATATGAAGGTGATATGAAGGTTTTCATTTCCAATAGAGATATGGAGATATATATTTATAGAAAGATATTTATGTATTAGAAACAACTAAATCGTATAAATGTTAAACATAACTACAATTTAAGTTATTATTTTGAAGAAAAATTTATCTCAAATTTATACATTATTTTGTATAATTTTATTTAAGTATAATAAAATTTCTTTTATTTATCAATTAGTCACACTTTAAATAAAATTATATGGCAGGGACTAATTACTTTGCAGCTATTTCCCTTGTTTTTATAACATGAACTCTTATTTAAATATATTAAATAAAAATAAAGTAATTAAAATAGAAAAAAATCTCAACTCTCACTCATGAGCAGCACTTTATGTAACCTTTAAATGTAATATATATACAATGTTAAATTTTAAATCAATTTGTTGACCAAACACCGTGTGAATAGGGAAAAAGAGAAGATAAAACTCTAAATATTGGGAAACTAAAGAAGCAAAGTCTATATAATGCTAGACTATTTTTTTTTGTTTACATAGCAAAGTAAAAATTAATTGATTTTATATTAATTTTATTTTTATAAATATTGTAATTAATTAAAATGTTCACATTTCAATTTTAATGACTTTAATAAACATAAAACAAATTTATATGATCTAAATTAAAAAAATTATATTGTGAAATATAATAGTTTAATGAAGAGTTATAATGGTAAGTACAAATGAAATTCACTCCAACTAATACTTAATTATTAGCATAAAGGAAAAACATTCTTGAAATTAGATTTTAACTTTTATTATCCTTGATTTTGATTTTTTTTCCTTAGAACTTAGACAAGGACCTCATATTTTTTGTGTCAAGAAGCATTGAAAGGTGTTTTTGGAAAGGTATCCAGTTTTCCATAAAACCTCACTATTGACTCCTACCTTCAATCCTTATTCTTTGACTAAATGTATAGCAATAAGTCAAGGTAACTTGGTTACATATAAATTCTCTATCCTAAATTTAATATGTTTTTTTTAGATTTAATACTAATTTATTATTTGTTTTTGTTTTGTTTGGATTCACTATATTAAATATAAATATCTCATGCAATTTGGAAATTGTGAAGGAAAAATAAGTGGATGAATTTTATATGTTTGTGTGCATTATATATGGGATTATATATGGGGGTGCAACATTTCTCGAGAATTTTGGAGAAATATTGAGCAAATCTAGAAGCGATTTATAACTTATAACCTCAAAATTAAAAGCAACACACCTTATCATATTCTCCTCTTAGAAGTGCGTCTTTCCCCCATCGAGAGCATGGCTATTTCTAGGTACCTGATGTACAAGCACAAGATAAATAACATGGAAAATGAGAGACTTCATAAAATTGCTTTAAATTCAAGTCAAAACCAATTATACCTCAAGCGGAGTTGGTGCAAAGATACGATGGCTTGGTTAGACCATTGGGGCATTGATGAAAATGAGACTTTGCAGAATATCTATAATGTCAAAAATATTATTTCTTCTAAGTTTAAAGAGAAATTGCGGTGCGAGGAAAATTTAGCTATTAAGAGAAAACTAAGATACTATAAGGAGGCCATTAACCCTAATTTGGAAGATCAGAATTCTCTCTCGATAGTAACTAGTTCAAAGAAGAAAACAAACATAGCCAAGATTAGAACGAACTCTCATGAGCTCTATAGTGAAACAAGGAGTTGGTCTATTCTTAAAACTCTGTGGGAGGAAAGAGTTTGCCATATTTGTGAGTCTATGAGCATTGGGGATGAAAATCACTTTCTCTTAGAGTGTCCTGCTTACACCCACATTAGATATGAGTTTCATAGTATTTGCTACAATACAAACATTTCTAACCTCTTGACTTGCCAAAACTATAATGATCTTGGAAAGCTTCTTTCTAAGCTTTTTGAACATAGGAACACAAGTTAAAGCAAACCAAGTAATAACTTTCTTACGTTCCGATAAACCAAAGTTGGTCTCAGTAGACATTAATCATCATCATCATATATATTTTAAAAATAAGATAAATTATTATTATTATTATTATATATATATATATATATTAAAAGAATTAAGTTAATAAAAAAATAAAAAAATTAGACTTAAAAAAATTTGATTCTTTAAATACTTAAAGGATATAAATTTAAGATGAATCTATATCAATTTAAAAATTTAAAAATGTTTATATAAAATAAAATTAAATCTATATATATTTAATAAATAAATATTTAAAAAAATTTGATTCTTTAAATACTTAAAGGATATAAATTTAAGATGAATCTATATCAATTTAAAAATTTAAAAATGTTTATATAAAATAAAATAAAATTTATATATATTTAATAAATAAATATTTAAAATAGATTTATATTATTTAAATTTTTTTAATGTATATTTTAAAATGGAATTTATTTAAATTTTTAACATTGACAATATCTCTTACGAAAGTGTATTCCCAAAGGAACTTTTAAATTGCTCAATCTTAGACAAACACATTATTATATATATATATATATATATATATTAAAAATTGATAATTATGTAAAAATAATGATGGTAACTTTTAAATATTCCATCCTTTATAAAGTGCATACTAGGGTGGATGTTCCCTTGGGTGTCAACTAAAGATCTTATATGGTCAAACTCGTATGGATTTAGTGTGTATGATTGTCAACTAAAGATCCTTTCTATAGTGTGGTCATCAACATCAATCAAAATATAAACCGACTTAGGATATTGACTCAATAATTAAAGTTAACCACCTAGTATCATTCACATACATCAACATCAATCAAAATATAAAACGACTTAGGATATTGAGTGATCGACTAAACCACCAAGTATCATTATGGGTAACCCACGCAAAGTAACAATGGGGTTCATTGTGAGTTCCACATGCAATGATAGCCTTAAGCTAGTCTTAAGCTGAGAGTTGATAAATGTGGTCGGCAGAATTAATCATCTATATTATATTATGTCTCTTTAATATATAAAATCTATTTGTGTTGTAACAGTTTTTTTATCTTTGTACAATCCATTTGTTTTGTGTTGGTTTTTCATCTATGTTAAATATGGTTAGCGTGGAAATGCAAGAATTAATTCCATGGAAAAGAATCCGTGAAGAAAAAATTTAGGCATTATAATAAAGGTAAAACATTTACTAATATTGTTTCCCTAAACATCTTGAAGTCCTATTCTGTCTTTACTATATAATCTCTAAATACATGCCTAGAAAATCTAAAATCCATTGTCCCAAGCCTCCCTTATGCAAGCTCCATGACGATTTTGCATCTTAATTTCTTTAATAGTATTGCTTCCACATAAGTTGCTTCAATGATTTTGAAGAATTTTGCATGAATTTGAGTAAGCTTAAACTCTATGATTTTGAAGAATTTTGCATGAATTTGAAGGTAATATGTTATTGTGAGTTGAGAATTCACAGGTTGTCATGTTGTAGGAGAATCTTGGAGTTTACATTATGATGGAGAAAGTAAGAATGTCAATGTTTCTAATCCTTTACTAAGGTTCATCCTAAGGACAAAGACAATTGCTGAAGGGGAATTCCAGTAAAAACAACCCATAAGTAGTTGATGAAAAAAAATGAAGTGAAGAGCCGACCAATTTTAATGTTTTTGCCAAAAATTATTACATGAGACCCAAGATAACTATTATTGAATAGTTTTGATAAATTTTTATTTACAAATATTTAAACCAAAACTATGAAGAATGATAGAATTGTAATATTAATTGATTTATAGTATAGTTAAGTAATATTAATAAATCGTTTAACCTATTAATGAATGAGAGGGATAATTATTGATTCTAATTAATAATAATAATAATAATAATAATAGCTATATTACCAAATATAATAATTAGTAAGAATGTTTTTCAGGGTAAGATAAATAATATTAATAACTTTTTTACTATTAATAGTTGTTAATAAGTAGGGCATTAAGTTATAGGTAAATTATTAATAGAAAATTATTGTTTCTAAAGTTTAAGTAGGTTAATTATTAATACTTTAATAATAATTATTAGTTATTAATAATTCTTAGTCATTAGCAGGTTTAATAATTAAGTCCTAGGATTTAATTAGGCTTAATAGTAGGAAGCTAGGTTCTACTTAAGAGTAGGCCATCATCCCTATTTATGAAATTAGGGTTTTTAGTAATCTCAATGGCTTCCCTAATTCTTCTTTTGGACCAATGATCAATTGTCGCCAGGAATTTTGTTTCTTCAATTTTGATGTAGTGTTTACTATTATGAGCATTTTCCTTAAGGGCAGATCTTCTTGTTCCGTCGTGGGTAAAATCAACTTTGTGTTCTTTGATTCTTGTGTGTATTGACCTCCCAGTTTCACCTATATAGAATTTACCACATGCACAAGGGATTTGGTACACACCTTTGTGTGATTGGGGGCTAACATGATCCTTAAATGCTCTAAGGCCTTTCCTTAAATTGATAGGTGGTAAAAATATTTTTTTGATATTCTTTTTTTGTGGACATCGAGCTATTCTATCAGTTGTTCCTTTGATGTAAGGTAAGATTGATTTATATTCTTCTTCACTATTTTTTGTCATGTTTAGGGTTCTCTTATGTTGTGATTAATGTGTTGAGGACCCCCCTTTTTTGGCTTGGATGATGATGGGAACTCGCATGCAGGTATTGGTTTGTGTGGGTTTTATTCCTGTAAACTTTATGAGCCACAATGCAATCATTTTTTCTAATAACCATGTAACATCAAGAAAACCAAGAAAATGGTATTCTTCTTGCTCCATTGTGAATTTGGTGTGTTTAGATTGATTATTAATTGTTGTAATTGATTTAATACTAAGAGGGAGAGTGAATCAGTATCAATGCAGTTATTAGCAAATTTTACCTTCTTTAACAGATTAGCCTCTACTTAATATTTATCTTTTGTTAAATGCATCGGTAAATAAACATTTCACACATATATGCACCACATCATCAACACATAACACATAACACACATAATTTTTATGTGAAAACCCAAACGGGAGAAAACCACATAATGCTTCTTTAAAGTGAGAAACAATACATTCAAGGAAGCACCAACTTCCTGTGTTTACCAGCACCAACTCGAAGGAGGCACCAACCCCCTATGTTTTCTCCAACACCAACTAGAAGGAGGAACTGGCCCCTATCGCTTTGTTTTACAAGCACCAACCTGAAGGAAGCCGTGACTCCCTGTCTCCTTGCCCTGCCCGACCTCCTTGATATCCAAAGTATTTTATTGCCTTGTTGATCTTCAACTCTGCTTACTTCTTCAATTTTTCTGATGATGATTCTGTTGTGCGCTACCTTTCTATGCATACTGTACTCTGTCACTATGCTGCATACATCACTTAACTTCTCATTCCTCTCAAATTACACTTTTGCTAATGAATTACTTCATGTATTGTGTGTTTTGTTGATACTACAGTTTACGTCTCAGTTATCTCCTCCTTCTGCTCCATGTGACCGAAATGATCACTGATACAGTGCTTCCAATTGATAATTTGGTGGTAAAAGTGAAGCACTAGTAACATATGGAAATGCACATGTTCTGATGTGTCTGTTCTGATTAAGTGGTGCATTCTATCAGATAATCTAAGATATCTCTGCATCAAATAATTGGTCCATCATGTTTAACGCACATGTCTCAAATCCTCTGCATCATAATGCACCTATATGATCTTGTCGTGGTTCTGTCGTTGCACATCAGATGGAGTCTTCCACTTCTCACACTTTCACTTCTGCTCATATGCATCAGCTAGACATCCATGCAATATCTGATAATATTTGATTCTGTCTCCGTGCTTCTATCTCTTCAACCCCTGTGACTATCATTGTGTTGATTGTAATACTATCCTTTGATATATCCAGCACTTGTGCATACTGCAATATTTCTTCCTTTCGTTACTTGTGCAACTTGCCACATATCTACAACATCTCTCTGCGGCCATCAAAATTTTTTTCTTCTACATGTGCGCATTAGGCTCTTCTCTAGATCATTATGTTCTATCCATGATCCCCTTGATGCCCCCCAAAAAAACTGAAACTTTCACACAAAAAAACTTTTCTTCTTACCATCAATCATTCAAGCTTGTTTTCGACTCTCCAACTTGCATCTCTGTTTATACATGTCCTGCATGGATTGTATGTTCGCAAGTTGGTCGTGGAATCCCTTCATCCATACTTCATGGATTGTGCATATGCTACATCTAAGTATCTGTGCTATTGATGTGTCATCTCTGATGTATCAATCTCCCTCAAGGTCCACAACTTAGTGAGTCTTTACACCTTGATGGTGTACCATTGCACTCTTGATGTATCATTGCCTTACAGTATGTGCGCAATATTCCAGTTCATCTTGATATGTCCATGACTTTTGTTGTACCATCCTTTTTGGGTAATGCGCCCTTATTATATTGATACTTTGAGTAATATGTGCATACTCCAACTTCTATTTGGTGGGATTTTGACTTCTTCCTTGTCATCACTTGTGGGAGTTTCTCTCCTATTATTTCGTCGGCTGTGGAATTTGCACATATATGATCTTCGACTATTGTACCCTTCTAGGAACTTATGCGCTTTCCACTAAATGAAAGCATCTTTTGATTGGATATGCTTGCATGCTTTCAGGATTGTCCGACCATCTGTTGTTCATTTCTTCCTGTGCACTCCCAATCATCAACCAAACAATGCAAGATTTCTTGCACACTTGTCCCATTTTATCAACCAACTCCTTGGTTATTTGAGCACATGTACCATTGTCCAACCAACTCCTTCGATTTGATAAATTGAGATAGTATGAATTGATGGACTTGACTTCTACATAAGGACCAAATGATGTAGGATACTTTACTTGTGTTCCTTCTTGAATTGGATCTTCATGAAGTATCTTCTGAATCTATATGATGTATCATCTTATGTACTTCTTCAAACTGGTTCTGCAAGATAAATATTTGATACATATATTTAGACTGAATTCACTCTTAGATATACTCCAAATTTGCATACATATATGTCACCTTTACCACTTGCGCATATTTCAACTGATGCTCATGTATTCATCTCAAAGTGGCTTCTTCATACTTCTGTTGGAATGTTGTATGCACTTTGAATTTGGTTGATAACAATGAATCATATTGAATTAGTTGACATCATCTTTGACATTGTATGACAGTCAAACATTTGACATCATCTTCAGTTGTTATCATTGACAACAAATGCTCAACAATCGCCCCAACATTGGATGATAGTCAAACACTTGACATCCTTTTCAGTTGACATCAATGACAACCAATGCTCAACAATATCCCCCTTTGGCATTGATGTCAACACCTTATGAAGTTGTGCTTGATTTTCTTTGAAATATGTGCTTCATTTGTACTTGGTCACACTGCTCCTCTTATGTGTGTGATCCCCCTAAGTTCTTTGGGCATTTTTTAGCTACTGCTCTTTCTTTCAATACTTATGTGTGAGTTATGTTGCTTCCTGTCACTTCTACACAAACCACATCTTCATGTTATGTCTTCAAGTGTTCTTCTTCACGCTCTTTCATGTTTGTTGTAGTTTCATGCTTCATGCTCTTTCACATTTGCTAGAACTTTATGTTGTTTCTTTTGTTGTCTGCAATTCTTCCCCTTCCGTGTTGTCCTGCTGACTTCATTCATATTCTGACTTCTTCATGTCAGCACTGATGAACATTACATGCCTCAGCTATATTTTCCAGCTTCATGCAATTCTCAGCTTCAAATGCTTTTCATGTTTATTTTGCTTCATGCATCTTTCCTAAGCTTCATGCGTCTCTCCCCCTTTGACATCAATGGCAAAGAGGTCCATGTCTTGCGCGATGTGGATTCGTCCCTTTATGTTTTCTGCTTGAACTCTTCCTAGGATAACTCCCCTTGTCTTCATGATTCATTGATTTTATGTTCCTTAATGATAGATTTAATATTTTGTAGGTGTGTTGTTATGGATGCAACTTTTTCTCTTAATTCTTCTCCTTTTCCCACAATAGTAATTTCTACCTTTTCATGGTGAACTGATTTCATTGATTCAAAACAATCATCGATTGCCTCCTTAATTTCATGTTGCAATAAAGAACATGATTCTATAATGCTGTAGGAATCCGGGCCTGTAAAGGTCCAAGTCTTTCAATAATATTTCATTGTTATTCACGCAACATGTTCACTTCTTGCTGCAACTTGTTGCAATCTCCCATTTTACTTGTCAATTATGTTGTTGGAAGACTGGTCAAACTAGTGAGAATTTTCTGCTCTAGATCTTGTGTCATTTGTAGCTTCTCATTTACTTCTTTTAGTTGTTCATCCTCAACCAGATTTGTCCATATTTGAGCACTTTCTTTATGTAGTTTAGTGCATCTTTCTACCATCGTTTTGAAATCTCTATTGCATTTTTTATCCTTTCTGATTCCTTTTACAGACATATGTAGTTCATACAATTAATCTAGGGTTATCTGTGAAAAAATTAATTCTACATGACTTACCTCAGTGAACATTTGAGTAGGAAATGTCATTGCTACAGATGAGATCTTCACTTTTTGATGTAGATCTACCTCTTTTAGAGATTTGATGAGAAGAGATGTCAGAATTCCTTGATTTGACTCAACTATTTTCTTTTCTCCCCAAACTTCCTTTACCAATTGATTTAATATTCCATATTTTTCATCAATCTTCGTTAGTGTTTCTCTTTATTGTGTAGCGAGATTTTCAATCTCATCCTTTGTGTTGATATTTTTTATTGCCTCTTCAATCGCATTTCTGATTTCTGTGCTTATTCTCTTAAGGTCTTATGATGTATGTGGTTGGATCGATTCAAGTTCAAATACCTTTGTTTTCTTCTTTGAGGAATCTTCACCTTGAGCCATTTCAGTTCTCTTCTTGCTTTACACATTCAGCAACACCGACTTAGTAGATATTTCTGGGTTGTTTGTCTCTTTTGTTGCTTCAGTTGATTGCTTTTGTTTCTCCGCTTCTTCATGTTTAGTTAGTGGAACCCTCCATTCTGCATTCCAATCTTGAATATTTTTTGCAATTTCCTCTTCAGAGCAGACAAATCTAATGGGCTTCCATCATTTGCTTGAGTCCCTTTTTTCTTGTACATAGGTGTGATGCATTCCAATTTTGAAATGCATGATTCCTTTGTAAGTTTCAATAATATGAGGAGAAATCTATGGATAATTTTTCAGGAGAAACTTGATTTTGTTGTAGTACAAGAATAAATTGATGTTGTTTTCCTTTTTCCTTTCCTTATCTTCATAAACCCACATGTTTCCAAACCTTGCAACTTGAAAGGTTTTTCTATTTCTATCAAAGAATTGACTTACTTGGGTTCTTTCCAACCTGTGAGAGCAATACAAATTAATAACCAGGTTTACTGAAAGGGATTACCTTTTTCTTGAGTTTCCAGACAATATTCAACGAATTCATTCAATAGGAAAGTTTACAAATTCATCTGGAATCCTTTGACACATTTTTCTGCTGCCGATACCTGATCCCGACGACTCTTTCGAAACAAATTACATGCCAGTTGCTGTGCAATTAACCTTACAACTTCATCCTTTATTTGTGCAACTGAGAATCCTCTGCTTGCTCGCTGGGTTCCATATTTTTCAGCCATCTTCTTTCCCAAAGCATTTTCTTAGCTTCTGCTTATTAGAGGATTTATGTCCTCTCCAACTGAGGGAAATCCCGTAATCTCTTATATAACCTTAGCATTGATTGGAATAGGTTTTTTTTCCATAAAAAACCATCATGTACTTGTGATAGAAACAACTTGGTGCACATCTTTACTTGTGGAGATATTCCAAAATGAGGTATCTCAAGTAGATTTAGTACC
Organism: Larix kaempferi; assembly: GCA_027924585.1. Lineage (NCBI taxonomy): Eukaryota > Viridiplantae > Streptophyta > Pinopsida > Pinales > Pinaceae > Larix > Larix kaempferi. The sequence continues at coordinate 18,973,516 of BSBM01000887.1, forward strand.
CTGGTGTTTTAAAGTTCCTATGCCTATTATTTGAGTACCATCATAGTCGGAATCCAGAGGTCTGATTTTTCCTTCTTATCCATATGCTTATCCATAGCTAACCCTGTAAATGTTTCTTCATCAATAACATTATGATCTGCAAATGTAAACTTATGCAATAAGACATGCAGGTTCCCTTCAACAAGAACACCTTCATATCTCATTCAATCTCGCAACTGAGTGTTTTCCACTTCCGGTAAAGTCACATTCGGTGCATCCGGTTTCCAGACTAGAATGTAATCACGTTCAGGTTTTTCATTCTTCTCAAAATATTTTGACTTCGTCACAAATGGGTTGTTGGTTCTGCATTTGCTTTTCGGTTCCATGATCTTCAACGGTTTCTTCAACAATCATTGTTAAATCAATAGCTCTTGTTATCAATGGATGCAATAGTTTAGGCTGAGCCTTTTCTTGATTTATAATTACCTTCATTAATGTTCTCCATTATTTGTGGATTTGTCAGGGTTACGTTTATTTTGAAAACCACAAAGTGTCAATTTGACTTGATCTTTTGTCCAAATTAATTTAACCATTTCCTATCATTAATGTCATTATCGTTTAAGTAATTAAATCCGTTCATGCCATTGTTCCATCGACTCATTAATGGTTTCTCCCCATTGTCACAGTTTATAATATCGCATGTGTGTCTTACTGCGATGGGTCTCACTGACGATGGGTCAGTTTTGTGTTGAGATGGAGACACATGTGTCTTCAGGTCCTTGCTTCTTTCATATTTTGGTATAGAATCATTTTTATTTCTCCAAGCCATTTTGAAGTAGTGATTCTTTCTTTGACATTCATTAGTGTTGCCTCTGTTGTTTGATTCAGTCTTCTTTATCGATCGTTTCATAGTATTTACTGTCTTTTCACAATCCAGTGCCTTTGACCAATTTTGTTGCACTTATAACAAATCACATTGTTGTAATATTTTCCAATATGTCCAGTCATTGTACATTTCCAAGATTGAACAGGTTCATGAAAATTAATCCTCTTGCACAATATCCTCCATAATATTTTCACAATTATATTGAAAACCTATGCTAGTTTTATTGTGAGCGGATATTTGCTTGCTGAGAATCTCATTTAGTACCTCTATGCTTTTGGAAAATCTTTCTATTATGATGACTTGGTTTTGTAACATTTTTAATTCTTCTTCTTTTGCTTGCAATGTGGTTCATTGTTCATCAAGTCGTTTATCGTATTTCCAGGTTCTTTCTTTGAGAGAGATTACCTCTAGTTGACTTGCTTGAAGATGATTTTGGTTATCACATTGTTCTTATAGTTGATTTTTTTGTGACAAAATTTCGTTATCCTTTTCTTCCTTTTCTTCAATGACCTTTTCCAATTCTTCTTTGAGAAGGGTGATCTCCTTTTCAACCTTCTGATTTTCTGCAGCTAACTTCTTCAGTTTGGTCTCCAAGGTTTTGTTCCTTATCTTTTCATTCTGACTGGTCTCTTTAACTTCCTGCAACTGGTCGGTAAGAGTTGTTACCAATTCCTTGGTTTTTGCTTCTTTCTTCTTCAAAAGGTTTAACATCTTGGTTGCTATCTTCTTAACTTCTTGTATCATCTTTCTCTGTGTCTGGATAATATATTGTGCTTCTACAACATAGATTATCTAAACAGTCTTCTTCTTGTAACCATGCTGCTTCACTTAGAGAACCTTCCTTTCCCATAATTGCACGATGATCTATCTTCCAGATGTTAATATGTTATTGAAGACAACCGCTCTAATACCAATTGTTGGAATCGATTTAATACTAAGAGGGGGGGTGAATCAGTATTAGCATATTTTACCTTATTTAAAATATTATCCTTTACTTAATATTTATCTCTGTTATGCATTAGTTAATAAAAATTCACACATATATGCACCACATCATCAATACATAAAACACATAATTTTTACGTGGAAACCCAAACGAGAGAAAAGCACAGAATGCTTCTTTATAGTGAGAAAGAATACACTCAAGGAAGCACCAATAGGAAGGAGGCACCAACCCCCCTTGTTTTCTCCAGCACCAACTAGAAGGAGGCACCAACCCCTTGTCGCTTTGTTTTACAGGAACCAACCTAAAGCAAGCTGCGAATACCTGTCTCCTTGCCCCGTCCGACTTCCCTGATATCCAAAGTATTTTACCGCCTTCCTGATCTTCAACTCTGCACACTTCTTCAGGTATTCTGATGATGATTCTGCTGTGCACTACTCTCGTATGCAGACTATACTCTGACAGTATGCTGCATACATCACTTGACTTCTCATTCCTCTTAAATTACACTTCTGTTGATGACTTACTTCATGTATTGTGTGTTATGACGATACTGTAGTCTGCATCCCAGTTATCTCCTCGTTCTTCTCGGTGTGACTGCAATGATCACCTGATACAATGATTTCAATTGATAATTTGTTGGTCAAAGTGAAGCACTTCGCATGTTTTGACGTGTCCATTTTGGTTAATTGGTGTAGTCTATAAGATAATATGTGACATCATGTGCATCAAATAATTGGTATATTATGTTTAACACAGGTGTCTCAGATCATCTACATCATAATGCGCCTATAGGATCTTGGTGTGGTTCTGTCGTTGCGCAGTATATATGGAGTCTTCAACTTCGCACCTTTTCACTTCTACTCATATGCATTAGCTAGACATCTGGGCAATATCTGATAATATTCGATTCCATCTCTTTGCTTCTATCTCTTCAAACTCTATGCCTATTAGCGTGCTGATTGTAATATTGTCCTTTGAGATATCCAACACTTGTGCATACTTCAATATTTCTTCCTTTCGGTACTTGCACAACTTGTCACGGATCTACAACATCTCTTTATGCACCATAAAAAAATTGTTCCGTTGCTTGTGCACATTCATCTCTTCACTAGATAATTATTTTATGTCCATGAGCCCCTTGATGCCCCAAAAAAAAATCGAAACTTTCACAAAAAAACACTTTTCTTCTTACCATCAAGCATTCAAGCTCATTTTCGACTCTCCAACTTACATCTCTATTTATACATGTCCTGCACAGATTGTATGTTCGCAAGTTAGCCATGGTATCCATTATTCCATACTTCGCAGATTGTGCATATGCCACGTGTAATCATTTGCACTATTGATGTGTCATCTCTGATGTATCAAGCGCCCTCAAGGTCCACAACTTAGTGATTCTTTACACCTTGGTGGTGTACCATTGCGCTCTTGATGTATCATTTCCTTGCGGTATGTGTGCAATATTCCACTTCATCTTGAATTGTCCATGAACTTTGTTGTACCATCCTTTGTCGGTAATGCACCCTTGTTGTATTGATGATTTGCATAATATGCGCATACTCTGACTTCCGTTTGGTGGGATTTTGAATTCTTCCTTGTCATCACTTATGGGACTTGCTCTCTTATTGTTCCGTCTATTTTGAAATTTGCACATATATGATCTTCAACCATTGTGCCCTTCTAGGAACTTGTGCACTTTCCACTAACTAAAATCATCTTCTGATTGGATATGCTTGCGCGCTTTCAGGATTGTCCGACCATTTGTTATTCCTTTCTTCCTGCACACTCCCAATCATCAACCAAGCAATGCTTAGGATTGGTTGCACACTTGTCTCATTTTTTCAACCAACGCTTTGGTTGTTTGAGCACATGTACCATTGTCCAGCCAACTCCATCGATTTTCTTTCTTGAGAGAGTATGACTTGGTGGAATTGACTTCTATGCATGGACCACATGTTGAAGGATACTTTACTTGTGTTCCTTCTTGAACTGGATCTTGATGTTGAGAATGAAGATCAAGCAGATCCAAAACCAGAAACAACACCTGCTCCCAATCCATTTCCAATGCAAAAATGGTCTCACAAACTCATTGAAGCTTCTGGGAACATAGTTGGAGATCCATTTGACCATAAAATAACCAGATCTTAGTACCAAGATGAAAACCTTGCACTATGTCATATAGATCTACTTCTACTAGATAGGTGCTACATGATGGTGGGGTATGATCCACAATCCTTCAAAGAGGATTGCCATGATTACAGATGGCAGACTAAGGTTCACACGTACTACATTAGGGAACTAGTGCAAAACAGGACCAAAACACTGCATTAGTGTCCTACAGAGGAGCAGAACGCATACATTTTTACAAAATATTTGCACATGTGAAGGCTGGTTGAGTTTCCACTATTCATTTTTGAGGGGGGTTATTTTTCCCATGAGGGTTTTCCCCATTTCCATAGTTACATGAGAAGTTATTTTTTATTATTTTGATTATATGTGTGACCTTTAGTCTCATTTACCAGGGCTCAGGTTGTCCAAATTTGGATTAAGGGGGGATGTTAAGATAATTAATACTCCAACCTTGCCCACCTTAGTATTATTTATCTTTTCCTACTATCAAATGATGTTGTTTCCCCCTTAGTGTTGTGCGTATGTCATCTAGGACCCATTAGCCACTTGATGCGCCCTACATGCATGATTTTAGGCCATCCAGAGTCATTTCCCTACATTTTAGGAGCTAAACTCAATGATTTGGTTCAGTCCACCTAAGTTCCTGACTCTAGTGGGGGAGTTTTCCTCTGATTTCCATTGATTTTGATCTAATGCGTCCTCTCTAGCCTGATTGCATGATATTTTTCATGAAAAACTCACTAATGCACCTTGCATTGTCATTTAACTGATAATAGTTTCAGTTCACTGAGTCTCGGTTGAGTTTGGTAGCCTCAGAGCACTGTAGTGGTGATATTTCTTATGCTAGACTGACATGGATTCGAATTATCGTTGGATAATTGATTATCTCAATTGTAACATATTTGTTGAATATACTAATTAATGGAATATGACACACTTTTCTGTGCACATCTGAGTTTCAATTCATGTTTAATTTTATTGCTCAATCCACTGCAATTTTCATTGTAATTCATCTTTCTTGCTAATTCTTTCACTGTGATATTTTTTGAGGCTCAATAATCTGTTGTGTCTAGAATTTCATGGAAACTATATATGCATTCCAAAAAATATTGTTATATTCATGTGCATCCATCTGAATCCATACCATTGTGCTACAAAGATACATAAGAGTCCAAAACACCCTATTTATAGCAGGTACCTCCTAAGCATTCATAAAGAAAGTGGTGATATAGGGCTAACAGGTATAGGTAGTACAGTGGGTAACTAGAAGGTGGGTAGCAGGGACGAAGTGAAAGGCGGGTTCTATAGGTTAAGCAGTGGGTTCAAATGGATGAATTGTAGCATTCATGCAAATCCATTTGAATCCACACCATTATGCACAAGAGTAAAAAACTCTTCGTGGTGCAACTATATATGCATGCCAAAAAATCTTGTTATATCCATGTGCATCCATTTGAATCCATACCATTGTGCTACAAACATGTACAAGAGTCCAAAAAAGCCTAGTTTGTACTCTAAACCCCTATCCTATAAACCCTAGAGTGAATCCTATAAACCGTAGTTTGTAGCCTAAACCCTAATTTGAATTCTAATCCCTAGAAACCCTAGTTTGTAGCCTAGAGCATAGTTTGTGTCCAAAATCCTTAGAAACCTCCATCACAATTTGAATCCAAACCTGGTGTGCTACAAATATGCACAAGAGTCCAAAAAACCCTAGTTTGTGCATTCATGTGCATCCATTTGAATACACACCATTGTGCACAATTATGCACAAGAGTAAAAAAACTTCATGATGCAACTATATATGCATGCCAAACAATTTTGTTATATTCATGTGCATCCATTTGAATCTATACCATTGTGCTACAAATATGCACAAGAGTCCAAAATACCTTAGTTTGTGCATTCATGTGCATCCATTTGAATCCACAACATTATGCACAATTACACACAATAATCCAAAAACCATCATGATGCAACTATATATGCATGCCAAAAAATCTTCGTATATTCATGTGCATTCGTTTTAATCCACACCATTGTGCACAATTATGCACAAGAGTCCAAAAAACATCATGATGCAACTATATATTCATGCCAAAAATGTTGGAATATATTATATTCCTTGGAAGGTAATAATGTATTTGTATTATGTCGGAAGTTATCCACAATCTTATGTAAAAGAGTAATACATTATATCCCATATTCATTATGGTAAAGTATATTCTTGATATCCATTGTTATATAAAGAGATGTTATTATGGAGAATTATATTATCTTACATGCAATATGTGAGAGTAATTCCTCCACATACCTTGGTATATAATAGGGTCAAGGGAGTCACATAATTTATACAGTGAACATTCCATCATACTATTACAACACATTGTATTGTGCTCACAAGCTCTCTTCTATATTGTATTGGGGTTATTTGTAGTTGCTCTCTTGTAATATTGAAGGAAATTTCTAGAGATAATAGAAGACAACCTTCCCGTGGATGTAGCCCAATTGGGTGAACCACATATATCTGGTGTATTCTTTTCCTTATTCTCTTTTTGTTCTTATTTATTCTAAAGGATTACACAAGAAATTTTGGGCCGAAGCCATAAGTTGTGCTAACTTTATTTTGAATAGAGTTCCTGCAAAAGTTGTTAAGCATGTTATCCCTGAGGAAAAATGGAATGGTAGAAAACAAAATATTAGTAACTTTAAGGTTTTTGGTTGTGAATGTTGGGCTCATATTCTCGATGAAAAACAGAAAACGTTAGAACCCAAGTCTCACAAGTGTATATTCATTGGTTATGCTAAGGATTCTAAGGCTTACAAGTTATTTGATTCTTCTAATTAGAGTGTCATAATCTGAAGAGATGTTCAATTTACTGAAGTCTCTCCACCACTTGAGTCTGTAGAACCCCATGATACCCTATATATTCCATTGTATCCTATTATTACGATATATGTTACTCCTTCCTCTAGTAATGTTCCTGTTGTTGATCTTAGTTCACCCTCTTCTTCAATTGTTCAACCTGAATGTCTCGAAGCTTCTGAAGTGACTTTTGTTCCTTCTAACCTTCCTGTTTGGGCCTAGAAAAATCTTGAATATGCAGGTAGTGAGATTGGTAACATTTCCGATACTCATAGAACTAGATCTAACTTTGCTCTTATGACCCAAGTTTTGGCCACATACGATCCTACTTATTATGCTCAAGCTAAGGGTAAACCTCATTGGGAACAAGCTATGTCTGCTGAGTATGAATCTCTTATGAAGAAAAAGACTTGGTCTCTTGTTCCTCTTCCTTTAGGAAAAAAATTAGTTGGTTGTAAATGGGTTTATAAAGCTAAGTTTACTACAGAAGGACAGATTGAAAATATAAATCTAGATTAGTTGGAAAAGGTTTTAATCAACTTGAAGGTATTGATTATATTGAAACTTTTTCTCCTGTTGCTAAAATGAATACAATAAGAATCATATTATCTCTTGGTGTATCTTATAAATGGGAAATACACCAAATTGATGTTAGAAGTGATTTTTTAAATGGTAATCTTAATGAAGACATTTATATGAAACAACCTCTTGGTTTTATCAATGCTAAATCGTCAAGTTTTGTATACAAATTACACAAGTCTTTATATGGTCCCAAACAAGCACCTAGGGCTTGGTATGATAAAATTGATACATATTTCTTGAATAATGGTTTTAAGCGTTGTATATCTGATCCAAATCTATATGTTAATAACTTTGGTGATCATATCCTCATTATTGTGTTATATGTGGATGATCTTATCATCACTAGAAACCAACTTGTTTTAATTCAAAATATGAAAAGTGAACTTCAAAAGCAGTTTGAAATGAATGATATCGTTATATTGCACTATTTCTTGGGTCTTCAAATTTGGCATATGGAAGATGATATTTTTCTCTCTCAGCCGAAGTATGCTATAGACTTATTGGTTTGTTTCCACATGAGTGATTGTAAACCTTCTCCTATGCCATTTCATTCCATTGTAAAGATAAATGTTGAGTGTACTACTCCTCTTGTTGATGCTACTCTTTATTGTCAGCTCGTGGGTATTTTAATATATTTAACTCACAACCGACTAGATCTCTCTTTTGTCATCAGTACGGTTTATCAGTTCATGCAACAACCTCATGAAATTCATTGGCAGGAAGCCAAGAGAATTCTGAGATATTTACAGGGGACATTGGACTATGGTGTCTTTTATTCGAGCAATGCTACAATTTCACTTTCTAGATATATAGATTCTGAGTAGGCAGGTGACAGTTCTGATCGACAGTCAACTACTGGTTATATATTTCAACTTGGTTTAGGTCCGATTTCTTGGTATAGAAATAAGGTGAAGACTCTTTCTTTATCTTCATCTGAAGCAGAGTATAGAGAAGCCAAAGAAGCAGCTTGGTTACGACATGTTCTCACTGAGCTTGGTCTGGTTCCGAAATTGTCCACTGTGTTGAAATGTGACAATCAAGGTGCAATTCAACTTGCTTATAATATGGTATATCAATCCAAGACAAAGCATCTCGACCTTGATGCTCATTACATTTGAGGTCTCATCGCAGATGGTATTCTTTCTCTTGAGTATTGTCCTACTGAGTAGCAGGAAGCCGATATCCACCAAATCCTTAACATGAGCGAAGTATGTGCATATTCGTTCCTTGCTTGGGATGAGGAAATTTGTCATCAAGGGGGAGCATAATGACGCCTTCCTTCGTTAGTGTTAGTGAGGGATTTTCTCCTAGCCATTATTAAGGGGGAGTGTTGGAATATATTATATTCCTTGGAAGGTGATAATGTCTTTGTATTATGTCGGAAGTTATCCACAATTGTAGTGCTCTGGTTTTTACAGCAGAGCACTAAGTAAAATTTCAGAGTTAATTTTCTACGTATTAAACTTTATCAGGTGTATGGGAGTAAATTTCTAACAATTACTATGTGTCTAAATGATATTTAGTGTACTGTCGTGTTTTTATCAACCTTACATTCGTAATTTAAAATAAAAAAACATATCAATATTTTCTTTTCAACAATCATGTTCCAGCATAAGAATATGTTTCACAACTTAGTAAATCAGTAAATAGCAAGTTATGCATGTTTATAGTAAGTTTTAGCATAATAATCAAATAACGTAAATAACAAGGAAATTACCTAATGCTGATGCTAACCGTAGGTTGTAGTAGGTTGTATAACCTCTTAGACAGCCAAAATGAAGTGTCCACCCTACCGACCAGCTATTATCTTGCTGGCCCTTGGAAATCAAAGGATTTCCAAGCCCCCGAGCTCACAATCTGATAATCCCGAGAGCAGTGTTTACTTCGGTTCTCAAAACCTTTCTCCGTCCTTAAACTTTTCTGTCCTCCAACCTTTCTCTCCACTTCCCGTTACCCCTCCCTTCAACCTTCTCCTCCTCTATATACATGTCCATCCTCGAGAAGACCTTGGGCTTACTCCACCGCCCCAAACTCCCCCTCTCGAGCCCCTCAAACATTTAATCCTTTCCCTAGTTCATTCATCCACGTCTCATTATAAAAATGTATAATTAATTACTCTCATGGAAAATTTATTTGGTTTTGGATTGACGGTCGTAAGTACTTATTACGATGGGAATTATCACCCAAAGGTTATCCATTCGGGACAAGGTTTATTAATTGCAAGTCTTTTCACCAAACCTTGTATTTATTGTTATTAAGGTAATTAATAAAATATTATATAAATATTTGACCCCTTTCAACTTGGACATGGCGTGTCTTAAGGGTCTACCTTATCCGTTGAGATCACTTATCTTGAGATTTTAAATTCTATGATTCATATTGAATAATTAAATAGTAATAACCCGTTTTCCATCACATTGCGTTCATTCCAAAAATAGTTATCCTATTATGTCTAACTTAGAAATGTAAAATAATCACATTCTAATCATTCATTAATCAATATTTAAATTTTACCTATTTTGCAATTGTTATGACATGGGTAGTAATATTATTAAAATAAATTTTAAGTAATAATATTAATTAAATCCCCATAAGGTAATAATAATGGTGAATTTAATAAAGATGTCTTTTACATCATTTGTTTATCACATGAGTACCCTAACATCTATATAGTATCGTCGTTCTTCTAAACAAAGCACCCTTAAGTGCTTAAATAACCTTACTAATTAATTAGACAGTACCATTACCTTATTTACAACAATTCTCAGATGACAATGTTAACTGATGCCACTTGTCTCAATTGTATATCACAATGTTTACCAACGAGTAATGCATAGCTTAATTGACTTGTTTTACACATCTTAGATAACTTTATATCCATTATCTGAATTCAGTCAATGCATGATTAACCTAATTACTTATGACAACTTATACATTTATTCAATATGTTAAGTGTTTGTATATCGATACTAGTGTACATGTGCAAGGTGTGCATGCGTGGCCAGCGTATGCACAGATCATAAATGTACTATAGACAAACCCCATCCCGCCTATGCATACCTGCTAACTAATAGTAGTTTTTACCCCCATGTAGAAGAACAAACATAATACATATAGTACAATTACTTCAACATTCTCAGTTTTTTAACAGTTAGTTCTTTATGATTTCACATCATTATCTTTATCTTTACATTAGTTTAATCAATCATGTACAAGGAAGGGTGCCTAATACCACTAAATCGGAATCAAGGAATACTAAACCCCCAACAGTACTAACTAACACATCCTCCCATCATAGCCTACGTCCAGGATCCTCCCTATCCTTCCTCTGCTAGTACAAAAGTGGATGTCGGACTCACCGATCTGACCACATAGAACTTGAGAGCGAGAGCGTCGGCTGAACAGCAGACCTATCCTCCCCTAGCAGGCATCCGACCATCGTCATCACAACAACATGGGGAGCGTGTCTCAGCACGGCCCTCCCATGACCTCGGGTCTCATGGAAACATAGGGTGGGAAACACATCCATCCCTCTCAACATACTGGGCCTACGCCCTTATCAACTCATACTTTGCTGCTATCGGAATTATCAATTTGTGTTATCGTATCATCATTTTGGCTGCTAAGGTTTACTGTATGAACATGTTTTTCCTTTCCAATATATATCAGATCAAGCAACTAGCTATCCCATAGCCCTTGTGTCCTGTAGGTTAGTATTTTGCAAAATACAAATTTATAGAAAGCATTTCCCATTGATCGCCAATTGATCCATGTTATCAAAAATCATTTTATTTCATGTAACCTTTTTAGCTCATCATAGATGCGTATGACATATAACACTTCAATAATTCATATAAGAAGATGGTATCCACGTACCGAATCATATATTTCACATTTCATTAATGAAAACATATAAACATATACTGTAATTGTAAAATAACGAAATCATATGATAATCATGACATTATAACTGCATAACATAGTACATCATAATCATGGTGAAATCATAAAACAGAGTAACATCATATAATGAGGTCCAATATAGTTTACTTAGTCGAGCTGAGTTCAACAGAATATATAAGAAATAAAGTATGGTGTGTCTAACTAATAAATATGCCGAATCAAAAATATGGGCGTTACAACAATCTTATGTAAAAGAGTAATACATTATATCCCATATTCATTATCGTAAAGTATACTCTTGATATCCATGTTATATAAAGAGATGTTATTATGAAGAATTATATTATCCCACATGAAATATGTGAGAGTAATTCCTCCACATCTCTTGGTATATAATAGGGTCAAGGGATTCACATCATTTATATAGTGAACATTCCATCATACTATTACAACACATGTATTGTGCTCACAAGCTCTCTGCTATATTGTATTGGGGCTATTTGTAGTTTCTCTCTTGTAAGGTTGAAGAAGATTCATGGAGATAATAGAAGACAACATTCCCGTCGACGTAGCCCAATTGGGTGAACCACGTATATCTGGTGTATTCTTTTCCTAGTTCTCTTTCTATTCTTATTTATGTAGATATGTTATTGATTGCTTAGATAGATAAGCTAGTTTAGTTAGATCTATAACTCTGACAAAAAAATCCTCTTATATTCATGTGCATCCATTTGAATCAAAACCATTATGCTACAATTATGAACAAGAGTCCAAAAAACCCTAGTTTGTGCATTCATGTGCATCTGTAAGAATCCAAACCATTGTGCACAAGTATGCACATGAGTCTAAAAAACTTCATGCTGCAACTATATATGCATGCAAAAATATTCCAAACTATTGTGCTACAAACATGTACAAGAGTCTAAGAAACCCTATTTTGTACTCTAAACCCCTATCCTATAAATCCTAGCCTATAAACCTTGGTTTGTAGCATAAACATATATATTTGAATCTCGAACGTCTCAAGCATATATAGTTAAATTTCGAATGACTCGAACATATATATTTGACATCTAGCTAAAATATAACCTTGAATTATATTATTTCTATTATTATTAAAAAACCTAAGGGAAATGGGACATATAAGTTTGGTGTTCCTCAAATGTTGAACATCAATTTTAGTATCCCTTTGAACTCAATGGGATCTACCAAAGTTGGAGATATTCAAAACACCAATTTTTCCTTGAACCCCACTATAGATCAGTAGATCAACTTCATTATTGGCCAATGATTCAATTATCACAATTTATTTTCATTTAATGTGTTTGGACTGTACATCATTGGCCCATGACCTCCCCAATTTTTTGGGAAGAGATATCATATTTGAGTCATGATTGGTTGAGTCAACCATAAAGCTTCAATTTAAATAGAATGGTGATCATGGCTCGAATCGGCGAACCGTTGAAGCCGTTGGATTTAGGACATTGAGATAGTGCTAGGGGTGCCCCTCTCTTCCGGGTTCATGGCACAAAGATAATCTTTTAGGGTGATTTTGGAAACTAGGGTTTCATTCAGTAAGGGACTTTGTAATTATTGCACATAGGGTTCAACTTTGCAAATTCCTTGACTGGGAACTTGTGGCTAGCGTTCCCACATGGAACCTTCCTAGACACACTTGTAGGACCTCCCAGAACCCATTTTTGTTGCACGAATGGAATTCTATGCCCTGGGTATGGATTCAATAGGTGTCCCTAAAATCCTTTAAGGTGTGAGTTGTAATGGCACATAGAATGGTGACCCTAGCTCAGATCGACGAACTGTCAACTTTGTTGGATTTAGGACATCAAGACAGTGGTAGGGGTGCCCCTCTCTTCTGAGTCCATGGCACAGAGATCATCTTCTAGGTTTATTTTGGAAATTAGGGTTTCAATCAGTAAGGGACTTTACAATTAATGCACATATGGGCCAAGTTTGAAGGTTTCTCGACCGGGAACTTGTGGCTAGAGTTCCCACATGGAACCTTCCTAGACACACTTGCAGGAACTCTTGAAACCAAGGTTTGTTGCACGGTTGGAAATCTATGCCCCCGGTAGTGATTCAACAAGTGTCACTGAAATCCTTTAGGGTGCAAGTTGTAACAGGACATAGAATGGTGATCGTGGCTTGGATAGATGAACCATCGACTCTGTTGGATTTAGGACATCGAATTGATGCTAGTGGTGCCCCTCTCTTCTAGGTCCAAGTCCTAGAGATTTGCTTATAGGACAATTTTGGCAACTACGGTTTCGCTCAGTAAGGGTCTATGCATTTTTTGCACATAGGGGTCAAATTTGCAAATTCCTTGACCGGGAACTTGTGGCTACTATTCCCGCATGGAACCTTCCTAGACACACTTGCAGTACCTCTTGGAAACCAGTTTTGTTTCACAATTGGAATTCTATGCCCCTAGTAGAGATTCAACATGTGTCCCTGCAAGCCTTTAGGGTGCGAGTTGTAATGGGCCATAGAATGGTGATCATGGCTCAAATCAATGAACTATCGAATCTACTGGAATTAGGACATTGGGATAGTGCTAGGGGTGCCCCTCTCTTCTACGTCCATGGAACAAAGATAATCTTCTAGGTCGATTTTGTAAACTAGGGTTTCACTTAGTAAGGGACTTTGTAATTATTGCACATAGGGTTCAAGTTTGCAAATTCCTAGACCAGGGAGTTGTGGCTAGCATTCCCATGTGGAACCTTCCTAGACACACTTGTAGGACCTCCCGAAACCTAGTTTTGTTGCACGATTGGAATTCTATGCCCCCGGTATGGATTCAATAGGTGTCCCTAAAAGCCTTTAGGGTGCGAGTTTTAATGAGCCATAAAATGGTGATGGTGGCTCAGACTGATGAACCTTCGACTCTGTTGGATTCAAGATATCGAGATAGTGCTAGGGATTCTCCTCTCTTCTGGTTCCATGGCACAAATATCATATTCCAGGTTGATTTTGGTAACTAGGGTTTCACTTAGTAAGGGACTTTGCAATTATTGCACATAGGGGTCAAATTTGGAAATTCCTTGACTGAGAACTTGTGTCTAGTGTTACCACATGGAACCTTCCTAGACACACTTACAAGACCTCTTGAAACCCATTTTTGTAGCACCATTGTGTTATAGGTCAAATCTGCACTTCTTCGTCTGTGATCACATTGCTCTGTCGATCACACAAAAGGACACTATGGATGGAAGACCTAGATTGACTTAGATGACTTGCTGCTAGAAGTACACTCTTCAGTTGAGAATATTACAGTTTCTCTTGATTTCATGACATGTATGCTACTCTTTGTATAGAAAACCAACGTATTTCTTGACATGTACGCTACTCTCTGTATAGCAAACCAGCGTACACCTTGGAAAAATACTCTACTTTGCTCAAGGACAACCAGCGTACATATCCCAAAATGTTGTAAACGCATGTTGTAAAGCACATAAGTTCCTCTTTATATGCTACTCTTGTTGTATGAAACTCGCTTACATCTTAAGATGAAATCAAAAAATATATTAATTTGACAAAAATGGATTAGTTGAAGTTGGTTCTGCAACTTCCCCAACTTCCCAATTCAACCACCTCTCGACCTAAACTGCCTACCTTGTCCTATAAATACAAGGAGGATCCATGAGAGGAGTTAGTCATAAATGACCTTGAAAGAATGCTTGGAGTACTGTTATGTTGGAGGAATTCCCAAGTCATTGTGAAGAGTAGGAGCCCAGGATCCGATTGCAGAAGCATTGTGACACGTCAGGTATACTTGTACTGATTTCATGTTTCTTTGACAATAAAAAGGTCGAAATACCTTTCTTGTCCCAAATCGAATGTCTATTGGATTGTATGTTCTTTCGGTTAATATATAATTATATTTGATGTTAGATTGCTTTCAATATTCATCATATTTATATATAATCAAGATATGCTGAGGAAGGTATTGCTTTGTGTTGCGGGTTCATCAAGTAAAGGATTAGGCGAAGGATCAAGCGAAAGACCAAGCGAAAGCTAGGACCAGTCATCGGTAAAAGGTGCATCTTTCTAGACCTTGATATCTTTCATTTGTAAGAACTAGTTGTAATGCAATGAATGTATTTACCTATCAACCCCACCGAGTTGGTAGTGTCCATCTCCTCACTATAAGGTAGAAATACTGAACAACAGACTAGCGACTCCGTTGGGGAGTAACCATGTGTTTCACTGCTCTAGGAGACCTAGTTAGGTGTTCTTCCAGGCGATTTCTCAGTCTTTTTGATTGTCTAAGAGGCCTTGTAGGTCTGTGTTACTTGTCCTTTTTGCCTGACTCATCTCAGTTGACTGTTGCAAAGCTTGTTTGTGCCCTTCTGAGGCATGTACGCTAGTCTTCCCTACTTACAGTAGCGTTTTTTCCTGATGTACCCTACTTTGTCTACTACACAGTAGTGTATTTTAGCTGATGTACGCTGCTTTGTCTACTACACCGTAGCGTATCTTTCCAGTATACGCTGCTTTATACACTGCATAGTGGTGTATTTTCCTGTAGTGTCCAGTTTGTTGTTAGGGTTTGATTTCCAAGCTTTTGGTTTCTTTTCCATTTGTTAGCTTTGCTTCCTCCACTGACCCCTGAGACCTTCCATGTCTCTGTTGAGTCTTGTATGCCTCTCCGATGTCTTTTAGCTTGTTTTTTCTTGCTTGAGTCTTTGTAGGTGTCTTTACTGCTTTCTAGCCCTTTTTGAAGTTCATGCACTGTTCTCTTTTTGACATAGCTGAATGCTTTGGCCCTAGTTGCTGGTTGCATTCATACAAACCTACATTATTATCATTAGTTTTTTGTGGAAAAGTTGGCATGCTTTCTCTTTGTCTTATCCTTTCCATTAGGGTTTGACCTTCAAGTTTGAGTCCTTAGGGTTGCTTCTGAAAGGTTGCTTGGTTTAGATACTTCCTGATTGTTTTTCAGTTCAGTCAAGTGAGTCAAAGCCTCCTAGTTAGTCTTTCGAGTCCATGTGTTTAGTAAGGTCACTTGTTGGTTCACTTGCTTACTTCTTTACTTGGCTTAGTGTTTTATTAGGAGCATCCTGTTTGGCCTACCTTTCCGTCACGAGCATTTCTTTTCCCTGTCTCTTTTACACTTTGTTTCCAAGTCTCAAGTTTTTCTTTTGCAAAAACTAGGTAAGTCAAGTCTTCCTCAAATCGTTTGATTTGTTTGCTTTGAACCATTTTAGGTGTTAGTCTTACTCGCACTTCACATTTAGGTCTTACTTGCACTTTTACAAGTTCTTTTTCTTTTACATTTATCAGAAAAAACAAAAAATTGTTTTAAGTAGCTTAGTAGAAAGGTCTAGCATTGTTTTGAAGTAGCATAGTTTGCTTCGAAATTTTAAAAGAAAATACAAAAAGATTTTGATTTAGGTTTGATTATCTTTAGTTTTGGAAAACAATGAATGAGAAAGTTTAGTGAAAGTTGTTTACTTTTAGGCACTCTCATTTCAGTCACAACCACGCCACACACTCCACTACAATCTTTGAGTAAAGAATAGCCATTAAAAATAACACCTAATAAAATTTATTAGAAAATTTTTATTTTTTAGGGTTGTCACTACACCAACTAGCTTAGGTTAGGGTTTCAGATCAGAACACACTTAAACTATCTGGAATCAGTTTCATTACTCAACAATTGTAGTAGGACATTCTTTGGGTAAATCCATCTATATCAAAATCTCTTGGGAAACTCTACTAAAACCAGAGCTAAGCACGAGGCCGTGTGAGACTAGAATTGCTGAGGATAACCCCTCACTTTCTTTTCGAGCATAAACCAGAGTTGTCTCACATACGGGGATCCTTTTGGATTTTGGGATTTTTTACCCTGCCCATGCGTTAGGGCTAGACTGATGACTGTCCCCCCAATAATTTTCGTACTTATGGTAGCCTTAGTATCTTGACCATCTAGGACTCTACACAGGTAACGACGGAAGGCTATTTCTGTTGTACCTAGGATAGATGTGGGAGGAAACCCTCTACAGAAATTTGGGAAGGCGGTTTGGTGATTCAAACGCTTGCACTCAGAGGACCTATATGCGGACCCCGGGTAACTGTTCTTGATTTTTAGTTGGTTAGTTCTAGGCCCTAATCATCCCAAACATCCCTCTGGAATGAATCTGTTTTCCTGGTTTGGATTACCTTAGGACATTTTTAGTGGTGTGCTCTTTGTGCCGCTTATTTTTTGGCCTTAGATATTTTTGGCCCATTGAGTCGGAAACTATGAAAAGCATCCCAGTGAGCACCAATCAAGGGACCCTTGTTGAAGGGGCACCTTGTGCTTTTCCATTCATTGGGAACATTGGTACTCCCTTAATGGCTACCTTGAATCTTCCGGGATTCACTATTGGGCTACCGGTTTGATTTTTTTCCACTCCAAATGCCTTGCGTGATCCTAATACTTCTCAAGTAAGCACCTCACATCAAGAGCATCAAAACCCTATTCCCGTGCTATGAATATTTAATTAATATTATTAATTATAAATTAATAGTTTATTAGGTTACTAGTGAAAGGGCGTAACCCTTCACTATGATTCCTCAAGCCCTATAAAGGCCATCTTATTGTAATTTTATATTCATAATCTAATATATTATTCTTATTTATCATTCAATATGAGAGTCGGATTCGACTATTAACAATCCAGTTGGATATGGTTGTTGCATTTGGTATCAGAGCGGAACGCTCCTCCATCTGAGCTCGGATTCGGCTCACACTCAGAGTGGACTCACTCCTCCTCAGGTGAGCTCGGACTCGACTCATTCCTCTCCTTCGCTGCTTCTACGCTATTCCTCCCTTTCATTTCCTCTCATGTCCTGCCCCCCTCCATCCTGGTCTACGCCCCTGCCCTGCTCACTCACACCCCTCATCATCCACACCTCCTCCAAACTGCCTCTGTAACAGCAAAATAATAAGTTAATGTTAATATTAATTTATTATTAATTAAAGACTATTTAAGTCAATGGTCATGCCTGGTCAAGCCCTTTTACGAAAAGGTGCATGATAGGCTTATATAAAGCCCAAAACTATGTAGCTATTAATCATCTATCATACAATACACTTTTACATTACTATTGATCCATTTATGGACCACTTACGTTACTTACATTGGGTTTTCCTGTAAGAACAATATTTTACTGTTATAGTGGTATTAGAGCTTGTTGATTCTGGCTTGTGGCCAAATTGTCAAAGTTTCTTTGAGATTTAGGTTTTTAACCTTACATTAGGCTTTTAGCCATCCTTATTGAAGAAAAAAAAAATTATTAAAAGAGAGACAAAAAAGAAAAGAGAAGGGAATAAAAGAGAAGTTAAAAAAAGAGAGAGAACAAGAAAGAAGACCGCATAAAAAAGGAGAAGAATAAAACCACACATTGCCTTGGTTTTGTAAAACCATTCTGTGGTTTTATAAAACCAGCCTTGGTTTTATAAAACTAGCCTTGGTTTTATAAAGAAACCATTATTTATAATAACTCATACCTTAATTAGGATGACTTTAGTTATTATATGACTATAATAATAACTTCATAATCCAACTAAAAATTAGTTTTTTGGAAAAACAAACTATATATATATATATAGAGAGAGAGAGAGAGAGAGAGAGAGTTTATAAAACATTAATATAATAATATTATTAATTAATTAATTAATTAATAATTATTATTATTATAAATAAAAAATTAAAAAAAATAAAATTATAATAATTATTTTTGGAAAAAAAAGGTTATTTGACCTGATATTTATCGTCGAAAAAGAAGACAAGGAAGACTAGTCAAAGAGTTCAAATACCTTCTATCATCGAAAAAGTCAAAGACAACTTATTGCTGAAGAAGCCAGAGTCTATCTATCGCTAGAGGAATCAAATTCAAAAGAAGACCAGGAAGACTCATCAAGCAATCGAAAAACGCTATCAAACAAGAAGACCGGGTCAAAGTTGGAATTCAGAAGTCATGGAAACGATGATAGCAGAGTTACAATCGTAGTTACGAGCGGTTTCGACTCAACTAGAACAGTGCAAGGCAACCAATAATAGTCTAGTGTCCGAAAATGTCAAGCAGACAATAAATATTACTAACTCAGAATTGAATATTCAATTTTTGGAAGATATTAAAGAAAGACTCATAGAAAGGTTAGCAGATAAAGACGAGAAAATATCACATCTGGAAAGTATCATTCAAAAACTTGAAGACCAGATAAAAAACCCAAACAAAGTTGAAGGATATCCGTATGGAAATAGTGTCGAATTAGAAGATGAAATTAGTCGTCTAAACAAAGTCGTCATGGACAAGGAAGACGAATTAGTGCAAATACATGAAAAGCCAGAAAATCAAGAAACATATTTATGCCATCATCAACAACAAAAAGAAAAACTCCAGCAGCAGTATGACGATGGTAAGAAGGCACATAAGTTGGAACTAACAAAAGTCAACAATGTGTTATCAAGCAATACCGAAGAGATTTTTCGTCTACGAAATCATAACAGAACATTGCTTACAAAGATTAAAAAACTGAAAACAGTAGTAAGAGGGAACACTCCATTGAAGACCTCGAAGGAAGAATAATGGAAAAGCAAGAAGAAGACCAGTGTCTAAATAATCGTAATCAGGAACTAGAGAATCAAATCAAGAAGTTAGAAATTGAAAAGAAGTCGCAAGATGAAAGAATCGAAAAGATTCAAAATCATAACAATCTATTGGAGAACCAAGAAGCACAAATCTAGGAAAATGCATCGAAAAATCAAATCGAGGAAATCAAGACAGTCCTCACTGCAGTTCAAAAGAAAGAAAAACAAACAACACATACACCTTACTGACATCCCAATTATAATCGTCGTTTTGACCAACGACAGGGTCAAAATGAGCACTCGCAGAAGAATTATGTTGATAGGCGAAAAGATCGACATATTAAGCAACAATTGAAACGACCCTTCCCACAAAATGATCTCAGAGCTCCGATAAAATTAGATCTGGGATGGACCACAATAGATACAATGTGACAATTCTCCTGGGGAATCCGTAACTCGTATCGTCTTAATTCATCAAGTGTCACAGAGGATCAAGAGATGTCAGTTCAAGCAAAATCAAAGATTGCTTTCAATGAAGCTTTGAGGACAAATCTTCCCTTAAGGGGAAGGCAATGTAACAATAAAATAATAAAATAATATTAATATTAATTTATTATTAATTAAAGACTATTTAATTTAATAGTCATGCCCTTTTATGAAAAGGTGCATGATAGGCTTATATAAAGCCCAAACCTATGTAACTATTAATCATCTATCATACAATACATTTTTACATTACTATTGATCCATTTATGGACCACTTACGTTACTTACATTGGGTTTTCCTGTAAGAACAATATTTTATTGTTCCAGCCTCTCTCATCCACCATCGATCGTGCCCCAAACATCTAGTCTCTCTCTCAGCCGCCTCTTGTTGCTATTGAACCACATCCACGTCCGCCACCCGAATCAGTCCTCTCCACCTCCCTACTCCTCTCGTAGTCCTCCCCGCCCTGAACCATCTCCATCCGCCATCTCTCCCTTCCTCAAAATCCTCGCTCCTTACCTGCAACCTCTCATCCCCGCCTGCATCAACTCCCAGTCCATCGGGTTCCCATCTGCGCATGCATATCCCATGCCCCCTCCACTCTCCACCTGCTCGCTTTCCCTCCTCCCCACTACCTCCATACCATGACTCCTCCCACAGCTCCCATCTCCTCCCACATCCTCTCCCCCGCAGCTCCCATATCCTCCCACAGTCTCTCCAGCTCATATCCCCCGCAGCCCCCATCTCCTCCACTACTCTCGTAGGTCTCCTGAGCTCCCTCTGCGGCCTGCTGCGTGTTCTTCCTTCTGCGCCATCCTTCCCATCCGGCTATTCTCCCGCCTCTGCAATCTTCCTCAACATCCCTCCTACTCCATCCACCTGCACCACCATTCCCTCCTCATGACGACCTCCTCCACGATTTCCACGGCTCCACTTCCCTTCCCCTAGCCTCCTCCCTCAACTACATCGTTAACGCCCTAAAACACTAATTCCTTCATAAAAATTAAATATTACATAATTATTATTATGTTAATATTTATTTTTATTAAAAAAAATTACTATTCAAATTATAATTTTTAATAAAAATAATAATTATAACAGTTATTATTTTATAATAATTATTAATAATTGACTCTCAACCTTAACATTAACCATGAAGTCATTTAAAGACGAATGGGACGAGATCTTGAATCGATTTCATAGGAAAATGGACGAAATGTTTGATCGGATGGAACAATCAATTGTAAAAGCGGCTCAAAAAGCTATTGATGACACCTTCAACAAAATAAGCCAACAAAGCAACCTGAAGGCCTCTGAAGACAAAGACTCTGAAACTAAATCTAAATATGATTTTCAAAGTCCGAAAGAAAAACCAGATAAAGAACATAAAAATGATAAAGAGGAAGATACAAAAAACTATTATGTCAGCCAAGATGAGAGTAAGGATATTGATCAAAATTGCAGTGAGAATCAAGCAATTTATGCTATTAACTATCCGACTAAAGTGGTATGTACCAAAGGTAATGAAGAGTTTATGATAGAGACTAAAGAAAAAGACAGTAATGAAGATCAATACATCAACAAGAATCTCACAATAACAACCACACGAAGAGATGTCATCACAAGGACCACTATGAAGAACATCAATAAGAACAATTATAGTGTTATTCATAATAACACCATGAAAAAAGTTATCATGGGAAAGTTGATCGAGTCTGTTAAGTTGACAACAAAAGAAGTTAAAAGAAACCATCAAGCAAGCAGAAAAAACATAAACGAAACTTCATCAAAAATCAATTCAATAGAGACTCCGAAGCAAAAGAAACAAAATGAAATAATTAACATAATCAAAATTGCATGTCTCACGTCATTAGTTCGACATAGAGCCAGAATAAAAGACGACAACAATAATCTAAGCTTTGGGGACAAAGCTTTCCTAAGGGGAAGGCAATGCAGTGAATATTTAATTATTATTATTAATTATAAATTAATAGTTTATTGGTTACTAGTGAAAGGGCGTAACCCTTCACTATGCTTCCTTAAGCCCTATAAAGGCCATCTTATTGTAATTTTATATTCATCATCTAATATATTATTCTTATTTACCATTCAATATGAGAGTCGGATTCGACTATTAACAGTCCAACCGGATACGGTTGTTGTAGCCCGCTTTGCTAGTAACATCTTCTCCTCCTCCTTCTACCTCATGTGGTGAAAGTAGTAATACTAGTAACCAACAGTTTGAAAGGAATAGATGGAGGAAGAATAGGAAGAAGATTCCAAAGTAAGGGGGAAGCCACCCAGCCTCTGGAGGTCATGCTAGGGGCACCCACCCAACCTTTGGAGGTCATGTTGGGGGAAAAATTTCAGTCACTGAAAATCATACTGAACCTCACCACCGAGCCTCTGAAGGTCATGCTGGGGGTACCTACCCAACCTCTGGTGGTCATGTTGGGAGAACTCATTCAGTCACTGGATATCATACTGAACCTCGCCACCCAGCCTCTGAAGGTCATGCTGGGGGCACCCACCCAACCTCTGAAGGTCAAGCTGGGGGAACCTACCTAGCCTCTAGAGGTCATGCTGGGAGCAAACTTTCAGTCAATGCAAATCATACTGAAAGCATGTCTTCAACCACTGTTTCTCATGTTGAGGACATGTCATTGATCACTATTGGTCATATTAATGACAAGTCACCAGTTACTGTGATTCATACCAGAGACATTGAATAAACCACTGTAAGTCATGCTAAGAATGTTTAAATTGTCGACAAACCTAATAAACAGAAGCTTATGTTCCCTTGTAAGTTTTGCGAGGGATACCACCTGACCTATTTGTGCCCTATACTTCCATAAGTGCAAAGAGTGTGGTCCTTAGTTCAAAAGCCTTCTGCTTCTGAGTAACCAGCCACCGCAAGTCATGCTGGGGGCTAGTTGTCAGCCAATGCTAGTCATGCTGAGAGTACAGTTGTTGTAAAGGAGTCTAAGCTTATAGGATGGAAGCCAAAGTTCCCTTGTAAACTTTGTAAGGGAGGTCACCTTACTCACTTGTGCCCTGCTATTCCATAGGTGCGGAGAGTGTGGTCCATGTTTGAAGGATCCTCTGCTCTTGAATTGTCTATAGATTCCCAACAGCTTGATCAACCTTTGGTTGATGAAGTGGTTGAACCAATGCAATCTTTGGTCAACCCCACTCTTTCTTTGGAGAGAGAAGTGATCAAATTGATGCAATCTTCGACCAATCCCATCAGTCCTTCGGAGACTAATGCACATGTCCCTGAAGTCTTATGCATTACCAGTTCAGATGTTTCCAAAATGTGGGGCACTTCATCTGTGCCGAGTGAACCCCTACCAAGCTCTGGGATAATTTCCTTTGATTGGAATAGTCTAATTGGGCCTCTCCTTCCTTCTGATACACCTTTCTAGATAAAGGTTGATATCGGAAACCATGCGGTTCATCGATGTATTTTAGGTGAAGGAGCCTCTGTTAGTATCTTATCCCCTTATTCTTGGAGAGATTTAGGTTTTCCTAACCTTGTTCCAGCTGTTAATTGGCCGTTGAATTTCGACAAAAGACCTAGTGAACCATTGGGATTCCTCCCTCAGGTATCCGTTACTTTGGGTGGAAAAACAGTCTTAGTTTATTTTATGGTTTTAAACGACCCTATGGATTTTGATATGATCCTTGGGCATGATTACGTATATACTATGCAAGCTGTGGTGTCTACGCTCTTTTGTGTGATGCATTTTCCTCACAACGGAAGCATTGTCACTATCGATCAGCTTACATTTGTTGATCCCTCTTATTACCCAACTATAGACCAAGTGTATCCCTCACCAGTAGGCACTACCATGTCACAATAAAATATTGTGGCATATTGTTCTTTGAGTCCAATTGCTACTGAGAAGAAGCCTTTGAATTCATGCTTACCTTCTCGGGACTGGGTCCCGGCAATCGACCAGGTGATGACTCCATCTAAATGTTTAGACATGCATTCTATTTTGGATGATATACTTCCATCTGATGAAGTTTTCATAGAGTCTATAATTCAGTCTGCCATTCATTTGGACACTGATCCATCGACGAGCACTCTTCCACCTTTTCTTCGAGCTCGTTAAAAATAGTAAGGAGGCTATGAGCATTCTTCTACCTTCACTTTGAGCTCGTTAAAAACAGTAAGGAGGAAATGAGCATTTATTCCATCTTCACTTCGAGCTCATTAAAAACAATAAGGATGTTATGAGCATTTTTCTGTATCTCCTTTGAGCTCGTTAAAAACAGTAAGGAGGTCATAAGTTTACTTTTTCGGGCTCGTTAAAAATTTACGAAAAAGATCTTTATAGAGTTCTTTCATGCTCTTGTTTGACTCTTTAAATATGACAAGATTTCCAAGTATAGTTGTCTTTTTAGACTCGTTAAAGGATTTGAAGCGACATCCGCTTAGGTATAAGTTTAACCCTTTTCCAGACTTTTGAGGATTACTTACGAAAAAGGAATACTCTAGTCATACGTGGCTAGAAGAGTTCTCCTCTCATTGTTTTATACTTTTTCGGGGGGAAGGGACTAACTGTACGAAAAAGGACTTTTGGAGCCTCTCTTTAGGTTTTTCAGGCTCTCTAAATATGAAAACAAAACACCAAGCGAGCATTCATCTACTCGGGCTAGATGTGAAATCCATGAGAAGGTATATAGAGGATTGTTTAAGTTTTTCAGACTCTATAAATAGGAAAACACCGACGAGCATTCACCTACTTGGGCTCAATATTAAAATCCATGAGTACATGTATGGAGTTATTATTTAAGTTTTTCAGACCCCTTAAAATTGAAAACACCGGCGAGCAAGAACAGATCTCGGCTCGATATTAAAATCCAAAGATCAATATTATAGAGTATTCTTCTATCTCTTTTTCGAACTCTGTAAACAATGAATAAGGTCCCGAGTCTTCCTCCCATGGGCTCGTTAAACTCTTTACATGGTTGGACGTATTGAGTTTTCTATCTTTCTTGGACTCATTAAAACAACAAGAAGGTCATTCTTTTACCAAAAAGAATAAGGGATAAGAAGGGTATATCACATCTTTTTCAGTTTCAAAGGCAGTTATGTCAGTCATGTCCTTGAACATAGCACCTACTTGAGTCTTTCATGTCAGTTGGGATTTAGTTTTCGGCCTTAGGGTGAACTTGATATCCGAGTTTTTACTCCACCAGTTGGTTATTCCTCCAACCATATGGGGGGTCTATCAATGTCTCCTACATTGCAGGCTTATATCACTTCCTCTTCATGTTGAAAACTGCCTAAGTCACTTTGTGTCGTGCTCAATGTTCAAGGATACAGCCTGTGTCAGCCATTCTGCAGTTTACCTTGACTTCATGTGTCGACCATCCTGGTGTCAGTTTGTTTCATCTTGTTACTCGTCCTACTCCACATCAGATCATACCTGTGAGTGTTCCTCATGTTGGATGATGGAGGATGCATTAATGCCTCTCTTCCAACAGACCTCTTCCCATCGACTTCAACTCATTATGCTCTGGGAATGAAGTTTAGAGTTTCGATTAGTACCTTGGGGATTGCAGTCATCAGTGGTAGTTTCCCTCGCTGTTGAATAATGGGAATACATCAATGTCTCTTATTCGACAGGTTCCTCAAGTGTTCGACTTCAACTCCTCTTATTCACACTTGTTGGATCGTACTAGGTACCTTGGGCAACATTATCATTATCGATGGAATCCCTCGCATTTGTTAATGGTATACATCAATTACCGATAATCAAACGATACCCCCCATGTTCGACTTTCAACTCATTTATTTTCATGGATAGGGTTTGTACCTTGGGTTGTTTTGGATGAATACCTTGGGACTCTGATAGTATCACCATATTTATGTTATCTCCCAAGCTCCGCAATACTGAGCGTCACTCATTTTGGCTCTTCATGAGACATAGATCTAGTTTGTTGTTATGGCTATGATGTCTCATTTTTACATGGATCCACGCTTGTATTTCAGTGGCCATGCTATATATACATCTCCTAGTTATGTATCAGAGATCATGTTGTATCATGCTACACATCCATATGATGTCAATATTGTAATTGCTCGTTGACCTTGATCATTGTTTCAGGTGTTTTTTGTGGCTTGGTTCTGCGGTCTCTTGCTCCTCCTCTGACTTGGAATTTTAATGTATTTCGGCTATCATTTCCATCTGACCTTACACATTAGGGGGCATCTGTTATAGGTCAAATATACACTTCTCCATCCATGATCACATTGCTCTGTCGATCACACAAAATGACACTATGGATCGAAGAGCTAGGTTGACTTAGATGACTCGCTGCTAGAAGTACACTCTTCAGCTGAGAATCTTACAGTTTCTCTTGATTTAATGACATGTATGCTACTCTTTGTATAGCAAACCAACATATTTCTTGACATGTACACTACTCTTTGTATAGAAAACCAGAGAACATCTTGGAAAAATACTCTAATTTGCTTAAGGACATCCAGCGTACATCTCCCAAAATGTTGTAAACGCATGTTGTAAAGCACAGCAGTTGCTCTTTGTACGCTACTCTTGTTGTATGAAACCCACGTACATCTTAAGATGAAATCAAAAAATATATTAATTTGACGAATTGGGATTAGTTGAAGTTGGTTCTGCAACTTCCCCAACTTCCCAATTCAACCACCTCTCAATTTAAACTTCCTACCTTGTCCTATAAATACAAGGAGGATCCATGAGAGGAGTTAGTCATAAATGACCTTGAAAGAATGCTTGGAGTACTGTTACGCTGGAGGAATTCCCAAGTCATTGTAAAGAGCAGGATCCCAGGATCCGGTTGCAGAAGCATCTTGAAACGCCAGGTATACTTGTACTGATTTCATGCTTCTTTGAAAATAAAAAGGTCGAAATACTCTTCCTATCCCAAATCGAATGTCTATTGGATTGTATGTTCATTTGGTTAATATCTGATTATATTTGATGTTAGATTGCTTTCAATATTCATCATATTGATATATAGTCAATATACACCAAGGAAGGTATTGCTTTGTGTTGTAGGTTCATCAAGCGAAGGATCAAGCGAAAGACCACGCGAAAGCTAGGACCAACCGTCCGTAAAATATGCATCTTTCTAGACCTTGATCTCTTTCCTTTGTAAGAAATAGTTGTAATGCAATGAATGTATTTACCTGTCAACCTTGCCTATTTGGTAGTGTCCATCTCCTCACTATAAGGTAGAAATACTGAACAACAAACTAGCGACTCCATTGGGGAGTAACCGTGTGTTTCACTGCTCTAGGAGACCTAGTTAGGTGTTCTTCCAACCCATTTTTCAGTCTTTTTGATTGTCTGATAGGCCTTGTAGGTCTGTGTTACTTGTCCTTTTTGCCTAACTCATCTCAGTTGACTATTGCAAATCCTGTTTGTGCCCTTCTGAGGCATGTACGTTGGTCTTCCCTACTTACAGTAGCGTTTTTTCCTGATGTACCCTACTTTGTCTACTACAAAGTAGCATATTTTAGTTGATGTACGCTGCTTTGTCTACTACACCGTAGCGTATCTTTCCTAGTATACGCTGCTTTATACACTGCACAGTGGTGTATTTTCCTGTAGTGTCCAGTTTGCTGTTAGGGTTTGGTTTCCAAGATTTTGTTTTCTTTTCCAATTGTTAGCTTTGCTTCCTCTACTAACCCGTGAGACGTTCCATGTCTCTATTGAGTCTTGTATGCCTCTTTGATGTCTTTTAGCTTGTTTTTGCTTGCTTGAGTCTTTGTAGGTGTCTTTACTGCTTTCTATCCCTTTTTGAAGTTCATGCACTGTTCTCTTTTTGACATAGCTGCACGCTTTGGCCCTAGTTGCTGGTTGCATTCATACAAACCTACGTTATTATCGTTAGTTGTTTGTGGCAACGTTACCATGCTTTCTCTTTGTCTTATCCTTTCCATTAGGGTTTGACCTTCAAGTTTGAGTCCTTAGGGTTACTTCCGAAAGGTTTCTTGGTTTAGTTACTTCCTGATTGTTTTTCAGTTCAGTCAAGTGAGTCAAAGCCTTCTAGTTAGCCTTCTTTCGAGTCCGTTTGTTTAGTAAGGTCACTTGTTGGTTCGCTTGCTTACTTCTTTACTTGGATTAGTGTTTTCTTAGTGTTTTGATGCTTAGGAGCAGCCTGTTTGGCCTGCCTTTCCATCATAAGCATTTCTTTTCCTTGTCCCTTTTACACCTTGTTTCCAATTCTCAAGTTTTTCTTTTGCAAAAGCTAGGTAAGTCATGTCTTCCTCAAATCGTTTGATTTGTTTGCTTTGAACCATTTTAGGTGTTAGTATTACTCGCACTTCACATTTAGGTCTTACTTACACTTTTACAAGTTCTTTTTCTTTTACATTTATCAGAAAAAAGCAAAAAATTGTTTTAAGTAGCTTAGTTGTAAGGTCTAGCATTGTTTTGAAGTAGCATAGTTTGCTTCGAAATTTTAAAAGAAAATACAAAAAGATTTTTATTTAGGTTTGCTATCTTTAGTTATGGAAAACAATGAATGAGAAAGTTTAGTGAAAGTTGTTTACTTTTATGCACTCTCATTTCAGTCACAACCATGCCACACACTCCACTACAACCTTTGAGTAAAGAACAACCATTTAAAAAGAACACTTAATAAAATTTATTAGCAATTTTTTCTTTTTTAGGGTTGTCACTACACCAACTAGCTTAGGTTAGGGTTTCAGATCAGAACACACTTAAAATTTCCAAAATCAGTTTCATTACTCAACAATCGTAGTAATACATTCTTTAGGTAAATCCATCTGTATCAAAATCTCTTGGGAAACTCTATTGAAACCAAATCTAAGCACGAGGTCGTGTGAGACTAGAATTGCTGAGGATAACCCCTCACTTTCTTTTCGAGCATAAAACAAAGCTATCTCGCATACAGGGATCCTTTTGGATTTTGGGCTTTGTTACCCTGCCCATGCGTTGTGGCTAGACTGATGATCGTCCCCCCAATCATTTTCGTACTTATGGTAGCCTTAGTATCTTGATCTTCTAGGACTCTACACAGGTGATGATGGAAGGCTATTTCTGTTGTACCTAGGATAGATGTGGGAGGAAACTCTCTACAGAAATTTGGGAAGGCGGTTTGGTGATTCATATGCTTGCACCCAGAGGACCTATATGTGGACCTTGGGTAACTGTTCTTCATCCTTCGTTGGTTAGTTCTGGGCCCTAATCATCCAAGACTTCCCTCTGGAAGGCATATGTTTTCCTGGTTCTGATTACCTTAGGAAATGTTTAGTGGTGTGCTCTTTGTGCCGCTTGTTTTTTGGCCTTAGATATTTTTGGCCAGTTGAGTCGGAAACTATGGAAAGCATCTCGGTGAGCACCAATCAAGGGACGACCCCTGTTGAAGGGGCACCTTATGATTTTCCATTCATTCGGAACATTGGTACTCCCTTAATGACTACCTTGAATCTTCCGGGATTCACTATAGGGATACCAGTTTGGTTGTTTTCCACTCCGAACACCTTGCATACTCCTGATGCTTCTCAAGTAAGCACCTCACATCAAGAGCATCAAAACCCTATGCCCGCTTCTCCAGTAACATCTTCTCCTCCTCCTTCTACCTCATGTGGTGAAAGTAGTAATACTAGTAACCAACAGTCTAAAAGGAATAGACAAAGGAAGAATAGGAAGAAGATGCCAAAGCAAGGGGGAAGCCACCCAGTCTCTGGAGGTCATGCTGGGGACACCCACCCAACCTCTGGAGGTCATGTTGGGGGAAAAATTCTAGTCACTGGAAATCATACTAAACCTCACCACCCATCCTCTGAAGGTCATGCTGGGGGCACCTAACCAACCTATGGTGGTCATGTTGGGAGAACTCGCTCAGTCACTGGAAATCATATTGAACCTCGCCACCCAGCCTCTGAAGGTCATGCTAGGGGCACCCACCGAGCCTGTGAATGTCAAGTTGGGGGCACCTACCCATTATTTGGAGGTCATGCTGGGAGAAAAATTTCAGTCAATCCAAATCAGACTGAAATCATGTCTTCAACCACTGTTGCTTATGTTGAGGACAGGTCATTGATCACTGCTGGTCATATTAATGACAAGTCACTAGTTACTGTGAGTCATACTAGAGACATTGAATTGACCACTACAAATCATGTTGAGAATGTTGACATTGTTGACAAACCTAATAAACAAAAGCTTAAGTTCCCTTTTTAGTTTTGTGAGGGAGACCACCTAACCTATTTGTGCCCTGTACTTCCAAAAGTGCAAAGAGTGTGGTCCTTAGTTCAAAAGTCTTCTACTTCTGAGCAACCAGCCACCGCAAGTCATGCTGGGGACAAGCTGTCATCCAATGCTAGTCATGCTGAGAGTATTGTTGTTTTAAAGGAGTCTAAGATTATAGGACGGAAGCCAAAGTTTCCTTGTAAAATTTGTAAGGGAGGTCACCTTGCTCACCTGTGCCCTGCTATTCTAGAGGTGCGAAGAGTGTGGTCCATGTCTGAAGGATCCTCTGCTCTTGAATTGTCTATAGATTCCCAACAGCTTGATAAAACTTTGGTTGATGAAGTGGTTGAACCAATGCAATATTTGGTCAACCCCACTCTTTCTTTGGAGAGTGAAGTGATTGAATCGATGCAATCTTCGAACGATCCCATTAGTCCTTCGGAGACTGATGTACTTGTCCCCGAAGTCTTCTACATTACTAGTTCGGATGTTTCCGAAATGGGGGGCACTTCATCTTTGCCAAGTGAACCCCTACCAAGCTCTGGGATAATTTCCTTTGATTGGAATAGTCTAACTGGACCTCTCCTTCCTTCTGCTACACCTTTACGGATAAAGGTTGATATCGGAAACCATGCGGTTCATCGATGTATTGTAGATGAAGGAGCCTCTGTTAGTATCTTATCCCCTTATGCTTGGAGAGATTTAGGTTTTCTTAACCTTGTTCCAACTGTTAATTGGCCATTGACTTTCGACAAAAGACTTAGTGAACCATTGGGATTCCTCCCTCAGGTACCCGTTACTTTGGGTGGAAAAACAATCTTAGTTTATTTTATAGTTTTAAAGGACCCTATGGATTTTGATATGACCCTCGGGCGTGATTATGTATATACTATGCAAGCTGTGGTGTCTACGCTCTTTTGTGTGATGCATTTTCCTCACAACGAAAGCATTGTCACTATCGATCAGCTTACATTTGTTGATCACGCTTATTACCCAACTATAGACCAAGTGTATCCTTTGCTAGTAGGAACTACCATGTCACAATCAAATATTGTGGCATATTGTTCATTGAGTCCAATTGCTACTGAGAAGAAGCCTCTGAATTCATGCTTACCTTATCGGGACTGGGTCCCGGCAATTGACTAGGTGATGAATCCATCTGAATGTTTAGACATGCATTCTATTTGGGATGATATACTTCCATCTGATGAAGTTTTCCTAGAGTCTATAATGTAGTCTTCCAATTAGGACATTGATCCACCGACGAGCACTCTTCCACCTTTCCTTCGAGCTCGTTAAAAATAGTAAGGAGGCTACAAGCATTCTTCTACCTTCACTCTGAGCTCATTAAAAACAGTAAGGAGGAAATGAGCATTTCTTCCATCTTCACTTTGAGCTCATTAAAAATAGTAAAAAAGTTATGAGCATTTTTCTGTATCTCCTTTGAGCTCGTTAAAAACAGTAAGGAGGTCACGAGTTTACTTTTTCGGGCTTGTTAAAAACTTATGAAAAATATCTTTATAGAGTTCTTTCACGCTCTTGTTTGACTCTTTAAATATGACAATATTGTCAACTATAGTTATCTTTTCAGACTCGTTAAAGGATTTGAAGCGACATCCACTTAGGTATAAGTTTAACCCTTTTCTGAACTTTTGTGGATTACTTACGAAAAAAGAATACTCTAGTCATACGTGGCTAGAAGAGTTCTCCTCTCATTGTTTTATACTTTTTTGGGGGAGGGGACTAACTGTATGAAAAAGGACTTTTGGAGCCTCTCTTTAGGGTTTTCAGGCTCTTTAAATATGAAAACAACAATCGAGCATTCATCTACTCGGGCTCGATGTGAAATCCACGAGAAGGTATATAGAGGATTGTTTAAGTTTTTCAGACTCTATAAATAGGAAAACAATGGCGAGCATTAACCTACTTGGGCTCGATATTAAAATCCACGAGTAGGTGTATGGAGTTATTGTTTAAGTTTTTCAAACTCCTTAAAATTGAAAACATCGGCAAGCAAGAATAGATCTCGGCTCGATATTAAAATCCATAGATCAGTATTATAGAGTATTCTTCTATCTCTTCTTCGAACTTTGTAAACAATGAAGAAGGTCCCGAGTCTTCCTCCCATGGGCTCGTTAAACTCTTCACATGGTTGGACCTATTGAGTTTTCTATCTTCCTTGGACTCATTAAAAAACAAAAAGGACATTCTTTTACCAAAAAGAATAAGGGATAAGAAGGGTATATCACATCTTTTTTCAGTTTCAAAGGAAGTTATGTCAGTCATGTCCTTGAACACAGCAACTACTTGAGTCTTTCATGTCAGTTGGGATTTATTTTTCGGCCTTAGGGTGAACTTGATCTCCGAGTTTTTACTCCCCCAGTTGGTTATTCCTCCAACCATATGGGGGGTCTATCAATGTATCCTACATTGCAGGCTTATATCACTTCCTCTTCATGTTGAAAACTGCCTAAGTCACTTTGTGTCGTGCTCAATGTTCAAGGATACAGCCTGTGTCGGCCATTATGTAGTTTACCTTGACTTCATGTGTCGGCCATCCTGGTGTCAGTTTGTTTCATCTTGTTACTCGTCCTACTCCACATCAGCTCATACCTGTGAGTGTTCCTCATGTTGGATGATGGAGGATGCATTAATGCCTCCCTTCCAACGGACCTCTTCCCATCGACTTCAACTCATTATGCTCTGGGAATGAAGTTTAGAGTTTCTATTAGTACCTTGGGGATTGCAGTCATCAGTGGTAGTTTCCCTCGCTGTTGAATAATGGGAATACATCAATGTCTCTTATTCGACAGGTTCCTCAAGTGTTCGACTTCAAATCCTCTTATTCACACTTGTTGGATCGTACTAGGTACCTTGGGTCCCATTATCACTATTGATGGAAGCCCTCGCATTTGTTAACGGTATACATCAATGACCGGTAATCAAATGATACACCCGATGTTTGACTTTCATCTCATTTATTCGCATGCATAGGGTTTGTACCTTGGGTTATTTTGGATGAAGACCTTGGGACTCTGATAGCATCACCATATTTATGCTATCGCCCAAGCTGTGCAAGACTAAGCCTCACTCATTTTGGCTCTTCATGAGACATAGATCCAGTTTGTTGTTATGGCTATGATCTCTCATTTTGACATGGATCCACGCTTGTATTTTAGTGGCCATGCTATATGTACACCTCCTAGTTATGTATCAGAGATCATGTTGTATCATGCCACATAGGTATATGATGTCAATATTGTAATTGCTCACTGACCTTGATCGTTGTTTTAGGTGTTTTTTGTGACTTGGTTCTGCGGTTTCTTGCTCCTCCTCTGACTTGGAATTTTAATGTATTTTAGCCATCGTTTCCCTCTGAAATCACACATTAGGGGGCATCTGTTATAGGTCAAATCTTCACTTCTCCGTCTGTGATCCCATTGCTCTGTCGATCACACAAAAGGACACTATGGAAGAGCTAGCTTGACTTAGATGACTTGTTGCTAGAAGTGCACTCTTCAGCTGAGAATCTTACAATTTCTCTTGATTTCATGACATGTATGCTACTCTTTTTATAGCAAACTAGCGTATTTATTTACATGTACGCTATTCTTTGTATAGAAAACCAACGTACACCTTGGAAAAATACTCTACTTTGCTCAAGGACAACCAGTGTTCATCTCCCAAAATGTTGTAAACGCATGTTGTAAAGTACAAAAGTTGCTCTCTGTACGCTACTCTTGTTGTATGAAACCCGTGTACATCTTAAGATGAAATAAAAAAATATATTAATTTGACGAATTGGGATTAGTTGAAGTTGGTTCTGCAACTTCCCCAACTTCCCAATTCAACCACCTCTCGATCTAAACTGCCTACCTTGTCCTATAAATACAAGGAGGATCCATGAGAGGAGTTAGTCATAAATGACCTTGAAAGAATGCTTGGAGTAATGTTATGCTGGAGGAATTCCAAAGTCATTGTGAAGAGCAGGAGCCCAGGATCTAGTTGCAGAAGCATCTTGACACATGAGGTATACTTGTACTGATTTCATGCTTCTTTGACCATAAAAAGGTCGAAATACCCTTCATGTCCGAAATCGAATGTCTATTGGATTATATGTTCATTTGGTTAATATCTGATTATATTTGATGTTAGATTTCTTTCAATATTCATCATATTTATATATAGTCAAGATATGTTGAGGATGGTATTGCTTTGTGTTGTAGGTTCATCAAGCGAAGGATCAAGCGAAAGACCAAGTGAAAGCTAGGACCAGCCGTCAGTAAAAGGTGCATCTTTCTAGACCTTGATCTCTTTCCTTTGTAGGAACTAGTTGTAATGCAATGAATGTATTTACCTGTCAACCCTGCCTAGTTGGTAGTCTCCATCTCCTCACTATAAGGTAGAAATTCTGAACAATAGGTTGGAATTCCATTCCCCTAGTAGGGATTCAACATGTGTCCCTGAAATCCTTTAGGGTGCGAGTTGTAACGAGCCATAGAATGGTGACCGTGGCTCGAATCGACGAACTGTAGAATCCATTAGATTTAGGACATCAAGATAGTGCTAGGGTTACCCCTCTCTTCTAGGTCCCTGGAACAGAGATCATCTTCTAGGTCGATTTTGGAAACTAGGGTTTCGCTTAGTAAGGGAATTTGCAATTATTGCGCATAGGGGTCAACTTTGAAAATTCCTTGACCATGAACTTGTAGATAACGTTACCACATGGAACCTTCCTAGACACACTTGTAGGACCTCCTGAAACCTAGTTTTGTGGCACGGTTGGAATTCTATGCCCTCGGTATGGATTCAACAGGTGTCCCTGAAATCCTTTAGGGTGCAAGTTGTAACAGGACATAAAATGGTGACCGTGTCTTGGATCGACGAACCGTTGACTTTATTGTATTCAGGACATCAAATTGATGCTAGTTGTGCCCCTCTCTTCTGGGTCTAAGGCCTAGAGATTTCCTTATAGGATGATTTTGGAAACTACGGTTTCGCTCAGTAAGGGTCTATGCATTTTTTTCACATAGGGGTCAAATTTGCAAATTCCTCGACCGAGAACTTGTGTCTAGCATTCCCACATGGAACCTTCCTAGACACACTTGCAGTACCTCCCAGAACCCAGTTTTGTTGCACAGTTGGAATTCTATTCCCATGGTAGTGATTCAACATGTGTCCCTCAAAGCCTTTAGGTTGTGAGTTGTGACAAGCCATAGAATGGTGACCGTGGCTCACATCGATGAACTATCGACTCCGTTGTATTCAGGACATCGAATTGATGCTAGGGATACCCCTCTCCTCTAGGTCCAAGGCCTAGATATTTCCTTATAGGATGATTTTGGAAACTAGGGTTTTGTTCAGTAAGGGTCTATGCATTTTTTGCACAAAGGGGTCAAATTTGCAATATTTTGATTTTGATTGTATAACTAGACATTCAAAGAGTGGCAATCAAACCCACTAAATTGCACTCTTAAGAGATTGCTATGTCCTTAGTGTTCCATGCCATTTGGCATGTCCTTATTGTTCCATTATATTTGCATTTTGAGCAATTAATGTCATTTTTTAGAATTCAATTTTCCAAATAAAAACGAGAGGTTGTGTTTCATTGATGATATCTTTCTGATCCTTTATAGCTTTGTCACTTTCCTTGACTTGTCCTTGTGGTTTATTAGGAGCCACTTGCAAAAAATATTTTGTCAGGATTTCTAATCTCTTTCATTTTAATTGGACAAGTATTCAAGTCATTTGTAAATTTTTGTGGGGTATACAATTATTCATTTGTGGGCAACACAGGTGCATCACTTAGGTGAGTCAACTATGTGCATCTTTTATGTTTGTAAGGTTATTTTGTGGGTAAGGTGCTTATGTGTCCCACTTGGTTGGGTTAGTTGCTTGGGTGGGTTGGGTGCTTATGTGTGTTAGGTATGTTTCAAAGTGACTTAGGTAGTTAGGGTTAGTATCATTAGTAGGTTGTGTGTTGGGGGTTTTGGGGGTAGTGGGTTAGCCATAAATGGTATATGCATTAGTGTTATAGGGGTTGTGTAGGTCAAGGTAAAAGATAAGTATCATGTATGTGGGATAAATACGTGTATTTCATAGGTGTGCCATCTATGTGCATCCTTTAATATGTCCAATAGGTGCTTATGTAGGTTAGGTATTCATGTGCTTGAGTTATATTGGTTTGTTCCTTATGTGTGTCACTTGAGTGCATTGGATGGTTATGTGACTGAGGTGAAACATGATATGCATTAGGTGGTTAGGGTTAATAGTGTTAGTGGGTTAGGATAAAAAGGATTTGAGTGTAGTTGGTTAGTTGTGAGTGGGGCTTATGATAAAGGGATTATTGATTTAGGCGTCAAGGGTCATGTTAATAGGATAGTGTCACATTGAAATTATGTGCATGCCCATGTTAATTTTGTTATATGAGTGTTATAACAATAAAATTTAACCTACTTATATGGGTTGAATGAGTGCATCACTTGTGTGTGAAAGTCTAGATGCATAGCCTATGTGTGTTTGTCCCACTTGTTAAGTTTTTATGTGGGATAGGAGTTTATGTAAATCACTTAGTTGTATTAGTTTCTTATTTTGTAGGTGAAGTGTGTTAGTACATTTTGTTGATTAGATGTGTCACTCACATCATTTCACATGCAATTTCCTATAATTCGATTGTGGTCAAGAACATGTTTTAAATGTGCATTGTTGTTGATACAATTTTTACATTGTATATGCAATTGGATCATTGTCAATAACATTGTAAATGTGCATTGTTGTCAATGTACATTGTAATTGTGCATTTTTATCAACATTATAACTGATATCTCCATGCAATCGTCCAATATATTAAAAAAATGGGAACATTATGCATATAAACATTATTGTCCACACATGTATGATCACACATAAGACTGAACTGTGAAGATGTCAAGAGACAATCTTAAATATATAATATATAATGGAATTCATAATACAAAAATAGATGGCCTATCAATGTACATGTATCAAAAAGGTCAATGATGTACATGTAAATAAAAGTACACATGTCCATAATCACACATCAAAACTCTAACTTTCTCTTTTAAACAAAAGTATATATGTCCTAGAGTACACATCAGAAATATAACTTCCTCATGTTTTTTCCAGACTATGATGCATCTTGCCTCTGTTTATGACCATTGTGCATCTCTGGTGACTACAAGCCAAAGATCATATTTCTTGATTAGGTAACTGAACTAATATTGAATCACTAACAAACTTAAATTTTTTAAAATATGACTCAATTGCTTATAACAAACACTCATTGAATCCATTTGAGGAATAGAGGCCTATGGTGTCCTCTTCCTATCCGAAAGCCTCTTTGCAATGGTGCTCTGTGAATAAAATATCCTATGTCAATTAGCTCAACAATTATTAACATGTATGTGTGATAAAGTAATAAACAATTTTATATTGATGAACATGTCTCACCAAAAAAATATGCTCTAGGACAGGATACTGGGTTTGATTTGTATTGAGCGAAGCCATAGGTTGAACATGAACCTCGGTCACATGCTCTACTGGACTAGACTGGGGCTACATTCACCAAATGCTAAAATAGTTAGACATCATGCATGTGCCTACACAATTCGAATGAAATGTACATGTACAAATAGTCAAGTAGATACCTCTGCATGGCTTGTTCCCATTGTACATGCAACCTGAACAGGATCATCAACAACCCCGCTAATGTATGGCATGAAGGACTCTCCATCTTGATGTTGTAAACATGCGAAAAAAACATTAATAAAAACAAGTTGTGGAGTGAATTGGAATCTAACCAACAACTATCATCAAAGGCTATGTACATTACTATGGAATCAGTAGTTCCACCTGCTCTTTTTACAGAAGAGGGATGTCTGGAGTAGATAAGACCCTTCTCTATGTTTGGACTGTAGGGAGAGCCAAACCAAAGTGGTGGTGGATTGAGTTGCATTGATTCCTGTAGTCATAGTGTGTTGTCATAATTAGACATGGACATGAATAGATGAAATAATATGTATTGAAAAATTAACATGTTGTAATACATACCTCTTCTTGGGACATATCTCCCCCATGGGAGGGATTACTACTACCAAATTCTTGCCCCTATGCAGAGAAAGATAACACCTGCAAGTTTAAAGATTATAAATGTTAGCAATCTATAAAGGATTACACTAAGAAAAAAATAATTTGAAAAATATTAAGTCATTAACCATGTACTTACATTCCTGAAAAACTCATAGAATCCCGTTGTGGGGAATTCGCTCAAATCGATGTCTCCCGCATCATGTTGAGAATGCGGTGCCTGCAACTTCAAAAATTGTAGATACTATACCATATAAGAAATTAATGAACTGGCATGTATTAATGAATTTACATGTATTAACGAATTGACATGTATTAACAAAATGACATGTTGAAAATATGACCTCTGGATTGGTTGTTGCCACCTCAGATATGACAACACTAGGTACACTACCACCCGCTATAGAGGCATCAAGCTCCTGCAAGATTCAAAATTGTATATATTAACAATGTTTTAATGTGTACAATATGGAAAAAAATAATTTGAACAACAAATTAATGTTTTAACTATGTCCTTATCTGATCAGAAGTCATCATAGAGGTGCCATGTGTTGGTTCATGACCATAGCAGGTTTGACCACACGTCGTGCACACATGTGGCTTAATATGTGGCTCATGGGGTGTTAGTCTATCCCTAGTAGTATATGATCCTCTTCCAATGGAAGCTAATGGTTGTACCCCACTAAAGGAAGAGGCTCCTGCCTAGTCAATAGTTGTACTGTTGCGTACATTGACCTGAGTTAGCATTAGAAATGCCTCTTGTGTCTGGGGAATCATCGTATGTGCAGGAGGGACATCTGGCCTCAATAGCTGGCTATGAGGTGGAGGTATCAGTCAATTGGAATCTTTGTGCCTAGCATTGGGACGGTTTTGGGGCATCCCCATAGTAGTACCCTAGAACCCCAACATATTGAAATAGTTGACATGTTTTCCCATCACAAACTGAACATAAAGTTTTCGAAGGAATTATAGTGGTACTTCCATGTTGTTGTGTGGGGGAATGTCAAATAAAATATACCACCGTTCCATCCAGTGATCTCTGATTGGTGGAAAAACACACCACTCAATTGAAATATGTGTTGTAGTAGTCTCTATAATGGCATCTGTCCCATACACTCTAAAAAGTGAATATGTTTTCTCTTTAGTTATTTTGAATTTCTTCACCTCATTGTAACTCAATCCATTGACATATTCTTTCCGTTTTATTTCTCTGTACGATGCTATGTTGTACAATGCATCGTTTGAGCGACTGATACTATCCACAATAGCATCTAGTGATGCTTCCAATGAGCAACAGAGTTTATCTCCACCCCTCCAAGCCGTACCAATCTCTCTCAAATGAGCGATCTCTCTCAATATCTCTGCATTCTAATCCATAATAGACTCTGCAATCATAAATACAAAAAAATATCATTAGAAAAATACACATGGTATAATGACATCTCTAAGCAATGGAAAATATAAAACTAGTGTACAACAAATAACAACATGAACTGTTTATAATTTGAAATTAAAAATTGAACAAATTATACACTAAAGTCTAAACATTTAACATTTTTCCATCTTAAATTTATGTCATATGTGTATATTAGTTTAAATTTCCAGATACATACATTAAATGTCCTAAGTGTATATGTTGATTGGGAATCTCCTCTACCTTATTTTTAGGCTTGGATTATGAAGTTTCATCAAAACTGTAGGTTGTTGACTAATTCCCTTGGAGGAACAGCTCCGAGATTCCGGGTAGAGGAAAGGGCTAGAGCCTAGAGTAGGGGGCACAAGGTGCTATTGATGAATACAATCCCAATATAGGAAAGGAATTGCTATATATGTAATTATTTGCTGTGGCTTGAAGTTTTTTGGACTCTATAGAGCATTTAGCATCTTTGTTTATATGGAATTTGGGGCATATATGGTTTTCACTTGATGTTATTTTAGTTGTATGCACTCTTTCTATATACACATGAGAAACTTTCCATATTTGTTTATAGTAGTTTGGGATCTAGAATTCAACATATTAACAGTTTTCAATCTTTTAGGATTGCAAGGTTTCCATTGGATTCTAGCATGTATGATAGTATGGGATTGCCATGTAATCAAACACATCAATCTCTCTATGTTTCTTGATGTTGGTAGAGCCTATTTTTGAACTCCTTTGTCTTTACCTTAACCAAAAATGCACCCTTCACTCAAGTGGAAACATTTATTAAGCATGGGAAGCTTTTCTACCCTATCTTAAAACTTGGATTAGGAAGTTGCATCAAAACTAGAAGGTGTTGACTAATGTCCTTGGAGGACCAACTTCGATAGTCTAGGTAGAGGTAAGGGCTATAGCCTAGATGAGGGGTAAACGGTGCTATTGATGAATAAAATCCTAATATTGGCAAGGATTTTGATATGTTTATAATTGTTGTGGCATGAAGGTTTTTGGACTCTATAGGCCATTTAGCGTCTTTTTTTATGTATTCTGGGGAAGATATGAATTGTACTTGAAATTCATTCTAGTTGTAAGGAACCTTTCTATATACACGAGAAACTTTGGATATTTGTGAATATTGGTTTGGATTCATAAGGATGATCATGTATATATATGCATCTAGTGAAATTGATTTGATTTTTATGAGTAAACTGGGGTTTTAATTTTCTTTGGGCATACAAATGTTTGGATTTATGGTCTAAATTTATTTTAGGGCATACAAATTAAAAACATTATGGATTCAATTCATTTTAGGGAATAAAAAAACAAAAAATATAGAATTTAGAAGGGTGGAATTTGATTTAAATACCTAAGGTTGAAGAAATTGGTGCTCAAGGTGGAAGATTTGGGATTTATGACCTTAAAGCGCATTCACCACTACTCGTTCTATCACCGTCACCTGCTATGTCGCTATCGTGGAGGAAATGACGGGCGCATCCCGTTTTGGGCATAAAACATGTTTTAAAAAGAGCGTACGTGTTTAGTATCTTATAATGCGTACGCGTTTTAGGACTACATAACATGCACATGTTCAATTTAACTATCCTACTTGGCATCCAATGTGGTAGGCTTGGGACTAGGTTTCGCAGGGTCAGGATTTCTTGACATCAATTATCTTTTATGGAACTTCAATGGGTTTCTTAAATCTACCATTACATCTAAAAGATCCCTCAACTTTGTGCACTCACCCAAATACTTCAAAAAAGTGCTGCTATATAACAAGTATATATATTTTGAATATTTTTATGGCATTTTATAAACACAAATTGTTATTTGGATAGACATGCTTATTGATGAACAGATTGATTGGAGATGCAAATCTCCATGTGCCATAGAAAGGAATACGAGGATATTCCAACTTGGTCATAACTTGTACTTATTGTAATTAAAAAATATTGCATTCGCAATAGGCTATGATGCCTTGGGTCTGTTCACCCCAAAATATATATAATATATTAAAATAAATCTAAATTGTTGAAAAAGGAAATTACTAGTAGAAGGCCAAAGAAAAGAAAAAAAGGATGAAAGTGAAGTCATCCAATGAAAATTACGAAACAAATTACGTATATTTAATTTTCCTTTCTCTTTGATTTTAAGTAATCATACCTATGTACATGTTTTACTTCGGTTTGGGAAAATTACAATACTTTTGGAATAAGTTGAGGACCTATATATGTACATTTCAGAAGTGGTCCAGAGAGGTTCTGCCATACAATTGGTATGTGCTTTAAATTTTTATTTAAAAAATTATGTTTACATATTATAAATTTTGATGCAATTGCTTAGTGTCAAGCAGACTAATTGAAAATGTTAATACTCGATATGTCATAACTATAATACTTTTATTCTAGTATTTATATTGTAAGTTGGGATTATGATGGGTACATGCTTATGATATTGACAATTATTGCAGGGGTAATAAGAGATTAATTAATAATGTATATGTATATATATCATGTATGAATTAGTCACGTGGGTGTAGGTC
Organism: Larix kaempferi; assembly: GCA_027924585.1. Taxonomy (NCBI): domain Eukaryota; kingdom Viridiplantae; phylum Streptophyta; class Pinopsida; order Pinales; family Pinaceae; genus Larix; species Larix kaempferi. The sequence continues at coordinate 19,016,180 of BSBM01000887.1, forward strand.
ACTTTGTTGTGGGATGGAATGTTATCTTTCTCACCCAGGTACTAATCCTATAAGTGACATGCTAAGCTCATAATGAGAAAATTTGTAATGGCTTTGTTCCTATGTTGACTTGGCCTTGTTCCCTGAAGATTCTCGAATTTACTCTAGGTACCATCCTTGAAACAAGGGGAAGTAATTCGAGGTTTTCCCTAGATACCCTTGTCTTGGAAAATATTTATATCATTTATGAACTAACTTGTTGGGACTAGAATGAAGAAAGCTTTAAGGGTAAAGCTGAGCTTTAAGATTAAAGTTGACTGTCAATGTTGGGAGGTAGAAACGAAAGGGTGAAAAGTATAATCATCTAAAATAAATTAAGTAAATTACTTACCCTTGTTATGCTTTCTTTCTTAATTTAAAAATGATTGTGCATATGTAAATATCCCACTTTGGTTTTGGAGAAACTATGTATTTGTTGTTGTATAGAATAGGTAACGATAGATGAAAAAGTCTTAACAACATTTTTAAAGAGATGCAGAGCATGCACCTATTCTGAAAAAGGAAATAAAGGTAATTGCATTTCTAAAAGAATTGTTGCTATTTAAAAACAACTGGAAGTTGAAAGTAATGTCTAAGAGAATAAGGGAGAGGATGGTGTTATTTTAAGGGGGAGAGGATGTAATATCTCTTTCTCTTGACCTATAATTTTTTTAATTGAAAAATAAGCATGTAAATGTAATTGTGTACTAGTTCCTGGAAACGATCTCAAGGCCAAGGCTCCACCAGTGAAAATTTTAGCATTTAAAGACAAAACTTAGTTTTATAGTAGAAACCATGCACTCACTAAACACACGGTGACATCGAATGTATGATGTAAATTGTAAAAGGTGAATTAATAAAATAGACCTAGGGGTTGAATGTGCAAGGAAACTAAATGAGCAACGACGATATCTACTAGGAGGAGAGGGTAGAGGTTAGTGAAGTATTCGAAATTCAATAAATGATGATTGAGTGTCATCATGGTTCCTTCGAGTATGGAAATTACGCAAGTTATGAATGCTCGCTTGCTAGCCTAAATCAATAAGTATGATTATGAATTTTCATAGTTTGATAAATAATTAATTAGCGAGTTATTAATTAATGGTAATTAATCAATTAAAACAAATGATTAATAATCGCCAAAATTCCTAGAGTTTCGCTAAGATATCCTTATGGAAATTAATCTCCAATTTGAAAATTGAGTTAATTATTTTGAATCACATGTTAATATATATAGGGATGGGAAACCCATTTTCGAATTAATATATAAATGTATATAAATATATATTAAATAAGAAAATGAGAAATGAATGGTGAAATATAAAAAGGGAAATTTAAAGGGTTCTTTATTAACGACCTCTCCGTTGATCCCTTATACACTCCAGTTATATTATCATGATTTAGTTAATGATTTTAGACCAAGGAAGAGGATCCCTATTTTTGAAATATATATATATATATATATATATATATCATCATGTCCCTAAAGGGTTAAAGGGGTATATATATATCATGTCCCTAAAGGGTTAAAGGGGAGGAGTTCTCTACGAGAGCCATGACTTCACCTACCAATCGTGGTGATATATATAAATTGTTTACCAAATGTGTGAAGAGAGGGGCAAGGTAGGAAACTCGTCCCACCACAGTGAGGATCCCTATTTTTGAAATATATATATATATATATATATATATCAATCATGTCCCTAAAGGGTTAAAGGGGAGGAGTTCTCTACGAGAGCCATGACTTCACCTACCAATCGTGGTGATATATATAAATTGTTTACCAAATGTGTGAAGAGAGGGGCAAGGTGGGAAACTCGTCCCACCTCTTGTTTAGTTAATATATATACTTTTTACCAAGGGAATACATAAAGGAACAACTGATAAAGTTATCTCTTTTAGTTAGTATATTCATTATTTAATATACCTGTGAAGAAGAGAGGGTCACCCTTAGAAGAGAATGTCAAACCTTTCTTTGTAAACAAAATGTTGTATTATCTAAAAAGGGTAAAGATTATCCAAGTAATGTGTTGTGTAAGAGATTAAGAGCTCTACCAATCTGTTGTATTATTTAATACATATTGTGATTAACATGTGCATAGAGAGAGAGAAAGTGTTCTCTTTTTGGTCTCTTCAAAAGAGAAGCCAACTCCCTTGTACAAGCTCTGCTAAGATAGACTCTCTCGATCTTTATACATACTGTTTTAATGTGCAATAGAAAGGGGCTTTCTATTCGACACATAACCTGTTTACATTTAATAATTATTGTTACAAATAGGTTACTCGAAGGATTGATGCTACGACAGAACCTTGATTTCCATCGAATCCATAATTTATATCTTTTAGATGCGGCTGTATCTTTCATTATAGTAATTGTGAGGATTGATCTCTTTTATTTTGGAGGGATTTGAATTCTAGAGTTACAAGTAGATTCCTTAATAGTTTAAACTCTGGTGAGTTTATGTTCAAATTTGACCTCCATGCCACTGTTTCTTTATGTTTTGTAATGGGTGATATTGAACAATGTTTATCTTAGTTATTCATGCTTATTTCCTTAATTATTATAATATTAATTCACCCCTATGAGTCCTTGAGGTAAAAGACAAGGCTCTTCCCTGGTTGCCAGTAAACAAAGTGATAACAAAAAATTTGTTGGTATGATTCACAAGGAAATGATGTTGTATTATGAAAGATATCTATGCCAGAATTTGGTTTTTTGTATATCAAGTAATCCCAACAATGAGTATATCGTTCAATGAGTGTAGTGTTCAAGTTACAATGAGAAATACTCGTGAGATATTCTTAGCAATACTTCACCCTAGTGGATACCTTTCCCAGCTCGGGGGTGGCCTCTCAGCTGAAAGATTATAGATTAGAGAGAGTGCATACAGTTGGGTGGAACGTTGTAGTTGAATCATTCAATGTAGGTGTTGTATTATGCAATGTTGTTTGTATTTAATTATATTTAACGAAGTTGATATGTATAAATATTCTTTGATGATGTTCTCCCATATTTATTTGACCACATATATACTTAAGATGATAATGTCATCACCATGAGGTATGTATAAATTTCATTATTACATTAACAGTTACAAATAAAATGAATACAATTCTTAATGATTATCACATATTGAAGGAATGTTGATGAAAAAAATGTGAGTTAATAGATATCAAGAAGAATCATGGTATTGGTAATCCTTGCATACTAGTGATAAGTATGGCTTGCATTGGTAATAATAATATGAGTAAGTAATTAGTTTCTATATTTCAATTTATAGATGAAGTAGTTAAATTGAAGAAAGTATGTTTAACTAATAGGAACTATGCCCATGAAAACTTTATGAGTACCCGCACGAAGCTAGTACCCAAAAAGGCCGCAATGGAAGCGCGCGAGCGGGAAAAAAACAAGGGCACGCACGCGCATTCAAACACGCGTATGAGCCCTTGCTTTGGCAATGCCGATCGTCCATGTTGGTGAGTTGACGTGGAAAAAATGTGCACACACACATTATTAACGTGTACACAAATATATGCACGCACGCGTCATTAACGCGTGCGTGCTCCTATGTTTTTTATAAAAAAAAACAGTGGGATACATGAGCCATGAGTAGGTTTTGTAAACTGAAACAAGGGCTTTAATCCCTAAATGACCCTCTCAACCTCAAGTGCCATGAACAAAACCTAAAGGCCACAACGTGAGCCATCTATAAGGTGTCTTTGGAATCAAAGTTGAATGCGAGTGTCATTACAATGCCTTGGGAATCATGTACGCGTATTAAACAAGATCCTTTGTCAATAATATTTTCTTCTTGGGCATATGGACATCATTAGTTGTCCAATATAGATTATCCATATAACATGATTTATGCAGTGTGGATGGTTCTTGGGCCCTTAACCTTAGTCTTGGGCCCTTGGATGGTTTATGGAGGGAAATAACAATCTTAGACCTGAAACATATTTGGTCAATATCAAATGCAATGAATGCATCCTCAGACTACCATGCAATACAACGGATATGTTGCAAGGCCTTGAACAATGTCAAAGAATGAAAACAGGTTCCATGAGATCTTATTGAAGCATAATGAGCTCAATTGAATTCCACTGAGCCTTAATTGAAACTTCTTGACCTCAAGTGTCGTCAATAACACATAGAAGCCATGACACTAGCCCTCTACAAGGAGTATTTTTGATATGAACTGAATATGGCTTCCATTATGATGTCTTGGGCATCAAGGATTTATCTTGGCTCCTTAACCATGGCTAGTGGAGGGAAACAAGAGCCTCCAACACTAACTCTTTCTTCTTAGGCACAAACACCATGAAAGAGTCCCTGGACCACCACATATGAAATCTATAGGGTATTAGTCAACTTCATGTGTGTTATGTGTGCCATGACTAGGTTATTTGTGAACCAAAAATGGGTGTCAAGGTCTGACCAAGGTATACGGACAACAAGAATCTCCTCATGCCTTAAATGAAGCTTCCCAGGCTCAAGCACCATGAACAACACCTACAACTCAAGAAGCTTCTTAGGATATGATGTTGATTGCTTCTTCAAACCACCACACATAACCCTTGTAGGGTATCTCTAGCAAATGTAGAGGGATATATATACCATGATTAGGCTACATCACATGCCTTAAACAATAATATGTCATCATCATCATATTTATCATCATCATCATCATCATCCTCATCCTCATCATCGTCATCATCATCATCCTCATATTCATCATCATCATCATCTTCATCATCATCATATTCATCATATTCATCATCATCATCATCTTCATCTTCATCATCATCATCATCATCACCATCATTGTCGTCATCATCACCACCACCACCACCGCCACCACCACCTCCATCATCATCATCATCACCATCATTGTCGTCATCATCACCACCACCACCACCGCCACCACCACCTCCATCATCATCATCATCTTCATCATCATCTTTGGGATCTTCATCTTCATCATCATCATCATCATCGTTGTCATCATCACCATCATCATCTTCATCATCTTCATCATCTTCATCACCATCATATTCATCTTCGTCAACCTCATCGTCATCTTCATCATCAGCATCATCGTCATCGTCATCTGCCTCTTCCTCATCAACATCTTCATCATCATCATATTCTTCATCATCATCATATTCTTCATCATCATCATCATCATCATCTTCACCATAATTGTTGTTGTCGTCATCACCATCATCTTCATCATCATCATCATCATCAGCGTCATCATCATCATCATCATCATCACCATCATCAACATCTTCATGATGATGATGATGATGATCATCATCATCATCATCATCATCATCATCATCACCATCATCATCATCTCGCACCAAAAATGATTCAACAAAATTAGAGAAGCTCCTTATATCCAAAATTAGAGAAGCTCCTTATGATGATGAAGACGATGAAGATGATGATGATGAAGATGATGATGAGGAAGAAGGTGATGATGATGAAGATGAAGATGATGGTGATGAAGATAATGAAGAATATTATGATGATGATGATGATGACGAGATGACGATGATGATGACGATGACAATGACGATGATGACGATGATGATGATGATGATGAAGATGATGATGAAGATGATGATGATGGTGGTGGTGTTGACGACGGCAACTATGATGATGAGATGATGAAGATGGTGATGACGATGATGATGATGATGAAGAAGATGATTATGATGATGATGATGATGATGATGATGATGATGATGATGGTGATGATGATGAGGAGGAGGAGGAGGAGGAAGAGGGTGATGACGATGACGATGATGATGATGATGATGATGATGATGACTATGAAGATGATGATGATGATGATGATGATGATGATAATGAAGATGATGATGATGATGATGATGATGATGATGATGATGATGACGACGATGATGAAGATGATGACGATGATGAAGATGATGAAGATGATGGTGATGACGATGATGATGATGAAGATGATGATGAGGAAGAGGGTGATGATGATGACGACGACGATGATGATGATGATGAAGATGATGATGATGATAATGAAGATGATGATGATGATGATGATGATGATGATGAAGACGATGAAGATGATGGTGATGATGATGATGATGAGGAAGAGGGTGATGATGATGATGAAGATGATGATGAGGAAGAGGGTGATGATGATGATGATGATGATTATGAAGATGATGATTTTGGATGATGATGATGAATATGGTGATGATGATGATGCTGAAGAATAAGTTGTTGATGATGATGATGATGATGGCAAAGATGACAATGAAAAATATGATGATGACAAAGATGATGATGATGATGATGATGATGACGATGAAGATGATGATGATGATGATGAAGACCATGAAGATGATGGTGATGATTATTACAACGATGATGATGAAGATGATGATGAAGATGATCATCTTCATGGTATTCACCATAATATGGTCATCACCATCATCTTCATGGTATCCACCATCATCTTCATATCCTTCATCATCATCACTTCATCATCATCATCATATTCGTCATCATCATCATCATCATCATCATCATCCTCCCCATCCTCATCTTCATCATCATCATCATCATCATCATCATCATCATCATCATCATCATCATTATTGTCATCATCATCATCATCCTCATCTTCATCATCATCATCATCGTCCTCATCTTCATCATCATTGTCATCTCCCTCTTCCTCATCAACATCTTCATCATCATCATCATCTTCTTCTTCATCATCATCATTGTCTTCGTCATCACCATAATATTCATTGTCTCCATCATCATCATCATATTCATCATCATCATCGTCATCGTCATAGTCATCGTCATTGTCATCATCATCATCATCATCGTCGTCGTCGTCGTCATCGTCATCACCATCATATGCATCTTCATCATCATCATCCTCTTCATCATCATCCATCATCTTCATTATCATCATCATCATTGGAATTGCCATCTTCATCATCATCATCATCGTCATCACCCTCTTCCTCATCATCATCTTCATCATCATCATCACCCTCTTCCTCATCATCATCTTCATCATCATCGTCGTCATCACCATCATCTTCATCGTATTCATCATCATCATCATCTTCATCATCACCATCATCTTCATCGTATTCATCATCATCATCATCACCCTCTTCCTCATCATGATCATGATCATGATCATCGTATTCATCATCATCATCATTATCATCTTCATCATCACCATCTCACACTATTGCTGATTCAACAAAATTAGAGAAGCTTCTTATGATGATGAAGATGATTTAGATGATGATGAAGATGATTTAGATGATGATGAAGATGAAGATGAAGATGATGATGATGATGAATATGACGAAAACGACGATGATGACGACGACGACGATGACAATGATGATGATGATGTTGATGATGATGATGATGATGAAGAGGGTGATGATGATGAATACGATGAAGATGATGGTGATGACGATGCCAATGATGAAGATGATTTTGAGGAAGAGGGTGATGATGATGATAAAGATCATGATGAGGAAGAGGGTGATGACGATGACGATGATGATGATGATGATGATGATGATGATGATGATGGTGATGAAGACTATGATGATGATGATGATGATGATGACAATGATGATGATGATGATGTTTTCATTAACCATCGTGGGGTTGACGTGAAGAAAACCTTTTCCAGATCTCTCTACCTTTGCCTTCTCGATAATGGATTGAAGGCTTTTCTCTATGAGCAGGAGATGCAAATGGGATACAATGTTACATCCCAAATTGAACACATAGTTAGGAATGCCACTGTCCATGTGGCAATCTTCTCTCCTCGATATGCGGACTCATTTTGGTGCCTAGATGAACTACTACTTATGTTGGAGACAGAGGCTCCAATTATTCTAGTTTGTTACCGTGTTGCGCCCACTCACGTTCGTAGGACGCTGGGTGAATATGGTCAAGCCCTACAAACTCATGAAGAGAAGGGGCGACACAATGGCTGCACTATTGGAAAATGGAGAAATGCCCTTTTTCAAGTTGCAAACAATAGTGGTTTCGAGCTGGATATTTGCAATGGGTGAGAACTCATCCTTCCCTCTCTATATGGTAGAATTTTATCTTTTGATAATTGGATAGAGACGTTTTTTTCTCACTACTATTTATTTTCTTTTGAATAAATAGCGAGGAGTTGGAGCTAGAGCTGTTGGATAAGGAGGTTAAACGTCTGATAGTAATGGTGAAAATACCAGACATTCCTGTGGCCAAATTTCTAACAGGTTTAGATGAGGTAGGCTTGCACATGGCCAAATTTCCAATAGGCTTGGATGAAAAGCTGAAATATTTTGAAGATACAGTCCTATTGGAGCAACAACAGAGTGGGAGACCTCAGATATTAGGGATCTGGGGTTTAGGTGGCGTAGGAAAGACAACGTTAGCAAAAGAATTCTTCAATAAGAAGAAATCGGGTTATCATTTATCATGCTTTTTATCAGACGTCAGAGATAATGCAAAAAAGGGCTCTTTGATGTCGTTGCAGAGAAAAATTCTTAAGAGATTAACTGGATTGGATAAGCCAATAGACACTGTTCATGAAGGAACATGGATGCTCATAAAGGTCATAGAGGATCTGAAATATTCTCATGCCTCGTTGCAGAGAGAACATATTCAGAGCTTTCCTGGATTGGATAAGCCAAGAGACTGTGTTGATGAATGCAAATGGATGCACATAAAGCATCTTAATTATGATCATATCCTCGCCTCTAACGTTTTAGTGATTTTAGATGATGTAGACCATATGGATTAGGTGGATGCACTTTTTCCTGTTGATCTCCCATCAGGTAGCCTAATATTGATTACATCTAGAGATAGGCATGTACTCGTAGGCTCAAAAGTCCTAGAATCATCACTTTGCAGGCTAAGTGGGCTCAATAATCAATACTCCCGAGGGCTCTTATGCTCCTACGCATTCAAACAAATCTATCCACTTCCACAATTTGAATCTCTTGTAGACAAATTCTTAAAATCTTGCAATGGATTGCCCTTATCTTTGAAAGTATTAGGGGAAAATTTTTATGGAAGGAACATATCGTACTGGGAAGACAAACTGGGGATACTTGAGCAAATACTCTCCAGTGAAATAAAGAAAAGGTTGAAAATTAGTTTAGAGGCCCTCGATAAAGAGGAAAAAGAGATGTTCTTAGACATTGCATGTTTTCTCATAGGACAAAGAAGGGATACCACTATAAGCATATGGGATGCATCGGGATGGAAAGGAAGGCTGCAGTTTCAAAATCTACAGGACAAATGTCTTGTGGAAATGGACAGGTGGAATTTTATAAATTTGGATGACCACCTACGAGATCTCGGAAGAGATGTGGCAGAGGAATCGTGGCAGGAAAGGCTGTTTCGTCTTTAGCGTTGGACACATAACATAATTGACTATTTGTCAGAGCAATCATCTGTAAGTGTTCAATGATTCAGTCCTTTACATAGATTATTCAATCAATGTTTGAGATCAATTCTTTAATTCATCATCATTTTCCAAAAATTGACAAACGAGAACAACCATTTGGACAAGTAATACCCGTGCGGGGAATTAAGTTGCATCATACGATGATAATGATGATGATGATGAATACGATGATTATGACCATGATCATGATCATGATCATGATGAGGAAGAAGGTGATGATTATGATGATGATGATGATGATGATGATGATGAATATGATGATGACTATGACGATGACAACGACGACGATGATGATGATGATGAAGAGGGTGATGATGATGATAAAGATCATGATGAGGAAGAGGGTGATGATGATGATGAATACCATGAAGATGATGGTGATGAAGACGAAAACGATGATCATGGTATTATTCATCATCATCATATTCGTCATCATCATCATCATCATCATCTTCATCATCATCATCATCATATTCGTCATCTTCATTATCATCATCGTCATCATCATCACTCACTTCCTCCTCCTCCTCCTCCTCATCATCATCATCTTCATCATCATCATCATCATCTTCGTCATCTTCATTATCATCATCATCATCATCATCACTCGCTTCCTCATCATCATCATCATCATCATCATCATCATATTCATCATCATATTCATCATCATATTCATCATCAACATCAACATCAACATCATCACCATCATCATCACCATCTTTGTCATCATCATCATCATCATCATCATCACCATCATCATCATCATCATCATCATCATCATCATCATCATCATCATCATCACCCTCTTCCTCATCATGATCTTTATCATCATCATCACCCTCTTCTTCATCATCATCTTCATCATCAGCATCGTCATCACCATCATCTTCATCATATTCATCATCATCACCCTCTTCATCATCATCATCATCATCATCATCATCATCATAATCATCATCATCGTCGTCGTCATATTCATCATCATCATCATCATCATCATCATAATCATCACCCTCTTCCTCATCATGATCATGATCATGATCATCGTATTCATCATCATCATAATTATCATTATCATCTTCAGCATCACCATCTCACACTATTAATGATTCAACAAAATTAGAGAAGCTCCTTATGATGATGAAGATGATTTAGATGATGATGATGAAGATGATGATGAAGATGAAGATGAAGTTGATGATGATGATGAAGATGACGATGAAGATGAAGATGAAGTTGATGATGATGTTGAATATGACGACAACGACGACGACGCTGATGATGATGATGATGATGATGATGATGATGATGAATATGATGAAGATGATGGTGATGACGATGCCGATGATGAAGATGATGATGAGGAAGAGGGTGATGATGATGATAAAGATCATGATGAGGAAGAGGGTTATGACGACGACGATGACGATGATGATGATGATGATGATGAATATGATGATGACGATGATGATGAAGATGGTGATGACGATGATGATGATGTTGATGTTGATGATGAAGATCATGATGAAGATGCTGCTCATGATGAGGAAGAGAGTAATGACGATGACGATGATGGTAATGAAGATGACGAAGATGATGATGAGGATGATGATGATGATGATGATGATGATGATGACCATGATCATCGTTGTCGTCTTCATCACCATCATCTTCATGGTATTCATCATCATCATCATCATCATATTCATCATATTCGTCATCTTCATCATCATCGTTGTCATCATCATCATCATCATCATCCTCATCTTCATCATCATTGTTCATCTCCCTCTTCCTCATCAACATCTCCATCATCATCATTTTTTTCATCATCATCGTCATCGTCATCGTCATCATCATCGTTGTCGTCATCATCACCATAATCTTCATCGTCGTCATCATCATCATCATCATCATCATCATCATCATCATTAGCATCATCATCATCATCATCATCATCATCATCATCATCATCATCATCATCATGATCATCGTCATGATCACCAACTTATCATCATCCATCATCTTCATTATCATCATCATCATCTTGATCATCATCTTGATCATCATCATCATCATCACCCTCTTCCTAATCACCATCTTCCTCATCACCCTCTTCCTCATCATCTTCTTCTTCCTCATCATCATCTTCCTCATCATCTTCTTCTTCCTCATCATCATCTTCCTCATCACCCTCTTACTAAATAGTGCGTACGCACTAAATAGCGCATATGCATTGTTTTGTGTGTACGCGCTATTTATGTGTACGCTCTCTTAGTGCGTAAACGTGTATTTAAAATAACGTGCACACGCCATTTAAATTTCTAAATTTTGGTGGGCAATTCCTTTCCCACCAACATGGTAGATGACTTGGCCGCTTTGGTTTTAGGTTCGGGTTTCCAAACCAAGTGGCTTGGACTCTGTTATAACAAAACACATCTTATTCTATAACTTCTTCTATTTCGAGCATGATTCTGTGTATGCTATACTTGTCCACTGCTAATGAAATTGCACAAACTTGTAGAACTATGTGTGCAGATTCCGAATATGTATTTTTTTATTAAATCTATTATTTGTTTCTATTTTTTAATTAATTTTAATTGCACTAACATCAATATTACACAAAAAGTAGGTTATTTCTTTCGTCTATAACTTTTGATTGGCTCACCTATTTTGAAAACGGAAAATATCCCGCACAAGTACACACAAAGACCTACATCCTTAAAAAAAACAAAGTTCATTGATTATGTTAAGACCATGATGTCGGGGCCCAACACTCAACCTAGTCATTTTAGGGCTTGGCTTACTTCCTTAATTAAAAATAAAAATAAAATTAAGATAAATAAATATGGAAAAATAGCGCTGCACTAGAATGGCCTGTTATCTACGTCTGTATATAATTTTTTTCACAAAATTCCACCATTTGCATACCAAACCCGGGACCCAACACAATGGCATATTCATTATGTTTTCTTAAAAAAATAACATACCAACCTTAGGAGAACCCCATTTTTGGGGAGTTATACTTAATTTCCATAAATAATAGTTATATATTCCGGAAGTTAATCCGATTGTCTACGTTTCATCTTCTTACGCCATATTCCAAAAAGTTGTGTAGGTAGCTCTAATATTTCTTTTTGACGTTAAGATTTCCGTTTTTCAAGAAGTCCATTGCGACTAATGCGTCATGAGTGTCCAACATTAGCTTGCACCAACGCTTATCCTAATATGTACATGCTTGCAATTAGTAATGTACTCATAAATTCTTAACTTGATAATTTTTGTATACGTTTTTAGACAATGTAAGACAAAGTGTGGTTAAGCTAGAATCACAGCTCGACCATCATTGTAATACATGAAAGTAGGTAAATATTAATTTGTCATGAATAAACTCACATTGATCATACCTCCAGAAGTTTAGCAATATTAAGGTGAATATTGGTTTGTATTGAACTTGAATGGTTACTTTAACCAAAATATTAACACCTATGGTTTTATTAACAACAATAAGTTCTTAGGTGATATGTTAATCATGCGGATGCTAAGGTGTGCAAACTTTACAATAGGGACCATAATATACTTATATATGCTAATTCAATCTTGATAATGTTGTTTGGGTTAGCAAAGTTTATCATCACACTTTTTACATGCAAACTATTAGGGGGGTTAAAAATTAAGAATATGTCCTCTACGTATAGTTACGTACATACTAAATATTATTACAACTCTTGCATATTGGATAACTAAGTGTAATGGGTATGTTACATTGATTTAGTATTATGCAGTTGCGAAAGGTATTAGGGGGGTTAAAAATTAAGAATATGTCCTCTACGTATAGTTACGTACATACTAAATATTATTACAACTCTTGCATATTGGATAACTAAGTGTAATGGGTATGTTACATTGATTTAGTATTATGTAGTAGCAAAAGGCTTCTTCTAGTTGTAGAGGTATTTTTGCTATGGTTTTTATGCAATTTATGGTGATTTAGATTATGGTTTTCATTTAATAAATGTTGGTATGTAAGAAATGATAACATAAATGATATAATGCAAGAAAATAAATTATCTAAAGTGTATTTATAAACCATGAAGAATTCAAGTAAGAAATGATAACATAAATAATATAATGCAAGAAAATACATGATCTAAAGTGTATTTATAAACAGAACTATTTTTGACTCAACTAAGACTGAAATTGGAGACGGAAGCTAGGGTTTGCCTGCGATTGAAGCTGCTGCGAGGGTTTCGAATATGTCCCCGTCTGGAGGAGGTCTGCCTCCTCCCCATCCTCTTTCCGTTGAGGAAGCAGCCTTTGAGAGGCTGATTAATGGGAGCGGGAAAAAGACAGACGCTGTACCACCACCCAAGTTTGTCAAGAAGTTGGAATCGATTCCTGAAATCGAACTGCCGTCAGAGAAACCCATTCACCTGGCCGTTTCCCTTGCTGACAGAGCCCTTATTGGGTAGTTTACTAGACTGTGGCCATCTCCTCGCTCCACTGAAACCTGGATCCAGAATAACTGGCGGCCCCTGATATCACAGGGAGTCACAAGTTACGCGATAGGACGAGGGTATTTCTTATTCGACTTCGCTTCAAAAGAAGACAGGGACCTGATTTTCAGAAGTGGCCCTTATTTTATGGGCCCTCAAGGTTTATACCTGAACAGATGGACTCCTGACTTCGATCCTGCTCTGGATGTCCCCAAAGCAGTTCCAGTTTGGGTACGTCTGCCGAATCTCCCAATGCATTGCTGGAGTGAAGAAACTCTAAGGTTTATTGGAAACGTTCTGGGTAAGTATATTGACAAAGCCGACCCAAAGGGTCAATACTCCTTCGCTCGTATCTGTGTGGAAGTAGACCTAGAGGCGGGGCTCCCTGAAGCAGTTAAAATATCAATCAAAGGATGGAAGCACTTCCAACAATTAGATTATGAACAGCTACCTTTCAAATACAGGCACTGCCATGAATATGGCCACTTCCAAAGGAACTGCCCAAAAATCCAAAAATCAGAATCAGAAAAAAATCCAGAAGAAGATTGGCAACAAGCCAAGAAGCATAGAGCGAATCCCAGAAGAAAGGGCACCAAGGGAACCCCTCCGACGGGACCTATGAAGGACCACCCCAACAATGTTCAGGAACCAGCGAAAGAAAATGAAAGTAACCCTAAGACTAGATCGGGAAATAGCTTCTCTATTCTTGAAGAACAAGAACCACAGGGAAATCCAAGCGAAGAAGGGGGAAAATCCCCAACGACTTCCTCCTCCTTGGCCAAAAGAAAGGATGCAGGAGCAGACGAAAATATGGAGGAGGAAATAGAAGCAGTTCATCATGCAAAGGAAGATTTGCAATTAGAACTGGCAACTGAGGGGGGTACAGAAGAAGAAGAAACGGATGAGGAAGACCCTGACCCAATGAAACCCGTTAAAAAGGATCGGAGAGGAAGAAAAACGGATAAGGAAAGAAGGGAAGCAGCCACATATAGGGACCGATTAGCTGGTGTTCAGCCAACCCTGGAAAAGCATATTATCCCTAGAAATACCAGACAACAAGGTATTGCCTCAAAAGGGGCAACCAACACCGCCAAAGGTAAATAATGCAGATAGTCTCCTGGAATTGTAGGGGGTTAGGAAGCACTTCGAAAATATTATCAATGAAAGATTTAATCAAAATATCGAAACCCTCCATCCTCCTGGTCCAGGAGACAAAAATGGAAGAGCAGGCCTTTCTGCAGGCGGCCTCTTCTTTCTGGAAACAAGCGGAATGCATAGCGGTAAGCTTAAGAGGTGCGTCTGGTGGCATTGCAACGCTCTAGGACCCGTCTAAGGTCGGAATGGTAAGTCATGCTAAGTCTTCTCATTGGATTTTCATAGAATTTCTTTTTAAAGACGATAATCTGCGCCTAAGCCTCTTTAATATCTATGCCCCAATGGCTATCTCTGAGAAACACTCCTGCTGGGCTAGTGTGAATGAACACATGATCTCTTCTCAACTGGATAACTATGTAATAGCAGGGGATCTAAATCTCACCCTCTCCTCTGCCGAAAAAAAAGGGGGCAATATTGTTAGGGACCCAGCCAGGGAATGGGTGGAAGACATCATCTTGGACTGGGATATGGAAGACATCAAGCCCTCCAAAGGAAAATTTACATGGACTAATAAAAGGATTGGCCCTGGACACATTGCAGCAAGGCTGGATAGGTTCTTGGTCCAGCAGACTCTTCATGTTCATGGCTTCGACCTTTCCTCATCCATTCTCCCCTTTTGTGCCTCGGACCACAAACCCATCTCTCTCTCCTTTCTCAAAGACCAGAATCTGGGACCTATACCCTTTAGATTTAATCCTGCATGGATACAAATGGATGGCTTTATGGACATAGTAGCAGCAGCTTGGAAAACCAATATCAGAGGGTCTCCCTGTTATGTTTGGGAAGCAAAGTTAAGGATCGTTAAAAAAGCCCTCAAAGAATGGGCAAAGTCACTTAAGTCGCCTAAAAAGCAAAGGATGGAAGTAGAGAAAGCCCTGGAGGATCACATTCTCAGTAATGAAGGGAGCCTCTCTCAAGCCTCTCTTGATAAAGAAATCTCTCTAAATAATAAGCTTCATGAAGCCTGCAGGCTTGAGGAAAATTACTGGAAAATAAAATCTAGAAACACGTGGCTGCAGGAAGGGGACCAAAATACAAAGTTCTTTCACAAGCAAGCAGAAATCAAAAAACATTTCAAGGCTGTCAATAAGATTGAACATTTGGGGAAGACGATATCCGAGTTCGATGAAATAAAAAAAGCAGCTCATGATCACTTCAAGGAGATGTACACCGAAATGTACCCGGGGATGGAGTTCAACCAAACTAAGTCCCTTGATAACATTCCTCTCCTTGTTTCTGACCATTTTAACCACCAGCTTCTCAGCCTTATCTCCCTTGAAGAAATTAAGTCTACAGTTGATAGCATGTCTCCTGACAAAGCCCCGGGACCTGATGGTTTCACTGCCATATTTCTCACTTCCTGTTGGCCCATAATCCAATCTGATCTTCTCCGGATGGTCAAGAACTCTCAGACCTGCTTCAAGTTAGGGGGAGGCACAAAATATTCCTTTCTTGCCCTCATTCCCAAAGAAAAAGGAGCCTCTTCCTACTCTCGTTTTCGTCCTATCTCCCTCTGCAATATTGGGTATAAAGTTATCACCAAAGTTTTAGCCAACAGATTGAAAGTGGTCCTTCCTCTCATTATCCCTGAGAATCAAGGAGGATTTATCAAAGGCAGATAAATCTCTGACAATATCATCCTAGTCCAAGAAGCCATTCATTCCAGTGTGTCGAGAAAAGAAAAGGGCATGGTTATTAAATTGGATCTAATCAACGCCTTTGACAGAGTTCGTCATGGCTTCTTGTATCAGGTTATGACCAGGTTTGGGTTTGCACCAGGTCTAATTTCATGGGTCAAAGCTTGTATAAGCACCCCCTGGATTGCCCCATTGGTAAATGGGAGAGCTGCTGATTTCTTCCAAGCTTCCAGAGGTCTCCGGCAAGGATGCCCTCTCTCCCCCTTGCTTTATGCCATTCAGGCGGCCTCGCTTAGCTTTCTTTTAGAAAACTACAGAGTCCAGGAAGATCTGCTAGGACTAAAGATTGTGAGGGGAATTAAGGAAGTTAACCATACCCAATTTGCAGATGATACTCTCCTCCTAAGTGGAGTAAGCCCAACTACTGCAAGAAAGTTCAAAGAGGTACTTGATATCTACCAAGAGGCTTCTGGAAGCAAAATCAACCACCTTAAGAGTAAAATCTATAGCTGGAATTGCTCTCCCCTGGAGCTGCATGCTATATCACGCATCCTTGAGATAGAAGGAAAATACCAATGGACGGAATTTAAATATCTTGGAGTCCCGGTCTTCAAGGATAAGCCTAAAATCTCCAGTTGGGATCCGCTTATAGAAAAACTGAATTCAAAAATTAAAGCATGGGGGGCTTCTTGGCTAAATCTTGCAGGTAAATCTATGCTCATCAAATCTGTTCTAGCAAGCATGCTTGTTTTTCAATGTTCTCTTCTTTTAGCTCCCATTATTGTCCTGAAGAAGATTGAAGTCCTCCTTAGGAGATTCCTGTGGAAAGGAGGGAAGCATAATGAAAACAGGCTTTCCCTTGTCAAATGGGAAAAAGTTACAGCTCCTTATCTAGAAGGAGGACTGCACCTGCGTGATCTTAGAGCTCAAAATCTAGCCCTTGGTGCAAATCTGCTATGGAATATGGTGACCGAGAAATCCTCTTGGAGCAAACAGGTGTTATGGAAAAAATACTTTGCGGGGACTAGGCTCAGGTGCTTGGACCAGGGGCCGAAGGTGGTCAAAGGATCTCCCCTGTTTTCCCTCTGCTCCAAAGCACATTCCTTCTTCGCTGAGGATCTCACCTGGATCCCTGGGAATGGGAGAAAAATCAGAATTTGGGAGGATTCCATCTCAGGTAACCCTCCATTGGGAAAAACAGGAGGTATGGAAGGCATTCGAAGGTACCTCTCAAATCTCAGGATTGTCAAACTCTGGGATATTTCAAAATGGCACCCTGAAGATCACCATAGTTGGATAGGATGGGACATCCCGGACTGCCCGCCTAATCTTGAAGAAGAAAAAGCTCTCCTCCTAAGCTGCTTGAATGGGAAATCTCCGGTAGCTAAGAATTATAAAGATGTCCGAGGTTGGGGTTCAAAATCTAGACACTAATCCATTGCTGAAGGCTACAGATGCATTAAAGCAACTCCAAATGTTCCTAGAAACCCAACAATCTGGAAGTACATCTAGTCTAACAAATCGTTGCCCAAAATTGATCATTTTACATGGCTTCTAGCTCATAACAGCGTCCTTACTACAGAAGCTCTTCGAAGGAAAGGATGGGAAGGCCCGTCGCGATGCCTCCTATGCTTAGAAGAGGAAGAAACGTCTCCCCATCTGTTTTTCTCCTGCCCCTTTGCCTTAGTTGTTTGGAATCTAATTACTCTCCCCTGGCACCCTCCCCCGCATTTTGAAGATATTCCATCCCTTCTCTGTAGATGGTCGTTGTCTTCTCCTGTAAAGGCTCATGCAAAAGATTCTTTGGCCATGGCTTGGATGGTACTCCCAAAATTTGTCTGCTGGAAACTCTGGCTCGAGCGAAATAACCGAATCTTCAGAGGAATTCGCTCATCCCCTATCCAAGTGGTAGCTAAAATTAAAGCCTTGTTAGGGGACTTCATCAGATCTAAACCTTCTCTAAGTCTGTCTTCTTCTCTGTCTAACGATGAAGCCATCTGGTTTTACAGTCTGAATCCGAGCTCCTATGCTAGTATTCCTGTAAGCTCCCCCTTGCTGCAAAATTGGGAAATTAGATCAGAGGGAGTGGAGTTTGATCTATGGTGTAAAAAGCTTGGAAAACACATGCTGTACTTTGATGGAGCCTCGAAAGGGAATCCAGGGGAGGCAGGAGGGGGAGGGGTGATCTTAAACCCTGATGGAGAACGAATTATCACTTACTCCTGGTGTGAGTATTTTGATCACAGAAGATCGAGGAGCTATGGAGAACCTCACAAAATCGAATTAGTTTGCAAAAACAGTGGAAAAACTTGAAAAAAAGAGATAAATTTACACACAATGTATGTTGAAACCTTTGATTAACTGACTGTCTAACATGTGAAAATGTTAGTAACAGGTTTTTATTACATCCATGAGAAAATCGAGAGCATTAGGTGGCTCAAGCTGAGTGTACAAGTCATCAATGCCAAATTGGCCTCAATCCCCCCTAGGTGGGTCCAACTCAATCCCAATCACCCCAAACAGCCACGAATTCTGGTGTGGAGGTGGATGAAGCATGCTGGGTCATTAATTAGCTCAAGGCAGGCGTGGGTGAGCAAGTAGAGGAGGTTTGGGGGCCCAAGGGAGCATTAAATGCTCCAAATCTAGCCAAAAGTGGGAAAAAATCCACCCTAGCGCCCTTGGTCAACTAAAATTCCCCAAAACAAGGAGAGAGGGTGCACCAGCAATAAATGAGGGCACACTTGTAGAAAAAACTGGAGGCTGGGTGAACTGGTTTGCTTGGAAGTGGGTGTGAACACTCTCAAAGTGGGTTTTTGACCAACTATAGTCACTTAATCCAAAACATGGTTTAATTAAGCACATGGGCAATTAAAAATTTATGGATTATGGTACTAAGTGTGGTTACTGTTCTAACACCCCCCCCTTAACCATAACTTTGTACATCTCATGAAAGATAAGTGGGAGGCCTTGGCAACAAAGGCTCAAGTCACCTCAATACAAACAGAAATTTTATTTGTCCATATGAACCGAGGAAAAGAAGTAAAACCTCATGGGATAAAAACTTCCCTAAAAAATGGACATGGGGCTGAACCTGCAATTAAATTGCAGCAATCACCATCCATCACTCACTCCAAGCAAAGCTCTCAGGTGAGTGAAGGTCTTCTCAGTAAAGCACTTGGTGAAAATATCTGCAGTTTGCTCGGTGGATGGGCAATACTGCAGTGAAATCACCCTGTCATGCACCAAGCCCCGAATGTAATGCATGTGGATCTCAATGTGCTTTGTTCTTTGCCTCTGTACTAGATCAGTAGATATCTTGATGGCACTTTGATTATCCACCCAAATATTGGTTGGAGAATCAATAGCAACACCAAACTCCCGAAGAATGCCTTGCAACCAAACACACTGTGTGGCTGCGTTCACTGCTGCCCTGTACTCGGCCTCTGCTGATGAAAGAGAAATTGTATGCTGTTTCTTACTTGACCAGCAAATAGGACCTTCAGCAAACATAAACACAAAACCTGAAGTGGACTTTCTATCGATGGGATCTCCCGCCCAATCGGAATCAGAAAATCCAGCTAGTTGAAGTGAAGAACCAGCTGCATAGTGTACCCCGAAGCTCTTTGTTCCTTGGACATAATGAAGGATCCTTTTGGCTGCCTTCCAATGGATCTCATGTGGCTGCTGCATATACCTTGCTACAGCACTTACATCATAAGACAAATCAGGTCTTGTATGTGTAAGGTACAGCAAACTTCCAACTAGCTGCCTATAGAGAGTGCAATCCACCACCGGAGAGTCTTCAAATTCACCTAGTTTTATGCCTAAAAGGAATGGGCACTTGGCTGGCTTACATTCAGCCATTTTGAACTTGAATAACAGGTCTGAAGCATACTTAGATTGACTCAGCAATTTACCTCTCTCAGATTGCTCAATTTCCAAACCCAAAAATTGCCTTAGCAATCCTAGGTCGCTCATGGCAAATTCACTGTGCAAAGAAGCTTTAATTGAGCCAATTTGTTTGGTGCAGCTCCCTGTAATTAAGAGATCATCAACATACAGTACAATGACCTACAAATTATCATCACATTGCTGCAAATAAACATTTGGATCAGACTTGCATCGACAGAAACCAATTGAGAGCAAAAAAGCATCCATTTTGGCATACCAAGCCCTGGGGGCTTGCTTGAGTCCATAGAGTGACTTCTTCAACCTGCATACAAGTGTGGGATCCTCTTGGAATCCTTCAGGCTGCTGCATATATATCTCTTCCTGTAGCTCACCATGCAAGAATGCACTTTTGACATCCATGTGGTGAACTTCCCAACCTTTACTAGCTGCCATGGCTAGAGCTAGTCTAATTGAGTCCATCTTTGCAACCGGTGCAAAAGTCTCTGTATAATCCACACCATGGATTTGTGAGTAGCCCTTAGCCACTAACCTAGCCTTATATTTCAGATTAGAACCATCAGCAACAAGTTTGGTTCGAAAAATCCACTTACATTGCACTAGTTTCCTCTTGGGAGGAAGAGGCACCAAATCCCATGTTTTGTTCTCTTGGAGAGATTGGAATTCTTCTTGCATTGCTGCCCTCCACCTTGGATCATGATGAGCTTCCTGATATGATGTTGGATCAGATCCAATCATCATATAACAGTGATCATCAAGCTCACTCTCATTTGCAAAGGAAGCATTGATTGTTTGGGATCTAGTCTTCCTAGGCTCTTGGGGATTGCCTGCCAATTCACCTGCAGCTTCTATGATTTTTTCAGCCCACTTGGGCCTTGATGGTGACTCATGTACAGAAATGTCATCTTCAGCCATGTCATCTTCAGCAATATCAGAAAAATCAGAGGTAGAATCATCACTAATCTCATTAAGGTGTGGAGGAGAGGAGCTTTCCCCCGGTGCAAGCTCAAAATCTGGAATTGGTTCTTCTTCGAATTGCACACTTCTCTCAATGAAAGTTTTGAGTGTGGATGTGTCAAAGAGCTTATAGCCCTTTGTGTCCTCACCATATCCAACCATGATACATTCCCTGCTCTGTGGCTCCAAAGCCTTCCTCTTTTCTGATGGAATTCGAGCCCATGCTCTAGACCCAAAAATCCTGAAATTTGACACATTTGGTTTTTGGCCAAACCATGCCTCATAGGGGGTTTTTCCTTTGACTGATTTGTGAAAGGATCTGTTCTGAATATGAGCAGCACAATTGATGGCTTCAGCCCATAGCTTAGGGCTTAGATCCCTAGCTTCAATCATGCAAGTAGCCATCTCCTTGAGAGATCTATTTTTCCTCTCTGCCACACCATTTTGCTGAGGTGTGTAGGGGATTGAATGTTGCATTTGGATGCCACATTCCTCACAAAGGTGCTGAATGTTATTATTCACATATTCCTTTCCATTATCAGTCCTAAGGATCTTTATCTTATGACCACTATGGTTCTCCACTAGGGCTTTCCAAATCTTCAGTTTCTCAAACACTTTTGACTTCAATTTAAGGAAGTAAACCCAGCAGAATCGAGAGTAGTCATCTATGAATGTAAGTACATACCTTGATCCACCATATGATGGAGTGGGAAGAGGACCAATGAGGTCTGAATGTACCAATCCAAGTGGTTGAGTGGCTCTCCTTGCCATTCCCTTCTCATAGCTGCGCTCAGGATGCTTTCCAACTACACACCCAATGCATGCACCATTTGAGGATCTGATTTCTGGAAGCCCTTCCACCATCTCGTCCTTGTGCAATTGCTGGAGGTATTTGTAGTTCATGTGGCCAAATCTTTCATGCCACAACTTGGAGGTCTCGTTGGCATGAGAGACAAGAGCATGGTCACTAGAATTTGGAATGAAATTTGAGAATTTGTACATTCTCTCATCATGATCTGCATATCCTACAGCCACAACTTGATTTGAGGAGATTTCTGAGATTTCTACCAAATCTGGAGTGAATGTCACTCTCTTGGCTTCTCCTGTATGGTTCATTTGATAGACTGATAGCAAATTTGCAGCCAATGAAGGTACATAGAGCACATCACTGAAATAGCCATGCTCCATGTCAATCCTACCAATCCCCTTGGTTTGGAGTTCTGAATCATCTCCCATTCGAACTGTTGGGCCACCATTCGAATGCAAAGAGGAGAAGAGCTCTCTGGATGAAACCATATGTCTGGAAGCTCCTGAATCAATGATGAAGGAAGAGGGATTCGAAGTACCTGCTACCAAAGCATGACACTTCTCCTTATTGTCAGGGTTTGAGGTGCTCTCTTTCTTCCTTGCGCCCTCAGGGACTGGGATGTTGTTCTTCTCCAGCAGCTGCGCCATTGAGTCAATGGTTTTCTTCATACATGAGCTCTCTGGATGCCATCCCCTATGACAATAGGTGCATTTGGTCTTTTCCTTTCCCTTCTTGTCCTTCTCCTTTGACAGATTCGAACCCCCATCTGCAGACTTGGTCTTGTCAAACTTCCTCTTCTCTTGCTGCTTCGAATTCTTGGCTTTCTGCTTTCCTTTGCTTGCATTTGAAACACCCATTTCCAATGCTTGGTCCTTTGATTTTATGGT
This sequence comes from Larix kaempferi, assembly GCA_027924585.1. Taxonomy (NCBI): domain Eukaryota; kingdom Viridiplantae; phylum Streptophyta; class Pinopsida; order Pinales; family Pinaceae; genus Larix; species Larix kaempferi. Next base: position 19,039,553 of record BSBM01000887.1, read on the forward strand.
GCCCATCTGAACTAGTTTGTCCTGCTCCTGAGTGAGACACTCCATGAAGGTAGCTAGTGATGGCATCTGCCAATTTCGAAGGGTCATTTTGGCTGAGTGAAATGTGCTAACAAATACTGAAAACTCTGGGCCTAGCTTCGAAAGGATGGACAGAATCAGTTGTTCCTCCTTCTTAACAATTCCACATTGTTGCAGTTGAAGCACCAGTGACTTGAATTTCGTGAAGAACTCCTGGATGGTTTCAAAATGCGCTGGGCTCAAGCTAATGAGCTCGTTTTCAAGCTGGTGGCCTCTTAGTTCATCAATTTTCCCAAAGAGTGATTCTAGCTTCACCCATACTTCATTGGGAGTTGTCAAACTGTCTGTATGAAACAAGAGTTCCCTTGAAATGCTCAGGCATAGCAATCCATAAGCTTCATCAAGTCGATTGTAGTACTTTGCTTTCTCCACAGCAGAATTTGGCTCCACTTCTGTGCCCATGGTCACTCTATAGAGACCCTTAGATCTCAGCTTGATGACCATCTCAGCCTTCCAATCGAAAAAATTGAAGGGTGTGAGCAACATTTGGTTTACTTCCATGACTGCTGCGTTAATGGTGAGAAAACTACTGAAACACCTGCAAAAAACACTCAATTTTTATCTGGAAATCCTCTCTAGAATGCAGTTCAACGCTCAATATTGGCCTGCAAATCACTAACTCCATGATGGATCTGATACCATGTGAGTATTTTGATCACAGAAGATCGAGTAGCTATGGAGAACCTCACAAAATCGAATTAGTTTGCAAAAACAGTGGAAAAACTTGAAAAAAAGAGATAAATTTACACACAATGTATGTTGAAACCTTTGATTAACTGACTGTCTAACATGTGAAAATGTTAGTAACAGGTTTTTATTACATCCATGAGAAAATCGAGAGCATTAGGTGGCTCAAGCTGAGTGTACAAGTCATCAATGCCAAATTGGCCTCAATCCCCCCTAGGTGGGTCCAACTCAATCCCAATCACCCCAAATAGCCACGAATTCTGGTGTGGAGGTGGCTGAAGCATGCTGGGTCATTAATTAGCTCAAGGCAGGCGTGGGTGAGCAAGTAGAGGAGGTTTGGGGGCCCAAGGGAGCATTAAATGCTCCAAATCTAGCCAAAAGTGGGCAAAAATCCACCCTAGCGCCCTTGGTCAACTAAAATTCCCCAAAACAAGGAGAGAGGGCGCACCAGCAATAAATGAGGGCACACTTGTGGACAAAACTGGAGGCTGGGTGAACTGGTTTGCTTGGAAGTGGGTGTGAACACTCTCAAAGTGGGTTTTTGACCAACTATAGTCACTTAATCCAAAACATGGTTTAATTAAGCACATGGGCAATTAAAAATTTATGGATTATGGTACTAAGTGTGGTTACTGTTCTAACACCTGGAACTTGGGAATCGAATCCAATAATGTGGCTGAAGCTCTGGCCCTGTGGCAAGGACTAAATCAAGCTCTTCGTCATGGTTTGCAGGTCCTAATGGTGGCTGGGGACTCTAGGATGATCATTCAAAGTATAAAATCTCTGAATTTGCCCCCCTCTATCCACCTGCGTCAAATACTCCGAAGAATCTTCCTTCTCATACCTCTTTTTCAAGACATCAATTTTTACCATGTCCTGCATAAGAACAATGAACAAGCAGACAAAGCTGCTAATGAAGCAATACCCCTTGGGAAAGGGATTCTTAAAGTTAACAATGAACACAACTTGGTCTCCATTCCGTAATATTATGGGATCGGCTAAAAGCTTGAAGGGATTAAAGAGCAGGGATTATAGGCCAGGTGGCTCGAGCTCCTGCCGACGGTTGGGGACCTTCTCCGTATGCTGCGTGGACCTCCCTCACGTGAAGTTTATCTCATACCTCGTCACTCCTCCAAAACCACATCAGAACGCTCGCTTGCCTATCCTCAGGATGATGTCGCTTCCATCCTCGCGGATGACGAATTGTACCATACTCAGTACTATGGACCAGGAGCAGTTATGCAGAAAGATCTTTCAAAATTGGGAAATCTCACATCCATCAGCCCCCAGGCGTGTGGATTCACTCTCATCTGGGCAAAGTGAATTAAGTTCTTTAATTATCAAAGTCTTTGGGCTCTCAGGACCTGCGATTTGTTATAAGGACAACCAGGGTAATGATTATCAAGTGGTTCCCTCTTTCGGTAATGAGAGAAGTTATTTATGGAACTGTTCGAGTACCGAAAATAATGACTCCCGAAGGCGGATGAAAGGCTCCTTACCCTGCTCCAATTCGATGGCATTGATTCTCCATTTATGCCATGGAAAAGACTCCAGTACTATTAATAATTCTATTCATCGCCCAGCTTCAAAAAGGAGAGTTTATCTTACGCTGAAGGTGGCCGCTCCTGGGTGGCGTAGATATCCGGAGCTCTTCGAACCCTGCCTCCTATATCCTCCTGGGAATAACTGGAGTGCGCTTGACGTTATGGCCTACTCTGGGGACTTGGCAGCGTCCTCCCCAGATCCGCTTCTGGAATTGGAAGCCGACATCAGGGTTCTACACAGGCGGGTAAGACGACAGGGGGAATTCATGCAGCAATTGGATGTGCAAGGTGGGCATCGGCTTGAAAGAATTGATGAGGAGATTGGTAACACGCGAGCAGAATTTGCAGCAGCTCTGCAGGCTCTGGAGACTAAGGTCGCAGCAGCCATCGAAAGCATGGATCTCAGACTGAAAAATATGGAAGATGCTTTGGCGAGGCTGCGGGCGGATGGTAAACTTGAACTAGGCAAGAATCAAGCTGATGGCAACCCCTCCTCAAGGGATAAACAGCGCTAATCTCAGTCTATCTTCTGACTCTCTCTGTTTATTTCATTTTGTCAATTTCCCGAAAGTCCTGTTTTTGTTAAGACACAGGCAAATGTATTTAATGACTGGAAGACTGATAGGTTTATTACAGTTTTGGAGATGTAACCTTGCCGGTGGCTCTGTCACCGTTTTTTAATACAAAAACTAGCCGTTTCTGTCAAAAAAAAAAAGAAAGTGTATTTATAAACCATGAAGAATTCAAAACCTCAATTGACCATTTCAAAAATAGCTTGACACATTCATCAATAATCACACAACTTGTACCTAAGAATCCTCCTTGGTCGAGTGATCGCTATAAATATATAATTTAGTGTATTCACAATTTCTAATTCCCAAGGACACATTGAATTAGCAAGGTAATTACATACAGTCCTAAGTGCGTCTCCCATATCATTAAAAATTGGTCCTTTGGCCCTTCTTTGGGTATAATTAGGCACATAGTTTACCATGACTAAAACATGAGCATTCACATGGGATCTAGTTTATATTGGAGTTTCAATTTATCATGTAAATAGAATCCATGGCTAATCATTTACAAGGGAATTAGAGAAAGGTTATGATGGAGAAATAGAACCAAAGAGTGAGTTTCAATAAATTGTTTCTACTCAGATGCTTCTTATTCTCTTACTCCCATGTTATTTCTGAACATAAGGGACACACTCTCTTTTGAGTGCCAATGAGATAGTTATTTTTACAAATCTACCTAATTATTTTAGAATTGAGTTTCTCCTTAATTATTCAAATTTGATAAACCATTATCAATGATATATGAAGACTTATCCTAGTTACTAGATATATAAATAATTGTTTCCCCTTGGATCATTACCTAATGTGTGTTTCACTATAATTATTTCTATCATACCTTCACTTGTGTTCTTTAGTGGATTTCATAAGCATCAATTTGGAAAATTGTAAGGTCTAATTATGATTTGTGGTTTGCATTAGGATTGCCAAAGTCTTAAGATCATTCTTTTTCTTTCCATCCTAGTATGAAAACTTTATTCTTAAAAACCCACATATTGTCATCGATTGAAACATGATTATCAACTATTTTTTGTAATAGATTTCACTTTCAGAGACATTACTTTGAAAATTCCATCATGTAGTACTTTTCCTTTAATGTAATATCATGTTGCAACTTAGAAATACTTAAAAGGATGAAAATTTTAAAAAAAATCCCAATCACATAGGCATTCTCTTAGGCTTCATGGCCTCCCTCCTTTGCAAGGAGGGTTCTATGCAATTTATATTTTTACAGCAAGGTATGTTTCACCCTATTCAAATATAAAACTAATGTAGTGCACATCAAACTCATCTCTATCAATTCCCCCCCTTAATATCTTGTTTACTTCATGCCCTACACCACATATCTCATTTACTACTAGTTCGTTCACTATTGTTGGCCAAAGCTACTTTAGATGGATAGTTTGAGTCTTCTTGAATTGAATAATCTCATTAATGACACTATCATTACTTTACACGAATATAGCTTAGCCAAACATGATTACCAATTTTCCATATGAGAAATTTAAGGGTAGACCAAGTGAGGATCCATCATACCATGAGATGAATTTTCACTATGTGATTTCCATGCACCCTTGTAGGGGTGTCCACGAAATGGTATATTGAAGAAACAATTGGTAATCATAGCACTAAATTTCATCTATATCCAAAGGATTTTAAACCTTTTTTCAATTATGGTTAGTCACTACAATAGGGTCAAAATCCTCAGTGATTATTGTCATACAAGTGGCACACATATCACTACTAATATACTTGAGTGGATTCAATGGAGTAGCTTTTGTAATATTGAACTCAAAGGCCCTTTTCTCTTTGATTGGTTTTTGAAATATCTCCTCATTTTTATCACCAAAGAATCATGTGTCCACCACCATGAATTGATCTACATACGAGGAAACTTTCAACACATAACATTTTGGCCTTATTTGTTTTCTTCTCCATGTAACCAAGTTTTATTTTTCTTAACCCATAAACTTATAAAAACCATAGGATATGCAAATATTTATGAATCAAAAAACCAAAAATTATAGTGCAAAATAATCGAACACGAGACATTAAAAAAGAGGGATGTTGAAAAATAAACCCTTGTATTATGATAACCAATAAGAAATAAATTTTCACATTCCTCTTATGGTTGGGACACCTTTAGTTGATTTGATATCCAAACACAACAATACTTGGAAAAACATTCCATACTTTTCTAGCTCTTTAAATAGGCTTGCAATAGACAAAACCCTAACTACTTGTGGTTCCATATTTAATGAGTACCAATTACCTAGTGGGCCTTAATTGACAAAGATAACCGTTTTACATTAATACATTTTTCCACTCCTAACTACTTTTGATTATTCAAAGGAGATGGCCACATGCATCAGTTGACTAACTCCTATGTAGCCTTAAGTAAGGAGGGTTAGGGTAGGACACTAACTCAAGCACCCCATCCTCCAACCCATGAGAAAGGATATGAAATTTCTTATAGGTCATAGACTCAACAATAATTGGCTAATGAAGAGTGAAACATGTCACAAGCAGGATTTGAACCTAGGTGGGAAGGATCACATTTCTCCTCTTTGACCATGTGAGCTAAAACCAATTGAAAATTTAGACCTTATTTATGCATAGTCAAGGTATTCATATTATTTCTACATATTGGATGCCTATAGGCATCATCCCTTTGATAAACAAACAACAGGTTCATCTCATGTTATTAAAAGTGTTATTGGGTCCCTTGCACACGATACCAAATTTTTTTTCCATATGTATTTCTCCCATAGTACTAATCAATACAAGAATAATTGCTACATAACCAACACTTCTTATAATCAACCTAGCATTTTATATTAGAATTATAATATGGCACGTGTCAATAAAAACATCCCCTATTATAAGTCACAAACTTCACATTAGGGGGTTGTACATACCAGTATGTGCATTACCCCTCATGCAGTGGGAAACCATTGAGTCATATAGTCCAAGAACTTCCTATGGTGTCCCCCACCTTAAAATATTTACTACCCTTTCTATAGTTCCCTCTTAAGTCCATGATCCCATAATCCCCCTTACTTCATCTAATATTAACCTTGTTTAACACTCTCCTTCCAAATAAGGGTAGGATTTTATAAGTAGAACCTACAAGTTATATCCCAAGTTCACAAAATAAAGGAAAGTACCCTCGAAGAAGGATCATGTTTTTCAAGGAAAAACCTATGCATGCAATGCGGATCTCGAATGAAATTCTTGTAAAGTAGTGCATAAATGAGGACAAAAGGAATGCAAACATTTAGATGAAAAAAATGAAAATATGAAAACAATGGTGCATTTCCGTAGATGGGAAAGTACCATTATTACTCTAAACTAAGCACGTAAACAACCAAAATCCATAAACTAAGTAGAAACATAAATAAGGATTATAATTTAGATCAAACTCAATAGTACAATCACCAATATAGATTGGGATTTTACATTGTAGGGGTACCAAAGTAGTTTATTAGCCAATTGTGTAAGCTAAGACCAGTAGCAATGTTAAGGGATGTAACGTACCCTCCCATCTATCCAATTCTAGGAGGGGAAAATGATGCCAATCTCTAGGGATTTTCATACAAATCAGCTAAATATTAGATTCATACAAGAAAATTCAAAGGTGTGTAGATGCAAATTAAGCCAATATGCACAGCATAATTTAAAACTCATCCACTCACATATCATATGCATACAGCATATAAAAAAACAGTCATTAATTTAAACATTGTAGAAGTAAATGCATAGACAGAAAAACACTTATCTTCATTGTATAATTGTCCCAAGCAACTAGCTATGTCGCTGCAACATTCCACCCAACCATAGGCCAGTTGTGTTCATCAATCTCTCAACGCAACTGCCACTCCCTAGCTGGGCATGATTCTACAAGGAAAAGGGGACATTCTTACTCATACAGAGCCAAATAATCATTCCTCCAAGCCAAGCCATCCCATAGCTGGGTTTATCAGGCTTATTCTGAACCCTCTGCATTTATGGATGCTTGCACTCAAGCTCAAGCCAAAGCAACAGATACCCATTACCCATACCCCAACATAATCTTTCTACACACAGCAAAAACGATCATTGGGCAGGGATACACATTTATAGCAAAGGTATTTTACAAAACAGGCTCCATGGGGTTTTCCCCAAATCGTGGCTCACCAAAACAGACTGTGGGAAGGGAAATTCGTCCCCAGGGAGCAACCTGATTTCTTCCACATGTTATGAGCATTTCAAATGGCCAAAACGACCTCATTGAAACCCAAAATCGATCTGTTCTCTTTCCCATTGGTAACCAAAAAAAAAAACGCATTTCCCAGCTTGAAAGATGAAGGAAAACACAGAAAATCCATGGAGAAAAATGCCCAAGTAGCTCCAAAAATGTGAGAGAGGCAAAACTGCTTGGTGGGTAATGGCTTGGGGAGCAAATTCATGGCTCTTTTATTTCCAAGGAAGCCAAACACGATTTTCCATGCAGGGTGGTTTCCTATACTCGAATTTGGATAGCCATACCTCTCATTCCCCAAGGCATTAACTACCTCAACCCACTCTTGGGAGAAATGAATGATTGGGTACAAAAGTCAACATGGGTAGTTGAGGGTTTGATGGGTTATCTCATTGACACTTGGCTTGACTTAATTGATTCAAGAGTTTGAATTTTTTTCCCTCCCAATTTTTTGTAAAATCATGCCCCCATCTCTTGTTGCATTACATAGCTAGTTGTGGGTATTTTATTAAAATGCATATTTACATGGTATCGAAATCCCAATGTGCCTGGCTAGCACATAAACCATATGCATCAATAAATCGATGCTGGGGGATTGGCCTTGAGCTCCTCACCACGATTTTATAACAATATTACATCATTTACATTTTAATATAATGGGGTCAAAATGAGGATGTTACATTTCCCTCCCCCTTGGAATAACGCCCTCCTCGGTGTTCCAACACTTAGGAAATAAATACCCACTTTACACATGTCCAAAATTCACAAAATGTGGTAGGTTTGTCCTGTGTTCATCTCTTTACTTTGAACCTTCAGGATCTAGTCCTTTTCCTTCCACAAGTTGCTCATGTTGGTTTTTGATATTCCAGCTCTGCAAGTGGGCATTGCTCCACAACAATCCCTTCCTTTTATTGACCTTCCAGCTGATCTACAAGTCTTGGAATTTCATGGATGCCATCTTTCTTGCTATTCTGGAAATTATTTTAGGAATATTTTCATCCAAATCAATAGCTGCTAGTCTACTACCATGATCAATGTGCACAACTGGCCCACACTTTGCTCACTAGCAACACTTGGCTAGCAACAACTGCAAACAATGGCTTTCAATTTCTCACCTGTGAGGTTCATCATGGCAATTCCTGTTAGGACAGGCATAGTACAATATTAAAATTAGTCAATTATTTTCCCAATTGACATGGAGAGTCCATTCTTCACTCATGAGACTTCCACACTTTTCATGCTTTCCAAACATACACATGAACTCATCCATGTTCATACTCTCACACGGAAATAGCTATTTCAACATTCACAATTCATTTCAAGCAATTAAATACAATCTATTTTCAACCATGACATGCACTCAACAATATTTTGTCTCTAAGATGCATCAGTCAAAAGGGAAAGAGGAGAGTAAGAGTTTCCCCCTCTTAGTCTTGTTCCAATCCAGAGCCACACCATCATTTGGGGTTCTATGCTCCTTAGCCTCTTTCACTTCAATGTGAATGCTTGATTTGCCATTTCTTGGCTATGACACTTACTGTCTAAGGCTTGTCTAATGCGTTCAACTAGGGAACCCTTCCCCATTGTTGCTTACAGAACCTTTGGCTGCTAGGACCCACACATGTCCATTAGCACCATCTTTCATTACTGCTCCTACTGAGCCCGTTAGGATGGTCACATGTCCACATGCATCCTTATGATGCCTTCATAGTCCTTGCTTCCAGCAATACCTATATTCAAACATTGAATCAATTCACATGTTTAGTTTATTTTCATCGGGTTTATCTCTAACAAGAGTTTGAGAAAATCATAACCGAATCATATACACATGTATATTCATAAGAAAAAAGCTGCAATGTAACCAAATACTTATCTGCATTGTGTAATACCCCATTTTGACCCTTAGGATATATTAGTTTTCAATGTAAATATTGTATACATGTGATGTATGTTTACCTAGCATGGAGCTCAAGGCCAAGGCCCCGCTAGTGTATGTTCGTATTTTATTTAAAATGGCAAAGCATTGGACATTATGTTACCCATGTGCTATTTAGCCATGGAACATTGTAAAAATGATGTAAATAAACATCAAGTAATAAAATACCAAAACTAGCTATGGAGGCAATGAATGAGAAAGGGCCATGTGTATCCACTAGGGAGTGGTGAGGGGGCTGTGGGATTGAACCATAGGCTACCATATGTCACCTTGAGAACCCATTTGACTTTCCTTGTTGATATTTAATTCTATTGTAAGGAAGTGGTTGAAGAAAATAGTCCATGGCTTTAATGGAGCATGGGTAGCCCAGAAATTCGTATGGCAGAGTATGGGCTCTGTTTTCTTGTACCACAAGTCACTCTACCTCATGGGGATTGCTTCTTTCTCATCCCCATTCCATTGTGGAAGTCACCAGTATCAGTTTCCATCCAAAACGAATTCCTAGCAGTGAGAAAAATCAGAAATCGCAACTGTGCAAGAACCCATGTTTTGAAGAGCAAAAAATGCCCATATTTGGTATTTGACAGTGAAATCCAATGGGGGATCCATAGGTATGAACCTTGGGACGAATTTGGGAGCATTAGCTACCCCAAAATCCATGGGAAAACCTAGTTTTTGCAGCCCAGAAAACCAGTGACGGATTGAGTTATTTTGTGACAGAATTTTGAGAAATCCAAGTATGAATGATTGAGCAGAGGTTGGGTTTGCTTGATAAAACCAGTGAAGGCTGAAATCTCAGGAAGTTAGCAGCTGGACCTTTTTATGCCCATCCTGAAGAGCACAGAAGGGAAGAGTTTCATGAGGGACTGTGTAGCAGAGAAGGGGACCTTCCTTGTGTTGGATGTGGTAGGTAATGTGGGAGCCTAACTGTTGAGTTCATTTGGGATGCCCATAGCTCTGCTGTTGAGCTCACTGGCTTAGCATTACCCTCTTCTATCTTCTTGTTTTCTTGATAAACCCAACTGGGTGTTGGCTTAGCATAACCATTGAGTGAACCCATGACTGTGAGTGAGCCTGTCTAGTTCCTCCTTAGTGGATGCATAGCCCAGCTCGGGGGTGATCTCTCAGCTGAAAGAATAGAGGTTGGACAGAGATCTATGGTTGGATGGAACGTTGCTCTCAAGTAGCCAGTTGTTGGACAGTTTCATCTTCAAGATAAGTATTCTCTGTGGTTTGAATGATGTTCATTTTTGTGGTTTGCCCTGTATATTAATTTACTCATGTTACTTGGATGAAATGATTATCTTAAGTTAGTTGGTGTGATGCCTGAGCATAGCATGAGAATGGGATTGATTATTAAGTGGTTGTTTCACTATTCTGCCTAAAGGAAATAAGCTGATGCATCTCCTTCTATTTGTATGTTATCATGGTTATTTTGTTGTGTTTACTAATTGAGTTGTATTAATTCCATGTTCTGCAATGTCTTAATTAATGACTGATGTTTACATGTTGATTGCATGATGAAACTGTGTACATACATAGTGTTTAATTACGCTATGCTTGTTGAGTACGAATAGGTATGCACAAGTTTTATTTAACCATGCATTTCTAAAGAAATTGACTGGGTCTGAGTTTTGCCAATAAGCCCGGTAGTTTGGTTAACATTTCCTTCCTTGCATCGGATTGATGGAAGGGGACGTTACAGAGTGGTATCAGAGCTTAAGGTTCAACACTACGGCTGTTGCACTGGCATCCACACAGTAGATTAAAAAAAAATATGATTTTGTGTGTTGTGCATAGGGCATGTGGTTGTGTATTGGTTATTGTTTGTTGCTAATTGATGTGCATATGAGATAACGCATCATGTGCTTGAGGCCTTCATTAATTATGACTCCTTATCCCTTGGATGTCCATGATGTTTTGAATGCATGAAATTGAATGTTGAGCATGGCTGGAAATGAGTTTCTGTGTGTTAATTTCATGATTGAAAGCCTGAACAGTTGGTTATTACAGCCCCATATCTTAATGATGTTTGCTAATTACAATGAACCAACATTTAGGTGGCCGATTGATGGTTTTCGGAAGTGAGGAAAGCTTGCGAATTATGCTCTTATGCTCATGAGTTTTCATTGCCCATGCTTGTTGGATGCTTGCTGATTAATTGTGAATCCATTGGTTGGATTGTTGAATTTGAAATGAAAAGAAAATCCCTTTTTAGAGATGTAAGTTCTTGGCATTCTCTTACTGTTTTTATGCAAGTTTCTATGCAAGTTTGATCTGTAGTAACTCACCTCTGTAAAGAATGAAGGGAACATTCCAGAAAATTTTCTAACTGTCTATGAAAATTTCTGTGTCTGTGAAAATTTGTAATTTTTCTAAGTATTTATGAGTTCTGCTAAAGGCTTTGTCGACGATTTTAGCGTTAATTTCTGCGCTGCGCTGGCGGCAGAGTTAGCACTAAGTTTTGGCGCGGTGCTGACAGTAGAGTTAGCACTAAGTTTCGCGTGGCGCTGGCGGCAGAGTTAGCGCTAAGTTTCGTGTGGCGCTAGCAGTAGAGTTAGCGCTAAGTTTTGCGCGGCGCTGGTGGCAAAGTGAAACGTCCCCTCCCGCCTTCCAAATGCAAGGGAGAGAACATGACCAATCATACGGGGCTTTTGGCAGACTTAGCCCCAATATTCTTTCTCTTTTTTTTTCTTACTCATAAATTCATAACAATTAAAAACTTCTGTGTGCAGAATCAACTCAATATAAACACAGCAGAATTAAACATAATAATACAAAAACAGAATGAAATGCATCAACATGTTTATCTTAAGCAAAAAGGTGATTCCATATGCAGAGATTCAATCTCATTCCAATGCCATGCATAGATTCCAATTAAGATAATCAATTCATTTGATTAAACATGGACAATTTAACATATTGCAGAACACAAAATGCAAATAATTTATAATACATAGAACACTTATCTTGAAGATGAAGCTGTCCAAACAACTGGCTATGTGAGAGAAACGTTCCACCCAACCATAGATCTCTACCCAGCCTATATTCTTTCAGTTGAGAGATCACCCCCGAGCTGGGCTGTGTATCCACTAAGGAAGAACTAGCTGGGCTCACTCACAGCCATGGTTTCGGTTATCAGCTATGCTAAGTCAACACACCGTTGGGTTTATCAAGCATGCAAGAAGATAGAGGAGGGTAATGCTAAGCCATTGAGCTCAACCACAGAGCTACATGCATCTCAAGTGAACTCAACAGTCAGGCACCCACATTACCTACCACATCCAACACAAGGAAGATCCCCTTCTATGTTACACAGTCCCTCAGTAAACTCTTCCCTCCAGTGCTCTTCAGGATGGGCATAGAAAGGTCCAGCTGCTAATCCTTGAGATCCTAGCCTTCACTGGGTTTATCAAGCACACCCAACCTCTGCATAGTCATTTCCCACTTGATTTCTCACCATTCTGCTCATCAAATAACTCAAATCCGTCACTGGTTTTCTGGGCTGCAAAAACTGGGTTTTCCTATGGATTTCGGGATAGCTAATGCTCCCAAATTCGCCCCAAGGTTCATACCAATGGATCCCCCATTGGATTTCACTGTCCAATGCCAAATCTGGGCATTTTTGGCTCTTCAAAATGTGGGTTCTCTCACAGTCGCGATTTTTGGTTTTTCTCCCTGCTGGCAATTCGTTTTTTGGATGGAAAATGGTGCTGGTAAGCTTCACCATGGAATGGGGATGAGGAAGAAGCAACTCCCATGAGGTAGAGTGGCTTGTGGTACAAGAAAACAGAGCCCATACTCTGCCATACGAATTTCTGGGCTGCCTATGTTCCATTGAAGCCATGGACTAAATTCCTCTACCACTTCCTTACAACATAAATAAATGTTAGCAAGGTAAGTCAAATGGGTTCTCAAAGTGACATATGGCAGCCTATGGTTCGATCCCTTAGCCCCTCACCACTCCCTAGTGGATACACATGGCCCCTTCTCATTCGTTGCTCCCATAGCCAGTTTTGGTATTTTATTTCAATATTAACTATTTACATCAATTTACAATATCCCATGGCTTAATAGCACGTGGGTAACACAATATCAAAGCGTGTCTAATTTAAATAAAAATCTGAGCATAAACTAGCGGCGCCTTGGCCTTGAGCTCCACGCTAGGGAAACATACAACGTGTGTATACAATATTTATATTAGAAGCCAATATTTCATAAGGGTCAAAATTGGGGTATTACACAAAGTTAGCGCTAAGTTTCGCGCGGCGCTGGCGGCAGAGATAGCGCTAAGTTTTGCACAGCGCTGGTGGCAGAGTTAGCGCTAAGTTTCGTGACGCGCCGCGGCGGCAGAATTAGCATTAATTTTTGCGACGCACTACGGCGGCAAAATCAATGATAATTTTTGCGACGCACGCAGCGGCAAAGTTAAGCATAACTCTATGTGTGCGGCGCCAAAATTAGCAATAATGCTGCCCTGAAAGGGAAGAGAGATTCAAAAAAAAAAATTCTAAGCGTCTTTTTGAAATTTTGCACCAGGCGCGGTGCGTGGTGGCGAAGTTAAAGATAAAACTTGCGTTGGGACGGGGAAGTTAAGGTCAAATCCGGCGATGGTAACAGAAGTTGAGCCGCGACCAACAATTGGAGGAGCGAAAAAAAAAGAGTGCCAAAAACTTGATTTTTGGGTAGAAGGAGTAATCGGGCTCAAATTGGGATGATTCCTGTGGGGTTTGGCGGCTATTAACAAAGGCCATGAAAGAACTAGAGAGAGCTCTGAACCCAGTATGCTCCAATTTGACAGAAAATGGGGAATAGTGACTTTTGCAAAAGAGTGTCCGAATGATTGACAGAAGGTCGGTTTGGGCTTAAATAGATATGGCATGGCCATGCATCAGGCACAGTGTTAAGTTTGGAATCTTGGAGCCGAACTCCAAAGGATGTGGAGTCGGGGTGAGCAAGAAGGCCAAAAAGCACTGTTCCGGGCCACTTTTTCAGAATTTTGAAAATCTTGTGGACAATAAAAGTGACCCTAGATGTTGGAATAAAAGCTTCTACTGAGCTAGAAATTTCATATTCTCATTAAGATGGACAGTTTCCGTTAGTTGAAGATTTTCCAGAAATGCATAGTTTGGGAGATAGCCATTTTTGGCCAAATTTTGAGATTTTGGGGAAAAAGTGAAAAGTGGAAAGTAGTCAAACCCAGAATTTTATATAAGATGAATGAAGCATTGGAACAGAGATCCACGAGTTGCTGAGTGTTCCTTGCTATATGGACTAACTTCTCCCGGTAGAAAAGTTTTTCTGAATCTTTATGGAATTGCTTCCACAGGTGGCTGAAGTTGGAATTCCGGACCAAAATACAACTGTGTAAAATGTGCAAAATTGGGGTGAAAGTTGTCATTTTTGAAATAATGTAGTTTCCACACCCGATGTCGGAATGGAGCAAGGGGATAGGCATTGGAAATCTTGTCCAACAGGGAATAATGACACATAATCATAATTCAAATGGAACTATCATGCATCATAGATAACTAGAGCAGAAAAGTGCCAGTGGCTGTTTGGAAAATTGTTGTCAATATGGGCAGATTCTAGAATTGCATGCCTAGAAGTAGCATGCTATGAAATCGAACCAGCTATGATGTGGAAGATGAAGTTCGTGAAAATATGAGAGATTGGAAAGGGATAATTCCTTAACCTCTATCTTGCTAACTGCATTTATATTTTATAAGCTTTATGTGCATAAAATTATAGCATGAGAATGTTGAAAATGCAAAAGATTAAATGAGTGGCATGAAGATACATTGATTGACATATTAATAAACATTGCACAATGCATGAGTATATGTTTTGCATTCATGTGACATTACATATTGGTAAAAGTAGTGAGATTTCACATATGCAATGAACCACTAATGATAAATATTGTGGTTGATAATCACCGTTGGTGATTGGTTTTGGTTGTAGGACCAAAGACAATGTAAGCATGGCTAAAGATGATGATGTTGTTGCATAAAGCCAACAACCTTATGATGAAAGGATGGTGCAACAAATCTGTGATCATGAGGTTGACAAAAGGGCTGTGTAGCCTTGGTAAGAGGTCATCCGATTAGGTAACATCAAGTGATGTTAATGACAACCATGCAGGTAATGGTTATTGATACATAATTGCATGAATGTTGAAAGAGAATTTGGTAATATCCCTTCGACTATGTTTGAACTATGTTGATTTGGTTTGCATATGGTATTGAGTGCCCGGATGGGAATGTTAACTGACCGAGTATGGTGAGGTGTGGGTAAGTGAAGGCAATGATCCTTACACCCTATAATTGCTTAGAAATCTTAATGCATTCATATGAAATTATATCATGCCATTTGAGTATGTCAATTATGAGTTTAACAACCAGAGCAAGTGAGGACAAGTGGTCTTGATTATGGTAATGCATGTTATACGAGATAGTCATGATTAAGTCATAATATGTTTGAATGCAGAACATTCATGAAACAATGCAAGGTGGCATTGAGTGAATGCATATGAAAAACTTGAGTAAATGTTGTGAGTATGCTTGCATGTGGGTAGTTACACCTGAGGAGCTGTATTGTGTGCATGCATGATTGTGATATATGTATATGTTTCATTACAATTGACCAATAGATGAAATGATGAATTAATAATAATTCTGGGATCATTTCATGAGCTGCTATGAATGCAGGGGAAGAATTGCATGAAGGTGGTCATGATTGACAGGCTTCCAGAGTGCTATGTTGGAAGGACAGAGTTGCATAAATAATGTGACTGTACCTTGCAATTTTAGTGTGATAATGATTTACGTGAAATAAATGAGTTTGGTGATATTGATATGTTAACATCTATAAGTGTTTGAATTATGGAATGTTATAATTCTGAAAAATGCTTTTGTGATTGTTGCAGCAATGAAATATTATATGCAATGAGACTTACAAGTGTTTGTCTTATTGAAGTTTCATATTTCTGGTAGATTGTTCTAGGCATGGCAATGTGGGTAAGTCCATGATGAAGGATGGAATCTACCATGTGCAAAAGCCAAAGGTTCTCATGGGTGTGAAATTTAACTTATGCATGAAACAAATCTGAAAATATTCTCACTTAAGTTTATGAGAATAATATCATGGTTGCAAATATAATTTTTGTAGGGAGCAGATTTGAAAATTCGATTTAGAGCTTATGAGAAGGAATCTCATGGTTGAGAAATCTAAGCTCTGTTAGAAAGAAGGATTGAAAATCTCATATTTGTAAATCTCTTATTTGGAAATTTGCTAATAATTGCTAATGATTGTTTGGCTTATGTAAAATTGTGTCAGGAGGACATGTTGTAGGTGGATGTCCATGTATGGCAGCAAACATAAATCCATAATAGACAGAATGGTACCACTTGCAAGAGCCAAGCAATATGAGGATAGCCTCATGGCTAAGAAAATCAATTTCTATAGTAGACAGAGTTGCAAATTCATATTGAATTTAATTATTGATGCCATTGATTGGTTATAGAACAATCAGACTTGAATTTTATTGTTAAATGTTGCTGATTGTTTGGCTATTTAATAAGTGTGCCAGGAAGACACATTGCAGTAAGACCAAGAGAGAGGGATTGCAGAAGCCAAACTTCATGGGAAGAGATTTCATGATTTGGAAATGGGTTTCAGGTGAAACGCCATTAGACATTATTAATGTCTCATCTGCACTGCATGATTGGTAAACAATATGAGTGAGATGATAAAGATTATGTCAGTAAGACATATGAGGGTTATGTAACATCAAAGGGAATTGGGATGGCAAACTGAGGGACTGTCAACTCAGAGAAGGAGCCTCCATTCCTCATTAATCAAGAAAGAACTACACCTGCAAATAGATAAGTATTATGTAAACCTTGACTGATATATACATATATGTGTGCAAGTCTAATTGTTAGAATTACTATGCATAACATACTTTATTTATGTACATTATTCAGATTGCTTGAAGTATGATTA
Organism: Larix kaempferi; assembly: GCA_027924585.1. Taxonomy (NCBI): domain Eukaryota; kingdom Viridiplantae; phylum Streptophyta; class Pinopsida; order Pinales; family Pinaceae; genus Larix; species Larix kaempferi. Next base: position 19,056,614 of record BSBM01000887.1, read on the forward strand.
GGACTTGCATAGCTCCCATCAGTAAGGAGTGCACGCCTTTCTGATGATGAGTTATGTTAGGAGTGCCAATATTGATTACGCCTTAAAGGAATGGACGCATTCCTGGTGTTTCAATACTTGATAGTGAATGCTATGAATTATGGTTATAATTCATGAATAACAGCACTGACAAGTTTGCCTATATTAATTGTGTTGTCACCTTAAACAGATACAATTTTGTGCTATACACTAAAAGAACAAAGTAAAAGGTTGTTGTGAGGGGTTGTGGTGGAAGGGTTAATGTGTATGAAAGGATGTTGTAGAGGTTGTGGGAATTTTGATGAAGGGTTGTGAAGGTGTTGATGAAAGGGCTGTTATATGCCTATGGCTCCATAGTAGAGCCTTGACCTAGAAATGGTCATAGTGAAGTTTCCTTCCAAGTCGGCGTGAAGGTGTACTTGATGGACATTAATTATTGATGTTTTGGAGCAGCTTGCATGTTGGCCAAACATCCCAGTTCACAGGAGGATTCCAAGGCTTATAAAGTAAAAGCAGGACCCTGTGGACCAGAGAGGAAATGCACAATACAGATAAGTATTCAATTTCATTTATTTCTTGTTTGGAATAATGAAGATTTCAAGTATAAGGCTTGTAATAGTTAAGTTGATGCACTATTGTTTCTTTGTTGGAAACATTGGCCATTACAGGAAGCAAGGACCCTGAAAGAACTATAAATTGTTTGGTAAATCCAGAGAGTGACTGGTTGGGCATTGATTATTTGATGATTTGGAGCAGCCTGCGTGCTGGCCAAACATACAAGATTATTTGATGATTTGGAGCAGCCTGCGTGCTGGCTAAACATACAAGATTATTTGATGATTTGGAGCAGCCTGCGTGCTGATCAAACATACAAGATTATTTGATGATTGAGGGGCAGCCTACGCGCTGGCCAAACACCCAAATCCATAGGCGATTCCAAGGCTTGTAAAGCAAAGAAGGACCCTATGGAATAAAGTGAAAACATCCAATACAGATAAGTATTTGGTTATCTTGTAATTTCTTGCTTATGAATATACATGTGTATATGATTTGGTTATGATTTCCCATGAAAATAAACTAAACATGTGAATTAATTCAATGTTTGAGTGTAGGTGTTGCTGGAAGCAATGACTATGGAAGCATCTTAAGGATGTGTGTGGACATGTAACCGTCCTAAAGAGCTCAGCATGAGCAGTAATGGAAGAAGGGGCTAGTGAGACTGTGTGAGTCCTAGCAGCCAAGAGTTATAGACAAACCATGTGGAGGGACTCCATGGTTGAGAGGTCTGAAATAGACCATAGACATTAAGTGTCATAGCCAAGGAGGGTAGGTCAAGCATTCACGTGGAGGTGAACGAGACTAGGAGCATGAAAACCGCCGTGGTAGTGTGGGTTCCATAATGAAACAAGACTAAGAGAAGAAAACTCTTACTGCTCTCTCTTTCCTTTTTATTGATTCATCTATAAACACAGAAAATTGTTGAATGCATGTATGGCTGAAAGTAGAGTGTGTTTATTTATTGAAATAAATTGTGAATGTTGAAGTGGTTAATTTCTTGTGAATGGATGAACATGAAAGAATTCATGTGTATGCTGGGCAAGCATGGAAAGTGTGAAAGTCTCATGAATAGAGCATGGGTTCTCCATGTCAATTGGGGAAAGACAATTGACTGATTTCTAATGTTTAGGTTATGCTTGGCCTAACATGATGTGTAATGATGAATTTCATAGGTGAAAATTAAATCCATTGGTTGCAGCTATTACGAGCAAGTACTGTTTGTGAGAAAAGTGAGAACCAGCAGGAGAAGCTTGTGGAAGCCAAGGGACTTGGTCCTGAAAGTTCAAAGTAAAGGCTAGAATGCAGGGCAGATTTGCAAAAACTTTGAAAATTTTGGATGTGTAGATTGGATATGTATTCCTAAGTCTTGGAACACCGAGGACAATGTTATTCTAAGGGGGAGGGGATTGTAATACCCCATTTTGACCCTTAGGATATCTTAGTTTTCAATGTAAATATTGTATACATGTGATGTATGTTTACCTAGCGTGGAGCTCAAGGCTAAGGCCTCGCTAGTGTATGTTAGTATTTTATTTAAAATTGCAAAGCATTGGACATTATGTTACCCATGTGCTATTTAGCCATGGAACATTGTAAAAATGATGTAAATAAATATCAAGCAATAAAATACCAAAACTGACCATGGAGGCAATGAATGAGAAAGGACCATGTGTATCCACTAGGGAGTGGTGAGGGGGCTGTGGGATTGAACCATAGGCTACCATATGTCACCTTGAGAACCCATTTGACTTTCCTTGCTGATATTTAATTCTGTTGTAAGGAAGTGGTTGAAGAAAATAGTCCATGGCTTTAATGGAGCATGGGCAGCCCAGAAATTCGTATGGCAGAGTATGGGCTCTGTTTTCTTGTACCACAAGTCACTCTACCTCATGGGGATTGCTTCTTCCTCATCTCCATTCCATTGTGGAAGTCACCAGTATCATTTTCCATCCAAAACGAATTCCCAGCAGTGAGAAAAACCAGAAATCGCAACTGTGCAAGAACCCATGTTTTGAAGAGCAAAAAATGCCCATATTTGGTATTTGACAGTGAAATCCAATGGGGGATCCATAGGTATGAAACTTGGGGCGAATTTGGGAGCATTAGCTACCCCAAAATCCATAGGAAAACCCAGTTTTTGCAGCCCAGAAAAATGGTGACAGATTTGAGTTATTTTGTGACAGAATTCTGAGAAATCCAAGTGTGAATGATTGAGCAGAGGTTGGGTTTGCTTGATAAACCCAGTGAATGATGAAATCTCAGGAAGCTAGCAGCTAGACTTTTTTATGCCCATCCTAAAGAGCACTGAAGGGAAGAGTTTCCTGAGGGACTGTGTAGCAGAGAAGGGGACCTTCCTTGTGTTGGATGTGGTAGGTAATGTGGGAGCTTGATTGTTGAGTTCATTTGGGATGCCTGTAGCTCTATTGTTGAGCTCACTGGCTTAGCATTACCCTCCTCTATCTTCTTGTTTGCTTGATAAACCCAACTGGGTGTTGGATTAGCGTGACCATTAAGTGAACCCATGGCTGTGAGTGAGCATGTCTAGTTCCTCCTTAGTGGATGCACAGCCCAGCTCGGGGGTGATCTCTCAGCTGAAAGAATAGAGGCTGGACAGAGATCTATGGTTGGGTGGAATGTTGCTCTCAAGTAGCCAGTTGTTGGACAGTTTCATCTTCAAGATAAGTATTCTCTGTGGTTTGAATGATGTTCATTCTGTGGTTTGCCCTGTATATTAATTTACTCATGTTACTTGGATGAAATGATTATCTTAGGTTAGTTGGTGTGATGCATGAGCATAGCATGAGAATGGGATTGCTTATTATGTGGTTGTTTCACTATTCTGCCTTAAGGAAATAAGCTGATGCATCTCCTTCTGCTTGTATGTTAATATGGTTATTCTGTTGTGTTTACTAATTGAGTTGTATTAATTCCATGTTCTGCAATGTCTTAATTAATGACTGTTGTTTACATGTTAATTGCATGATGAAACTGTGTCCATACATAGTGTTTAATTCCACTGTGCTTATTGAGTATGAATATGTATGCATAAGTTTTATTTAACCATGCATTTCTAAAGAAATTGACTGGGTCTAAGCTTTGCCAATAAGCCCGGTAGTTTGGTTAACGTTTCCTTCCTTGCATCGGATTGATAGAAGGGGACATTACACATTGGATGTCTTCATTTTATTTCACAGGCTCCTTCTTTGCTTTATAGGCCTTGGATTGCCCGTGGATACAATAATGAATGTTGGGCCAACACATAGGCTACTCCACTACATCATGTAGTTAATGCCCAACCAGTTACTCTCTAGATTCACCAAGAATTTTATAGCACCCAACCAGTTACTCTCTGGCTTTACCAAGAATTTTATAGTGCCCAACCAGTTACTCTCTGGCTTTACCAAGCATTTTATAGCGCCCAACCAGTTACTCTATGGGTTTACCAAGAATTTATAGTTCTTTCAGGGTCCTTGCTCCCTGCAATGACCAAGGTTTCCAACAAAGAAACAACAATGCATCAACTTAGCTATTAGAAAATTTATACCTTAAATCTTCATTATTCCAAGTAAGAAATAAATGAAAATGAATACTTATATGTATTGTGTATTTCCTTGCTATTCCACACGTTTCCTTCTCTTCTTTACAAGCCTTGGATCACCTGTGGGGTGGATGCTTGGCCAGCATACATGCTGTTCCACAACATCATCCGAATAGGCAATGCCAAGCCAGTACGCCGACTGGGTTTATCAGGCATCCCTAAAATAATTATGCTAAGCCAGTACGCCGACTGAGTTTATCAAGCATTTCATAAATCAGTATGTTAAACCAGTACTCCGATTGGGTTTATCAAGCATACAACGACCATTTCCAAGCTAGTTCTCCGACTGGGTTTGTCAGGAAATAACACCATTCACCAATACCTCCACATAACCAATCCCAAGCTAGTACACTGACTGGGTTTATCAGGCATACAAAAACCATTACCAAGCTAGTACACCAACTGGGTTTATCAGGAAATAAGAACAACATAATATGATTACGTGGCTCCTTCTCTTATGAAACCAGTGGTTCCCTCCAGGAACTCCATAGGTGACTCACTTGACTGAGGGCTAGCATGGCCCCACAATACCCATTCACACTACACAAGGATGATGCTCCTTTTCCGTTACACAGCTCCTCGAGCCTATCCATCTCTTCTAGTGTCCTTTAATGTGAGAGTAGAAAGGTTACCACTGCCCATACAATCCTCTCGAGCACCCTTTATTAAATTTGCCTCTTACGTGCAACACCAGATTACATCTGTGTAAGTTGATAGCACAAGAAGGATAAGCAGGCTCATCAGTATTGCTGCTCTAAAATTGTAATCATATTTCATAACATTCACTATCAAGTATTGAAATACTAGGAATGTGTCCATTCCCTTAGGGTGTAGTCAATATTGACAACCCTAACATAACCCATCACCTGAAAGGTATGCATCCCTTTCTGATGTGAGTCATGTAGGCCCTAATCGTACTCAAGCAATCTGAAATAATAAAACATGATCTGCATATTAAATATGATAACCAGACATGTATATTCTTAGTTAGGGTTACAGAATACTCATTCGTTTCACAGATGTATCTTTTCTTCACTGGCGAAGAATGAGGGCTCCCTTCTCTGATTCAACATTCCTTCGGGTTGCCACCCCAATCTTTTCATGTTCCATAACTCGCACATGCCTTCTTGGCATAACTTTATTGTCTCACTCACATGCTTTACCAACATGTAGTTCGGTTGCGACATTATCAATATGGCATTTCACCCGAAACCGATTTCCAAAGCATGGGATCCTTCCCATCTAGTTTGGCTTCTAGAGGCCATCACGCATGGTCTTCCTGCAATGTGTCATCCTGGCACACTTATAAAATAGCCAAACAGTTAGCAACATTTAGCAATAAGCTTCAATTCTGATTGTTCCATAACCAATCAATGTCATTAATAATTAAATTCAATATGAATTTTCAATTCTATCTACTACAGAAATTGATTTGCTTAGTAATGGGGCTATCCTCATATTGTTTGGCTCTCGTAAGTGGTATCACTCTATCCATTATGGTTTCACCTTTTCTACCATACATGAACATCCACCTACAAAATGTCCTCCTGACACAATCTTATATAAGCTAAACAGTCATTAGCAATTATTAGCAAAATTTCGAATTTGAAATTCACAAACCTGTTTCATTCCACAACCATGAGAACCTTCTCATAACCTTTGGCCTCTATACACGGTAGATCCAAGTCTTTACTATGGACTTATCCTCATTTCCATATGCAAGACTTTTCTACCTGAAATATGAAACTTCAATTAGCCAAACATATTATGAGTATCTTATGCATATAATCCTTTCCTTGCTACAACAGTCACTGAAGTGATCTTAGAATTATAACACTCAATAATTCAAACACCTTCAGCTGTTAACATTTAAAATGAAATGATATATATATATATATATATATATATCTCATAATAGAAGTGCAAGTCATGGGTACATTGTTCATGCAATTTAAATAAACTGTAAATACTCATTACTTCACATCCATATTCTTTTTATGCAACCATGTCCTTCCAACAGAATACTATGGTAGCCCATCAACATGTCTACGTTCTTTGTGCAATCATTCTCCTGCATTCATAGAAGCTCATGAAATGGTCTCAGTACTAACAATAGTTCACCATTTCGTCTATCATATAATTGCATTGAAACATATATATCACAACCATGCATTCACACAAAGCATCTCAACATGTGCACCTGCACATATGTATGCACATTCACAACATTTACATAGTATTTTGATGTACATTCACTTAATGCATAACCCCTGAATGCAACCTTGCATTAATCCATCCATACTATGTACTCACGCCTATTATGGCCTAACCATGACTGCCACTCATAGCATGCACTACCACAGCATGACCATAAGTCCTCACTTGATTTGGTGTTAAACTCACAACCCTCATACACAAATGGCATGATATAATTTCATATGAATGCATTGAGATTTTTAAGCAATTATAGGGTGTAAGGATCATTGCCTTCACTTACCCACACCTCACCATACTCAGTAGGTTAACATTCCCATTCGGGCACTCAATACCATATGCAAACCAAATCAACATAGTTTAAACATAGTTGAAGGGATCTTACCAAATCCTCTTTCAACATTCATGCAATTATGCACCAATAACCATTACCTGCATGGTTGTCATTAACATTACTTGATGTTACCTGATCAGTTGGCCTATTACCAAGGCTACATAGTCCCTTTTCCAACCTCATCATCACAGATTTGTTGCACCATCCTCTCTTCATAAGGTCGTTGGTCATGTGCAACAACGTCATCAACTTCTTTAGCCATGCTTTGATTGTATTTTGTCCTACAACCAATGAGAACACAACTAATTATTAGCAACCACCATAATTACCTCAAGTGGCTCATTACATATGTAAAACCTCACTATTTTACCAATATGCAATATCCTACTCATGCACAAACATTTTCACATGCACTGTGCAAGGTTTATTAATATGCCATAGTTTATATGCATGACAATTTCATAATTATAAATACGATAGCAAAAAAGGGGTTAAGGAATTCTCCCTTTCCAATCCCTCATTGTAGCATGGAATCCCTCTCCCATATCATAGTTGGTCTGATTTCCTTCCAGTCATGCAATTCTAGAAATTGCCCATATTGACAACAAATGTTTGTTTGTCAAAACAATCAGTGGCACTCTTTTGTACCACATATCTATGATATATGTGGACCTCATTAAAATTCAGGTCATGCATCCCCGTTCTTCTCTAAATAAGCTTCCCAACGCCTATCCCCGTGCTCCATTCCAATCCAGGACATGGAATTTACATTCTTCCAAAAATGCAAATTTTGCCCAAATTTCTGCACTTTTACATAGTTGCAATTTGTTCTGAAAGGCCAACTTCAGCTACTTGTAGAAGAAAATCTAGGAAGAATAATGAAAACTTATCTGCCGGGAAAAGGTAGTACATATAACAAGAAACACTCAACAACCTTCAGATCCCTGTTCTGATGCACTAGTTAACTTCTATAAAAGTTGGGGTTTGGCTACTTTTAACTTTTCACTTTTCTCCCAAAATCTCAAAATTTGGCCAAAAATGGCTATCTCTCAATCTATGCATTTCTGGAAAATTTTCATCTAACAGAAACTGTCTGTCTTAATGAGAAGATGAAATGTCTAGTTAAGTAAAATTTTTGATTCCAACATCTAGGGTCACTTTTACTGTCCACAAGCTTTTCAAAATCCCGAAAAGTGGCCCGGAACAGTGCTTTTTGGCCTTCTAGTTCACCCCGACTCCACATCCTTTGGAGTTCAGCTCCAAGATTCCAAAATTAACACTATGCCTACTCCATGACCATGCCATATCAATTTTAGCTCAATCCGACCTTCTGTCAAGCCTCGGGACACCGTCTTACAAAAGTCACTGTTCTCCATTTTCTGTCAAATTGGAGCATGATGAGTTCGGGACCCTCTCTGGTTCTTTCATGGCCTTCGTTAATCATCCCATTATAATCCCGATTGCTTCTTCTACCCAAAAATCAAGTTTTGGGCTCTATACTCATTTTCTTTTTCTTTTTCTTTTTTTTTTGCTCCTCCCATCACTGGTCACCGCTCAACCTCTGCGACCGTCACTGGTCTTAACCTTAACTCCGCCGACCTTGGCGCTGGATTTAACGCTAACATTGTCGTCGCATCGCAGGTTTTAACCATAACTTCTGCGACTGTTTCGCCAGTGTCGCTGCCGACCGTCGTAGATTTTTAACCCTAACTTCTGTGACCGTTGCGGCGGTCCTGGCCTTATCTTCGCCGCCCACAAGCCTCTGTCACTGTGACTGCATCGCAAATTTTAAGGCTAAAATTGCCGCCGCATCACAAATTTTAAGGCTAAAATTGTCGCCGCGTCACAAATTTTAAGGCTAAAATTGCCGCCCGCATCGCAACTTTTAAGGCTAAAGTTGTCATTGCGTCGCAAATTTTAAGGCTAAAATTGCTGCTCGCATTGCAAGTTTTAAGGCTAAAATTTCCGCCGCATTGCAAATTTTAAGGCTAAAATTGCCACCCGCGTCACAACTTTTAAGCTTAAAATCGATGCCTGTTTCGGCGTTTTTGGCTTATCTTTGCTGACAGAGTCTTAGGCAAAATTTCAAAACACTTAGAAAATTTTCAAATTTTCAAAAATAGTTAGAAAAATTTTCCGAAATGTTTCCTTCTTTTCTGATGTTTAGTGCTGGGCATGAGGCATACATACCTCTGCAGCTGTGATAGGTATCCCATGAAGGCCCAATGCTGCAACCAGCAGCTCTGATACCATTCTGTAACGTACCCTCCCATCTATCCAATTCCAGGAGGGGAATATGATGCCAATCTCTGGGGCTTTTCATACAAATCAGCTAAAGATTAGATTCATACAAGAAAATTCAAAGGTGTGAAGATGCAAATTAAGCCAATATGCACAGCGGAATTTAAAACTCATCCACACACATATCATATGCATACAGCATATAAAAAACAGTCATTAATTTAAACATTGTAAAAGTACATGCATAGACTGGAAAACACTTATCTTCATTGTATAATTGTCCCAAGCAACTAGTAATGTCGCTGCAACGTTCCACCCAACCATAAACCAGTTGTGTTCATCAATCTCTCAACACAACTGCCACCCCCCGAGCTGGGCATGATTCTACAAGGAAAAGGGGACATTCTTACTCATACACAACCAAATAATCATTCCTCCAAGCCAAGCCATCCCACAGCTGGATTTATCAGGATAATTCTGAACCCTCTGCATTTACGGATGCTTGCACTCAAGCTCAAGCCAAAGCAACAGATACCCATTACCCATACCCCAACATACTCTTTCTACACACAGCAAAAACGATCATTGGGCAGGGATACACATTTACAACAAAGGTATTTTACAAAACAGGCTCCATGGGTTTTTCCCCAAATTGTGGCTCACCAAAATGAACTGTGAGAAGGGAAATTCGTCCCCAGGGAGCAACCCGATTTCTCCCACATGTTATGAGCATTTCAAATAGCCAAAATGGCCTCATTGAAACCCCAAATCAATCTGCTCTCTTACCCATTGGTAACCAAAACAAAAACGCCCTTCCCAGCTTGAAAGATGAAGGAAAACACAGGAAATCCATGGAGAAAAACGCCCAGGTAGCTCCAAAAATGTGAGAGAGGCAAAACTGTTTGATGGGTAATGTCTTGGGGAGCAAATTCATGGCTCTTTTCTTGCCAAGGAAGCCAAACACGATTTTCCATGTAGGGTGGTTGCCCATACTCGAATTTGGACAGCCATACCTCTCATTCCCCAAGGAATTAACTACCTCAACCCACTCTTGGGAGAAATGGATGATTGGGTACAAAAGTCAACATGGGTAGTTGAGGGTTTGATGGGTTATCTCATTGACACTTGTCTTGACTTGATTGGCTCAAGGGTTTGAATATTTTTCCCTCCCAATTCCTTGTAAAATCATGCCCCCATCTCTTGTTGCATTGCATAGCTAGTTGTGGGTATTTTATTAAAATGCATATTTACATGATATCGAGATCCCAATATGCCTGGCTAGCACATAAACCATATGCATCAGTAAATCAATGGCGGGGCCTTGGCCTTGAGCTCCTCACCACGATTTTATAACAATATGACATCAGTTACATTTTAATATAATGGGATCAAAATGGGGATGTTACAAGGGAGAGCATAATACAATTATCAACTTAACCTAAGAAGAATTGATTTACCATATTAACCATGAAATTGAATTCAAATCATGCATTTGACAAATAAATTGAGGGAAACAACAATACATTGAATAATAAAACTTGACCCCATAGTCTCTCTTTGGGATGCTGTAGGAAAAAAAGACATATGTGGATGGCTATTATGGAGGGTAAGCACTTAATAATTAATAAAATCAAAGTTACTATAATCAAGAAAAAAATGAACAAGGGTTCTTGATTTCTCTCTAATTGTATCCCAACAACATAACTTTGCACCATTGTGTTTTTTTCCTATCTTGTTGCATTGCCAATCCCTTGTGTTTATAGCCTATAAGAAGAATCATCACCCATTTCCAATCCATCATTATTTTTAATTGTATGTTAAAGGTAGATATTTTTGATGGTAGGGTGGTCAATTAAATCCATGAGGTGCCAATTGACATGGATAATCCATAATGAGAGGTTATGTAGAGATGATACATCGCCGCCTCACTATCTAGATTTGTTCCCTAGCACTTATGTTTTGAGGGAAACCACCTTCTTTATTTATATGAGGTTGCGTGACTTTTGAGGCTTCTTCTACATGAGTCATGTGAGTGTTAGATGGTGTTCCATGTGACTTGTTACAAGGGTCCTATGATAATTAAACCCCGCTTGGTAGCTTCTAAATTACTTGTAGAACTTGGAATTGTTTATCTTATATGAGTTATAGTTGACTTGTTAAGTTCTAGCTATGTTCCCTCAAATGTCACTAAGGAGAAAAATTAGGATGATTTAATAATGCTTATTAGTTAGAGTTACCAATGGGATAGGATATGTTCCCCACACTTAATGTTGTAGATTTCTATGAATACCATGAAGGTACGACAAATGAAGACGAGAGTGATGTAGATAAAATAATTAATATGAAGGAAAAAATTCTAGATAAGGAATGAGAAGAGATTGAAGATATTTTGGACGAGGGTTTCCAAAAGAAGGAGAATAAATATATACAAAGAATTTATAGTTCCTTGCAAAAAGTATTAAAAGCACATAATAGATTTTAGAGGAAGAACTTGGCCAAATTGTGTGGCCATCCACATCCACTCAATTCACAATCTTAAAATAGATAATTTCCAAAAGGAAAAGGAAAAATCCAAGCAAATAATTTATAGTTCACTGGAGGAAAAGAAGCTTTGAATACATATGATGGATCTCAAAGGAAGAACTTGGTCGAATTAGGAAACCATTATAGTTCACTGGAGGAAAAGAAGCTTTGAATACATATGATGGATCTCAAAGGAAGAACTTGGTCGAATTAGGAAACCATCCTTGTAAAATGAACTAAGGACCTTACGCTTATGTGAAGGATGTTGGTAAATTTTAATTAATGGTGTCAAATGTAGAAGAATCCCCAAGGAAATATTAATATTGCATTAACCAAAAACATTTATTATTTGTATTGAATTCATTTTTTTAGTTTTGTTTAGGTATTTCTTATGTGTGTCTATAGGGACCTTGCAAGGAAAATGGATTAATTCCCTTCAAACATAGTTGAGGCCATTTATAATTCTAATAATCACAAGGGTTAGATTCTTTTGTTATGTGGACATCAAAGTCATGCACTAATTAACTAAAGGCATGATTTCATAAATGGTTGTGTTAACACATGAGTAGAAGGAGGAGGGTAGAGCATCGGTTTCTAGCCCATACAGTGGATATATATCTGCATCATGAGGTGGAAGGTGAATACTTTTGGAGGGACAAAGGTGGAGCATGGAATAAGTGTGGAGTAGAATGTGGAGTAGAGTGGAATGTAGAAAGTAAAGTGTGAAGCATGGAGAAAGGTCGCTAGTGAGGGGATGGGATATTCTACAACATATTTCCCTCTACATCACTAGTTCACGAGTAAGTGATGTGAGAGGAGGATGAAAGTAAAATCATTCTCCAATGGGGGTGCAAACCCAACCCTAGTCCATTCTTAGTTGATCATTTGCATGGAAGAAGATGATAAGATGACCACGTGTCATCATTGTGAACCCTATGATGACTATCGACCTTATATTAGAATAGAATGTGCATTCCATTTGATTGAGAGATCAATGATTCATATCGCACCATAAACAAGGTGTATCTTGGCTAGTCAAAATTCAAATAATAATTGGTTGAAGTTGTCTTTAGAGACATTATCAATGATAGAGACACCCACTTGATTAACCATTTTCAAAAATATTTTATATTTTAAGCACCCAACTCAACTTTAACAAATTATATCATCGAGAGATTAATAGTAAAACCCAAAAGTATTAATAATACATTGAATGTTACCTCTAAAACATTAGAAGTTATAAGCATTCATCCTAAGCATAGGTCTCTCTTACCAACTACTTGTATAATACTACCTTTTACTTTCACAATGTCAAAGAGATGCCATTATTCAAACTTTGTATGGTTATACCCCTATACCCCATTAGATTATACTACCTTCTACTTTCACAATGTCTAAGGGATGCCATTATTCTAAACTTTGTATGGTTATGCCCCTGTACCCCATTAGATTATTAGTATCCACGCATGCAAAGGTGTTTTATAAGTATCCTAAAACAGTGCGGTAACCCTAAGTGGCAACCTCCATTCTAACAAGAAATGCATAGAGTAATTTAAGTATAAAAACACAAAGTGTTAATAACATTTCTAAATGACATATATAGATTAAAATGAAACTTTATAAATTTTGATTTAAACAAAACTTCAAAATAGGTGGTTTATTTCCAACTTAATATATTTGCACAATTTTTGTTATAAAAATTTAAAAAAGCATTAATAAAAATATCAATTTAAACAAAACTTCAAAATAGATTGGTTACTTCAAACTTAACATATTTACATAATTTTTGTTATAAGAATTTTAAAAAACATTAATAAAAACATCAATTTAAAGAAACAAATATAAAAAGTTACACCTAACATAAGGACTATCTTAACAATACATCCATTCTTAGTGTATTCTACACCACATGAACTAATTCTAAGATCTTGTTATTATATCATTTATTCAATATAAAATTATTTTAAAATTAAATTTAAATTATTATGTCCGTGACATCTTGGGGTCACTTTGGACATATTAATCCAGTCGTACAAACAACAATTTTTTTATTTTACAAACTTTTGCAAAGTTTTCCGTGTAATTTTTGCCTAAAAAATTGTCGCGGGGGTTTCTCTTGCCGCGTGTCCACCCTTCCGGTACATGCGTCCATCCTTCTGACATCACACATTACTATGCAGAGGAATGTTGTAACGAGGCAAAGGTCTAGAGCTCCCCGAGAGCCAGCACATCGAAGAATGCAGGATGGTATGGTAAGTGAAGGGTTGGAGGGTTGGTTCTTCTCCCCATGTCTGCAAGATCACATGGGAGCTTTAATTGCATCCTCCGTTCACATTTAATTCCGTTTAGAGCAGTATCTCTATTTATCACATGTTAACCTAGGTCCATATTATTATGATGATGAGTTTATGCTACGGCGCTTGAACAATATCAGCGTAGCACTGGTCGGTCGGGGACTATAGCGATGGGTTTCCGGTGAGATTCGAGCATTCGGGCAGTTATTACGGGTCTGTGTTGGAGAGTTTGCATTTGCACAGTTATTGAAGCGACGACATTTAATGGGAGTCTGTGTTGTAGAATTTGTTATTTAAAGGGGCTTGCTTGTTCTGGAATGGCGTTTATTGTGCTTGTTCTTAGTTGCTGGTGTGATTTTCGGGGACAAGTCTCTGTAGCTATTGCTGAAGTCTATTGTGACGGGGACGGATTCGACGGATTCCAGGTATGCCGATGGATTTACTCGCTCTGTATGTTTGCTTCGGTTTGATTGCAGATGCCATAAATATTCATGTCCTTGCAGTGGTCTCGTTAATGGTCATGTGCTTGCAGTGGTTGGGTTTATTCCGTCTTTTCCGGCGTTGAATTTCTGTGAATTCTTGATGCTTGTTCTGGAATTTTCATGAAATCCATCTCAGTTTCTAAGCGTTCATCGGTAGCCCCATCGTGTCCATACCTGTCCATACATATCGGTTAGAGCATTGTATGTGAAAGCCCGTTGTGCTATGTGAGTCCCAATTGCAAGCAGCCTGTAGTGTTTTCCATCACAGTGTGTCCATAGCCGGCCTGCGTGTCCATACCTGTGCATATGGTTGAAAAGTTGCGTTCTTACAAAATAATGGAGCTAATTTGGGTACATTGAAAACCAATTAAAGAATAAATTCAAGTTTATTTTGGGGTGAATATTTGGAAAACTTCAAGTTTATTTTGGAGTTAATATTGTTCAAAATAACAGTTCTTGAGAAGTTATTGACAGGAACACCCAATCCATCCATCTAATATGTCAATTCGTTTGATATGTTTGAAGGAACCTTTGCCAAAAACCTTAACCCTGAAGTTTTTCTCATTCTATCATCTTTATGATGCTTTCTTTGTGAAGGCTGCGGCTAATAGGAATTGTTCTATGTATGTTTTCTCCTTGCCCAGTTAATTTGTTTAATATGTTTGGAGGAACCTTTCCTAAAAACGTTAACCCTGAAGTTTTATCGTTCTGTCATCTTTATGATGCTTTTTCTATTAAGGTTGCGGCTAATAGGACTTGTTTTATGTATGTTTGTCTCTTCATGCTATGTCCACCCTTGCCTATTATCATCCTTATATTATATCTTTTAAGGTAAGTAACAAATCGTTTCAGTTTAGTAGTGACAATTCCATGGACATGAAGACACGGGCTCAAATCCCAGTAACCACACATTATATGAATTCTTTTGAAATTCATATTGTGGAAACATTTTGTATTCATGCTTGATTATTTGAATTCTGGCCAAGGATTGAATTTGAAAATTGCATTTCTGATTCTGGATGTGAGAAACCTTTGTTGCTCACAGATATATTTTGTAGTGTTGTGTCCGTGTCCTAGCCTTGTTTCTACCTTTATACCAGAATTCTAAACCCTCACAGAACAACAATCCAAGCATGCTATGATGTTATGTCATAAGAAGAAATCGGACCCCATAGCTGAGACGTTGCATATGTCATGAGAATCTATTACTAGTAGCATAGACGTGAGCATCCAAATCCATCATACTCATATTACCCCACTGAAATTGTGATCATCAGAATGTGGTTTTGAACTAACACTGAGAATATTGAATTAATCTTTTCCTTGATTTTACATTATAATATCTTCTGCATTTTTCTATTTGAAAATGGTTAGAAGTCATGGAAATGGCATGCAATCATTGGAAACTTGATGCTCTGTGTGTCCCATTAACTCATATATCTTGAATTTGGCTGCTTTTCTAGTTGTTCTTGTTATTCTTCAAAAAGAGAGACATTTCCCAATGTATCTGGAGTAGATGTGGTTCAGAATCTAGATTAATTAATAGAAAAAATAGTGTTCCTCTGCTTGATGCTACATTTCTGTCATGGTTTTGTCTTAGTGAATAGGTATATCGGAAATATTGGTTTGGTGCATTGAGATTTCAAGGTTCCTGGGACAGTGAGCAGTAGAGAAATGTTTGCGATTTCTGGTGTAGAGAAGAACTGCTGTCAGTCATAGATGATATTATTAGATTCCATTTGGTTTGGTACAAATTTTTCATGATACCTCCAAAACAAAATTTAAAATATTTAAAGGTGATGCATTGTTTGACTAAGATCATATAGTATAAGTATTGTTGTGTAGAATGGGAGAATGCAAGACAATAAGATTAGATTATGGAAATTTGCACTTGAATTTATTTCTTGCAATTATTTCTCGCAAACACCGAACCTATATCTAGTGTGTATAAGTGCACTTATAATTTATTTTATAGAAAAAACAGGGATATACTCTATATAGGCTCAACAAGTCATATTGACACAATCCATAATATAACTCTACAAACATTAACAAACCTATAATATTTCAACCTTCATATGGAAAAATGGGTCAATTGCATCGTTAATATCTACTTGTAATTTCACTTTATCAATGGTTGTTATGTTTTCCTGTTTTCCAGTTTTTCATGTCTTAAGTGATATTCAACATAGTTGCTAATACTAACAAGTTTTTAATATACAATGGAAAGGGAATATATAGTCAAGGTTGAGAGAATAAAGACTATAAGTTGCACTGGGAATAAATAAGGGGCTGTGAGTTAGATCGCCATGTTTGTATGATAGGCATGTTTGCTTTGAGATTCATGTGAAAGTTTGTAGGATAGGCACCATTGCTAGAAGTCATGTTTCGATAAAATCATCTATCGTTTTTAAGCTATAGAAGCTCTTCTGGCCTTCCAAAATCATTTGAGCTCATCCTTCCTAAGAAACTGTACTTTTGACTCAAAGTTGTTTTCACACAGCTGAGCTCATCATTCCTATGTCTATTGCAACCAGCTTTGATTCATAAGAGCAATCATCTTGTTTGTATGTTGTGGTGCTTCCTTTTATATTTTCTGCATTCTGCTAATGATAATTGGTTCTACTGTATGTTTAAGGATTCAAATATCTATAGATCTATGTTAGGCCTATCATAGGAATCACCTGGAGTTGCGTGTAGGAGACTATTGGACTTATTTATTTATTAGCTGACTAACATTTTGCAGCATTCAACCATGTAAAACCATCAGCATTCCTTTTACATGTGTTTCAAACAGAAATCTGCTCTTTTATATACCATTAGCATTCCTTTTACATATGTTTCAAACAGAAATCTGCCCAACTTCAATTGTGCCATTCTTGTTTCTTCCATAGACTACTAAACATCAGTTGAATTTCTACTACGTTGTCATCCCTCTGTGGTGCTGTAAGCCGAGTATCTGCTAACTCTAAGTGAAGGCACCCCAAATGGAATAGAATGGCCAGACAATCTCTTTCATGCTTTTTTGTACTTTAAGAGACTATGGGACTTCTTTCTCTATTAGCTAACTAGCATTTTCCAATGTTCAACCATGTAAAACCATCAGTATTCCTTTTACATATGTTTCAAACAGAAATTTGCTCTTTTATATACCATTAGCATTCCTTTTACATATGTTTTAAACAGAAATCTGCCCAACTTCAATTGTGCCATTGTTGTTTCTTCCATAGACTGCTAAACATCAGTTGAATTTCTGTTGCATTGTCATCCCTCTGTGGTATTGTAAGCTGAGTATCTGCTAACTCTAAGTGAAGGCACCCCAAATGGGATAGAATGGCCAGACAATCTCTTCCATGCTTTTTTGTACTTTAATACTTCCTGTACTATAAGGGAATGTTGTACTTGGCCCAGCTTAGCCTCCTAAGCAATACCAACAAGATCAAAAGCTTGCATACCTTCATTATGTTTGCTAATGCCTATAAATATTCAAAGAGGTACATAAAATCTCTAATCCAAAGTCCATGGGTAGTTCTAACCAAGAGGCCCAAAATCACATACTTGGTCAACAAAGCTTATACAAAAAATATAAAATATATTTACCACAAAAGGGGTGGCTGGTGTAGCAGTGCCCAATATCGTGTCTATTAATTTCTTCTAGGCTAAAATAGTAGATATCCTAAGTTGCCATAGAAAGCTATCTTGTTTGAAGACTGAAGTACCTGTAATCTATGCCTAGCCCATTTAACATAAAACTGGTTGTTTAAACTTAGTTTCTTCACTGTTGAGCATGATAATGACATTTCTTTTAGGCTAGAAACAACACATATTCTAGGCAGCAGCCATAATAGTGTCCCCTCCTTGAATTGCTTTGCCCCAAACCAATTGTTCTGATGGATATTAGCTATTTCAAATTCTGTCACAAAGAACAATTGTGCTAATAGAAATTTACTATTATAAATTATGGCACAATGAAAAATTGTGCTGATGCTTATTAGCTATTTTAAATTCTAGCACAAAGAACAATGGCAACAGTTATGTGGATAAAAGTATGGCAATCTGCTTGTTTTATTGTCATGGCCATAAACCAATAAAGCAGCATAGCGCTGAGACTTCGACCAACAAACACTTTCGACTTGATTGCTTTGATCGCTGAAATTGTAGCTTGTCTAATACAATCTTCAACTAGAGCAGTAGTTGCTAGTGTAGTGGAACCAGCGGCACTGCATAATAAAACCAGAAAGGAGGCAATGACCCTTAATTGAAGCTTTCTAATATCTCTTCAACAGAATGCTCATTATCAGATAACTTTAATTTTTTCCAAAGATTGCATATTCATTGAATCTTGTTGAATTGACCTTCAATGCCTCTAAACAGTTGAAAGCAAATGGCATTGCTAGCTCGGTTTACTTATAGCAATAAAAGTTAGAGTTTATTTATGAACAAATTTGCTAGCACCATTTAGCAAGGCAACATTGACAATCTAGGTAGAGACCATCTGAGAGGCAATTATTAGTCAGCCTAGCCTTTCAGCGGATCCCTCAATAGATAACTAACGAGGCAAAAAACATGCAATTTACACAAAATTCGCAACAATGATTCAATCGGTATGTTCCCATCCTTCAATGAGTAGTGCCAATATGCCTTGGTATTTATTGATGATCATTCAAGGTGCACTTGGGTATACTTTATTTAATAAAAATTAGAGGCCTTCAAGCAATTTCAAGACTTCAAATCACTTGATGATAAGTAGTCTAGAAAGGGTATTAAAGTTCTACATAAATACAATTGGGGGAAGTATGTGAACAACAACCTTGAGCAGTTTTGTGCAATAAGCATAGGCCTTTTGCACTTCTGTTAATGTTGGTTTTCAAGGTTTTTTTTTTACTATTGTTGGCTTTGATTGCCGCAAGAACATGGTTTTCATCTCCTACATCAACACAACTGCCAACACCTTTATTCAAGACTATCAATGGAATATCATTGCCAAAGGCTCTCTCTTCCTTTTACATAGAATAGGTACGAAATCCTTTTTCATAGAATAGGTGTCAAAGGTGGACATAGAACAAGCACACGACATATGTAGCCTTCAACCTAAGTCCACAACACATTTGCACATGGAACAGTTTACATTACAAAGATGGCATCTGCCATGCTAACAATTATCCAACCCCAACATAGCGCACCCTTGAACCGTGATGTCCCTTGGACACAACACCCTAGTCCCCTTATGCAAGGTTCTATGCAAGGTCCTATGTTTTTAGCCATGTTCCAAATGTCCTCTTATGCCTAATGCACGACTGTGAAGTATGCTTCATCATCTAGGCATCTTGAAGTCTTGTATCCAAACTAAAAGATGTATGTCTTAGGGCTAAGTGCCTTTCTCCACGTCTCTAGCAATCATGCTTCTAGGAAACTGCGTCTCCCGGTATGGCAGTCAACTCCTAGTCATAATACTAAGGTTTCATTGTACATAGGTACCTTTTAGAGTGACAATTTATTTCCTATGTTCATGATACATGTATGCAACAAATGTCCATTCGACAAGCTATCTATATAGTGCTTTCATTGCCTTTACATACAAGCTCCAGGAAAACTAGATTCATTAATACAGGGCCAACTGACAAAAGAACTTATGTCTTAAAAACCCCAAAAATTTTGCAACAAGAACCAGATGACTCAGAAAACATTCTGTGCCCATTGCTCATTGAAAAATACACTGCAAGACCTTCTAAGCTTGAACAGATTACCTTGTCAGAATATGCCTCCTGTTACACATGCTCCAACTCACGCATTAGAAAAAGAAAGAAACCTGCAATCATACACTATGTTCAATATAATGAGCATAAAGACCCAGAAAAATTTTACAAAGAAAAATTGATGTTGTTTGTCCCCTTCAGACAAAATGAAAATGTTCTAAAAAATGATATAGAAACATGGGCAGAAGCATACTTGCCACACATAGGCTCCATCGAACAAATTGAACAAAAGTTCATAGCCAAAACAAAGCCCGCTTGGGGTGACATTGACATAGTGGCCAAGACAATTGACTCAAGAAATGAACAACTTTTAATGACATACACACTTTGCGAAAAGCAAACTAACCTTTATATATCTGATAACTATGACATTAAAAACGATCTCATGCATGGAGCATTCTCCAAGAAGCTTGCAACTGCATTTGACAATGCATTTGAAACTATGAAACTTCCCCACAGTATTAGCAAAGAGGCCTACTATTCCATTAGAAAAAAACTTAACAAAGAACAACAAGCAATAGTAAAGGAAATAATAATGAGAAAGAGAGCGAATCCAACCACACCTATTCATCTGTTTGTGACCGAAGCCGCAGGCACAGGGAAAACATTCGTTGTGAAAGCAATTTACCATGGAATTTTTCGTTTTCACAACATGGATCTTTGTAGTAATCCTCTTAAAAAAAAAGGCATTATAGTTGCATTTACTGGAAGAGATGCGCACAATGTAGATGGTGTTACTGTGCATTCTGCACTTCGCCTCCCTTTGACATTGACAAAGATGCTCCCACTAAGCTCCAACTCATTGGACCTATTGTCCAAGCATTTTGAACAATTGCATCTTGTTCTAATAGAAGAAGCGTCCTTGATTGGTGCTCGGATGCTATGGATCATTGACAAAAGATTGCGCAAAATTATGCATACTCCCAACTCTCCGTTCGGCAATTTGGACATTATTTTTTGCGGAGACTTATGTCAAGCACAACCTGTCAAATATTCTTGGGTTTTTGAACAAGTGAATGTTGACTCACATCCACTGCCTTACGATTTCTGGAACATAATATCAAATGCTTCCATCTCACACAAGTTGTAAGACAAGAAAACCCAACGTTCATTTCAATCTTGAATAGAATCAGAACAAACTCGCAAATAGACAATGACATTGACTTCTTGAATAGGCATTGCTATAGAACACCGCCAAATGACCCAACATTCCCCTTCCTATTTTATAGAAACAAGGATGTTGATGAACACAACACAAAGATGCTGGCATTTGTCCAAACAAAGTCATATACATTGCAATCAATTGACAAGAAAATAGACACAATAGAATTCAACTCATTTCAAAATAGTCAGATGGACTTGCCATTTGCAATAGTCTTAAAACAAAATATGCTTGTTGAACTAGTTGGGGGGAACTTTGCTATAGATGATGGACTTGTAAATGGTGCTGAAGGCATCTTCAGAGACTTTACATCAAATGGAATTGACATAGTCTGGATTGAATTTGGCCTACCATCAACTGGCATAATGCAACGAGCAAAAATGCAGAATCACTTTGCAGCAGGAATTCCTTGTACATGGACACCTATCACACAAATTACTAGACAAATGGCATCGATGTCAAAAAAAATATACTTCGACAACAATTCCCAATCCGATTAGCATGCGCATGAACTATCCACAGGTCACAAGGACGTACAATGGACAACTTGGCATTTGATCCAAAAGGCATCAGCCAACATGGACTAGTATATATTGCATTGTCACGTGTCAAAGACATGAACCATTTATACCTACTAAACAAATTAGAGCACAAGAATTTTTGCCTCTTGTATAAAGTTTCCATGGAAATAGATAGGCTCCAGAGTGAAGCATCTTTGGAATTCCACTATGGCTTTTTGACAATTGATAATAAAGACCACTTGCATCTTTGCTCATTGAACACAAGAAGCCTTGTGCTACATATAGAAAATATTGTCAATGACTATGACATAATGAAAACCGATATCCTGTGTTTGCAAGAAACACATACAGATTCATTGCCAGCTGATTCTCTTCTTCAAGAAAAATATTCCTATCAGTCTATATACAATGTCCATGGTGTTATTACATGTTATGGAAAAAACATGGCTATTCAGAAACAACTCACATATGCAACAGACTTTGTTGAGGCAACAATCTCATGGTTTCCAATTAACAATACTATTGTCACATTAGCAAATGTCTATATTGCACCACGCATGCCAATTGATCAAGTATATTCACTTGTTCTTTACACCATAGAAAACAGTTATCAAAATGAATATATCATCTTTGCTGGTGACTTTAATATTGACATGTTGCAAACGTCCAATGGAAAAAATGCATTTGCCTCTTTTATGCATAGCAATAATTTTTCTTTGCACATGACACAACCAACAACAATCTATGGCTCCTTGCTTGACCATTTCTGGACAACATTGCCATCTGATCACGTCAAAGTACAAATTTCTAAAGCCTATTGGATAGATCATCATGCTATTTGTCTTTCAATCCCCTTCAAATTATTCACAGTTTGATGTTGCAAATGGAAAGTGCTAAAAAAAATGCATATACAACTCTAAACAATTTCCATCGATCCATGTAGACAAGCTAAACTAAAAGAAATGCATCTGCAGTTTTTACAAGAAACTTACCAACTGCAACATGGCTGCAAAAAGTGGTACTTCAAACAAATCTGAGGCTAGTATCTCCAAGGAAACTACCAATGATGGCTCAAAAAGGTTAGACCACTTTGATTTCTCCATGCACAAGCATTCTTTCACTCTTTTCTGCATGAATCATTGTTTCTTTTCTCCCTTTATTTCTATAATTCATGTATCTGAATATAGTTTGCAATTTTCCTGCTTCTTGCAGAGCAAAACAAATGGCAACCACATCATGCAGTATTATGCAACTTTCTTCACCATCGCATTCAAATGTATTTGAAGGCGATGTGGTTGCCTTGTATGGACCAGCATGCAATAGGAATTCAAATTTACCAAAGAAAATAGAGTTGGCACATGGTGATCTTATAGACAAAGATGGTTAGTTAACAGTAACAGTTAACATGAACAATACGCTTGTCTCACATTTCATGAAATATTTCACCCCTGGCAGCAGTGTGCGGATTTCAAATTTCATAACTAGAAACAAAGGGATTTATGAGAGAGCAGATGCAAAGCATTGCATTGTTCTGCACCAGTAGACTACTGTGGAAACAATTCCACAAGTTTGCCAACAACGCAAATTGGCACCAGACACAACAATACATGCTTTGTCAATCTCAACAAATGCTTACTCTGTTGGTTCTATTGCAGCACTTGTTATTTCATGTGAACAAGACAACAGGAACTATGAGCTCTATGTTAAAGATGGGGAAAAGATACAAGATACTGCAATGGTATGCTGGCAATTGATCTCATAGCTACTATGTATCTCTATTGCACTTAGTAGTTGGAAAGTTCATTTTTGTCTTTCAATCCTCTTACTAACAATTAATAAAAAATTTCATTCCATTGCAGTTGCAATTTCTTGAAAGCTACAAGGACCTTTCCTTCAAGATACAACAAGCATTAGTATCGGAGGTTCCACCCATGTACCTGTTCAAAAACATTGTTAGAAATGGTGCGACAGGTTCCCATCTTCTACGTGTTTCTCAAGCCACATTTGTCGATGTGCTGAATGAAAACTATGCAAAGGAACACTTGCTTGTGCTCATGCAATCAAAGACCAAGGCAAGTGCAGATTCTCTTCCTTTGGATTGCTTTAAAATACTTTGAAACATCTCAGCTTAATATTTGTTCGACGTAATAACGCTTTGGCTACATTATCCATATAGACAACTATATATATGGCTACATGCGTTGATTATGTCTATTTCCATATCTAAGATTCTATAGCACAGCTGAAACCAACTGTTCTCTTAGATTTGTAGCCATGCTTCTAGGTTTCAGTAGACTGGTAGTATCAAGTCCTAATTTTTAAACCAAGTACATAAAAATGATCCAATGGCATTTCTAGTTTTCTACAAAATGAAAAACAACATATTTGAATATTAGTAGTCAGGGTTTCATGTTCTCTATAGCTGCAATCATCATTGAGCTACCATACAAAGCTATTCTTTTTCAAGACTAAAGCACCTGTAATCTATCCCTAGCCCATTTAACAGAAAACTGGTTGTTTAAACTTAGTTTCTTCACTGCATTCTCCTTGTTAACCCCACACAAACTTCATTTGTAGCCTCAAGGATTTCAACCTAGTGAGAAAGACCTAAATGGTATTAAAAATGCTTGGTCTTTATTTGATCATCTGATTCTCTGGACCATGTCCTCTTAACACATTTTTCTTCCCAAGTATTGCTTCCATAGTATTCTAGATATTGTTGGGTGAAATTGCACAATCAATGTGGAAAAGAAGATCGTAAGATGTAAAGAAACTCAATAAACCATACCATAGGCAAGAGGTCAATTTCTTATGCTCTGGGTTGCAATTAAGACAGTTTTGAGTTTCATTTCTAAATTGCTTATAGACCAATTTTTCCCTGCCATTTGATAGTTTCGTTTTATATGCTTTTTTTCTTTTATGTTTTTCCAGAATCAACTAATTGTAGGATTGTTATACTATCAGATCCATGTGCAGATGTAATAGTATCTTTGCTTATGTTTTTTTGTTCAGGGTTGCTAATGTGCTTGAATTTATTGCCATTCTGCCATTGCAACATTGCTCATAATGTTTTTTATTGCATATAATTGCAAACTTCTTATCAATAGTTTATTGCACTATGACAAATTCATTGCTACTTCATAGATTTCCACATTTGCAACCATCTTTGAATTCTTACTCAATATGAAATTGACCAGCTAAATTCTGCAGGTACATGGAACACTCAAGCCAAAAAATGCCTTCACGTTTCCATTTTGCAAAATATGCAATAATTGCAACAAGCAGATCCCTAACAACTCGTCGGACTGCATAATATGCCAACAAAACACACCATCCAGGCAGGAGCATTCCTTGGAATGTGCTATTGAAACAGAAAATGGAACACTGGTTTGTACAATGAAATTTCCACAACTGCAACAACATTGCCCAGTAGTTGCACTCACTACATACGAGCAATACACAACCAGCATTTCATCAACAGTTTTTCACCTACGAAGACTCTCTATGCAAGTTGTTTTCACACTTGATGCATACAACACCATAAAAGAAATCAATAGCACACAGTGACAGTGGATAGAATAGTTTTTGTTATTTTCACTATATCTAGTTAACTTTCCATACAACATGCTATTTAGATTTTGCAAACTTCAAATTGCATGTTTGATAGTATGTATAAAACCAACTTTATATGGCTTTTATCTTTAGATCAGCTATATCATTTTGTCTACTGTCCTCAGACTTTCTACCTGCATATTTCATGTGACATATAAATACATGTATATATTTATATTACTATTACACATAATTACAAATATTTCAAACTCTGGTATATGTTGATGCTATCTGTTCTTCTTGTTCATTGCATCGATAGAAATTTCAACTGAATGTCTTCTACATCTATAATGAAATGTTAGAATTCATCTCCTATATGTTCTTTTATTTTAAGTTTTCTACCATAAAAATTGGTGTGTTCACTTTTTACCATATACAGATGGCCAAATGACATCTTTTATGAATGGCATATATTTTCTCCTGTAAATTCAATTTTTACAACTAATTGCTTGTTTTACAAAAAGTGAACGTTTTATGTGGCCCTGTTTGTTTATATATATAATGTACTATGGTGGAGTTAAATTGTTCTTTGCTTATATAAAGGTGTGTGCAAGAAGATGAGGGTCACTTTAGA